>CM055118.1:240593712-241193712 GCA_029206835.1 Rana muscosa
CATAATATTGGTGGTGGTGCACGTGTGCTTATTGGTGCCAATCTTGAGGTTCACCCTTTTCTTCCACTTGATTCATTCGTTTACATGAAGATTGGATTTCACCACTCACCTTTATGGACTAACATTGTTGCACTATATATTTATTTTTGGTGCATATGTTTTTTTCTACCTTTATTGTTGTTTATTTATTGTGACTGGATTTGCACTAATTTTTATTCACATCAGATCACTTTTCAATTTATTTGCACAGATATCTAGGATAGATGGAGATTATATATATATATTGTGACGGTATGCGAGGTGAGATATATGACAGTCGCTAGGTTTCACCTCGCATTCGGTCCATTGTAAGGGACTGAACCAGAATCCGGCCCAGGTTATTCCAGCCTCTGTAGTTGGCTGGGTTCCGGTCCAGATATTCAGGTTCACTGGAATCCACAGGCAGCTGGGCTTTAAAGATCCAGGAAGAGAGCACAGCATGGCTCTGGCCTGAGACTCAGAAGGGAATCTGAGTAAGAGGAGCGCTGGTTATTTGGGCTGAAAGAAAAAGGTTTGCTTTACTTCACCTTGTGTTTTGTGGGTGACGGGGACCAGCCCCTCACCGTATAGAGAGCGGTTACTGTATAGTTTAGCGCCGGACGGCAAGGATTTGTTTTACTGTTTGTTTATTTTTTATAACTATTGCAAACCACTCGTAAATAAAGCTGGCAATACGCCAGGTTTTAAAGAAACTGCCTGTATGCTGACCTTCATTCTGAGAAAAGGTGATCCCCACGAGCTAATCTCCCACACGTGGTGGATTCAGCGGGCACTTTCTGAAGATGGAGGAAATGTTAAAGGCCCTGCTACAGGCCAATGCAGCTCAGCGGGAAACCAACCGCCAAGTCGCAGAGGCCGCTGCAGCACAACGGGAGGCTCAGCAGGAGATGAGCTGGCGAGTCACAGAGGGCGCGGCAGCACAACAGGTGGCCCAGCAAGAAATGTACCGCCAAGTCGCAGAGGCCGCTGCAGCACAACAGGCGGTGCAGCAGGAGATGAACCGGCAGTTCGCAGAGGCTCTGGTGGAACTGAAAAAGGGGTCCGTACCTCCTGTGCCAGTGGAAGCAAAGATCGTACGTGCATCCTACTACCTACAAAAAATGACATCTGCTGATGATGTTGAGGCATACCTTGCGACTTTTGAGAGAGTTGCTAACCGCGAAGGATGGCTAAAAGAGCAGTGGGCGGGTCTCTTGGCCCCATTTCTAACAGGAGAACCCCAAAAGGCCTATTTTGACCTAGAACCCAATAAGGCCCAGGACTATGAGACTCTAAAGACAGAGATACTCGCACGCTTGGGTGTCACCATGGCAGTCCGGGCCCAGCGGGTGCATCAGTGGTCATTCTCCAGCAACAAGCCACCCCGTTCACAAATGTTTGACCTGGTCCACCTCACCAAGAAGTGGTTGCAGCCAGAGACCTTGACAGGCCCGCAGATCGTAGAGCGTGTGGTAATGGACCGGTATCTGCGTGCGCTTCCTGCTGCTCTGAGGAAGTGGGTCGGACAGGGCGACCCCAAAACTGCAGCCCAACTGTTCGACCTAGTGGAGAGGTACAGTGCTACTGAGGACTTGGTGAATCCATCTACGCCCCACTGCGGTGTGTCTAGGGGTGCAAGATCTCCCGGCGGTTCGGGTAAGACTGTTCCGGGGTCCAAGAGCTTGGGGAGATTTGATAAGACTGTTGTTCCAACTCATGAGACTGTGCTTCCTAGACCTGGAGACTGGCCAAAAAAGCCAGGAAGGTCTTTGTAACCGTTAAGAGGACTGGGGGTTGAGCATATAAGATGTTTTCGTTGCCATGCATTAGGGCATATCGCTGCGAACTGTCCTTTAAATGATGAACCTATGCAATGCGATTATGCTTATATGAAAAGACGCCTTTCTTTGTTTGCACAGATCGCATGTACTGCATCATGTCAGAGTCGCATTGAAAAACAAATGTATGTTATTTCTGTGGATGGAAAGCCACTGACAGCCCTGCTAGACTCTGGTAGTGTGGTGACCCTAGTCAGGAGTGATTGTGTGAACCCCACAAAACTACACCCCAGTACTATTGGGGTAATTTGCATCCATGGGCACTCTCGAGACTACCAGACAGCGGTGGTTGAGGTTGAGACCCCCAGGGGCAGTATAACACATTCAGTGGGGGTGGTACCTTCACTGCTTCATGAAGCTTTAGTGGGAAGAGATTTTCCCCATTTCTGGAATTGATGGGAGAGCAAAGGGAGGCTGGTAGATAGAGCTCCCCCTGCTGGGGAAGCACGGGAACTCTCACCCGACCCTTTTTGCCAAAGGGAAGGGGATGCTGTTGGTGGGATCAAGGAAGCCGGAGACCCTCTTCCTTTCCCTGTCATGGTTGGGGAGCTGGAGGACCTGGAAGCTAGCTCCCAGCCTGAGGGTAACGAACAGGAGAACCCCTCTGACCCTGAAATTGAGAGTAGCCAAGATGTGGTACCCGATTTAGAGGTCAGGAGAGAGGATTTCTGTACCGAGCAATTACGAGAGGCCACCCTCATGAGAGCCAGGGAAAACGTTAAGATGTTGGCAGAGGCGTATCTAGTGAAAATGGCGCCTATGGCAAGCACTGAAACTGCGCCCCTGTCAAAACATTTGAAACCCATCTTTCAGATAACCTTAAAAAAAAAAAGCACCAGAACCCATAAATGCAGTAACATCAGCACCCATAAAACGGCCTTACCAGAACCCATAAATGCAGTAACATCAGCACTCATAATTGCAGTAATATCAGCACCCATAAAAGCGGCCTTACCAAAACCCATAAATTCAGTAATATCAGCACCCATAAATGCGGTAACAGCACCCATAAATGCAATAATATCAGCACCCATAAAAGCGGCCTTACCAGCACCTATAAATTGAAGCCTTACGAGAACCCATAATTGCAGTAATATCAGCACCCATAAATGCGGCCTTACCAGCACCTATAAAAATGAAGCCTTACGAGAACCCATAAATGCAGTAATATCAGCACCCATAAATGCGGCCTTACCAGCACCCATAAATGCGGCCTTACCAGCACCCATAAATGCGGCCTTACCAGCACCCATAAATGCGGCCTTACCAGCACCTATAAATGCGGCCTTACCAGCACCTATAAATGCGGCCTTACCAGCACCTATAAATGCGGCCTTACCAGCACCTATAAAAATGAAGCCTTACGAGAACCCATAAATGCAGTAATATCAGCACCTATAAATGCGGAGGAATCGTGCAGTGTATGGGCACTTAGCAGGAGGAAGAGAGAGCGGCCTCCATGGGGGCGGATCATGTGGTGGACGGGCACAGCACTGGGCAGAAAGGCAGAGTGGAAAGGATCAGAGACAGTGACTGCGCGCAGTGGTACACAGACAGGTCACACTCACTGGCAGTGGCACGGTGATGATCAAGGACACACAGCGGTGCAGGGGATGTTTCCTCCTAATGGATACAGTCCTCCGCCACTGCTGCTCCAGCACCTCTGACACTGTACAGAGGGAGTAGGATCACCAGCGGCCCTGTTTGCTTAGCACACACGCACAATTGCACATGATGAGGACTTTAAGGCCTCTTTCACACTGGGGGGGTGAGGGCGTTGGCGGTAAAGCGCCGTTATTTTTAGCGGCGCTTTACCGTAGTTTTCGCTGCGCTATTCAGCCGCTAGCGGGGCGCTTTTAACCCCGGCTAGTGGCCGAGAAAGGGTTAACAAATGCCTGCAAAGCGCTGCTTTGATTTCAATGGGCAGGGGCGCTTTAGGAGCCACTCCTACAGCGCCTCAAAGATGCTGCTTTTTTTCAGGGCGCTTTGCAGGCGCTATTTTTAGCGTTATAGCGCCTGCAAAGTGCCTCAGTGTGAAAGGGGTCTTAGGCTACTTTCACACTGAGGCGCTTTGCAGGTGCTACATCGCTACAAAATAGCGCCTGCAAAGTGCCCTGAAAGAGCCTCTTTTCTCACTCCAATGTGAAAGCCAGAGGGCTTTCAGACTGGAGCAGTGCGCTGGCAGGACGCTCAAAAAAGTCCTGCTAGCCGCAACTTTGAGGTACTGTAGGAGCGGTGTACACACTGCTTCTAAAGTGCCCCTGCCCATTGAAATCAATGGGCAGTGCAACCGAACCGCCAGCAAAGCACTGCTGCAGTGGCGCTTTGCGGGCGGTTTTAACCCTTTTTGGGCTGCTAGTGGTGCGCTAGCAGGATGCTCAAAAAAGTCCTGCCAGCCACATCTTTGAGGCGCCCTGCTAGCGCCGCGAAAACCATCAGTAAAGCGCCGCAAAAATATCGGCGCTTTACCGCCGACGGCGCAACGCCCCAGTGTGAAAGTAGCCCAAGTCATCATGTGCCAGGCACAGACCCAAACAAAAGCAAGCAGCCAATCAAATATAGTGCTCAATATGGATTAAATAAATTGAATTATTCATAGCCATAGATATCATAAATAAAGTGATTTGTGCAACAGCAGGTACTACTTGCACAAATCACTTTATTTATGATATCTATGGCTATGCATAATTATAATTTTTTTATTCCATATATTAAGCACTATATTTGGCAGTTGGCACACATCATCATACTGTACACGATGATAACATAACAGTACACGTGTGACTATAGAATATAGTACTGTCCGTACCTGCTGCAGTGCTGCCTGCCTGGCTGGGGGTTCCAGGGACTAGTCTCTTCTCTGTCAGACTCAGACTAGCCAGTTCTTCTCCTCAGTGACCTGACCTCACAAGTGACGACGGTGACGTCACCGACCCGCTCGCGCTCGGGGAGAAGATGAAGCTGCGATGCGAAGAGGACTGGAGGGTAGGCGGAGCCTCCGCAAGTTAGCTGAATGACGGTCTGAGCAGTGGGCGATACCACTCATAGACAAGCATGGGGGCGCCCACGGCCCGCGCCTGTCACTCTCCTACATGCCAGCCAGGAAACATTACTTATAAGTGAATTGCCGTGCCGCCGCCGGCACCGGGACTATAGTGCAGGATGCGGCCGCAGGAGAACGGGTGGGAATTTTTTGTCGTGCAGGGAACGTTTTTTTTTGGCGCGTGCCCCCTACGGCGCCCATGGTTCTTGCCATGCCTGCCATACCTTGGATACGCCACTGGATGTTGGATGGGGAACCAGTGGATCCTAATTGGGTGGTGTCTTTCCCTTACATGGTAATTAAAAACAATTTATTGTATCGAGTGATAAAACATGGAGAGGACGAGGTAGAACAGCTACTAGTCCCCAAACTCTTCCGCAGGGTGGTGCTAGACCTGGCCCATGGTCATGTAATGGGGGGGCATCTCGGTGTTGAAAAAACCAGGGAGAGAATCGCCCAGGGATTTTTCTGGCCCGGATTGCATGCAGATGTCAAGGAGTACTGCGAATCGTGCCCCGAGTGCCAAATGTTGGCACCGTCACCCCATTTTCGCAGCCCCCTTGTTCCTCTGCCAATAATCGAGGTCCCCTTTGAGAGGATTGGCATGGACCTGGTGGGGCCGGTTGTGAAATCTGCCCGCGGTCACCAGCATATTCTGGTGATCCTGGACTATGCGACTCGCTATCCTGAGGCCATACCCTTGCGCAATACCTCTGCTAAGGCTATCGCCAAGGAATTGGTCCATGTTTTTAGTCGACCGGGGATCCCAAAAGAGATCTTAACTGACCAGGGCACACCCCCTTTATGTCCAAGGTTACCAAGGAGCTTTGTAAGTTATACAAAATCTCCCATCTCCGTACCTTTTGTCTACCACCCCCAAACGGATGGTCTGGTCGAAAGATTTAATAAAACTTTGAAAAGTATGCTGAAAAAGGTGGTCGACAAAGATGGGAGAAACTGGGATTTTTTGCTGCCATATCTCATGTTTGCAATACGTGAGGTTCCGCAGGCGTCCACAGGCTATTCCCCCTTTGAACTCTTGTATGGTAGACATCCCAGGGAACTGCTAGATGTTGCCAAGGAAACATGGGAAGGTGAGGCAACCCCATATAAAAGCATCATAGAGCATGTCTCCTTGATGCAGGATCGAATCGCAGCTGTCCTACCCCTGGTGCGAGAACATATGGAGCGGGCTCAGGAGGCCCAAAGGAGGGTCTATGACCGAAGTGCCAGGGTCCTTACTTTCAGCCCTGGGGACAGAGTGTTGGTATTGGTCCCCACGGTGAAAAGTACGTTTTTAGCCAAGTGGCAGGGTCCCTTTGAGGTTGTCGAAAGGGTGGGGGAAGTAAACTACAAAGTCTACCAGCCAGGGAAAAGGAAACCACACCAAATTTACCATGTGAATCTCTTAAAACCCTGGAAGGACTGAGAGACTTTACTGGCCACGTCCCCGCCTCCAACCGACCGGGTACCCGTGACACCTGACGTTCCCATCACGGATACCCTGTCCGTGGCACAACAAAGTGACGTTAGGGTGTTTGTGCATAAAAATAGAGACTTTTTCTCCCCCTTACCCGGACTGACCAACGGGATCCAACATGACATAGTGACGGAACCAGGGGTTCGGGTAAATGTGAAGCCGTATAGAATCCCAGAGGCCAGGCGTGAGGCAGTCGCGAAAGAAATTAAAAACATGTTGGAGTTGGATGTGATAGAAGAGTTCCACAGTGAGTGGTCGAGCCCCATAGTGCTGGTCCCAAAACCTGATGGCACTATCAGGTTTTGTAATGACTTTCGAAAACTTAACAGTGTATCCAAGTTCGATGCATACCCGATGCCCCGGGTCAACGAACTTGTGGACAGGTTGGGACAGGCTCGCTATATAACGACCCTAGACCTGACAAAAGGCTATTGGCAAATACCGCTGTCTGAATCGGCCAAGGAGAAGACTGCCTTTTCCACTCCTGAGGGCTCGTTTCAGTACAAGCGGATGCCTTTTGGTCTGCATGGGGCCCCTGCATCATTCCAACGAATGATGGACAAAACTTTGAGACCACATCGCCCGTATGCGGCTGCTTATTTGGACGATGTGGTCTTCCACAGCCCAGATTGGGAATCGCACCTGCCCCGGGTACAGGCGGTGGTAGATTCCCTTAGAGAAGCAGGCCTCACGGCTAACCCAAAGAAGTGTGCCATAGGCTTGGAGGAGGCCAAGTACCTGGGCTATGTTATTGGCCGGGGACTTGTCAAGCCTCAGACCAATAAAATTGAGGCAATTCAAAAGTGGCCCCAACCCGTAAACAAGAAACAAGTTCGGGCCTTCCTAGGCATTACGGGGTATTACCGATGGTTTATACCTGACTTTGCCACTATTGCCGTCCCTCTGACTGACCTGACGAAGGGCAGAGGGTCGGTCATGGTCAAATGGAACACTGAGGCCGAGAAGGCGTTTCAAAAATTAAAACAGGCCCTTTGTGCACTACCGGTGCTGGTGACCCCGGACTTCACAAAGGAGTTTGTCGTACAGACAGACGCCTCTGAGGTGGGCCTAGGGGCTGTACTGTCACAGGTCAGGAATGGTGAGGAGCACCCGGTTGTATACCTAAGCCGGAAGCTGAACAAGCACGAAAGGAACTATGCCATTGTTGAAAAGGAGTGTCTTGCCATTAAATGGGCCTTAAACTCCCTGATGCATTATCTACTCGGGAGGTCGTTCAGACTGGTCACTGACCATGCTCCCCTGAAGTGGATGTGTGACAACAGGGAGAAAAATGCCCGTGTGACAAGGTGGTTCCTGGCTTTACAGCCCTTTAAATTCACGGTTGAGCACAGGCCGGGCAAACTCCAGGATAATGCCGATGCCCTCTCCCGCGTGCACTGTATGGTTAGGTCAAGTGCTCAGCCGCAGGGGCTTGAGCAGAGGGGGAGGATATGTGACGGTATGCAAGGTGAGATATGACAGTCGCTATGTTTCACCTCGCATTCGGTCCATTGTAAGGGACTGAACCAGAATCCGGCCCAGGTTTTTCCAGCCTCTGTAGTTGGCTGGGTTCCGGTCCGGATATTCAGGTTCACTGGAATCCATAGGCAGCTGGGCTTTAAAGATCCAGGAAGAGAGCACAGCATGGCTCTGGCCTGAGACTCAGAAGGGAATCTGAGTAAGAGGAGCGCTGGTTATTTGGGCTGAAAGAAAAAGGTTTGCTTTACTTCACCTTGTGTTTTGTGGGTGACAGGGACCAGCCCCTCACCGTATAGAGAGCGGTTACTGTATAGTTTAGCGCCGGACGGCAAGGATTTGTTTTACTGTTTGTTTATTTTGTATAACTATTGCAAACCACTCGTAAATAAAGCTGGCAATACGCCAGGTTTTAAAGAAACTGCCTGTTTTTCTGAGAAAAGGTGATCCCCACGAGCTCATCTCCCACAATATATATATATATATATATGTGTGTATATGTAGCGGGTATGCACTTTCCCTGTGTATTTAAAACTGGCAGAGACACCAGTAATGTGCAGTTCCCTGCAGCTCAGCGAGTGGCGCTGTCGCCTTGGGCTGGGGTTGAACCATTGCTGTGTGCCGTACCCCTTTTTGTCCTCCCTCGGCAGTGGTATGGTGGGGCGGGGAACCCGCCGTGCTTGCTGGGGAAGGGTATAAAGGGGCCGGCCATCTTTGTCACGGGGTCGAGTCCCGGGCACCTTCAGCCTGTGGGCGGTGGTTCGTGTCGGTCCTCTAGGCGGCCTAGGCCTGGAGGACGTTTGGAGATCGTGTTCCATCCCAGGCACCTTTAGCATGGGGTGAGGTACTTGGATGGCGGTCGGGGACTGAGGGTCCCGGATTAAGGCTCCGCGAGGGAGGAACTTCCTAGAGAACCCCGGTAGTGGGTACCCAAATCCAATGGCGTAAGGGACCGGAGGGGGTACTTACCTGAAGATCTGGTGCAGCAAATTGCCAGTGACGGGTGAGCCTCCGGAGACCGCCGGGAGGGATGTCTTCCTCGATTGGGAGCAGAAACCTACTTCTGGGAAGGAAGTAGGAGAGTTCATTGTGCCTGGGCCTACTCGCATCCACACCCCCTGTCTGTTCTGTTCATTGAGGGAGTCCAACTGTCTGTGCATTACTCTGTTATCGGAAGAATAAAGGAGTGTTGGACTTTATTGGTGTGGGGCTCATTTTCTGGCAGACATTGTTCAAGAAACCACCAGGAGGAGGCTCCAGATGCAGAACACCGACCCGAAGGTAAAAGAGGATTGTCTCTCACTGTACATACATCTGCAGGGGAACTTGGCATGGTGACCCCGCACTCTCTCCTCAGAGGTACCCCTAGACAAGAGCCAGACCAAGAACAATTGAGAGGAGAGAGGGGGGGCGCTATATATATATATATATATAGGGGAGATCTATCCATAGAGAGAGAGAGGGAGATATATATATCTATATATAGATATATATGTGATCCTGTGTGCAGCTGCCGCCCTGTAGAAGTAAAAGTGCTATAGGGAGGTCAGCAAGTGGTTAACATTTTCGTCCATACATTAGTTTGTAAGAAAGAAAAAAAATTATCTTATTACAGCAGTTTGACTTTATATGTCTCATAGGCCAAAAAAAGTACCTATCTGCTAGCAAATGTTTATTTTACGATTTAATGCCCTTGAAGCATGCGCAGTACAGTTTACGCTCCTAGCTCATTCCTGGTCATTCATTATTTAGTATCTTCGCTACTAAAAACCGAGCTAGTCTCCTGTTATATATAGCTCTTCCAATAACATTTGAAAATGTAGAAGTAGTAAAAATAATGTACAAACAATGTAAGTAATATGGCATTTTGTCTTTCCAGGTTTCCCTTCTCTCTCTAGCCACGGTGATATGGCTGCACAGATTATGGGAATTCCTCCCCCTCCACCTCCTAAAAGCAGATCCAATGAAGGCAGCCAGCGACTGTCCACAGAGGTATGTAAATGTCATCCCTACAACTTACTTTGTTGCTTTATCCTACAAACATCCTGACTTTGGCTGTCTCCACCAGATTGCTCCCGCAATGCCAAGGCATGAAGAAGGAAAACCACCAACTCCACCTCCAAAAACGAGGAAATCTAGTGTAATTCAAGAACCTGGACTTTGATCTTCCAAGACTCTGTTAGACCATTTATTAAAAAGGGAAGACTGTGGAACTTGTAAATGCATCTATTTAAGACTTTGAAGCTACACTTAAAGACTGTATCTGTACGGACACACTCCATAAAAAAGACACTTAAAATGATAGCAGGTGATCTGCTTACTAGCCTACAAAGTGTTTACTCCTCGAGGATGAACCAGAGAGACTCTGGCAACAAAATCCATACACCTCCTCAAAGCATTGAAGAAGAGGAACACATGTCTAAATGTTCATAGATAAACTGCATTTTGTATATACAGATAACCGATTTATTTGGAAGAGAACGCCACAAACCACTCTGTATCTCCATATGCCTTTTGCTTTTAGCCCACTGTTTTAGGACTCAGTCGGTGGGGATGAGGGAAGAAAACTGCTGTGGGCATGACATGTAAGCACTTAAAGATGACTATGCACGCCAGCATCATCCTCCCAAACCTTTAAGTCACGGCCGAATTCCAAGCCATATTAACAGGCACAGCTTTGGCACATCCGATGCTGGTGCCAATGTTTCCCAGTGCCTTACTGCCCTCTGCATATTTCCATTAGCCAGGGAAGCTGCCCATCATAGTGATGGGTCAATAGGAATGTACGAGGTGGGAATTGGGAACTTTGTCAGAATGGCTTGGCATTCAGCTGTGATAGAAGGTTGCTGCAGTTATGCAAAGGCACCTCCTAGGCATGTAAAACCTGCAGCAGTTTTTATTTTCCCATTAAGAAAAAAAAAAGTCTTTCAAGGGGTTTTCCTTTTTCAGTAAAAAGGTAGAAAATTGTTCCAGTGGGGAAGTAACACCCAACTGCACTTTTGCACCTTCTCATTTCAGCTCTGTACAACAGCAGCTGCCCATCCTAATTTCTATGCATGGCCATTCTCAATGAAAACGTGGCACAGCGCCTGCCTCAGAAACTCCCAAAAATGATCTGATCTTCAGGGATTCCTTTGGTTACTACTTACCCATTGGAGAGAATGTTCATCTTTTTGAAGTTGAAGGCCCCTTTTATTTTATTTTTATTTACCTCTCATGCCCAAATGTTTTTATTACTCTTATATAATGTAGGATCCAAGAAGAGGAACGTAAATAATGTAAATAGTTCTATCCAAGATGACTATGCATTTCTAAGGATTGTTATGTACATTTAAAAGGCCAGTAAATCTAAAATCTAAAATATTTTATATGAAAGCGCTACTAATTTCAGTTACAAATATACATGAAAATTTTTTTGTATAGAACTTGAGATATGTTCTATTCTTTTACATTTATTGTGTGCAAATCATTCCATATTATCAGGTTTTTAAAAGAGCAACTTGAGTCAAAACATTCAGGACAATGTTTAGAGCCTCTGTCAGACTTTGATTGGTCTGTGTTCCCATTGAAGTGATTCCTACTCATTTCCTTTCTCAATGACCAATGTCTGTGGGACAGAAAGTAAGGGAATTTTCCCCCAACAGGGACATGGACAGCAATAAAAGCTTTGCAGAGTTTTTGACCCTTTAATGCTCTTTCCAAATCAAAGATCAAAAGTTTGAGCTGCACTTCCCTTTATTCTGGGAAAGTCTTCGTACAGGGAGCTTTATGTTTTTGGCTTGTATTTGACTTTGTTGCTTAACCACTTCAGCCCGGAGGATTTGGCTGCCAATTGACCAGGCCACTTTTTGCGATTCGGCACTGCGTCTCTTTAACTGACAATTGCGCGGTTGTGCGACGTGGCTCCCAAACAAAGTTGATGTCCTTTTTTTCCCGCAAATAGAGCTTTCTTTTGGTGGTATTTGATCACCTCTGCGGTTTTTATTTTTTGCTCTATAAACAAAAATAGAGCGACAATTTTGAAAAAATATATATTTTTTACTTTTTGCGATAATAAATATCCCCAAAAAATATATAAAAAATTATTTTTTTCCTCAGTTAAGGCCGATATGTATTCTTCTTCTACATATTTTTGATAAAAAAATCGCAATAAGCGTATATTAATTGGTTTATGCAAAAGTTATAGCGTCTACAAAATGGGGGATAGTTTTATGGCATTTTTATTAATAATTTTTTTCACTAGTAATGGCAGCGATCAGTGATTTTGTATCGTGGCTGCGTCGTCATGGCGGACACATCGGACACTTTTGACGCCATTTTGGGACTATTGTCATTTATACAGCAATCAGTGCTATAAAAATGCACTGATTACTGTGTAAATGACACTGGCAGTGAAGGGGTTATGTGTGTCCTAGGGATGTGTTCTAACTGTGTGGGGGCGTGGCTTACTGTGACACGACACTGATCGCTGCTCCCGATTACAGGGAGCAGACGATCAGTGTCCTGTCACTAGGCAGAACGGGGAGATGCTTGTTTACACAGACATCCCCCGTTCTGCAGCTCCGTGACACACGATCGCGGAACACCGGCAGACATCGATTCCACGGGTCTCGCGGGCACGATCACGGAGCTCGCAGCAGGGGCGCGCGCCCCTGGCAAGGTTAAAGGGATGTGTATATATATATATATATATATGCCCATTTGCCTGTCCGTACTATTCTGCCGACGTAAATGTTTGTGTGGCGTTCGGCAAGTGGTTAAAGTGATTGTAAATCTATTTAAAAAAAAAAAATACCAAACCTGTTATACTTACCTGCTCAGTGCAATGGTTTTGCACAGAGCAGCCCCAATCCTCCTCTTATTTGGCCCCCTGCCTGGCTTCTCCTCTTCACGGTGTGCCACCATAAGAAGCCGCTTCCTATGGAGGTGCTAATGCAGGCTGGACCCTGAGCCACGCTGTCCTGGTCCATTAACACAGGCAGCGCAGCTCAGCCCACCTCCCACTCCATCGTCACATGATTTGATTGATAGCAGCAGGAGCCAATGTCAATCTGCCCTGTGAGGGGAGAGAGCATGGAGAGAGCCAATGCTCCCAAGCACAGTGCTGGATCTGGTAAGTACAAGTGGGGCTAGAGGGGGGGACCCGCACACAGAAGAATTTCTACCTTTTAATTTATAGAAATGCGTTAAGGTAAAAAAAAAAAAATACTAAAAAAATTGTACCTTCACAACCACTTTAAAGACATTGTTTGGCTATATGTTTAAAGTTCAGCTTTTTCATTATCTTTCTAGGAAATGGTCACAAAAAAGTGGTGTCTGTGAATGGCTAAAGTCTGTAGCAGTGATGCAATATGTTTCTTTGATAAGCTTTTGTAAGTAATTTTAAAAGGAGTTGAAGCATTCCCTTCACACGATCTAAAATCTCTTTCTGGAAATCCATGTGTTGGATCAAAAGTTAAATTGTTACTTCTATCTACGAGTTAGATTCTTGGTTACATTTCCCAGAGTAGGGTCCCTTTCATGTAGGTTCACCCTGCCAATTTTTCAAGCAGACTTGAACAGAAGCTTCATGGATGGATGCAACTCTATGCAGGTCTGTGGACAGACTTGTGACCTGAGTCCATCCCGGTATTGGGGGGGGAGGACCCTAAGAGATGGAATCAGATTGATTGGTTGTTGTTAAAGAACCGTTCTACTTTTGTTTCATTTTCACACATGTGCCAAAAGTGTGTATAATACCGCCATTTGTTTGGTTTTTCCTTATCATTTCTTGCAAAACATCTACTCAAAGGACGATGAGCAATTTTGACTAGTGATGAGGCCAGTCTGAGTATCACAAGTAATAACTATAGGTTATATCCAAGATAAAATGCTGGGTCAGCAGTAAAGCTTTTCCATCATGTAGAATCCTCTTGGCCTTTTTCATGCGTGTGCATTTTTTTTTTTCGTCAGTATAGAAAAAAACACTGCCACACTCCCATATGGTCAAATCCTTACCTCCGATGCTGGAAGATTAAAATGGATTGTGCCATTACACAAGTATGAGAAAAGGAATGATGTCTTCATGCCAAAGGATGGCGTTAGCATACATTTTATTGTGTTAACCAGCATGTACAGTATCTCACAAAAGTAACATTTTTGTAAATATTTTATATCCATTCATGTGACAACACTGAAGAAATGACACTTTGCTATAATGTAAAGTAATGAGTGTACAGCTTGTATAACAGTGTAATTTTGCTGTCCCCTCAAAATAACTCAACACACAGCCATTATTGTCTAAACCGCTGGCAACAAAAGTGAGTACACCCCTAAGTAAAAATGTCCAAATTGGGCCCAATTAGCCTTTTTCCCCCCTCCCGGTGTCATGTGACTCATTAGTGCTACGAGGTCTCAGATGTGTTAGATTTGGTGTTATCGCTCTCACTCTCTCATACTGGTCACTGGAAGTTCAACATGGCTCCTCATGGCAAAGAACTCACTGAGGATCTGAAAAAAAAAAAAAAAATTGTTGCTCTACATAAAGATGGCCTAGGCCAGTGATGGCGAACCTTGGCACCCCAGATGGTTTGGAACTACATTTCCCATGATGCGCAACTACACTGCAGAGTGCATGAGCATCATAGGAAATGTAGTTCCAAAACATCTGGGGTGCAAAGGTTCGTCATCACTGGCCTAGGCTATAAGAAGTTTGCCAAGACCCTGAAACTGGGCTGCAGCACGGTGGCCAAGACCACACAGCGGTTTAACAGGACAGGTTTCACTCAGGCCTCGCCATGGTCGACCAAAGGAGTTGAGTGCACGTGCTCAGCGTCATATATAGAGGTTGTCTTTGGGAAATAGATGTATGAGTGTTGCCAGCATTGCTGCAGAGGTTGAAGGGGTGGGGGGGGGTCAGCCTGCCAGTGCTCAGACCATACGCTGCACACTGCATCAAATTGGTCTGCATGGCTGTCGTCCCAGAAGGAAGCCTCTTTTAAAGATAATGCACAAGAAAGCCTGCAAACAGTTTGCTGAAGAAGAGCAGCCTAAAGACGTTGATTACTGGAACCGTGTCCTGTGGTCTGATGAGACCAAGATAAACTAATCTGGTTCAGATTGTGTAAAGCGTGTGTAGTGGCAACCAGGTGAAGAGTACAAAGACAAGTGTGTCTTTCCCACAGTCAAGCATTGTGGTGGTAGTGTCATGGCCTGGGGCTGCATGAATGCCAACATGTTCTGTGACATACTGAAGCAGAGACTGGCCTGCAGGGCAGTATTCCAACATAACGACCCCAAACACACCTCCAAGATGACCATTGCCTTGCTAAAGAAGCTGAGGGTAAAGGTGATGGACTGACCAAGCATGTCTCCAGACCTAAACCCTATTGAGCATCCTTTTAGGCATCCTCAAACGGAAGGTGGAGGAGTGCAAGGTCTCTAACATCCACCAGCTCCGTAATGTCGTCATGGAGGAGTGGAAGAGAACTCCAGTGGCAACCTGTGAAGTTCTGGTGAACTCCATGCCCAAGAGGGTTAAGGAAGTGCTGGAAAATTATGGTGGCAACACAAAATATTGACACTTTGGGCCCAATTTGGAAATTTTTTACTTAGGGGTGTACTCACTTTTGTTGCCAGCAGTTTAGACATTAATGGGTGTGTGCAGCATCATGGGCCCCTGGACAAAGTAATGCTATGGGGCCCTTACAAGCTTGCCCCAACTTACGCACCTACTCCCAAGAATGAAAGTACAATATTTCTACTTTACAGCGTGTCACCTGCTACTGTCCTCTGCCACCAGATTCAGCGTGTCACTTTCCACTGGTTCCTTGTCACCAGATTCAGCATGTCACTTGCTACCGTCACCTGCCACCAGATTCTGCGTCAATAGCCAGCGTCCCGTCACCAAATTAAGCATGTCCATTGCCACTCATCCTCTGCCACCAGATTCAGCCTGTCACTTGCCATCGTCACCTGTCACCAGATTCAGCGTGTCACTTGCCACCCATCCTGTCACCAGATTCAGCGTGTCACTTGCCACCCATCCCGTCACCAGATTTGGCATGTCACTTGCCGCCCATCCCGTCACCAGATTTGGCATGTCAATTGCCGCCCATCCCGTCACCAGATTCAGCGCGTCACTTGCCCCCGGTTCCTCTCCAGACACAGCCGCTTTCCCCACTGCTGACAGGAGGAGGGGGATAGGCAAGAAATAGAGCCCTCTTCTGACAGCAGCGGCTCGAGGGGGGAGGGGCAGCACAGTTTTTTCTCTTCAGACCCGCTCGTCTTTGGCACTTGAGCTTCGGCGCCCCCCTCTGCCTTAAGTCGCTCAGGAGAGGTGGTGACAGCCCAGCTTGCAGGCGGAACCAAAGATGCTGCCGCACGCTGGACTGCCTGTGCCCACTCAGCCCGACTCCCTTGTCCCACTGCTAGTACTATTTGTCTGGCTCTGATGGGGCCAGGGCCCGTGCAAGACTATTTTGCACCCTAGGCAAGACCAGCTACTTGCGCCCCCCCAAAAAACAAAACTTCTGTATCTCTAAAATATAATTTCTATACCTCTATATGGTAAAGAAAGGGCGCAAAATAGTTTAACACAGGCCATGTCTATACCCCCTGTGATGTTTGTTGCCCCCTCATTGAACTGCCATACACAGTAAGCATAGTTGCCAACCTTGACATTTTTTTATTTTTTTTAGAGGACTGGGTGACAGCAGGCAGAGGACTGGGAGAAATTGGGTTGAAAACTTACTTACAGCGCTACAGGAAAAAACAGATACCATCTTGATCTTTCTCAGCTAACAGAACTTTTTTACTTCTATGTAAAAGTCTAAAGATAGAAGTAATAAAGTTGACAAAGCTCAAGATGATATCTGTTTTTTCCTGTAGCACTGCCATGAGTGTAAGAAATCAAGCAGAGCAGTTTTCAACTCAATTTCTCTCAGTTCAGTGGCTGCATAAAAAAGAAAACAGCATTTTGAGAGCCTTTTTTTTTTACCTCCATGTTGCTCTGCCCAGAAGCGCTGTGCGATCCCCTGAGGCCAGCCGCTCCGCCCCCCAGTGAAAGGCGGGTCACCCCTTGCCTGGCCACACCCCCTCACAAATCCAGACAATGAAGGAGGCGGGCCAGCTCCTCATCATCAATCAGAGCCCTGAGCCGCCGAACAGCTCTGCAGCTTAGGGAGCCGGGGGAGGGATCGGTCAGTGTAATGCATGCAATAGTTCCCTCCCCGCGCCCCTGCGTGATTCCCGGCAGCAGACATTCTCTCTCCACCTCTGGTACTGGTACACACTCATGCAGGTAGCGGCGCGCCGGCCCTGGATAGGGCCCCAGCTTCTAACTTCAGCTTGTTTATTTAAGCTTTGACAGTAAGGGCTCATTTACACTTGCTTCGGCTTCAACGCACATTAAAGCGCCTACCGCTTCAACATGCTTTTATCAGTGGCGTCACTAGGGTTGGTGTCACCCGGTGTGAAAAAAAATGGTGTCACCCCCCAACAACTATAGTCCCCCCCTCAGTACAGACCCCCCTCCCACAGTATAGATCCCCTCCCTCAGTACAAACCCGCTCCACTAAGTACAGACTCCCCGCCATCAATATAGACCCGCCTCCCTCAGTATGAACCTCCCCCTCAGTACAGACACCCCCACCTCAGTGCAGACCGCTCCATCAGTACAGACACCCCCACCTCAGTGCAGACCCCCTCAGTTACAGACCCCCCTCGTACAGACACCCCCCCTTAGTACAGACACCCCCCCTCAGTACAGACACCCCCCCTCAGTACAGACCCCCCCCTCAGTACAGACCCCCCCTCAGTACAGACACCCCCCCTCAGTACAGACACCCCCCTCAGTTACAGCCCCCCCCTTGGTGCAAACTCCCCCTTGTGCAGACACCCCCTCCCCCCATCAGTAAAGATGCCCCCCTTACCTTTCAGACCTCAGAACAGAGCGGCAGATACACACAGCGGTGTGTCTCTCGAGCACGGGCTCCTCCTCCTCCTCTGTGGATGTAAACAGAGGAGGCAGAGGGGGCGGCGGCTTCCTTCCGCTCCGCTGAGGGACACAGCCGCAGCGTGAGCCTAAGGCACAGGGCAGCGGGCGGGCGATGTCAGTGTGGCCGCTGCGCTACCCACGGGTGTCACCCCTCTGGTGGGTGTCACCCGGGTGCGGCCCGCCCCTGGCTAGCAACGCTAGTGGCTTTTATGATCTGTTTTTGATGCTTCAGTGATGCTCTTTTGAAGCTTTGTTGAAGCTTGACAGATGCCCTGTGTGTGTGTGTGTGTTGATATCTCATACCTGCAATTTTGCCAAAACAAAGTGAAGCTAAAGCTGAATTAAAGCCTCTCAAAAGCTGCAAGTGCTTCAAGCAAGCTTTGTCAAACAGTTCTATGGAGGCTTTGAAGATGCGTTGAAGCACAGCTAAAGCTACATGGGGTATAAATTTTGAAGCAAAGCAAACGCAAGGTGTAAACAGGACTATAAGCTAATCATTTTATTTAGTGGCAGGGGCTTTGACTGTCATTCAGAGAGCTTTAACCACTTGCCTACAGAGCACTTTCACCCCCTTCCTGCCCAAGCCATTGTTCAGCTTTCAGCGCTGTCACACTTTGAATGACAATTGCGCGGTCATGCAACACTGTACCCAAATGATTTTCCCCCATAAATAGAGCTTTCTTTGGGTGGTATTTGATCACCTCTGCAGTTTTTATTTCTTGCACTATAAACAAAAGAAGAGGGACAAGTTTGAAAAAAAAACACAATATTTTTTACTTTTTGCTATAATAAATATCCATTTTTTTTTAAACACATTTTTTCCTCAGTTTAGGCCGATATGTATTCTACATATTTTTTGGTAAAAAAAAAATAAAAAATTGCAATAAGCGTATTTTGATTGGTTTGCGCAGAAGTTATAGCAGCTACAAAAAGTGGATAGATTTATAGCATTTTTATTATTATTTTTTTTTACTAGTAATGGCGGTGATCAGCAATTTTTTTTTTCATCATGACTGCGATATTTGCGGCGGACACCATTCACATTTATACAGCGATCCCTGCTATAAAAATGCATTGATTACTGTATAAATATGAGTGGCAGGGAAGGGGTTAACACTAGGGGGCAATCAATGTGTTAAATGTGTTCCCTAGGGAGTGATTCTTACTGTGGGGGGGAGGGGACTGACTGGGGAAGGTGACCGATGATTGTCCCTATGTACAAGGGACACACCATCGGTCTCCTCTCCCTGACAGGACGTGGATCTGTGCGTTTACACACACAGATCCACGGTCTTGCTCAGTTACTGGGCAATCGCGGCCGCCGGGCACGTGCAGTGACGCGGGCCGCGGCAGGCGCCCCTAGTGGCTTTGGAAGGCGCAACGTCATATGACGGCCGCCCAGAACAACAGAGTGTTCCTCCCGCCGTCATTTGACGGCGGGCGGTGGACAAGTGGTTAACAAAGCCTGTCTGAAGCCATATTTTGAAGCAAGTATAAATCAGCCCTAAGTCCTAGAAGGCGCACACCAGCCAGAAAGAGAGTGAGAACACTATTTCTCGTATCACCCATTATGGTACACGGTTCTGTATGTTTGTAACCCATGAGTTATACTGCTGCCTGCAGGAGTTTTGCACACTAGGCTGAAAAAAAACAAACAAAAAAAACTAGAGGCCAGCCCCAAGTGTTTAATTCTTTGTGGCAGTATAACCCATAGCTCATAAATATACAAAGTGCTATATGCTTCAATGTACTCTGACAAATGAATGCTACAGTAACTATTACAATTCTATTTATGTTACTGAAAAAAAAAAAAACTTTTTTTTTTTTCTCTACTTTATTAGACAAAAATTTAACCAAAAATTACACACAATTCCTTTTTCTCAGACACCGTGATATCACATTTACGCTAACACTGTCAATGATCTAGTAGATATAAACAGGACATGATACGGAGTGATTCAGGCTTGTGGTTTACTGAATCATTTCTAAGATAAGCTATTGCCAATGTCAAATCTTCTTCCTGGTGTTCTCTCCTTCCAGCCAGTTCATCTATAAAACATACATAGAGTTACATCCATGAGTGTTGTCTAGAACATCTCATTAATCATCTGATCGAAGAGACTTTATACTTACCTGTCCCAGTTACCATTTCTATCATCTCTGC
Organism: Rana muscosa; assembly: GCA_029206835.1. Taxonomy (NCBI): domain Eukaryota; kingdom Metazoa; phylum Chordata; class Amphibia; order Anura; family Ranidae; genus Rana; species Rana muscosa. Next base: position 240,613,708 of record CM055118.1, read on the forward strand.
TCTGCTCCAAAGCAAAGCTGCCTGAAGAATCTACACTTTCAGGAATGTCAGATGTCCTTTGCCACACTCCGGTGATGTAAGGGCCGGCAGGATAAACCAATCAGGTACAAATGGTCAGTTTGGTAGGAACCGGCTGACTTTTGGCCCCTGAGTATGTCCCCTGTCCTACAGAAGCCGGTCTCACAACCAGCTTCTGTCAAATAAGCATGCTGGAAAACCAAAATCTGATCGGCACTCACAGCCAATGGCTGATCAGTAAATTCTGGCGGGGGGCAGTACCCCTGTCAGAATACAATAGCTCAGTGGGGAAAATCACCACACTAACATCAACAACTTGTTCAGCCCGCTGGGTCTTAGGTGTACCCCACCTAAGACATGGAAACTATCAGATGTTATTCTTTGGGCAGATTTGCTTTCCTCCAAAAATTTAAAGAGGAACTGCAGTCTTCTCACATAATTTGTAATAAAAACATCTTTGCCATTCTGAAGTTTCCCCCCAACCACTTTGCATATTATTTTATATATACTGTGATTCTGTACTTGCCAAATATGCTGCACAAATCTCCCTCCACTGAGTCTGGCTGCATCCATTTTTACTGTGGGCAGCTGAAGCTGCTGCCGGTTCACTTCCTGGATTTACACAGAGGCACACCTCCAGCTCTGCAGCTGCCATTGGCCCTCTTATAACTCACCCCCCTCCCTTCCTGGCAAACTCTCAAGAGAGTGAGAGTGAGTGAGAGAGAGGTGTGCATGATGTCATAAGCCTGTTCTAATTACCAGCTAAGAAACAGGAAGTCTTTGCTTGGCTTTCTATAAACTTTCAAATAGATAGGGTGCATCTGAAAGCAAACCTATAATACAGTGTTCTCTTAAGAATACAAATAATTGTACCACCAGATGCATCAATTTTTTTCATGTATATTTATTAAATAAACAATTTAAAAACTTTTTTCACCATTCATATATAATTACCCTAAAACCACAATACAATTTACCTATACAATTGTCCAAGTGCACTTTTTTTTTCTAAAAAGCAAGTATAGGCCATGCCCCTCCCCTAATTTTTCTTATGATCCAAGTCTCTCCCCCCCCCCCCCAACTTTATAGAACAGTGTAGCCCATGCTCCTCCTCTAACATTTATCTAAAAAATAATTATGGTCCCAGCTCCTACTCCAACTTTTCTCCTACAGAACAAGTATTGTCCATGCTCCTTCCCAACTTTTCTCCTACAGAACAAGTATGGTCCCAGCTCCTACTCCAACTTTTCTCCTACAGAACAAGTATGGTCCATGCTCCTACTCCAACTTTTCTCCTACAGAACAAGTATGGTCCATGCTCCTACTCCAACTTTTCTCCTACAGAACAAGTATGGTCCATGCTCCTACTCCAACTTTTCTCCTACAGAACAAGTATTGTCCATGCTCCTTCCCAACTTTTCTCCTACAGAACAAGTATGGTCCCAGCTCCTACTCCAACTTTTCTCCTACAGAACAAGTATTGTCCATGCTCCTTCCCAACTTTTCTCCTACAGAACAAGTATGGTCCATGCTCCTACTCCAACTTTTCTCCTACACAACAAGTATGGTCCATGCTCCTTCCCAACTTTTCTCCTACAGAACAAGTATGGTCCATGCTCCTTCCCAACTTTTTCCTAAAGAACAAGTATGGTCCATGCTCCTTCCCAACTTTTTCCTAAAGATCAAGTATGGTCCATGCTCCTTCCCAACTTTTCTCCCAAGAATAAGTATGGTGCATGCTCCTCCCCAGCTGCTACTGTAAGAAATGGAATATAACAATGTACTTCCATGTAAAATAATTCTCATTTATCAGTGTGTGGCCTGCCCAGGACCTGTACAGTGTTTGCCAATCCTGTGCCCTTGTACACTCCGATACATGCACAGGATCAGCCAAGGATGAGTTCTAGTCATAAAAATCATGGCCAGTTTGCCCAAGACATGTCTTTGCCTTGGCTCATACTGTGTTGGGCAAACTCCAATCAAGAGTTCAAAGCTGAGGCTGAACCTTTGAAAAAAGTCAGGGCAGACTGATGGAAACCACCCTGATCTAGAATCCCTCAGTTTAGGATAGTTGAGAAGTTTGAATTCTGGATGAGGGACACTGGTTACGATTTCACCGTTTATGCCAATTACAGCAGCAGCAGTCTGCAGAAAAAGTAAAAGAATAGCCCTAGTCTTTTCCTGGTCCTGTCCTGCTACCAATGGTGCATCTGGCCTCAGAGCTACAACAGACTGGAATGTGTTCATATTTAAATTTCCTTTGACATTTGCTCACCAAGGCATCTCTGACCAGACTGATTCTGTTCTGTGGAATGGAGCGTTCAAGGTGTTGAGGATCCGTGAATGACACTTCATTTGGCACCTAAAATAAACATATGACATATTGAAATGACTACCATATTATCTGAGCCTAATTCGATGAAGGGCTATGGGTTTAGTACAGTACTACACAATCACACCATGATTCTGATTGGTTGCTATAGTCAAACTTTTATCTTATTGTTGCAGTTTACAGCAGTACTTTGTGTCTAATCACTGGTCTTTTCCATGCTGTAGTGAATGAGCTGGATTTTACCCAATGGAATGGTGACCAGAGACAGCTCTCTCAGCAACAAAGATCAACTGCCCATCTGAGATATTGAGATCACTGCCCACCTAATCCTGTTGTATAGCCGCGTACACACGTTCATTTTTCCCGTCGGGAAAAATAAAAAATTTTCCCTTGGACGAGAAAAACGATCGTCTGTGGGCTTTTTTGCCGTTTTTCCTGATGGGAAAAACGGCATTAATCACGGCGAGAAAAATTAGAACATGCTCTGATTTTTCTCGTCGTGATTCCTGTCATTTTTTTCCGCGGCAGTTTTCCCAAAGGGAAACACTGCCACGGAGACCACACCCAGTCGTTTTTCTCATCAAGAGAAAAAATGACGGGAAAAACGGCCGTGTGTGGGGGAACAAGCCGTTCCCTCGTTTTTCCTGTCGTGATTCACGGCGGTGTTTTCACCTCCGTGTATTACGATCGTGTGTACGCGGCATTAGAGAAACATTGAGTCTGCTATTGATGATCTCCTTCTGAAGACTGACTGACTTATTGACTTATACTAACCTACTGGCTTTATTATGTCCTAACTGAGTGACTGAATTAAACCAGATTGCTGCAGAAAAAAAAATCAAAATACTTAATCTGTGTACATGTTGCAGGGTGTACACAGTTTTTTTTTTTCGTTGAACAAAAAACGGACAAATCCCTGCTTCCACACTTGATGTGGATGCAGGGATCTCTCTTGCTGCACTATTGGATTCCGACAGCTTCAATTGGCTGCAAGTGCTCATCAAAAGCAGGTTTTCCAGCAGGACTGTTGGGCAGAAGCTAGTCTAACGAACGGGGTACGACGTACATACGTGCTGAATATCGATACGTGTATACCCAGCTTTAGTGTGTCAGAACTAGGGATGAGCCGAACACCCCCGGGTTCGGTTCGCACCAGAACCTTCGAACGGACCGAAAGTTCGCGCGAATTTTCGAACCCTATTCGTTATAATGGACGCGAACGTTCGAAATCAAAATTGCTAATTACAACGGCCAATATGCATGTTAATGTTATAAAACAGGTTTGGGGACCCGGGTCCTGCCCCAGGGGACATATATCAATGCAAAAAGAAATTTTAAAAACTAAAGTTTTTTCGGGAGCAGTCATTTTAATGATGCATAAAGTGAAAAAAAAAAAGTGAAATTTTCCTTTAAATATGGTACCTGGGGGGTGTCTAAAGTATGCCTGTGAAGTGGCATGTGTTTCCCGTGTTTAGAACTGTCCTTGCACAAAATGACATTTGTAAAGGAAAAAAAGAAGCCATTTAAAACCACTTGCGGCTTTAATGTCATGTCTTGTCCTGGCCGCCATATGGCTGAAAATCCTTGAGAAAAATGGCATGGCTACCCCATCACCCCCCCCCCCCACCCCAGCCCCTTTGGGTCTTGTATGGATACTAAGGGGGACCCCGCACCCAAAATAAAACCCTATACCTACAACCCTATATACTCTGAACAGCAGTATATAGGTGGTGCAAACAAGACATGGACTGTAGGTTTGTTCTTAAGTAGAATCTGAACAGGTACATTATGAAGTGTAGCTACATCCCCAAAAAATCAATTTTTAAGCTTTTTGGAGAACATAGGGAGGGGTTATCACCCCTGTAACATTTGCTGTCTTTGCACATCTGTTCAGAACATGTCACCTCACTTTCCGTCCCAATGACAAATGTTTTTGGAAAAGTGGGGTTTTAATTGAAACAAGGATTGGTGATAAAGCATCAGTAGAGAGGAGATACCTTTTTCCCAAATTAAATCTAACAGGATAGAATTTTCCTTCCTAGGGGTAGATTTCCTCTCACTTCCTGTTTTCTCTTGCCGTTTGCAAGTAGGAGTCGTTTGTAAGTTGGATGTTTGAAAGTAGGGGCCTGCCGTATATACTCTGCAGAAATTTGCCCTATTAGATGTTGGTGTAGCCACAAGACTGGTGGGCACAGGAATGGGCCCTGCTGTGAGTTAATAGATCAAGATTTGTACTTGCATGCACCTGTTGAACCGGGCAGAAAAATTGGGCCTTTGGTGGTGGTGGTGGTGGTGGTGGTGGACGGTGTTGCCACAAGACTGTAAGCCCTCACAGTTACTCTTGGTGGGTGCAGGAATGGGCCCTGCTGTGAGTTATTAGATCAAGATTTGTAATTGCATGCACCTGTTGAACAGGGCAGAAAAATTGGGCCTTTGGTGGTGGTGGTGGTGGTGGTGGACGGTGTTGCCACAAGACTGTAGGCCCTCATAGTTACTCTTGGTGGGCGCAGGAATGGGCCCTGCTGTGAACTATTAGATCAAGATTTGTAATTACACGCCCCTGTTAAACAGGGGCTGAAAAATTGTGCCTTAGGCATTGGTGCTGGTGCCACAACACTGCAACCCCTCACAGATACTGTACTTGGAGCACAGCAGTCAGACCTGTTGCGAAGCATCTTTTTAAAAAATTGTAATTACACGCCCCTGTTATACAGGGGCTGAAAAATTGTGCCTTAGGCACTGGTGCTGGTGCCACAACACTGCAACCCCTCACAGATACTGTACTCTGAGCACAGCAATGAGACCTGTTGCAAAGCATTGCCTAAAAATTGTAATTACACGCCCCAACAGGGGCTGAAAAATTGTGCCTTAGGCACTGGTGCTGGTGCCACAACACTGCAACCCCTCACAGATACTGTACTCTGAGCACAGCAGTCACACCTGTTGCGAAGCATCTTTTTAAAAAAATTTAATTACACGCCCCTGTTATACAGGGGCTGAAAAATTGTGCCTTAGGCACTGGTGCTGGTGCCACAACACTGCAACCCCTCACAGATACTGTACTCTGAGCACAGCAATGAGACCTGTTGCAAAGCATTGCCTAAAAATTGTAATTACACGCCCCAACAGGGGCTGAAAAATTGTGCCTTAGGCACTGGTGCTGGTGCCACAACACTGCAACCCCTCACAGATACTGTACTCTGAGCACAGCAGTCACACCTGTTGCGAAGCATCTTTTTAAAAAATTGTAATTACACACCCCTGTTATACAGGGGCTGAAAAATTGTGCCTTAGGCACTGGTGTGGTGGCATGGATCATTGAGGAGGAGGAAGAGGATAGTCAGTGAACATAACAGGACAGTCACTCAGCATCAGCATAGGCAGTCTTGAAGGGATGTGACATTATAAATTATTCCGTTATATCCGCTTCAGGTGTCTGGTAGCTGGTGGTGATCCAAGACTGATTCATTTTTATGAAGGTCAGTCGATCAACCGAGTCGGTGGACAGGCGCACCCTATGATCGGTGACAAATCCTCCAGCAGCACTGAATGTGCGTTCGGAAAGAACGCTGGATGCAGGACAGGCCAGTAGCTCAATTGCATACTGTGCAAGCTCTGGCCAGTGATCCATCCTCAGGACCCAGTAAGCCAGAGGATTTTCGGTGGGAAAGGTGTCCAAGTCTGACCTTGCCCCTAGGTATTCCTGCACCATGTATATCAGACGCTGGCGATGGTTGCTGGAACCGATCATACCTTGGGGCTGCGGACTAAAAAATTGTCTGAACGCATCGGTCAGACGTCCACCTTCCCCACCGCTCCTTCTGCTACTGACCAAAGCCTCAGCAACTTGTCGTCCAGGACCAGGAGTTTGTAACCTCCCAGTTTCTGGGAACGCGTTGCACAGACCTTTCTGCAAGGCCTCCCTGAGATGTCTCATCCTCTGCTCCCTCAGCGACGGCAAGATAAGGTCCGCAACCTTACCCTTGTACCGTGGATCAAGGAGAGTGGCCAGCCAGTAATGGTCACTCTCCTTGATCCGAAGAACACGAGGATCCTTCCGCAGGCTTTGCAGGATCAGGGAGGCCATGCAGCGTAGGTTAGCTGAGGCATTCGGTCCGGAGTCTTCTGGGTCACTGAGGATGACATGATCGCCAGCCACCTCCTCCCAGCCACGTACAAGTCCACTGGTTTGTTGGGACTGTACATCATCCCTAAAAGACTGCTGCTGCTGATGCTGAGTGCCAGGCTCCACCTCCATGCTCACACAATCCTCCTCCTCCTCCTCCTCCTCCTCCTCCTCTTCCTGTGTGATGGGTGGGACAGAAGGAACATTGTCTGGATAAAGGGGGCCTTGAGAGACAAGGAAGTCCTCCTCTTCCTGCCTCTGTTCTGCCTCAAGTGCCCTGTCCATTATCCCACGCAGCGTATGCTCCAACAGGTGGACAAGAGGTACAGTGTCACTGATGCATGCACTGTCACTGCTCACCATCCTCGTGGCCTCCTCAAATGGTGAGAGGACAGTGCATGCATCCCTGATCATGCTCCACTGGCGTGGGGAAAAAAAGCCAAGCTCCCCTGACCCTGTCCTGGTGCCGTAGTCGCAAAGGTACTCATTGATGGCCCTCTGCTGCGTGTGCAGTCGCTGCAGCATGGCCAACGTTGAGTTCCACCTGGTGGGCATGTCACATATTAGGCGGTTCTTGGGCAGGTTCAGCTCCTTTTGCAGCTCAGTCAGCCGAGCACTGGCATTATAAGATCGGCGGAAATGCACACAGACTTTCCTGGCCTGCCTCAGGACATCCTGTAAGCCTGGGAACCTGCCCAAGAACCGCTGCACCACCAGGTTGAGGACGTGAGCCATACAGGGCACATGGGTGAGCTGCCCCTGTCGCAGGGCGGAGAGGAGGTTGGTGCCATTATCAGAAACGACCATTCCTGGCTTAAGCTGGCGTGGCGTCAACCACCTCTCGGCCTGCCCCTGCAGAGCTGCCAGAACCTCTGGCCCAGTGTGGCTCCTGTCCCCCAAACACACCAGCGCAAGCACGGCATGGCATCTTTTTGCCTGCGTACTCGCGTAGCCCCTTGTACGCCTACGGAGCACCGCTGGTTCCGAGGACAGAGCACTCGAAGAGGACATGGAGGAAGAAGAAGAGGAGGGGGTGGAGGAGAGAGGTGTGTCACAACCAGTAGTAGCATTTTGGAGGCGTGGTGGCGGAACAACCTCCAACACTACTGCACCTTGTCCTGCATCCCTCCCAGCTACCAATAGAGTGACCCAATGGGCCGTGAAAGAAAGATAACGTCCCTGTCCATGCCTGCTGGACCATGAGTCAGCGGTAATATGCACCTTACCGCTGACCGCCCTGTCCAGCGAGGCATGGACATTGCCTTCCACATGCCAGTAGAGAGACGGAATCGCCTTCCGTGAGAAAAAGTGGCGTTTGGGAACCTGCCACTGAGGAACCGCACATTGAACAAACTCACGGAAGGGGGCCGAGTCTATCAACTGAAAAGGCAGCAGTTGAAGTGCTAGCAATTTAGCCAAGCTAGCATTCAACCGCTGGGCATGTGGATGGCTGGGAGTATACTTCTTTCGACGGTCCAGCAGCTGGGGCAGGGAAATTTGCCTGCTACAATCGGACGTCGGTGTACTGCAAGTACTTGGTTGTGACACACCTAATTCTACACCTTCAGTCCTCTCAGAGCAGCTTTCAGAGAGGACTGAAGATATAGTGGGGATGGAGATCCCAGCTGATTAGGAGCAAGGAGAGGTCCGCTTTGTTCTTTGGTGTGGGTCTTTTATGTGTGCTTGCCAACGAGCTGCATGGCAGGTCGACATATGTCTGCTAATGCTTGTGGTGCCCAAGCGGCTGATGTTTTGGCCACGCGAGATACGCTTGAGACAAATATTGCAAATAGCAGTGGTGCGATCTGATGCACTCGTCTCAAAAAAGGCCCACACCAAAGAACTTTTGTGATAACGTGCAGAGGCAGCGCCCTGCACAGGCGGAGCTCTGCGGTGTGGTACAGTTGCTGTGCTGGCCTCTAGCTGGCCTCCAGGGGGCATCCTGCCTCGTTGGACATGTGACGCTGCATCCTCCTCCTCCTCCTCTCTCCCTTCAGGCACCCACGTGGAGTCAGTGACCTCATCATCCCCTCCCTCTTCACCACTAGAGCAAACCTGGCAGTAAGCTGCAGCTGGTGGAACACTACTGCCAGATTGCTGTCCTTCAGCATCCCCTCTCTCTGCGCGCACACTACTGACTTCCTCAAGCTGGGTATCATCATCCGAGCCTTCGAATCGTTGGGCATCCTCCTGGAGCATGTACCCAACACTGTGCTCAAACAGTTCGGGGGACTCCTCAGGAGGACATGGTGGGTCTAGGGAAGGGGTGGCTGATGATGCCATTGAGTACGCGTTGGCAGCTGCTCTGCCAGTACCCTGAGCCTGGGTGAGAGAGGATGAGGAGGATGAGGAGGGCTTGGTCATCCATTCTACCAAGCCTTCGGCATGATGCGGCTCCACATGTCCAGCTGCCGAAAACAAAGACAAGCGTGTCCCATGGCCACGTGCTGATGACGATGCACGACCACGTCCACGGCCAGCACTGTTGTCTCTAGAAACAGAGCCTGCCTGCCCTGTGTTCTTGCCTCGGCACGCTCTGCCTCTCCTTGGCGGTCTTCCAGCCATTGTAGTCGGTAGTGTATATAGTATAAAAAATAGAACTCCTATGTGTGCTCACAACACACTGTAGGTCCTATGGGTGCTGACACTAACACACTATAGGTACTATGTGTGCTGCTGACAAGAAAATATAGGAGCTCTGTTTGCTGCCACTAACACACTAGAAGTCCTATGGGTGCTGCTGAGAAGAAAATATAGGAGCTCTGTTTGCTGCCACTAACACACTAGAAGTCCTATGGGTGCTGCTGAGAAGAAAATATAGGAGCTCTGTTTGCTGCCACTAACACACTAGAAGTCCTATGGGTGCTGCTGAGAAGAAAATATAGGAGCTCTGTTTGCTGCCACTAACACACTAGAAGTCCTATGGGTGCTGCTGAGAAGAAAATATAGGAGCTCTGTTTGCTGCCACTAACACACTAGAAGTCCTATGGGTGCTGCTGAGAAGAAAATATAGGAGCTCTGTGTGATGCCACTAACACACTAGAAGTCCTATGGGTGCTGCTGAGAAGAAAATATAGGAGCTCTGTTTGCTGCCACTAACACACTAGAAGTCCTATGGGTGCTGCTGAGAAGAAAATATAGGAGCTCTGTTTGCTGCCACTAACACACTAGAAGTCCTATGGGTGCTGCTGAGAAGAAAATATAGGAGCTCTGTTTGCTGCCACTAACACACTAGAAGTCCTATGGGTGCTGCTGAGAAGAAAATATAGGAGCTCTGTGTGATGCCACTAACACACTAGAAGTCCTATGGGTGCTGCTGAGAAGAAAATATAGGAGCTCTGTTTGCTGCCACTAACACACTAGAAGTCCTATGGGTGCTGCTGAGAAGAAAATATAGGAGCTCTGTTTGCTGCCACTAACACACTAGAAGTCCTATGGGTGCTGCTGAGAAGAAAATATAGGAGCTCTGTTTGCTGCCACTAACACACTAGAAGTCCTATGGGTGCTGCTGAGAAGAAAATATAGGAGCTCTGTTTGCTGCCACTAACACACTAGAAGTCCTATGGGTGCTGCTGAGAAGAAAATATAGGAGCTCTGTGTGATGCCACTAACACACTAGAAGTCCTATGGGTGCTGCTGAGAAGAAAATATAGGAGCTCTGTTTGCTGCCACTAACACACTAGAAGTCCTATGGGTGCTGCTGAGAAGAAAATATAGGAGCTCTGTTTGCTGCCACTAACACACTAGAAGTCCTATGGGTGCTGCTGAGAAGAAAATATAGGAGCTCTGTGTGATGCCACTAACACACTAGAAGTCCTATGGGTGCTGCTGAGAAGAAAATATAGGAGCTCTGTTTGCTGCCACTAACACACTAGAAGTCCTATGGGTGCTGTTGGGGTGCAATGCTGTGCTAACAGCACTGCGGTTGGTACTACTGCAATACTGTACTAACAGTAAGCACGCACCAGACTAATCCCCAGCAGCAGCTAATAACACACTAACTGTGCAATCAGCAGCAATGAACGATCAATGACTTAGGTAGCAATGGTTTAGCAAAGAAATAGCCAATGGTTTAGCAAAGAAGAGCAAATCTTTCAGTATCAAGCAAAGACAGAATCAGCAGACTAATCTCTCCTAAAGCCGGAACTCATGTGACCGGGGCCGATGGCGTGGCGGCCTTTTAAATGGTGGGGCGTGTACTAAAGCCCCTGAGCTGTAATTGGCTACAGCCGTCCTGCCTGTAGCCAATTATTGCTCTCCGAGTTTCGGGCGCTGTGATTGGCTAAGCATGCGGGGTCACAGTGCATGCTTGGCCAATCATCAGCCAGCAATGCACTGCGCCGGCCGCGCCGGCCGCAATGCATTGCGGGGCCGCTCGCATCACACGAATGTGATGCGAACGGCCCAAATAGTTCTGGGCTCGACGAGCGAGCGAACGCCCGATGCTCGATTCGAACATGGGTTCGAATCGAGCACCGGGCCCATCCCTAGTCAGAACGACAGTCAGGCAACAAGCATTTTTATAATGAGAACTTCTACATGGTGCCTTCCATATTTCTATACCGACAGATTTCCTATAAAGATGCCACATGCTGACATGTATCTGAGGCACTGTGGAATGGGGTGATCTCCTGCCCGATGGTCCCAGTTGTCCTGGTTGCGACATCATCAGGAGTAGCAGAGCATGGAATATGAAGCTTGTATGGTGGGTAAGTGCCTCTTAACAATAATCCTGTGGGAAAAGGTGCTTTCCAAATCCACTGACATCTAATGGGATATTTTCCTCCCAACCAATGCTTGGGCAGCATTGTAAACATTGGCACAGGGGCATTTTTTATTTTATTTTTTATCTCTAAAACCTGGGCAGATCTGACTCCTGACCACAGTGCAAACCCCTAAACAGCCTGACTAATGCCCCGTACACACGACCGGTTTTCCCGTCGGAAAAGAGTTGGATGGTTTTTCCGACGGAATTCCTCTCAAGCCTGCCTTGCATACACACGGTCACACAAAAGTCTGGTGAACTTTTGACTGCCAAGAACACGGTGACGTAAAAGACTATGACGAGCCGGCAAAATTAAGTTCTATGTTTCCGAGCATGCGTCGGGATTTATACACACAATCGGAAACAACCTGCTCTCTATCTTTTTCCAGCAGTTTTTCTGTTGGAAAAAGTCTGATGGAGCATATACACGGTCGAGATACCCGACCAAAGGCTCTCATCAGACTTTTTCCAACAGGAAAACCGGTCGTGTGTACGGGGGCATTACCCTAAACTTTGACTCCTGACCTGGAGTAAGTCCAGGACTACACTAGCAATTAAATATTTTTTACTACTCCTTGGTACCTGGCTCATGTGCATTACATTGATTTCAATGTGCTGCTAATGAGATGACTGCCAAGGAACAGTTGAATCTCTTGGGAGCAAGGGGATGTAATGGTCATTGTCCAGCTAGGTTTACAAGGCTTTTTGATGCCCTGGTGTAGCTACCCTTTGAGAGTTATCCTCTCCATAGAAAGAGACAAGTTTATTTGTCATATATTCTTTGATCTGAATTATTCTTACCTCTGAATAGGATTCCTGGAGACTTTCAACTTCCCGCTTTCCACCTGGCCATAGTCCATAAGACCAGTGCTGGCCGTGACTCATATGAGAAGACAGCAGGAGGACAACGGCAAGGAGCAGAACTACTGTCACATGGCGGCTCATACTATACAAAATAATAACAGATTAAATGTAGAAGGCACTTTTCACTGGAACAAAAGTCATCCTCCTTTACATGTGTTCCTACTGGTGCCATTGCTGTAGCAACACACACTTTTGCCACTGTTGGATTTAATATTATTTTTCATGTAAAGAAGATACACATCACAGTAGATTTTAACTGCCCTGTAGATGGCAAGGTCACATGTCACATGGGTGTCTTCAGATAAACATTGTGTACCTTGCCCTAAACCAGTGTCATCACTGATCTGAGCAAAATACGGTACATCAAGAAAACAGAATACATAAAAACTAGAAAGTGTAGTCCTAGGCTGATCATAAATAAAGGGCAGGTGGACATGCAGATAAGAAATAACCATAGACCTGGTCTGTCTCTTACTCAACGGGTCCATAAATACGCTTGGTTAGGCTGCACATGTTTTTTTACTTCTAAAAGAGCCTCATAAAGGAAAAGAGTAATTTGCCAAATTGTGTATTTAGCTAAATAAAAATGGCAGAATCCCCCTAGAGCAGTCATTCTCAAGCAGGGTTCCTCCAGGGGTGGCTAGGGGTTTCTTGAGTTGTGGCCATCTGATCGTGCCAGGTCCAACGCCACTTGGCAGAGCCAACGGCATGACTGCCAGGCTTTCATGCTGCCCACCCCGTGTTTCCTGTCCTGCCAGAATGGTTTAGTGAGTCCCTTGCGATGTCTTATAGGTATACATCAGTACAAACACATCTCTCATAGTGTGAGGTTGTACAAAAAAAAAAACCTGACAGAGGTTTTACCTTTCCCATAAAATTCAATATTTAGGCTCTATGTACACAGAAGCTGATAAACTGCAGTTTATTGGCGTTTTGGCGTTTTTTAAAAAGCCCATTAACTGCACTCTATGTTAGCCTATGTGTTCATGTACACAACGTTTTTTAGCTTTAATGAGCAGTGGAGTTAATGGGCTTTTTTCTGAACACAAGAAATTTGCGTTCAAAGTGCTGTTTTTCGGCAGAAAAAAAACGCAAAACGCTCATAAACGTGGGACGCGAGCGTTTTTTGTCCATTGAAAAAAAATAAAAAAATAAACGAAAAAACGCTAAACTGAAAAACGCTAATAAAAGCTAGTAGAAAAACGCTGATAAAAGCTAGCTTTTTCTGCTGCTTTAAAAACGACCGTTTTTGAGCTTCTGTGTACATGGAGCCTTAAAATGAATAGTTGGATCCATACCTACTGCAATTTTCCTTCCTGGTCTATCTTAGCAATCATATGAAAAAATGCAACATCACTTTGCATCACATCACTTCTGCCTAGCAGCACTAGGGTTCAGAACTCAATCAGGACACTACTTGCATGTTCCCTCTGTGCTTGCATGGGTTTCCTCTGGGCACTCCGGTTTCCTCCCATGCTGGTAGGTCAAATAGCACCTATCTATCCTGGCCCTATTAAGCATGTGAGGTAGGGACTGTAGACAGTAAGTACCTTGAAGGCAGGAACTGATGTGAATTTACAAACAGAGAACATTGGGGGTTATTTACGAAAGGCAAATCCACTTTGCACTACAAGTGCAAAGTGCACTTGAAAGTGCAGTCGCTGTAGATCCGAGGGGGACATGCAAGGAAAATAAAAAATGCACATGATTGGATAATAAAATCAGCAGAGCTTCCCCTCATTTCAGATCTACAGCGACTGCACTTCCAAATGTACTCTCAGTGCAATTTCAAGTTCACTTTGCACTTGTAGTGCAAAGTGGATTTGCCTTTTTGTAAATAACCCCCATTGTGTTATATCACTAGTAGACATGTGTGGTTCATTTTGTTTCAAATTAATATTCGGACAAATGTTATATTATTCGGATATATCCGAATACCAGAATTACAATATAAACAAATTTTACAGAATTCTCAGAATAACAAAACAAAGTTCGTCCAAATTATTGAAGTTCGATTACAATTTTACATCGAACTCCAGTCGAATTCTAACTGTACACATATTGCTGACACTAAAGACTGTGTGTTATTAGAGTACCATTTTGAAACAATTTCTGCACCATCAGAACTGCTTTTTTAGGGCTTTTTTTGATAGCATCAAGGACTGCTGCTCCTCTGAAAAGCAATCCATGCACAGATCACATTTCAGAGACATTTGACAGGCGGTAAAGAGGCAATATGTTGCCTCCTCACCAACTGTTTTAAGCCCATAGCATCACCACGCCACAACCGTGCAATGCACACAGTTGCGGGGTGGTTGCAGTGCAGCCCCTTTCACCCTGGGTATACCTACAACTGCAGCTACAGCATGTGTACACCCCCAGTTGCTGCCTCTGCATCTAAAGGGGAGCAGTTGGGGTAGTAAAAACAGCTCAACCATGTGGTCTTACTGTCCCTCCAACCTGACATGTGAACAAGCCCTTGGTTCACATCTGTGTGGATGCGTGCTGCGTGTAGGGCAGCACATTCATTTCAATGGGCTTCCCTACCCACAGAAATGCAGGGAAAGAAGTCCCTTTCTTTAAAAAGTACCCCATTTGCCAATGTGCAGGGTGCCATTAAGAATTAATGGCACCCCTAAAGAGCAGAGCATTTGTCTGTGTGTCAGGAATGAGCGCAATTGTGTGCGTGTTCCCCGACATGTAGTAACGTGAACCAAGCCTTGGACAGGGGTGCCTCAAGACTGAAAATACTTTTCAAGGGAGCCCCGAATGGAAAAAGGTTTAGAAACACAGCGCTAGAGTGTTACCTGTCCTGCTGGAATGGCGTCGCTCCGCTCAGGTCTGGTGACAGATGTTTCCTTTGATGTCTCCTATTTATACATCAGTACAAACACATATCTCGCAGTGTGGGGTTGTACAATGACAGAGTAAATACAAAGCACCCTGCTGTTTAATCTGGATAAAGTCAGCAGCAGCAGGCAAGATTGGCTCATATTGATTCTGGGGGGGCGTCATGTCCTGTTGTCTATTGTTTACCAGAATTATACATCTCTCAGCTAACTCCTTTTATAAGAACTTAAAGTCCAACATGTCACAAGGGGGGTCCTATCCAAATTTTTCGTTCATTTAAATGCCCCATATCTAGGAATTGAAATTATATTTTTTCTTTTTTTTATATACAAAATTGTCATATTAACAAGTAATTTCTCACACATGACACACATGACATAGGCATACTTGTAATTACAAACAAAAAAATCCTGTGGGCGCTGCAAACTTCTAGTCTTAGTATGGTAATGTCCAACCTGTTTTAGGATTCAAGTGAGTCAGTGACAGTGCGGCTGCAAACCACTGGAAGGGCGGATAGAAACACACAAAAAAAAAAAACACAAATGCAGCGCTCCATGAAACTGACATAAAACTTCATAGTCTTGTTAAAATAGATGAATAAATGTCAAAAATTTGCATAAAATTATATAAAAGATTGCACAAATAGCTAGAGACACTAAAATCCATATATATATATATATATATATATATGTATATAAAAAAAATATAAGAGAGATCTTCAGTTAGTGAGCAATGTTTATGGTGGAAGTAGATAATGCTGATGCCACTGCGGAATCTTGGGAAAGAGGGGTTAACATCAGAACAATGTAGTAAGAGTCCCCAGAGACAGCCTGTAATAGTACAGCCAGATAGCCACTGTGATAGGTGGAGTAAGTGCCTGGTGTAATAGCTAGTGTACCTGCTTGAGTGAGGTCATGCCTGACCACCGAAATGTTGAAGCGTAGAGGCGGGGTCCCAGGGATTGCAGATGTCACAGCAGATAGCAGGCAGGCGGACCGCTCCGAGGGACCAGCCTGTTGGGGACAGATGGATGCAGTAGACCCTACGCCGGAGGCTCCGAGGGGGTGGATGGATAGGCAGCTCTGCAGGAAACAAGGGCGATGTAGGCACCAATGGCAGTCAGGCGCACGCTGATGACATCAGCGCTGTCCAATATGGTTGGAGGCAGATGTGTCAGTGAATCAGGGACCCAGGTGCGCTGATGATGGCGTCAGCGGAAATATGGATGTCACTCAATGATTCACAGACCAGTGGCAATGTAGTAGCATGGATGGAGGGCCATGACTGACATGTTTCGCGTTTTCTACGCTCACTCAAGCAGGTACACTAGCTATTACACCAGGCACTTACTCCACCTATCACAGTGGCTATCTGGCTGTACTGTTACAGGCTGTCTCTGGGGACCCTTACTACATTGTTCTGATGTTAACCCCTCTTTCCCAAAATTCCGCAGTGGCATCAGCATTATCTACTTCCACCATAAACATTGCTCACTAACTGAAGATCTCTCTTATATTTTTTTATATACATATATATATGGATTTTAGTGTCTCTAGCTATTCGTGCAATCTTATATAATTTTATGCATTTTTTTGACATTTATTCATCTATTTTAACAAGACTATAACGTTTTATGTCAGATACTTGTAATTACAACCCAAGGCACATTTTGCTACTCATCCTGAATATGGCGATACTACATGTGTGAGACTTTCACAGCCTGGCCACATACAGGAGCACCTTGAGGCATTCTAGGGACATAATATTACCCATTTAATTTCCTGACTACCTATCACATTTCTGAAGGCCCTAGAGCACAAGGACAATGGAATTACCCACACAATGACCACATTTTGGAAAGCAAACACCCCAATGTATATTCTATGAGGCATCGTAAGTTTTTTGAACATGTCATTTTTTTTCACAAGTTTTTGGGAAATGTGGAAAGAAAATGAAAACATTTTTTTTTTATTATGTTTAGATTTCATTCGTCATAATACCTCTTAAAGGGGACATCAATTCTCCAGATTTAATACCATTATTGATGAACATCTTGAATACCACTGAGGTACATCTCTTTGTTTTTGGGAACTCTGGGTGTATAGACCTAGTATATGGAATATTGACTGTATATTCTGTTCAGATTCCATAGTGATCATGCTGAGAAACCAGATATTTAATTCCCAAGTATAAATTGTGAGCTCTGGGTGATTTGCTTTCTCCTTCTTGTGTGAGACCCCACTCCTATTAAGTACTATATTGCTGTAGCTATTGTATAGCCTAGCACCCATCACATTCCCTATGGCAGATTACTAACCCCATCCTTATCATTTTTCCAGAATAGGACTATCCGGTCATTCTTTCTTTGTATACTTATTCAATTTTTGAGGACATTGGTTATTGGGTTGCTTCTGGGTGACACCTGGCACGGCATTTTTTGAGGGCTCTTCTTTACATGAAAGGGGCCCTCTATGCATGTTCTACCTCATTCATACATGCACACACACAGGGATAGTTTGCACAACTTGATATGCTGCATTTCTCATCTAATCAAAATATGATGTTCTTTTCCTTTTCTTGAATAGGAGCTTTGCCTATTGTCAAGGGGAAAAAGGTCCCAAGGAAGCACAAATGTGAAACACGTTGACCTCTTGACCCAATAGTAACAGGAGATTTATTGTATGACTAACATAGTGGTCAAATTGCTCAGGGCTATTTAATTTTGATTTTATTCTGAATGTGTAAACATTTAAGAATTTTGTAATAAAAGATATTTAGTACTATTACATTTGATAGTCCTTCACTGGTACCGGTAAAGTGCGCTCAGTCTGTCCATTTTTTAAAGATGTATTGAAGTACATCGGCAGGGAAAAACATAAAAATCTATTTCGGAAAATTTGTCAATGTTGAGCTGCACACCTGGCGGTATGGTGAAGGGGGGAGGATTGTAGCTGACCTTGAGCTGGATGGCAGCCATAATGTGTTTGCCAGAGGGTCTGGAAGATAGGTTTGGGCCACAATTCTTTGGGTCTGGTGTGATATGCTAGTACTGAGCCTTTCATCCTGGGGTCTGGTGCTGTTGGGGTGTATGGCACTGCTGGTGGTTGCATGGTATTCTGAGCACCTTATTGTTTTAGGAGGGACCGTTTCCTCCTCTGATTCGGTCACCGATCTACTACGTTCTACTGGCTCATTATCTGAATCAGAAATCAGGTGGTGCGAGCTCCCCACTGCTCTCATTCAACATGCTAAGGGTTTTATATGTCTCTTCACTAGTAAAATATTTTTTTGACATGGGTGATGAGAGGCTGTAATGGGTACACTGCCAATTGGCAACAGTGATGTTGGCTCTGTGATGGGTCCACTGATTGCTGCACTGACAGGTTCTCCTTATTTGAGAGGACAGGCAGTGCACGGTAGTGTAGGTGTTAATTGGTTATCTCACCGTTCCCGCATTCTCCTCACACAGGTTAGGTGAGCCGGGAACAGCAAGTAACCACTGTCTGTTTATATTTGTGACCATTGGCATTTTACCCTGATCGGTGATGCGCTGTGTCCAAGAGCCACAGCTCATTAACAATCACTGCGCTGCGTGCCCCCCCTCAGGTGGCGCAGTGTGAAGGACATCATGTGATGTCCAGTCAGAATGGTAACGCCACCACCTGGCCTTCATTCAGTTATAGGCCGGACAGGAAGGTGTTAAACTCCTCAATAGCCACTTTGTGTACCAAATGCCTTTGCAAACCCAGCTATTAACTTGTGAAAGTGGCAGTGACCTCATTGCTGTGCTGTACACACATACAGAGGAGTAGAGATGAGCTCCGGTGTGTTCGCATTGAACACGTGCAGAGCCCGCCAGGATGTCGGCACCGCACTAATCACAGCCAGGGAGACATTTCCCGATCTCTGCAGCCGAGCATCGGGAAATGTCTCCCTGCTGACATCTTGGTGGGGCGCAGTGCCGACATCCTGGTGGGCGCTGCACGTGTTCAATGCGAACACACCGGAGCTCATCCCTAACAGAGAGCTGTGGGAGGAACCCAGCATGCCCCACCCACATACAGGCTGCCTGCAGAAAACTACTGGGAGGGGGTGGAGACAAGACCTCCTGCACAAGGAGAGAGAGCAGCAATTACTGGTCTTTATTACAGAAAACTCCTGCATAGAGCCAAAGTACAGGAATTGTTTACAAGCTGAATTACTACACAAATCTAGATCAAATGAATAAAAGACACAGATATTTGAGTAATAATTCACATGGATCTTGTATTTAGATAATATCTGTTTAGCCTGAACACAGAACCATACCATAGATTTATAATTGCTCAGTTGTGCAAGTGAAATTGCCACAGGTTAATTGGTAAAAGCAAAGCAGATGGAATAAATCGCTTCATATAAACGTGAGCTACACAAGTAGCCATCAATGGCACACTGAAACACAAGGGGGTCCCTTGCCTTTTTTTCAAGGTATCTTTGTGGACTTTAGAACAGATTTAATCCATTATTACCATTAGAGTAGTAAACTACCCACATAAAATCCTTATAATCACATCATCCCCTGAGGAATCACAGAAAAAAAGTAGAATGGAAATATACTATATGACCAAAAGTTTGTGGACACCTGACTATCGTGCCTATATTAGCTTGCTGGACATCCCATCCCAAACCATTGGCATTATAATTGGCTTCCCTTTGCAGCTATAACAGCCTCAAAGAAACAGACCACCAGACAGGAAGGAGAGGTGCCCCAGGCAGTGAAAACCCCCAGCTTAGCAACAACCACCATGATCAAAACTGCAGAGTCCGAGAGAGGTTACCTCTGACCATGCAGCTACAGGGAGGAACACACACAAAAAAGGACCCAAACATAAGCCCATATGGAAAGAATTAGGGCACCACTGTACCCCTATTACCTGGGCCTGACTGGTGCCTGGGGCACCTGTTTCCGCCATAGCTGTCAGTCTCTCGTCCATCATAGCAGAGAGCGCAGCAGGGATTGAGGAAAAACAAAAAAAAAAAACATCAGTTTTTGAAATACCCGGTCTCAGCGTCATCAGCGAGGGCCAGAACCGGAAGCGCCAGTCGATAGACCCCGCCCCCTTGGCCTCTGCATTCCAGGCGGCGGGAACCACTTGCCACAACAGGATGTGACGTCACCCACCAGCCAGGAACCGAAATGCGAGACATGCCGCTGACAAGCAGCGGTGAACCGCCCGGCCACCTGAGCCATACCTGCGGACCCCGGGCACTCTGGCGCTGACACCTCCTGCTGGCCATTGCTACCCCTGAGCTGGAGAGTCTGGGGACTCCGGAATGGGTGCTGGGTTGGTCACTGCACTCCAAGCAGACGCACTAAGGTAAGCCTTCTTCCTCCACCTTGGAGAAAGCGCAGCTCCCTTGTTCGAGCATGCGCTTCCACCATGGCGGAGGAAACAATTAAATCCCTCCTCTTTCAGGATGGCTTCAAAGGCTGCATGTGTTTCCTGGAAAATGGGCGGAACTGCGCTCTCTGCAAGGTTGTCCTGAAAGGCGATTTGAGAAAAAAAAAAAAAAAAAAAAAAAAAAAGAAGAAACAGACATCCGAGTGTTTGACTCTACAGGATGTGAATTGGTACCTGGGGGCACCCTAGTTTAGTGGGGTTGCCGTCCTGGTGCTCATTGGCCTATCCTCGTGGATGCTTTTCCCGCTTGGTCCCTCCTGGCAGCTGCATTAAGAGGCCCTGGCTTTTGGAGCCAGTCCCCTGTAATTGCCATCTTTTTCTATGGGGGGGTGCATCCACCGAAACATGGGTCTCATGTTTAGAGGAGGAATATGACAGTGCTTATGAACCTTCTCATGCTGTTGCTGCTCTCATCTTACTTCTGGTCAATTATATTATAAGCTGTGATACACATGTAACAGGTATATATTTTCTCTGTAGCAACACCGGTTACTGACCAGACCTGAACCTAGCCACTTTCCCCCCACCTTGTGTCTTTATGCCCCAGGTCGGCATGGTATCCACCGTGGCATTTGCAGTGTAGGACTGGCCATAAGAGGGATTACTTTGACGCAGTTGGCCGGCATAAGCATGTGTTGCAATATGTGTGTGAACTAAAAATCCCTGGTTTTTCATTGTATATTTTGCTTGGAAGAGTGTATAGCAGTGTGCAGAGGGTCGATCCAGAATTTACACATGCAACACAGTCACCGTGCTAGGCGTTAGATAGAATTTCCATACAAGAAAATAAAGCAATCTTCAAAATAAAAAGATTAGCTAAAAAAAATAAAAAATAAAAATAAAAAAAATAAATAAACGACATCTGTCCCCTTCAGTGAAGATTCAGCAGGGGATCTGCTCACCAATTCTCAGCTAAATAAAGCAGACAAAGCCCATGGGGAGAAGGGCCTTAGGCTGGATTCACACCTTCCTGCATGCAATTTCAGGCGTTTTAACATTCTCAACAATCATGCAATTTAATACTCTGCCATAGTCATCATACATTTTAAAATTCAAGTTACCCTGGCTATTATGCCAACTTACTGGCTTAAAGTGATTGTTATTTAAAAAAAAAAAAAAAAAAAAAAATGTGAACATTTACAAACATGTCATACTTACCTCTGCTGTGCAGCTCGTTTTGCACAGAGTGGCCCCGAACCTGGTCTTCTGGGGTCCCTCAACAGCTGTCTCAGCTCCTCCTCACCTCAGATAACCCCCTCTGGGAAGCACTTTCCCAAGGGGGTTACCTTGTGGACGCGCTCCCGTGTCCAGCATTTGCGTCCATTGACACGAATGCCGGACTCGCCCCCGCCCCCTAGTGCCCGCGTCATTGGATTGACAGCAGCATGAGCCAATGGCTGCGCTGCCATCAATCTATCCAATGAAGAGCCGAGAAGACCGGGCCAAGATCAAGCGCGTTCTCGACGCAGGACTTTCGAGGGCTCAGGTAAGTAAACGGGGGGCGGCAATTATCGGATGTTTTTTCACCTAAATGCATAGGATGAATTAAGGTGAAAAAACGGGAAGCTTTAAAACCCCTTTAAAATACTTAAATTTACTGAGCTAGAACACATAAAAAATAAAATATTTATAATCTGACTTTTTTTTTTTAATGCCTCGTACACACGGCCGAGAATCTCGTCGTTAAAAACATGTTGTTTTTTTCGACGAGATCGTTGGACAAGAAACTTGTCCCGGCCGAGTGTACACACGCTCATTTCAAAGAACCCCCGGTTCTTTGAATGGAGCGTACGCGGTGACGTAATCGAATACGACGAGCATGCGCTCGTCACATTCGATGCCGTCGCCGCCATCTTGGTTCACCCTACCTATGCCTAGGAAGCTACCGCGCATGCGTCAGTCATTTCGAGCATGCGCGGGCTTCCCGGCGAACAGGTAAGTGTACACACACACACACACACACACACACACACACACACACACACAAATTTTCTCGTCGAGAAACAGGCTGACGAGAATCTCGACGAGAAAATAGAGAGCAGGTTCTCTATTTTCTCGTCGAGATTCTTGTCGCTTTTCTTGACGAGAAACCATACACACGAACGAATTTCTCGGAAAGAAATCTCTGCCAGCAAGTTTCTTGCTGGTTTTTGCCAAGAAACTCGGTCGTGTGTACGAGGCTTAAATCTCAAAACTTGAGTTTAAGCCAAAGGTTTAGCATAACAGACAAACAACAAGCATATGTAGAAGGAGGAGGTCAGCGATGTAGCCATCATATTATCTCATGACAGGTATACAAAAAAAAAACACATTACAAAATGGAGCTTTCTCACGCTCTGTTTTGTTTGAAAATAATATGCAATAATGTGGAATTTCCCTTACTGAGTGGGGAAGGGTCCAAATATTTCAATACCTGAAATACAGAATTGTAACTACAACATGGACTATAAAGAAGATTGAGTCAGTCAAAATCAATCAAAAAATATTTATTGTATATATAGATTGAGGGAAAGGGGGGTAACAGTTCAGCACTTCATATTGTCATTTGCATAACTAAATAACTCCAGAAGCAGCTGTGACAGTTGCTTTAAGGCACTCGGTAACCCCTGACCTGCAGCGGGCCCAGAAACCTCTGTGATGAGTGACTGGACCACAGGACAAAGGACTAGACAGATATGACAGGTCTAATCTATCACTGATATGGGCTACATGGGATTGAGTAGCCAGTCTAATCCTACTCAGTCAAGAACAGCATGGACAACATATGACCCTCTAGCAGCTGATAAACATCAAAGCCTTCATGTGCCTGCTGGGACTTTTAGTACGGCAGAGGGACAAAGGCTTCCCAAAACTAGTCTAAGACCACAGCTGCTAGCTTGCTATTCAACACTTTCTTATACACATCCATATTTGTGCTACACAATTTGAATCACATGTGCATAGATTAAAAAAGTTTGCGTGGGCTCTGTAGGCAAACCTTGGAATGGTCACAATGCAGCAGTCTGGTGACCATGTGACAGCCAATAGAAAACAATCCACCAGCAGCTGTAAAGAATATGCAAGGAGTAAAACTACAGTCATTATCTTCAAGCCCTTGTCTTATATGTCAGTGATATTGATCAGGCCAATAAGATACTGTACCACACCATCCTGCCAGTCTGGTACAACTACCGCAATCTTAATATACCACAGGAGAGGCGTGCAAATTCCTCCAATTCTCTTATGTCATAAATCTGAAGCAGGTTTGTGTGTATATAATAAGAGCTACATGTATGCAACACAGTGGACACGTGTCCTCTGTGCACATTACCAAGAGATTAAAGTAGGCGGTTACGGTATAGAGATTATAAATCTGCCTTACAGGCAGAAGGCAGAGCATCTCCAGTATGCCAGCAATCAGAGGCGCAGAGCCTTCCTCCATGACAGAGTCTATCTGACACTCTGCGACATGTGTAGTGGTGTAAGCATCTCTTCAAATATTGCGCCTTTTACATTGGATCCCCGGAGGTTCGCTTCTTGGAGATCACAACCGGACAGATCGCAGTTCTGTTGGGAAAGAAAGAAGAGGTTGAAAAATACAAGTAACTTCAGGAAGCAAGTACAGTACAAGAAAACAAAACGTGGCTAACACTACCCAGAAAAAACACCCGCAGCAGCGCTAAAACCAGAAAATCCACTCAGTTTACTCTACAGAACATCCAACGAGATGCAATCTTCAGTTCAGGCATGTGAAATGGGACTGTATATTTCTATTTTGCTCAGGACTAAACAATACAAAAACTGATTAAAGTGTATAAAAACCCTAAAGCCCCATTCACGATTTGGGATCGTGGGGAGAATCGCTAAGATTCTGCCCGTGATCCCTAATCGCCTGGCAATCGCTGTATCGCATTTGGGGTGCCATTGAAGGATAATGGCACTAAAATGCATGCAATTCTGCGCCTTCACAAATCACATGAAGCTCGTTGCCCAAAAGGGAGCAGGAGCTTCTTTTCTGGTGACAAACGTACACAGGTCTAAGCGACACGTAGAATCGTATTTCAAAATCACTCGTTCCCGCTATACAATAATGAGAACTGGGCCCAACACTGAATCTCACTTAGTGGTTCCTCTTGATCTGTTACATAAAACTTACTAATAAAAAAGCGTTTTATTATACCGGTTTGAGAAGAGCAAAAAGTATCTGTTAATCTTGCTAGACATCTTGTCAGCTACTAACAGTGCAGTACAGGCAGAGAGTGCAGGAAGGTATCAGTTTGCATTTGTTCCGAGGATCTACATTATGGACAAGTTGGATTTCCCAATAGTCCTGCCCTGTTTTTGTTGTCCTCGTACAATAGGATAAAGCAAGTGTTGTCACCATAAGGCTGGAAGAGTATTACTGGCAGAGTTGCCAGGGAAAAGTAAAGGAAATAAAAACCTTGAGAAAAGAAAAAAATTATTGCAGCCGCATCTAAGCAGTTGTAAGATGTAATATGTTACATTCATTATGAGTTTAGAAAGGCAAAACTATTTTTTATTTATTTTTTCTTATATTTTCGGATAGAGAATGGAAAGGGATTAGAACATCGGTCAGGTTTTCATTGCTGACTGTGGCACTGTCTGAGAGACTCATCCTCGCCATTTGATCTTTCAACAAGGATGCTATTTCTGTTGACAACCAGGGATTTACTCTCACTTCCCATTTTGGTAATGGGACAGGAAGTGACGGAAAATCTTCTCAATGGGACACACTGCAAAAAAAAAAAAAAAAAAAAAAACCCCACTGACAAAAGTTTTGTCTTCAAGTAGAACTATAGGAAAAACAATTTTTTTTCCAATTTGGATAATGCAAGAGAGGGATATAACCCGTCAGATATTTTTTTCCGCCATGTGTCCCATTATAGAGATTTCCCTAAATTTTCTGTCCGTTAGTCAAACGGAACGTGAGAGGAAATCCCTGCAAATTAAGGGAATCCTTAAGGCCCCCCAGGTCCCCATTGTAAGATTTCCCCTCCATTACTTTTCTGGGGACAACCCAGAAGTTGGGACTCTTCTACTTTCACAGACAAATCGAGAGGGAGAACCACCTTAACAGGGGCACAGACAGCAATAAAAACTGATGAGCATTCTAATCCCTCTCCACTTTAGCCCAATTTTTTTTTAAAGTATTCCCTTTAGTTATACTTTAAGTAAGACGTCAGCTGAGGTGAGAGCAAGTAGAGGGAGGGTACACAGAGGGGAGGAGTGAGACGAGGGCCATCACATGACCACCGACAGCCAATTAGCAGTGTTCTTGCCCCTAGTCACTTGCATATGTTCGCAAAGGAATCTGGGTAATGATCTGTGCACACTCTCGGGGTTGTTCTCAGCTACATTTTTGGCGATTTGATTGGCGGATATCATTCAGTGGATAGTCTTGTGACTTGGAGAGTTTTTCAGTTGGCAGGACATAAATACAGATCGGGGTTCTATGATAATTGGAGCAGTGAGGGAATGCTCCAAGCCTGGAGATCAGCCTCAGGCAAGGCAGAAGGTGGAGACCACCGTTGGTCGATGGAAGGAGAATAGCCAGCTTGGGGTGTGAGAACCTCCACCTTCTGGTCAGCTGGAACCAGGGTCATGTATCCCACCACAGCAGTTGCATGGAGGCTAGTGGGCAGTGGCTTACCCAGAAGGAGCTACCATGATTGGCTCCAAGATACCCTGAGGCTCCTCCCACCCAATTCTGCCCCCCCTTTTTTATTTTTACCTTTAATACCCCTCTCACCATTTATACTTCCCTTCCCCGTATCCTGATCAACCAGCTTCATAAAGACGTAGTTTGACAAGTCCGGTATGGAGAAGCTTGAGCGACCTGCACAGAACTCTAAACTTAACCCTTTAATAAAGTGCATGTACACCCCCACAATTAACTTCTTATTTGCTGCCCTTTAGTCTGTAAAATATATCATTTTTCTGTGCTTTAAGATATATTTTTAATAAGTTAGGGAAAGAAACTGATAAAATCTTGCCAGAAATCTTGTGAGCTAATAATTTTCTGTGCTCTTTGCCTGTGCCGACTGTTATCAAATACATTGCTTAGCCATCACTGAGGACTACAGAGCCCTGCCCATCTATGTTTTGGAGAATAGGAGAGGGTCAAGTTACTGTTGCCCCGATACAGAAGGGTGAGTGAGCATGGTCATACTACTACAGGAAGTGTGTACTGGCACGGTCACCAGGTTAAATACAATTTTAAAGCGGAGTTCCACCCAATTTTTTTACTTTTTTTTTATTCCACTCCTCACCCCCTTACATGCCACATTTGGCATGTAATTTTTTTTGGGGGGAGTGGGGGCTTCAGTAGGAGTGGGACTTCCTGTCCCACTTCCTCCTTCCGCCCTGGAGCCGCCTAGGCGATACGTCATATCGCCTTGTGGCGGCTCCTCCCTGTAGGCGATCACCTGGGACGTGACAGGTCCCAGGCGATCGCCTGTCCACTCACAGAGTGCTGCGCCGTTCGCACATGCGCAGTGAGTGCCCGGCCGTGAAGCCGAAAGCTGTCACGGCTGGGTGCCCACACAATGAATGGACGCGCCGGCGGAGGAGGGGGGGGGGGGGAGAGGAGCGGAGTGTATGTTTATTAAAAGCCAGCAGCTACACTTTTTGTAGCTGCTGACTTTTAATAAACATAAAAAAAAGGGTGGAACTCCGCTTTAAAATATTCTGAAAATAAAAACGAATGCAGACATTACATCTAAGGACTGGTGTGTGACAATATATTATATTTTTGTTTTTACGTTTAGATATGCTTTAATGCCAATGGTTTTTGAATGGGATGTCCAACAAACCTTTGGCCATAAAGCGTACATGTATGAACTTAGCCTTCTCACCTCCAAGTCTGTTCCTGCCAAGGTAGCACCACGTAGATTGCAGTTTTTCAGTTTGGCATTTTTTAGGGTTGCAACCCGTAAGTTTATTCCAGTCATCTGACTGCCCTCCATGTCAACACCCTTTAGATTAGCTCCTAATGGAAGGAAAAAAAAAAAAAAAAGTAAAGTTTCTGAACCTAATAAAAATAATTTCATGAAAAAACAGCAGTGCAGTATTTACTTTATCTATTATACTGTCAATTGTACTAATGTTTTGCCTCTAACCTTCCAGATTGGCTTTCAGGCCGGATGGGTCCTCAAAGTTACATCCTATCAGGGAGGCTCCTTCTGCATTGGAACACAGCATCTTCACACCCTGCAAATTGGCTCCCTGGAAAAGCAAACAGAACAATTAGAACATTTTAAGATGTATTTACCAGAGGACACAATTCAGTTTCAGGCTTTTAGAAATCGTATTACCGATCACCTCAGCACTATCCACAGCTGGTTGTATAGGGTAGCTATGACTTGTTACAATGAAGAAACCCATGACTGTCCCACGCTGCGGACAAGTGGGCGGGCCTACCAGCAGGAGGCAGGCTCCACCCATTTACTTGCTGCTTGGGACACAGCCATGCTTTGATACATAAGCAGCTTAAAACAAAAAAAAAACAACAAAAAACAGTTAGAGTAGTATTAAAGGGTTTGTAAAGAGTCAGCTTTTGTTTTTTTTAAACATTACATGCCATACTTACCTGCTCTATGTAATAGTTTTACACAGCCCAGATATGCCTCTTCTAAGGTTCTCCGCCAGCACTCCAGGCCCCTCCCCTCTGCTCAGTGCCCCCCTAGCAGGCTGCTTGCTCTGGGGACACATGTGCCACTCCCTACGCAGTGCCTGTGTCGGACACCAGTGAGAGCCAATGACTCCCGCTGTTGTCTCTCAGCCAATAAGGAGGCAGAGACCCGGGAGAGCTTCTGCTCTCGTGCACATCACTGGATCGGGCTTAGGCAAGTACAGTATAAGGTGGAACTGCACACTGGAGTTTATCTTTATGCATAGAATGCATGAAGGTAAAAAAAAAACAAAAAAAAACAAAAACAACAACACTTCAGCCATTACAACCAATTTAAAACCTTTATAACAAAATTATTTTCCCTTTAGGTCCACTAATTTAAGTTTACCTATACAGAATTTGTCTCAATTTATCCCCAAATACTCACTCCTCTCTTATGCTTGCCAACATATTCATCCCAGTACCTGGGACACGGTCATCTCCCACCCACCTTCCAAGAGGTCCTATTGAGATCACAGACACTTTCTGGGACAGTCCTGCCCAGACCTTAGCCACCTCCCAAGTAGTCCTGCTCCCCCAATTATATGGGGACCTCCCACTTGTAGCCACAATCCCTTTAGTTAATATATTTTTTAATGTTACAGCACATGCTCAGTCACTCAAATAAGGGAGATGTAATCTTGAAAGATGGTGTCCTTTTTTGCACTTTCCAATATCGCTCCCTTTTTGGATAGAGTGCCCCCCCCCCCCATTAGGGAGATTTGCCCTCTCTTTTTGTCTGGTTTAGGATTATCATTGATAGTTAAAAGTATAAGAAAATCCAAAATCCAGAAAAGTAATATAGGAAAAAATCTTCCAATGGGGACACTAGTTCTGGTGATCTGGGGGTTTCCTCTCACTTCCTGTTTGGCTATGGCATAAGAAGTGAAATTTCCCCAATGGGACGCAGATGGCAAAAAAAGTGACAGGGGTATGGACCCAAAATGAATAGAAGAAAAAAAAATGAAAATAAAATAGTTTTGCCTATAGTTCTACTTTAATGCAGGACACATAAAATTTCATGGAACAGTTTGCAGAAATCATGGCCTGCACAGATAGACAGCAAGGAAGAAAGTAGATGAGATATGCTTCTAGATTTATGTTTCCTAATGAAGGTTTAATAACACTTTACCTTGCACCAAAAGTTGGATAGTGCAAGGTGGGGGTATGGGTGAGGTGCATGAATGCTAGACTGATTTATTGTTTGCGAGGCAGTGTAATGCGGTCTGTTGCCAAGGTAGGTCTACTGAGAATTTTCAGTTGTGCTTCAGGTCTACCAATGCCTGACTGGGACTTCATAAGTAATGGCATTATAGTGACCATACAGGTTATAATCGGATTGCATCGAAATGTATTTACAAAAAAAAATAGACAGGTCATATGTGGCAGTATGATGAGAAATGAACTAAAAATTGTAACCAAACTGAACATAAAATAAAAAAATTAACAGAATATATTATTACACAGACAATCTTTTTTTCCCCCCATGCTTCTACAGTTATTTAGACCCATCCTTACATCGAGAACAGATCCCGACAGGTCTGCTCGCTCCAGGCAAGACCCACATAGGTTGGCCTGAGTTAGGTTGCAGCCGCTTAAGTTTGCCATCTTGAAGTTTATATATCGCAGGTCCAAGCGGGAGAGATCGGCACCACTAAAGTTAAGACCCTGTAAAAGGAGGTCAGAGATATGAAAAAAATAAAAAGTTTAAAAGACAAGTATACATGCAATGTCCTTCATCACTGTTTTTTTATGGCACTCTTCACCTTATTAATAATGCTTATGTTACGCTTGGTGCTGGCTTACAAAATCAACAAAGGAAATTAAATAAAAAAAGTTTGGGAATGGTTTACTATAAAACTTAAAATTGTTTAAAAAAAAGGGATTGTAAAGGCTCTCTTTTTTTTTTTTTAAAAGACAAAACATGTCATGCTTACCTCCATTGTGCAGCTCGTTTTGCACAGAGTGGCCCCAAACCTCGTCTTCTGGGGTCCCCCGGCGGCACCTCCCCCGCATTAGATAACCCCCCCCCAGGAGAAGGGCTCTCCCGGGGGGGGTTTACCTTGCGGGCACGCTCCCGGGTCCAGCATTTGTGTCTATAGACACGAATGCCAGGCTTGGCCCCGGCGCTTACATCATTGTATTTGATTGACAGTAGCAGGAGCCAATGGCTGCCATCAATCTATCCAATCAAAAGCTGGGACCCCGTGGAGAGAGAACAAGCGCGTCTCTGCTGATAGAAATTCGGGGCTCAGGTAAGTAAAACGGGGGGGCTGGACACAGCCAGGTTTTTTTTTTCACCTTAATGCATAGGATGCATTAAGGTGAAAAAACACAAGGGTTTACAACCCCTTTAAGGCTGGGTTCGCATGACAGGAGATTGTGACCGGCTCGCCATGGATCTGGTTCACATATCTCCATGGTGGCTGCGTAGAGGCTTGCACAGAAATGCGGTGCATCTTTGGCCCCATTTCAGGGCCGAATTCAGGGAAAATTCACCCCTGAAATTGAGAACAGGGACGCACCGGATCGCTGCTGAGCCGCATCCGTCGGAGGTATGAACCCAACCTAAATGGGGGTCAGTACTAAACAGACTTCCATTTATTGGTGACCAAAACAGAGAACCCTGTTTAGTCCTAAACTGGGTCATTTTTGTACCAGATAACAGTTTCTGGGTCCCCTGGCTGTGATATCACTAGTGCACTGCAGTGTCCCAGTATTACAGCTGATCGCACAGATATCACTCAGTCGCTGCCAGAAGTTGATAGGAAGATACTACCTTTATGTGCATCCCAAAAGCATTATGTTACTCCCTGAGCTTCCCATTGGGGTTGCTATAGTTTGAAATGGGTATTCAGCTGATGTGTTTTCAAATATCAAAATCTAGAGCTCAGGCTGCTCAGCCCACTGCATACTTTGGATAGTTTATGTGGAAAGGCGAGGTTCCCCAAGTGGCTGTCTTCTGTTATCCTTATGCACTCTGGATACTGGTACTGGTTTTGACTGTAGTGTTGCAGTGCATTAGTGGTTGTAAACCTCAGACATGAAATATGAACAAAGCATATCCCTCTAGATAATGCTCTGGATTGAGACAAGTACACACTAAGTGTCATTTCTGTCTGCTGCTTTACTCCTCTTCTATCAGCAAGAGTCACTTTTTAACAAGGTTTTCCTGAGAAAGAAGAAAGAAGAAAGAAGAAAGAAGAAAAAAAGAAGAAGAAAGAAGAAAGAAGAAGAAAGAAGAAAAAAAGAAGAAAGAAAGAAGAAAGAAGAAAAAAAGAAGAAAGAAGAAAAAAAGAAGAAAGAAGGAAGAAAGAAGAAGACAAAGAAGACAGGACAGGGGATGGAGCTCCAGCTGGTTGACAGCCGTGTGTGTGTGTGCGTCATCCCACCAATCATCTCTCAGAACGCTCCTCACTTAGCTCTGCAGATTTAACTCCAGCTTCCCACCCCCTTTTTTCCTGACAAATCAGACAAGCTTTATAAATTTGGGACTGTGGAGAAGAATGCAGAAAAATAGGTACAACTTACAGAGAGATTAAACAAATCCTCCTGTATATCACCTAAGGCCAGTCACTTCACTGGGTATATATGTGAGGGTTTACAACCACTTTATTGAGGCTGCCCAAACACTTTTACATTTATTCAACAGAAGCAAAATTTCAAGCTCTGTGCTTAAAATTTCCTGTTACTTATACAAAGCATGTTCAAAAATGTAGTGACCTGCATTTGATTCTGAAGAAAATAAACTCTTATGCCTCGTACACCCGACCGGTTTTCCTGGCAGGAAAACCGCCATGAGAGCTTTTGGCCGGAAATCCCGGCCGCGTGTATGCCCCATCGCAGTTTTCCCGACAGGAAAACCGCCGGGAAAAATGAGAACATGTTTTATTTTTTCCTGCCAGGATTCCCGGCGGTCTTTTTCCAGGCAGTTTTCCTATGGGAAACACTGCGATGGAGCATACACACAGCCGGTATTCCCGGCCAAATCTCTCATAGCAGTTTTCCTGCCAGGAAAACCAGCCGTGTGTAGGGGGAAAGAGCTGCCGAGCAGGTTCTCGGTTTTCCCGGGTGACTTTTTTCCGCCGGGAAAACCGATCGTGTGTACAAGGCATTCGAGATTTTACAGGATGGCCTAGGCCCAATTCACACTGACGTAAATCGAATGCGACCCTGAAAGACACAGTCGCATGTCATCTGAAAATAAATGTTTTTTTATGAAGGCCGTCCACATTGATGTGGTGCGATTTTGATCCGGTAAAAAAAAAAAAAAAAAAAAAAAAAAAAGGGTCCTGTGTAAAATTAGTGTGGATGCGGTGCAAATTAAATCTCCAGCTATGCACAGTCCCCTCAGAAATCACATTAAATTTGCACCTATCAAAACACAAAATTGCACTGTGAAATCCCATCAGTGTGAACTGAGCCTTAAAAGCAGAGTTCCACCCAAAAAAAAAAAAAAATCAAAAAAAAAAAAAAAAAAAAAAAAAAAAGGAACTTCCGCTTCAAGTACTGTTGACCCTCTGACATGCCACATTCAGCATGTTATTTTTTTGGGGGGGGGGGGGTACCCAGTTTTGACAGGCACCCAGCTCCCACTTCCTCCCCTGGCGCCGGAAGGAAGTTCACCCCCCCCCAATCTTCTGGGACATGTCACAGGTCCAAGAAGATTGCCCGGCCATTCACAACTCGCAGCGTGGCTCGTGCATTCGCAGCGCGTGCCTGGCTGTTCACAGTAACAATGCTAGTGCCGCGGAGAGGGAGAGAAGCGAGGCTTTGTACGCCCGCATTGCTGGACCATGGGACAGGTAAGTGTATGTTTATTAAAAAAAGTCAGCAGCTACACCTTTTTGTAGCTGCTGACTTTAAAAAGGGTAGAACTCCACTTTAAAGTGATTGTAAACAATCACATTGTAAAACAACCCATTCAGTTTAATATAGAAATTAAAAGGCAAAACATCTGTGTAAGATAAAAAAAATAAAAAAAATACAACAGAACACACACACACACACTAAATACCCGTTTCCCCTATCTTATAAGTGATCACATTCTCTCTGTTCTCAGCTGCATAAGAGCTGGGGGGAGGAGAAGCAACGCACACCAAGCTTTCCAGTGAATGGCTGTACAGGGGAGGGGTCTCAGGACGGGTCTGATCACTGGAGAAGGGCAGCCCGAGTTACCAGCATAGCTAGAGAACAGACTACGCTGTGTTCTGCTTAGCGTGGTCAGCTTTTAAATAGGAAAGCTGAGGGACTGGCAGGGACACCAGTGATTTCACACAAAGGGTGCCATACAAAGAGAACAGGAGACTTTTTTATACAAATACACAGTACAGCAGACATATCAGAAATAATAAATATTGGGATTAAATATTCTTTCAAACAAGGATTAAAAAAAAAAAAAAAGAAGTCTAAAAGGGCTTTAATGCCTTCAACTCACCTGACAGCGAAGTTCTGATTTGGTTGGGGTGGCGAGAAGAAAACGTATGAACTCTTTGCGAGATATAGGAGAGTGGTCCTCGGCAGGCTGTGAATTCTACAGTACAAAAAGGTGACAAAGCTGAAGGCACCGGGCATAATGGGATCATCCTTCTAATATAAACATTCACTACAAAAGGGTAAAATATTCCCGAAAGCCAGTCCTCCCTCATAGGTCTGATGTTTTGCGAAGTGTAAAGGAACTCTAAGCAAATTACGGACAGGGTCACCAGGTAGTAATAAAAACGGGAAACATTTTGCACATTTGGTCAGATAAAAGGTTTAGTCAAAACATCCAACATTTAACATGGATAAAAGTACATCATAATGCCAAAATAATCATATCCATTACCTTAATTGCCAGCTCTAGGTGTTCAATCAGGGAATCTATGCCAAAGAACTTGGCTTCCTCCAAGACCCCTGTAGGAAAACCAAGTTAAATTCTTCTGCCAGATACAAATGAATATACAAGCCTACTTCACAGAGCTCACCCAACAAATTGACCCCATCATTGACGATGAGCTGACCATGGCGAAGGTAGTTTAGTATTGGCTCAAAGTATTCTGGGCTGCGGTCAATCAGAAAAGCTCCTCTGTGATCCCTCTTATTTCCCCAGCCATCTAAGGAAACAAAGACTGTACAATGAATGATAAACACAAGCCAGACCAAAATGGTGAAAGATCACTTCACCAGCCGCATATGTGTTCCGAGTCAGTGACTTCTAGACACACAGGGGTTGCTTGCAAGGAAATTTTTACTATAAAAAGGAAATTTTCTTTTAGCTTAGGGAAGAGATTAAGCTCTGCTGACTTTCAACGTCAAATCATATGCAAGCATAAAAATAGTTTTTTTGTTGCCTTGCTTGTGATTGGGTATGGTTTGCAAAGTGATTTTTTTTTTGACTGCATTTACTAAGCTAGGGGAACATTTCCTTGCAAAGAGAAACAGCCCATTTGCTGTTAGTAAATAAATCCCATATAGTGTCGTGGACAACATAACAACCAGGACATAGTATTTTCAGGAGACCAGGATCATCCTGTAGTTCGCTCATCACATTTCTTTGAAAATTGAGCCAAGCCTCTCCCGTCCTGCCCAATGTTTAAGGTTCTTATTTAGTAGATGCTAATAGACAAGTTGGTTCCCCCCTTCCGAGAACACCATTTGGTCACAGGGTTGAAGCAGTCCAAGTCAAATCTATAATCAATTCACCTGTTATAGCAGTGGTCTTCAAACTGTGGCCTGGGAGTCAGATATGGGCATTTGCCTGCCTTTATCTGGCCCTTGGGGTACAGACACCAAAGATGGGGGACTATTCCTCCCACTAAACCCAATGATGGGCAATAGTCCACCCAACGATGGAGCACCAGTCCTCCCACTGGTACCAACAATGGAGCACCAGTCCTCCCACTGGTACCAACAATGGAGCACCAGTCCTCCCACTGGTACCAACAATGGAGCACCAGTCCTCCCACTAAAACAAATGACACATTCTTTAGTCCCAATGACATTCGTTAATTTTCTCCTCTTACTGGCCACAGCCTGTACCCCTAAAACCTGCAAGGAGAGTAAACTAGCCCACCATTTAGAAAGGTTTGGAGACCCCTATCTTAGAGGCAAAATACAGATACATTTCCTCTGTCATAACAACATGGTTAAAATGTCGGCTTTGGCAACCAGTAATCTGATATTAGTTTAGACTAAAGCTCAGGAAAAATTCTGCAGGACGACATATCTTGGCCCATTTCAAATAGTAGAGGGGGGCTTGCATAAGCAGACCCTCCGACACTTCCCCAAAATAAAAAGGACAGTATGACTAACTTTACAGAAACAGGTTTTTGTATACCAACATTCCACAGAGCACTACAAACCTCTGTTACTGAACATGTGCGATAGCATGCTGTCAGGCTCCTTACTGACAAGGGTAGACCTATAGGGATTAAAGAAAAAAGACAAACGATGATTAGAAAATGAATTTGTGTAGAACAATGCAAGTGTATCTGTTTAAAAGCAGACTCTTCAAACTATATATAGTGATTATCTAGATTTCATTCTTAAACATTATAGAATGCAAAATATAAGAAAACTGATTTTTCTTCCCAAATTGTTGATGCAATAGTTCGCCTTCTTTGCCCGGCTCTACCATTTGGTCTAAAGTCTGCCACTGGGAGATGCTTTACATGCCCTTTGCCACCTTTACCTTTAACTTAAAAAAAAAAAAAAAAAGGGTTCTTTAGCAAGGAACATACATTAATAATTATACTACCAAAATAGTGTGCTATAATTTGCCTCCAGCTTTGCTCCAGTTTCTTCTTGCTGGAGGCTGCCGTTTTGCGGAAGCCCAGAGCCCCAGCTGTATACCCATCGATTTACCAGTTTCGAAAAACGTTTTGATTTGCTTGTGTCCTCAACCAAACTGTCAAACCATCAAATGAACGGTGTCATAGCTGATCACATGTGCAGCACCATGACAGTTGCAGATCAAACAGAAGCAGCTTCATTGGCTGTAAAGGATAGGAGGGCTTAATTCCGCTTTAAGGCTGTTAGCGGATCGGCCTCTACAAACTTAGCGGTGCCTAAAAATGGAGGGCAACTGAGCATGTGCAGAGCAGGGTGAGATTTTAAACAGAATAGGCACTTATTTTTTATGTTTTACATAGTTATACCTGCAAAAGAGGCCAGCCTGAAGTGATCTAGCAGGACTTCATTTTCTGATTAAAGTTCCCTTAGCTTCCTTTTTACATTTATTTATTATGATTTAGGGACTTTTATTTTTTCAATATTTTTTACTAGTAAGCGATTTTTAGCAGGACTGCGACAGACAAATCTGACACTAAGTGACACTTTTCGGGGACCAGTGACATTATTACAGTGATCAGTGCTAAAAAACAAAATGCACTGTCACTGTATAAATGACACTGGCAGGGAAGGGGTTAACATCAGGGGCTATCAAAGGGTTAAACATGTTCCCTATAAATGTGCTTTCTAACTGTAGGGGGGAAGTGCTTTGACTAAAGGAAAACCGAGATCTCCATTTTCCTCTCTGGCAGAAGGGGGGGGGGGGGGTCTGCCTTGTTTACATAGGCAGACCGCCATTCTGCCTCCCTACCAACAACCACCGGGTTCCCGGTGGACATTGCGTTCGCTGTACCCGCTGATTGTGTTCAATGACAGCGGGACTCTGGCGGCACACAGTAGTGGAAGAGATATTAAGGGACCTTTTATTAATGTCGGATGATTAGTTACATTTTAGGAGAAGCTTTGAAGTCAAGTTCTCCAAGTTACTAGTTAGTTAGTAAAGCAACAGCGCTGTATTTATTTATTTTTAACACTGTAATGTGCTATGTTTACAAATCAAAATAAATTATTTCTGTACTTGATTATCGATCACTTGAGTCATATAAAGTCCCAATCCCCACTTCTATTTCACTGAACCAGGTATGGAGGCTTGTGTATACACAGGCTTCATTTAAAGTCCAAAAACCTTCTCTTTTAAGAGATGTTTAAAGTGTTGCTAAACCCAGGACCCTGTATTCACTATATCTGTTCTCCCACAGTACACAGAACATGGAAATGCAATTATTTTAGTAAATATAAACTGCTAAATACCCTCTCATCAGCCGTATATAGCAGTCTTCTGACTTCTATCCGATTGAGCACTGGCTAAAACTTGCAGGAGGAGTTTTCATTCTGCTCTGGCTATCCTAGGAGACTGCATGACCCCTGACTTTCGGTTCAGACAGAGCCGATTGGCCCTGTGCTGATCACATGCACCCCTTCCCCCAAACAACGACAAAATAAATAAAATAAAAAACACCACACAGTGCCTCCAAGGCTCTAGCAGCAGATGGATTGGGGACAGTTGAAAAAAAAAAAAAAAAAAAACACACACCACAACACTGCATATACAGACTGATTTTACTGTTGTGGGTTTAGTAACACTAAAGGCCCGTACACACAATCGGATTATCCAACGAGAATTGTGTGATGGCAGGCTGTTGTCGGAAAATCTGACCATTTGTATGCTCCATCGGACAATTGTGGTCAGATTTTCCACCAACAAATGTGTGTTGTCGGATTTTCTGATTGTGTGTACACAAGTCCGTCGGACAAAACTCTAAAGTACAAACACGCATGCTCAGAAGCAATGCCAACCATAACACAACATTAGCAGAAGTTGCCTAAAGGGTGGCGCTAAAGAGCTGAAAAGCTACGTAGTTTTGTGTTTGTTGGTCGTCAATTCTTTGCCGTTTATATGCAAGACAAGTTCCTGGCTAACGCCCCTCGGACAAAAGTTCTATGCTTGGTCTACGGAAAATCCGATTGTGTGTACGAGGCTTAAGGATACATTCACACGAGATGCATACACATTTTGAAAGCAATACATTTCAATAGGAGCAGTTCACCCCAGTGCACCCTGAGCTGAAAAAACACATCACACTAAAAATAAAAACTTTCCTTCCCTCTTATGAATTCGTATAGATGTCCGAGACTGAATACCAGTACTAAGACACTATTCTTACCTTGTCGTGGTAAAATATTTACCGCCAACATTCAATGTCAGCCAGTCTGTGTGACATCCTGTTAATGGCTCATGGACTAAAGGCATTTCCAGATCATCTAAAAGAAAAAAAGGAATGGATTTGTGCGTTTGTACGATTCTAATTAATAACAAAAATCTGAGCTATATCTACTCCAAAAAATCCCTGGATAAAATAGTCTAAAGCCTCGTACACATGGGCGAGAATCCCATCGAAAAAAAACGTTGGTTTTCTCGACGGGATTCCTGGCAAGCTTGTCTTGCCAAGCCCTGTGTACACACGCGCCATTCAAAAGAACCGCCGTTCTTTTGAATGGCAAGAACGCGGTGACGTCTTCGACTACGATGAGCATGCGCTCGTCACATTCGATGCCTTCGCTGCCATCTTGCTACACCCTACACTACCCTTGTATGCTACTGCACATGCGTCAAAGTCTTTTCGAGCATGCGCGGGTTTACCTGGAGACAGGTAAGCATACACACGCATGTCAGGAAACAGGCCGACGAGAATCCAGACGAGAAAATAGAGAGCAGGTTCTTTATTTTTCTCATCGAGATTCCCGGCAGTTTTCCCGACGAGAAACCATACACACGACCGGTTTTCTCAGCAAAAAGCTCTCCCAACAGTTTTCTTGCCGAGAAAGCTGGCCGTGTGTACGAGGCTTCAGTTACATTTTATTCGGTACCAACAGAAAATAGAATGCACTACGAAAACAGAGCTGAACAAAAATGTAGAGCTTATCGATCATTTCTAGGGTTGTCCCGATACCACTTTTTTAAGACCGAGTACAAGTACCGATACTTTTTTCCCCAAGTACTCGCCGATACCGAATACCGATATATATTTTTTATCTCTTTTTAAAAAAAAAAAATTTTTTTTTTTTTACAATTTCTTTTATTTATTTATTGATTTTTTACAATGTTTTCTTTTTTTAAGGGGTGGGGGGTGGACAGTGTCAGTGTGTTTTTTCTTCTATTTTATTGTATTTATTTTTTACAATTCATTTCTTTATTATTTATTTTTTTATTAAATTTTTTATTTTTTTATCAGCCCTGTTGGGGGGCTTTGGTGAGATATCAGGGGTCTTAACAGACCTCTGACATCTCCCCTTTGAGACAGAGAAAGGGACTAGGGACAGATTCCCCAGTCCCTTTCTCAGCAGCCTCAGCTGCGCTGAAAATGAATGGAGAGAAGACAGCGGCTCCTCTCCATTCATAAACAAACATTGTAAACACAGTTTACGATGTTTCAGTT
The DNA here is from genome assembly GCA_029206835.1 of Rana muscosa. Classification (NCBI taxonomy): domain Eukaryota; kingdom Metazoa; phylum Chordata; class Amphibia; order Anura; family Ranidae; genus Rana; species Rana muscosa. The sequence continues at coordinate 240,653,040 of CM055118.1, forward strand.
TTGTGAATGAACAGAGTCAGTGATCACTGACTCTGTTCATTCGGAACAGTAAGGAGCCGGGTTTACCGGCTCCTACCTCCGCTCTCCATCCTGACAGTAAGAGGGGGTGGAGGAGGAGAACGGAAGGGGATGGCAGCACGGAGGGAGACACCAGAGTGGAGGGGGTCACAGACGGAGGGAGACACCAGAGTGGAGGGGGTCACGAGACCGCAGAACGGAGGGGGGCTGGAGGAGGATGCGGGGACAGTCAGCGGTGATCGTGTGTGAGTTACAAGCACCGATCACCGCTGATTTCACTACAGCAGCTTAAAGGGGGGGGGGGGGGGGGGGGGGGAGAGGCGGAGAGACTTTTAAATCTATACAGCGGTGATCTCCCACGCACTGATCACCGCTGACTGTCCAGGTATCGGGTGAAGCATCGGGAGCATTTGCCCGAGTACAAGTACTTGGGCAAATGCTCTGTATCCGGACAACCCTAATCCTTTCTAGTGTGCTGCTAGAATTACTTTGCACAGTGTACAACTCACCTGCACAAGGATCGCCATCGCTCACGTACAAGACATCGTTATCCCTAGGACACAAAAAGTCTTACATTAAAGAAAAATAACTGCAGAGCATGTAAAAAAAAAAAAAAAAAAAAAATCTGAATCTGTCTCTTATAGGAAGCAAAGAGAAATCCTGCAGAGATGCGGTATGGGTGACTTTTGTATGTCCAGCAGTGGAAGAAAGTCTGGTACTGCTACCGGAACACAGCGCTGCACGCACCAGCAGCCAATTCATTCTAGCAGGCCAATAATTGGCTGGTCTGAAAAAATTTGATTAAAAAGTGTCAGAAAACCTGAAATTCTCTTAAAAGCTTGTCAGGGCAGTTTGCAGAAAAACCTGTGTGCAAGCAGGTGGTGCCACAGGTTTGCATGAAATACAGCTTAAAGCAAGCCAGCATGCCCAACAGCTGAAATGCCAGCCTTGTGGCTCCTGTCACAGAAGACATAGTGCACGTAGCATTCTGTCCCACCTTTCTAGGTGATCTTCAAAGCTATACATTCTTCCCCTTCACTGTCTGACCACTCAGCTAGCAAGGAGGGAAATGCCCAATCCATGGGCTTGTCCAAGACACGTGCCATCACTAGGAATGCGGAGGGGGTGGGCGGAAAAAGCCTTGGGCCCTTTTCACATGGGTGTCTCTGCTAATCGGAATCCGCTTGCTTAGCGCTGATCCCTGCCGAGCAGGTGGATGGCAGTTCCGTGTCTGCGCCACTATGCAGAGCGGACATGGACACAGTCCTCTATGGAGCAAACAGATGGAAATGAGCCGCCTCTCTGTCTCCATCCGATGGACGAACGGGGAATAGGACCACCATCTGCCTGTTTTTTGACAGACAGGATCTGATCGGATGGCGGCGGGTGTCAGTGGCCATGTGTCGGCTGACATCTGCTGCTCCATAGAAAACACTGGAGGGTTCGATCGGGTCCGCCGTTTTTCAGGTGGACCTGATCGGACAGCCCATGTGAAAGGGGCATTTCAGGTGTGTGCCCAGCGAAGCTGTTCTCTACCCACATGCACTGTGTGTACAGAATCAGTGGAGGCTCGGTATTGTAACAAGGCTCCAGGTCCTGAGTGTATTACACAGACCACGGCACAGGGCTTATCCTCAATCACAGTAAGTTACTCCTCCATGAATGAATTTGTAAATAACGATTTTATTTAAGTGAGCTGAAAATGAAGAAGATCTAAAAACAAGAGGAAGTACCGGATTAGGGCAATGTCATCGATGTGTCCACCTCTGTCATTGTATACATTTGTTGCATGGATCCCTAATTTCTTACTAGCGAGCGATAGAAGATCTGATATGGATGAGTCATACACGGCAATAACCTGTTGTGGAGAGAATGGCAGGAATTAGAAGGATGGAAGAAAGTAGAGAGGCAGACATGGCTAGGAAGATATCACTGGAGTCTCTGTGCAGGGAGAGCAATCAAACAGAGCAGGGGACTGAGGAATCTTGGTAGAACATTGGAATCTTGACTGTGGGAGGAGAAGGAAGAGGAGGGTATGCCTTGGGGGGGGGAACCATGAGTTTGTATCAAAGAGCAAAAGGAAAGGTCTTCGTTATCCATATCATCCACTCATGTTGGGGGCAATTGAACTCCTCTTTTTGGAGGGGTGCATTTTAAACGGAGAGAACAGTGAATGAGAGAAGCTTAGGAGGGTTCGGACTTAAGAGGCATATGTAAAAATATATAAAACTTTATTGGTACAATACATTAAAAATAATTTGCATGGAGCAAAGACATGGAAATTAAAAACACGTATTATCATATGTGTAAAATGTAGACAACGTCGACATACTATAAAAACATGTTACACCATGTAGGATAAGTGAACCTCTGTGCATCAACGCGTTTCGCTTCATCAGGACACACGCAGGGGCAGTCTGACACAGATATGAAAAAAGCAGTGCAGCGCTAAAATCGCATTATAATAAAAACGTCCAAACAGTACAAGAGTTCAGAATTTATAGGAAAATATTGATGAGTGGAACATCAAGAAGATAGAAGGATCCTCTAATCGTGAAACAGGGTGATTGATAATGATCGCAAGTGAAGTCACTTCCGTGTATAACCGCCACCAGGTGTACAGGCCGCTCACCTTAAAGCATGGACCTCTGTTTTACCAGAAGGTCAAAACTGCAGTCCCTTAACAAGGGTAATAATAAAGATGAGAGGGTAGTCCTCATACGATCCTTCAATCACAGTCCTCACTCACTCGGTAATAGCCAACACGAACTCATACGTTAGCGTAGTTACATGCAAAATTCCAAAAGAAATACATAGTGCTCTCCATATAAAACACTTGATTTATTGAATAAAAATTAGTTACTCACAAGCAATGCACAGATAGCCCTGTGCCAAGCTGATGTTCATGTAACAAAGGTATAAAACCAGGTAGATGGCTGTCCTGACGACATATGGCCCCTCGCACGCGTATCGTCCGTAGGCAAGGACTTCCTCAGCGAAATGTAATGGAGCCAGCATATCAGTCTCTTTATATAAGCCATATACCAGGTGTGTGCAATATCTAAAAAATGGGAATAATATCCCGCCCCTTCTATAAGGATTATGAGACAAGCGCCCCCATTGGATATTATCAGATGAGCCAAAAGACATAGGCTGACCACAATTGGCTTAAGGGCATATGGGATACAGAGTGTTTCCAGGAGGAAGCCTCCATCTGATCAACCACTGTGCCTATCATCGGCGAGTACACAGGGGATAACGCCTCCCATTCGAATTACTTCCGGGTAGGCGCTCCCCACGTGATCCGCCATCGCCATGACAGCGGTACAAACAAACTATGTTCATTTCCGCCCATAGCGTCTCCGTGAAACAGGGGGCGGGGCGCACTGATCACATGGTGACAGAGCGTCAGCAAGGGATGCAGGGGAAGAATCCCCTTATACGCAGAGTGTTATAACCGCTGACTGCAACATCAGAAAGGGTCAAACATCTAAGAAACATCCCCCAATCACTAACATAAATGATATATAGAAAGGGGCATGTATTGCTGCAACCGGACATTGGACACTTGATGGCAGCACTGGGTGTCCACTAGTGTGGGCACTAGTGATATGCCATTAATTCCAGAGTCAGCATTACAAATCAAATAAAAATAAAGTAAAAAGCACTGATGTCTATTAATGTCTAAAAACTGATGGGGGTACTATATCAATATGAAAATTAATATAAAATTATTGCGATCAACATATAAGTGGACCAAATGATCCGACCATATATAGGGCACAATAGTCAATAACTATGGAGATTCTGCAACATCCCCCCTCTAGTAATTACTTTAAGGGACCGTTAGGACCTCTTAATAAAACCAACAATAGTGACAAAAAGGACAACCTCTGCTTTGAGAGTAATAAAACGGTCATAAATAGACCTGTAAAATTAATATAGACGTCAGCACAACCATCTAACCTGTGTACAAATGTAACAGTCTGACACAGGTCTCGCTTTTCTGCGTCAAAAGTTAACACACACGGATGTAAAAAAGATCTCTCTGGGCAGACACTGGCGCAAAATAACCGATTATCTAGGACAAAACAACGATCAAAGCTGCATTTAAACGGAACTTCAATCAGATAAGATCAGATTTAGTAAGAAGTTGACAAGAGGATTACATTGTCAAGACACAAATATGTCTAATCAGACAGCCTAGTCCATGTGACCGTAGCACCACCCAGAGGTATACTGCTTCTTTATTGAGGGTGCCTTGTATGGCTTATCTGATTGAAGTTTCATTCAAATGCAGCTTTGATTGTTGTTTTGTCCTAGTTAATCGGCACTAAATTCCTTTATATATACAGTGATTTAAATGTTCCCCTCTTGCTCACAGCGACCCGTTTTTGAATCAGAACATTTGGTTCTTTTGCTCCGGTATCCACCCAGGGAGATCTTTTTACATCTGTGTGTTTTGTTGCAGACAAGCGAGACCCCTTTCTCTCAGACTACCCCTGCATCCTGATGAAGCGAACCAGCGAAACACGTTGATGCACAGGGGCGCACTTATCCTACATGGTTTAACAAACAAACATTTTTTTTGTATTATGTCCATGTTGTCAACATTTCACACATATGTGGACACATGTTTTTAAGTTCCATGTCTTTGCTCCATGCAAAGTCTTTTTAATGTGTTGTACCAATAAAGTTTAGATTTTAACATATTTCATGTGGTCTACAAAGCCTTTAAAGTCCGAACCTTAAAAAGGTTTTCCCTCTCCCTCCTATCTATACTTGAAAGTCCCTGCACCTGAAGGAGCCTAAAACTAGGAGTTCCCATTTCAGGGGAAGGCTATACCTGAAGAAGCCTATACCTGGGACAGCCCACACCCGGGGAAGAGCCCCGCACCTATAAAGACCCTACACCCGGGGAAGAGCCCCGCACCTATAAAGACCCTACACCCGGGGAAGAGCCCCGCACCTATAAAGACACTACACCCGGGGAAGAGCCCTACACCCGGGGAAGAGCCCTACACCCGGGGAAGAGCCCTACACCCGGGGAAGAGCCCCACACCCGGGGAAGAGCCCCACACCCGGGGAAGAGCCCCACACCCGGGGAAGAGCCCCACACCCGGGGAAGAGCCCCACACCCGGGGAAGAGCCCCACACCCGGGGAAGAGCCCCGCACCTATAAAGACACTACACCCAGGGAAGAGCCCCGCACCGGGGAAGACCCTACACCCGGGGAAGACCCTACACCCGGGGAAGAGCCCCGCACCTGAAAAGACACTACACCCGGGGAAGAGCCCACCACCCGGGGAAGAGCCCACCACCCGGGGAAGAGCCCACCACCCGGGGAAGAGCCCACCACCCGGGGAAGAGCCCACCACCCGGGGAAGAGCCCACACCTGAAAAAAGACCCTACACTTGGGGGAGCCCACACCTGAAAAAAGACCCTACACTTGGGGGAGCCCGCACCTGAAAAAAGACCCTACACTTGGGGGAGCCCGCACCTGAAAAAAGACCCTACACTTGGGGGAGCCCGCACCTGAAAAAAGACCCTACACTTGGGGGAGCCCGCACCTGAAAAAAGACCCTACACTTGGGGGAGCCCGCACCTGAAAAAAGACCCTACACTTGGGGGAGCCCGCACCTGAAAAAAGACCCTACACTTGGGGGAGCCCGCACCTGAAAAAAGACCCTACACTTGGGGGAGCCCGCACCTGAAAAAAGACCCTACACTTGGGGGAGCCCGCACCTGAAAAAAGACCCTACACTTGGGGGAGCCCGCACCTGAAAAAAGACCCTACACTTGGGGGAGCCCACACCTGAAAAGACCCTACACTTGGGGGAGCCCACACCTGAAAAGACCCTACACTTGGGGGAGCCCACACCTGAAAAGACCCTACACTTGGGGGAGCCCACACCTGAAAAGACCCTACACTTGGGGGAGCCAACACCTGAAAAGACCCTACACTTGGGGGAGCCAACACCTGAAAAGACCCTACACTTGGGGGAGCCCACACCTGAAAAGACCCTACACTTGGGGGAGCCCACACCTGAAAAAAGACCCTACACTTGGGGGAGCCCACACCTGAAAAAAGACCCTACACTTGGGGGAGCCCACACCTGAAAAGACCCTACACTTGGGGGAGCCCACACCTGAAAAAAGACCCTACACTTGGGGGAGCCCACACCTGAAAAAAGACCCTACACTTGGGGGAGCCCACACCTGAAAAAAGACCCTACACTTGGGGGAGCCCACACCTGAAAAGACCCTACACTTGGGGGAGCCCACACCTGAAAAGACCCTACACTTGGGGGAGCCCACACCTGAAAAGACCCTACACTTGGGGGAGCCCACACCTGAAAAGACCCTACACTTGGGGGAGCCCACACCTGAAAAGACCCTACACTTGGGGGAGCCCACACCTGAAAAGACCCTACACTTGGGGGAGCCCACACCTGAAAAGACCCTACACTTGGGGGAGCCCACACCTGAAAAGACCCTACACTTGGGGGAGCCCACACCTGAAAAAAGACCCTACACTTGGGGGAGCCCACACCTGAAAAAAGACCCTACACTTGGGGGAGCCCACACCTGAAAAAAGACCCTACACTTGGGGGAGCCCACACCTGAAAAAAGACCCTACACTTGGGGGAGCCCACACCTGAAAAAAGACCCTACACTTGGGGGAGCCCACACCTGAAAAAAGACCCTACACTTGGGGGAGCCCACACCTGAAAAAAGACCCTACACTTGGGGGAGCCCACACCTGAAAAAAGACCCTACACTTGGGGGAGCCCACACCTGAAAAAAGACCCTACACTTGGGGGAGCCCACACCTGAAAAAAGACCCTACACTTGGGGGAGCCCACACCTGAAAAAAGACCCTACACTTGGGGGAGCCCACACCTGAAAAAAGACCCTACACTTGGGGGAGCCCACACCTGAAAAAAGACCCTACACTTGGGGGAGCCCACACCTGAAAAAAGACCCTACACTTGGGGGAGCCCACACCTGAAAAAAGACCCTACACTTGGGGGAGCCCACACCTGAAAAAAGACCCTACACTTGGGGGAGCCCACACCTGAAAAAAGACCCTACACTTGGGGGAGCCCACACCTGAAAAAAGACCCTACACTTGGGGGAGCCCACACCTGAAAAAAGACCCTACACTTGGGGGAGCCCACACCTGAAAAAAGACCCTACACTTGGGGGAGCCCACACCTGAAAAAAGACCCTACACTTGGGGGAGCCCACACCTGAAAAGACCCTACACTTGGGGGAGCCCACACCTGAAAAGACCCTACACTTGGGGGAGCCCACACCTGAAAAGACCCTACACTTGGGGGAGCCCACACCTGAAAAGACCCTACACTTGGGGGAGCCCACACCTGAAAAGACCCTACACTTGGGGGAGCCCACACCTGAAAAGACCCTACACTTGGGGGAGCCCACACCTGAAAAAAGACCCTACACTTGGGGGAGCCCACACCTGAAAAAAGACCCTACACTTGGGGGAGCCCACACCTGAAAAAAGACCCTACACTTGGGGGAGCCCACACCTGAAAAAAGACCCTACACTTGGGGGAGCCCACACCTGAAAAAAGACCCTACACTTGGGGGAGCCCACACCTGAAAAAAGACCCTACACTTGGGGGAGCCCGCACCTGAAAAAAGACCCTACACTTGGGGGAGCCCGCACCTGAAAAAAGACCCTACACTTGGGGGAGCCCGCACCTGAAAAAAGACCCTACACTTGGGGGAGCCCGCACCTGAAAAAAGACCCTACACTTGGGGAGCCCGCACCTGAAAAAAGACCCTACACTTGGGGGAGCCCACACCTGAAAAGACCCTACACTTGGGGGAGCCCACACCTGAAAAGACCCTACACTTGGGGGAGCCCACACCTGAAAAGACCCTACACTTGGGGGAGCCCACACCTGAAAAGACCCTACACTTGGGGGAGCCCACACCTGAAAAGACCCTACACTTGGGGGAGCCCACACCTGAAAAGACCATACACTTGGGGGAGCCCACACCTGAAAAGACCCTACACTTGGGGGAGCCCACACCTGAAAAGACCCTACACTTGGGGGAGCCCACACCTGAAAAGACCCTACACTTGGGGGAGCCCACACCTGAAAAAAAACCCTACACTTGGGGGAGCCCACACCTGAAAAAAGACCCTACACTTGGGGGAGCCCACACCTGAAAAGACCATACATCTGGGGGCTCCCACCCAAAATAACCAATACATCAGGGAGCATACACCTGTAGAAGTCTATGTCTAGGGAAGCCCACACCTAAAACAACCTATACTTTGGAGTTCCTATACCTGGTGGAGCCCACACCTGGGGTATCTATACTTGGGAGTTGCCACACCTGGGACAGCCCACACCCAGGTAGCCCTGCCAGTAGAAGGGTGATGGGAGGATCTGAGGGGCCCTTATCTGGGAAGACAGACGTCTCCTCCTCACCTTGCCGGTCCGAGCACTCCCCTTCACGAACAGGGTGACCCTCTTCATACTCGGGTCCCTTCCCACACCAACCAACTCCCCTCTCCAGCCAACCCGGAAGAAAGCTGCAGAGCAACGTGACAGCTTCACGATCCCACCAATCCCAGATCCACGGTGAGAAATTGATTATCCAATGAGAGCAGGGAGGGGCGGGGACGGAATGGCTTCACGGTGGGCGTATCCTCAAACTTTTCAGTGGCAGAACGAAGCCCCGCCTTCCATACACGTAAGAGTCTCTTCCTCACCTCCATTGGCTGGAAAGAAAATGCCCGAAACGCCATGTTGGATGAGGGCAGGTCCATTCCAACCCGAGGATTTTCACAGGTCGAGCTTTTTTTTTTATGACACCGGTACACCGGACTATTTCAGAGACACCACTCCAGACTGGTTGAGCATATCCCTGTCACATGTATTTCACTGTACAGGACTCGGTGAAGAAGACTTCCCTGAGTCCAGCAAACATGTAGAACCCAGCGGACCGAGTACATTTCCAGGCTCAAATAAAAAAATAAAAATAAATCTTCCTGCTTTTCCTAGATGAATAAATCAGTCTTTATTAAAGAAATACAACTTCTTCGCCCAAAACAAGAATGGCGGCGCCGGCAACAGGGGTCAGCGAAGTAATCAGTGTGCGCATGCGTCGTGTCAACTAACCGTTATCGCTTTGCGATATCCTTCCGCTGAGCATTCCAAGCCGTTCTTCTTCGTTATCCCCGGTTCAGTCCTGTGCTGTCCCAACTGTACGGGTGTGATCACCGGATGCGGGTTCTTTATGTGACCCGCCATGAGAGCCGTTCTGGTGATCTGAGTCAGGTGGGGGACGTGGAACTACTTTGTCCCGGAGGAAGGATCCGGAAGTTCGCGGCAGATTTGAATTTGAACGTTTAGAAGGAGAAAAGGAGCTGCGTGTGATCGCTGCATGTCACCGGACCGCCGCTGTCCCGTCCACTGTACAGAGTGCATACAGGTCTCCTATCATTGTGTGTGATATGGGGGAGGGGCTCTATGTAGGTCTTTGTTGTCATGTCTTTAGTACATACGATTATTTATTTACATAGATCTGGTGGCTGCATGCATTGTTTATTCCAGGCTATATCCATTTTTTATAAGTACAGAAAGAAGTCTATTGATTCTACTGGAAATCCAATACACCCGTACCTGCCACCCGTGTACTGAGTGCAACGCCCGACTAGGGTACCGCCTCACCCCTTTAAACCCGAACCCATATGGATTACACCGGGTCTGAGGCTGATCTAATGCAGATCAGGCACTGAGTGAGTTTATTTACCACCTTAATCAGACATGGAATTAGTGTAATTAATGTGTTTGGGTTTCAAGGGATCAGGTGGCAACCCTACGCCCGACTCTGGGCAGAAAAAAAAGTTTCCCCAGGTCTGCTCAGGTTAACGGCTCACTTTTTGTATAGGGAGACAGAGATATACTTACCTAATCCTCCAATTCTATCCACACAAGACTGGTCCCCATGACTCCTGTCTTCACATCCCTACACCTGCTCTGGGCACAGGAACAGTCCATCGCAGGATCGTGGGGGGATTGGAGAATCAGGTTAGTATCCACTTCCAGACCAGTGAGGTATCCGTACAAAACTCTACGCCAAGTAGTTATACTGCGATGATGCCTGCAGCCGCAAGCATCACCCTGGTACTGTTGGTGTTTTGTTTTTTTAGAGCTGGCAGGTTGGCTGTCTTAACAATTAAGGAAGATAGCTGAACGTCCGCACTCCGAATATACACCTTTTATTGTTACAAAAAAATGGTTTAAAAATCCAAAGCTGTCACATCATGGCTGAAGTGTAGTAAGATGTTTTCTGCCTTAAGCCTCGTACACGCTATCGGATTTCCATCGGACAAATCCGTGGAATTTTGTGTGAAGTGCGTTGGCTGTGACTTCTTCTGCATACAGACGGGAGAACTTTGTCAGCCAACATACACGAAACTACGTTTTTTTTTTTTTTTTAGCTCTTTAGCGCCACCCTTTGGGCAACTTCTGCTAATGTTGTGTTATGGTGAGCATGCGTGTTTGTACTTTGGATTTTTTTCCGATGGACTTGTGTACACACGATCGGATAATCCAACAAGACACATTTTGTTGTCGGAAAATCCGCCAACAATTGTCCGATGGAGCATACAAACGGTCAAATTTTCCAACAAAACCCTGCCGCACATATATGTTGTCAGAAAATCCGACCGTGTGTACAGGCCTTTCTTCTGACTGTGGGTGTTCTGTCAGATGAGCACCCCTGGTAGCGGTGGAGCGCATGCGCAGCTGACGAAACATCACTTTCCTTGCCTAATCTGACGGGTCGCCGATTCTGACGGAAAACCGGCGGTCGGCTGACTTGTAAAAGCAATCCTAGTGGCTAACTAGCCACTGGATTGCTTTTACAAGCAGTGGGAGGGGACCTCCTGCCACCTTCCAAAGCTTTCTCGGGCTCTCCTGTCCCACCAGGAGCCCCCGGCACTTCCGCCGGCTGATCAAGGAGCCAAACAAAGCCTGGATTGGCTTTGATCAGCTATGGTAACCTGGAAGCGAAGACCTGACACCACTTCCGGTTTAGAGCCCTTTCACACTGCTTTGTAGCAAATTAAGGTTTTTAATGTGACTTTGCGGTGTTTAAAAAAAATAAATGAAAATAAATGTATTCATTAAAAAAAAAAAAACTTTCTTTAAAGTACCCTTGTGCACAATGGCGAACACACACGTCGGTCATGCATGCATGCATGCATGCAAACAGCGATTGTCCCACACATGTGAGGTATCACTGCGAACGTCAGATCACAGGCAGTAATTCTCACATGAGACATCCTCTGTAAATCTTAAGTGGTAACCTGTAAAGCCTTTTAAAGCGTCTCCTATGGATAGTAAAGTTTACGTAATTTGTCGCCGTTGCGTAGGTGTGCGCAATTTTAAAGTGTGTCATGTTTGTCATCTATTTGCTTAGCGTAACATCATCATTTATATTTTACCAAAAAATTGGTAGGTATTGTGTGTGGGGTTTTTTTTTTTTTGCATTAAAAAGCTTTTTTGGAGGAATTTGGATTTTTACGCTTTTGCGTCTGTTCGATTTTCACAATTTTGCAAAAAGTCGCAATTTACAAATATTTGTTATTTATTAAATAGGAGTTCCAGCCGTTTCTATGTTTATTAAAAGTCAGCAGCTACAAAAAGCGTATCTGCTGACTGTTAATAAACACACACTCACCTGTCCTATGGTCCAGCTATGTGACAACCCAAAGCCTCGGTTCTCTCCTCTGCCTCGCACCGGCATCACTAGTGTGGGCACCCGGCTGTGACTGCGCATGCGTGAGTTGTGCTGCGCGTCCTGGATGGCCGGGCAATCTTCAGGGACCTGTGACGTGTCCTAGAATATTGCAGGGAGGGAAGAGGAGAACTTCCGCTTGTGGCGGCGCTCCAAGCGGAAGTGGGAGCTGGGTACCTGTCAAAACTAGGTACCCACTCCCCCCGCCCCAACCACAAAAAATGATGTGGCATGTCAGGTGGTCTGGAGTCCTTAAAGTGGAAGTTCCACTTTTAGGTGGAACTCCGCTTTAGCTCAATACAGGTTACACTTTTATATTTAGCAGAATTTTTGTAAAATCTGCTGTGTTTTCATCTGCTAATAATGATTTTAGTATATTTTTTTTTAGCACAAATTTTATTGTTTTGATAAACATTTGCACAAATATCATGAGGCCTTAAAAATCTGTTTTTATTCTACTGGTCCTGTGCGTTCAGAAAATATATGGTTTGTGGGGTCTTTTACAAACTCTGAAAGTTATAAGTGAAAAATAAAAATATAAAAAAGGAAAAACTGCAAAAATGGTTTAAAAGTGGCGCAGGGCCTGGCAGCGAAAAAGTTTCATCACAAATGTTTCCACAGCAATCTACTTGTAACCATGTATCCATCCTTTCTAGGTGAGCAAAGAATGGCCACAAGGAAAGTGTTGCAGGAAATTCCCATCTTGCCCCCAAAGACTGAAGAGCAATCATTTCTGGTCGTAGCCGAGGAAGCAATATCAGACATTTGTAATAAGACGTCGTCCGTTCCTGCCAGAGCTCATGCCAAATACATCAGCCATGATGAAGCCAAAGAAAACATCATCCCTGCTGAGTTAGATGGTAATAAGTACAACGATGGGAAGAACGACATTGGCAAACCAGCAGACTTAATGGAGTGTCCCAATCTAGGTGATCAGGAGGGGTCTGGATTGGGAAGTGATATCTCTTTGCAGCCAAAAGATGACATTGCACTAGAAACGACTGCAGGATCTGGCAGTATTATTACTCCCAGGAAGGACATCGATGATTCTGATTGGCGTATTGGGGAGTCATACGCACCAATCAATTTCTCTAATGTCACCGTGGATGATTTTGGCATTTCAAGTGAAAGCTTTACCAACTGTGTAGGTAGGTGGTAAGCAGAGATAAGTATGCTGTAATGAATATTTACCCTGCTGTAATTATGTTCTGGCCAGTCTTCCACAATGATATACAATCTAATTCCCTCTTCACTGATTGAAGGTGTTGTATGTAACTGCTGCATAACCCGTTCAATTAGCAGAGGACCAACTGGTAAGTAGTTGTTAAAAAGTCGTGGAGTGTTCTACAAGGGTTGCAGTGCATGCATTTCATTGCCTTCCTCTCCAGTAGCATATACCGTACCTCTTCTTCCTTTTTTTTTTTTTTTTTTTTTTTTTCCTTTTACTCCCACTGCTTAATTTAACTGGCCAAAGCAAAGAAAATGCCTCTTAAGCCTTGTACACGCTATTAGTTATTTTTCCGTTTTTTTTTAAAATCCGCGGGTTAAACGAAAAAACACTGTCTGCTCCGGTCGGAGCAGCTGTACTAACCATGCAAGCTTAGTTCAGCCATCTTGCCTGCTAAGCTGTTGTGTTCTGACAGGTGGATGCCTGTCAGAACTCATGAAGGTAAAAAAACAAACCTTGAGCCTTTAAAACCACTTTAAAGAGGAGGTAAACTCTCCTAATGTTTGTACCTAAATGTAACAACAAAGCCTGGGGAATGCCCAGGAAAAACCAAGCCTACTTACCGACCAGCTCGCAGACAACCAATATACCTAAATGTAAGCCTATAATGAGGCTCACCTATAGGTACTGTAAATATCTCCTAAACTTGCTCCGTTTTTAGGAGATATTTACTGTATACTGCACCGATGACGTAATCAGCGCATGCGCTCTGAAGGAACAGCTGTTGGTTACCGTTTCTTCAAAACTGTGACTGACGTCATCGCGGCTCCAGCCAATCACAGCGCCGTAGCCCGCGAGCCCAGTTCGTTTTGCACAGAGCGGGCCCCGATCCTCCTGTTCATAGGATGCATTAAGGTGAAAAAAAAAAAACCTTTACAACCCCTTTTTAACCTCTTCAATACCCAGCCATAGTCATATGACGTCCACAGATGGGATCTCCCATCCTGGGTGGGCATCATATGATGTTCTGGGCTTTGTGGGGGGGTATATGAATGATGCCTGCAGCTAGAGGCATCATTCAGATATCCTTCTCTTCTGCCCGCGATTCTGTGCACAATAAGAACGATCATAGCAGCAGTTCTGCCGCTTGAGCGTTCTTATAGGCAGTGGGAGGGGACATCCTCTCCCGTGCCATCGGGGGCCCGGAGAATGAATCGTCCGGCGCCGGATGGGAAACATAGAGATGACTGTCGGAGGCGCAATGTGATGACGTCACGCCCGGGTTCTTAGAAGTAAACAAAGCCGCGATTGCGGCTAGTAAGCATGAGATTGGTGACATTTTTTTTTCACCGATCTCATGCTTTCCAGCATGGAGGAGAGATGTCGGGCCTTTTGACCCCGCATGTCTCCATAAAGAGGACCTGTCACACACATTCCTATTACAAGGGATGTTTACATTCCTTGTAATGGGAATAAAAGTGATCAAAAACAGATATTTGAAGAAAAAAAAAGCGTTAAAAAAAAAAAAAAAAATTTTTTTAAACGCCCCTGTCCCCGGTAGCTTGCGCTCAGAAGCGAACGCACACAAGTCCAGCCCACATATGTAAATGCCGTTCAAACCACATATGTGAGGTAGCGCCGCGTGCGTTAGAGTGCGTGCAACAATTCTAGCACTAGTCCTCCTCTGTAACTCTAAACTGGTAACCTGTAAAAAAAAATTAAAACGTCGCCTATGGAGATTTTTAAGTACCGAAGTTTGGCGCCATTCCATGAGTGAGCACAATTTTAAAGCATGACATGTTGGGTATCTATTTACTCGGCGTAACATCATCTTTCATATTTTACAAAGAAATTGGGCTAACTTTACTGTTTTGTTTTAAAATTCATGAAACCACGTTTGAAAAATTATTGCGCAAATACCGTGCAAGTTAAAAAGTTGCAATGACCGTCATTTTATTCCCTAGGGTGTCTGCTAAAAAAAACATATATAATGTTTGGGGGTTCTGAGTAATTTTCTAGCAAAAGAATGATGATTTGTACACGTAGGAGAGAAGTGCCAGAATAGGCCTGGTATTGAGGTGGTAAAAAAGCCCTGTGTTGAAGTGGTTAAAGACAGTTCTTCTGAAAGCGGTAACTTCCGCCTGCAGAATCAGCAAACGGCATGCTCTATTGGGGAGTCTTTTTTTTTTTTTTTTTTTTTTTTTGTCCATCTCCCCGGATAGGATATTTTTAAAAGCAAGTTACTTCTATTGATCACCATTCATAAATATTTTTTTCCTCCTGGATAGATTTGGTCCCACCATTGGGGATTCAAGCTCACTCCACTAGAGCTTTGGTAGCCACCTGGTCAAGAAAGGGCTGGTAACAGTGTAAATGTGCTTGTAACGACACCCCAAATATGAAAGGGGTTTAACGCCGTTTAAAGATATTCCCTCTCCTGGACACAAATTCACTGCCGATCCTCCAGTCAGACGACCACTTCCCATAGGAATTAATCCTTCCAAAAGAACGAGACGCACTCTGTATCTTTCCAAAATGAACTAACTTTATTATTGCAAAACATTACAAATTTTTATATCCCCAGAGAGAAGCTTCTGACCCTCCTCTCATCATACACCTCTGACCAGACCCAATTTACATGAGCCAATTAACTACAGTGAATGGCTCACACATATGACAGTAGGCTAGCTTTTGTCTCCCAATCCACATTATCAAAAGACTTCACACAATGAATCTGTAGAATTCGAGGTTCATTAACATTACTCAGGCAGACAGCTGACACCTCAGCATCTCTTCAATTAACCCTTCTGTCTGCTAGTTCCACAACCTATAATTACAGGCTTAACTCCCACAAGCCACAATAGACAATCGCATGAAATTACACACCATCACAGCAAGTATTACATAAACGGCCCACACACAGTATATACCCAATATATATATATATATATATATATATACACACACACAGCATTGAATCCTGATTAGCACAGATCATAGTGGGGTTTTCCTTCACCCTGTGCCCCTAATAGGGACACAGGGTGGTTTACACATAAGAGGCATTGGGGAAGCTGAAGCAAGGGTATCTCATGCTTTCTAGGAGATTCTGGGTTCCCCGGGCCCTCCCGTTACAGTGCTGTCCCCTCAAAATAACACAGCCATTAATGTCTAAACTGCTGGCAACAAAAGTGAGTACATCCCTAAGTGAAAATGTTCAAATTGGGCCCAATTGGCCATTTTCCCTCCACGGTGTCATGTGACACGCTAGTGTTACAAGGTCTCAGGTGTGAATGGGGAGCAGGTGTGTTAAATTTGGTGTTATCGCTCTCACTCTCTCATATTCTTAACTGGAAGTTCAACATGGCACCTCATGGCAAAGTGAGGATCTGAAAAAAATAATTGTTGCTCTACATAAAGATGGCCTAGGCTATAAGAAGATTGCCAAGATCCTGAAACTTAGCTGCAGCATGGTGGCCAAGACCATACAGCAGTTTAACAGGACAGGTTCCACTCAGAACAGGCCTCGTCATGGTCGTCCAAAGAAGTTTGAGTGCACGTGCTCAGCGTCCTATCCAGAGGTTGTCTTTGGGAAATAGACGTGCGAGTGCTGTCAACATCACTGCAGAGGTTGGGAGGGGTCAGCCTGTCGGTGCTCAGACCATATGCCGCACACTGCATAAAATTGGTCTGCATGGCTGTCGTCACAGAAGGAAGCCTCTTCTAAAGATGATGCACAAGAAAACACGCAGTTTGCTGAAGACAAGCAGACTAAGGACCTGGATTACTGGAACCATGTCCTGTGGTCTGATAAGACCAAGATAAACTTATTTGGTTCAGATGTTGTCAAGCGTGTGTGGCGGCAACTAGGTGAGGAATAGAAGGACAAGTGTGTCTTGCCTACAGTCAAGCATGGAGGTGGGAGTGTCATGGTCTGGGGCTACATGAGTGCTGCCGGCACTGGGGAGCTACAGTTCATTGAGGGAACCATGAATGCCAACATGTACTGTGACATACTGAAGCAGAGCATGATCCCCTCCCTTTGGAGACTGGGCTGCAGGGCAGTATTCCAACATAACAACCCCAAACACACCTCCAAGATGACCACTGCCTTGCTAAAGAAGCTGAGGGTAAAGGTGATGGACTGGCCAAGCATTTCTTCAGACCTAAATCCTATTGAGCATCTGTGGGGAATCCTCAAACGGAAGGTGGAGGAGCGCAAGGTCTCTAACTTCCACCAACTCCGTGATGTCGTCATTGAGTGAGTGGAAGAGAACTCCAGTGGCAACCTGTAAAGCTCTGGTGAACTCCATGCCCAAGAGGGTTAAGGTAGTGCTGGAAAATAATGGTGGCCACACACAATCTTGACACTTTGGGCCCAATTTGAACATTTTTTTACTTAGGGGTGTACTCACTTTTATTGCCAGTGGTTTAGGCATTAATGGCTGTGTGTTGAGTTATTTTGAGGGGACAGCAAATTTTACACTTTTATACAAGCTGTACACTCACTACTTTGTAGCAAAGTGTGATTTCTTCAGTGTTGTCACATGAAAAGATTTAATGTGAGGGGTGTGCTCACTTTTGTGAGATACTGTATATGTGTGTATGGCTAGATATAGATATCTCGCAGCAGAAGCTGCTTGGATGTCTGCCGGCACCCGCCAATCGGGCAGAGACACAGGATGGAACTCTGCCTATGTAAACAAGGTAGAGCTCTGTTCTGACAAGGGGAAAGTGATGGCTTTTGTGTCCCTGCAAACGTGGGAATAAAATCCATCCTTTCCCTTTTGTTAAAGCAACACACAGTTTACACAAAAGCACGGGCTAGGCCCACAGTTAAAGAGGAAGTAAACCCTCTGACAGTTTTCACGAAAAAAAAAACCCCTGCAAGAAAAAGGCATAATGAGCTAGTATGCTATGCATACTAGCTCATGTGGCACTTGCCTGAAATCGAAGCCCCTGAAGTCCTCCTCGTTCCCCTTCGCCACCATGTCCCCTCGGAGCTTCTTCCTGGTATCGCCGCTCCGGCGCTGTGATTGGCCGGAGCGGCGATGCCGTCACAAGCATGCGCGCGGGGCCAGCATTCGCCTATTGAGAAAACCGGCATATCCCATTCATTATGCGGGGACGCTCAGTGTGCCTGCGCTGTTTTCTATGGCGCGCATGCGCTGTAGACATCGGTGCAGTGTTATCTGCAAATATCTCCTTAACCGTGTAGATTAAAGTCGTTGTAAACCCACTTTTGCAACTTGCACCTACAGGTAAGCCTAGATTAAGGCTTACCTGTAGGTGCAAGAAATATCCCCTAAACCTACACAGTTTAGGAGATATTTGCTAAAAACTACATGCATCCGTGTCTACGGCGCATTCATGGGGTTAATCCCATTCACAAATCCGGCTAAGTCCCATCATTCGACGACTTAGCAGGATTCGACGGCTCACGCGCGCATGCGCGGAGTCACGTCTTCGCCGCTCTGGCCAATCACAGCGCCGGAGCGGCACTGTCATTGGCTGGAGCGGCGATACCCGGAAGTAACCTTCCGGCTATCGCTGCAGCGATGACTGGAGAGGGAGACCAGGACGGCTTCGGGGGCCCCGATCTAAGGTAAGTGATGCATAATGAGCTATTATGCTAGTCCTATTAGCTCATTATGGCTTTCTCTTACAGGTGATTTAAAAAAAATAAAAATAATTTCACATGGGTTTACAACCACTTTAACCACTTAAGCCCCGGACCATTTTGTAGCTAAAGGACCAGAGGTGAATTCAGAATTTTGCACTGCGCTGCTTTAACTGTAAATTGTGCGGACATGCAATGTTGTACCCAAACGAAATTTGCGTCCTTTTCTTCCCACAAATAGAGCTTTCTTTTAATGGTATTTGATTGCCTCTGAGATTTTTATTTTTTGCGATATAAACGGAAAAAGACCGAAAATTTTGAAAAAAGATATTTTCTACTTTTTGTTATAAGAAAAATCGAATAAACTCAATTGTAGTCATACATTTAGGCCAAAATGTATTCAGCCACATGTCTTTAGTAAAAAAAAATGTCAATAAGCGTATATTTATTGGTTTGCGCAAAAGTTATAGAGTTTACAAACTAGGGTACATTTTCTGAAATTTACACAGCTTTAAATTTATGACTGCCTATCTCATTTCTTGAGGTGCTAAAATGACAGGGCAGTACAAAACCCCCCCAAATGACCCCATTTTGGAAAGTAGACACCCCAAGGAAATTGCTGAGAGGCATGTTGAGCCCATTGAATATAATTTTTTTTTGTCCCAAGTGATTGAATAATGACAAAAAAAAAAAAAAAATTACAAAAAGTTGTCACTAAATGATATATTGCTCACACATGCCATGGTTATATGTGGAATTACACCCCAAAATACATTTTTCTGCTTCTCCTGAGTACGGGGATACCACATGTGTGGGACTTTTTAGGAGCCTAGCCGCGTACGGGACCCCGAAAACCAAGCACCGCCTTCAGGATTTCTAGGCACAAATTTTTGATTTCACTCCTCACTACCTATCACAGTTTCGAAGGCCATAAAATGCCAAAATCGCACAAAACCCACCCAAATGACCCCATTTTGGAATATAGACACCCCAAGCTATTTGCTGAGAGGAATGGCGAGTATTTTACAGCTCTCATTTGTTTTTGAAAATGAAGAAAGAAAATAAATATATATATTTTTTTTTTTTCAATTTTCAAAACTTTGTGACAAAAAGCGAGATCTGCAAAATACTCACAATACCTCTCAGCAAATAGCTTGGGGTGTCTACTTTCCAAAATGGGGTCATTTGGGGGGGTTTTGTGCTATCTGGGCATTCCATGGCCTCCGAAACTGTGATAGGCAGTGAGAAGTGAAATCAAAAATTTACACCCTTAGAAAGCCTGAAGGCGGTGCTTGGTTTTTGGGGTCCCGTACCCGGCTAGGCTCCCAAAAAGTCTCACATGTGGTATCCCCGTACTCAGGAGAAGCAACAGAATGTATTTTGGGGTGTAATTCCACATATGCCCATGGCATGTTTGAGCAATATATCATTTAGTGACAACTTTGTGCAAAAAAAAAAAAATTGTAGTTTTTCCGCAACTTGTGTCAACATATAAAATGTTCCATGGACTCGACATGCCTCTCAGTATATAGCTTGGGGTGTCTACTTTCCAAAATGGGGTCATTTTGGGGGGGTTTTGAACTGTTCTGGCATTTTATACACAACATTAGGAAGCTTACATCCACTCTTCTAACCACTTGAAGACAAAGCCCTTTTTGACACTTTTTGTTTACATGAAAACATTTTTTTTTTTGCAAGAAAATTATGTTGAACCCCCAAACATTATATATATATATATATATATATATATATATATATATATATTTTAAAGCAAAGGCCCTACATTTTTTTTTTTCTACACAGTATTTGCGCAGCGATTTTTCGAACGCATTTTTTGGGTTAAAAAATACACTTTTTTTAATTTTAATGCACTAAAACACACTATATTGCCCAAATGTTTGATGAAATAAAAAAGATGATCTTAGGCCGAGTACATAGATACCAAACACGACATGCTTTAAAATTTCGCACAAACGCGCATTGGCGACAAACTACATACATTTTTTAAAAGCCTTTACAGGTTACCCCAGTAGATTTACAGAGGAGGTCTACTGCTAAAATGATTGCCCTCGATCTGACCTTCGCGGTGATACCTCACATGCATGGTGCAATTGCTGTTTACATATGACGCCAGACCGACGCTTGCGTTCGCCATTGGGCAAGAGCAGGGCAGGACAGGGGTGCTTTTTTTTTTTTTTTTTTTTTTTTTTTTTATTATTATTTTTGCTTTTTTATTTTATTTTTAAATTGTTCCTTCCAAGTATTTTTTTTTTATCATTTTTATTGTTATCTCAGGGAATGTAAATATCCCCTATGATAGCAATAGGTAGTGACAGGTACTCTTTTTTTTGAAAAAACTGGGGTCTTCTAGACCCTAGATTTTTCCTCTGCCCTCAAATCATCTGACCACACCAAGATCGGTGTGATAAAATGCTTTCCCAATTTCCCAATGGCGCTTTTTATATCCGGGGGGGGGGGGCATTCCCTCCCACTGCTTGTAAAAGCAGTCCAGAGGCTAATTAGCCGCTAGGATTGCTTTTACATGAAAGCCGGCCGCAGGCTGAAAAGAATGATACCAAGATGATACCTAAACCCGCAGGCATCATTCTGGTATAAACATTCAAAGTCCAGCAACATACCAGTACGTTGCTGGTCCTTGTTGGACATGTATTGTAATCCTTTTTATTTCATGCAGCCAGTTGGCTGAACGAAAAAAGAGATTGATCGGTGGGTATGCCCACCATTAGAATACCGCCCTTCATCCACCCACTTCCAATGATGGGCATACACGCACCATTTATATATGCCGAAGCATGGGGGCATCCTCCCGCAAAAAAGTTATGCCGCACATACATGGTCGGACTTTTCCACGGGCAAGCCTCCGTCGGAATTTCGACCGTATGTACGCGGCATTAGGAGCAAAATCGCTCCTCCGCTCCTGCTGCCCCAATGCTTCGGCATATTTGCTTTTTTTTTTTTTTTATTAACTGTGGTGGTGAAATCACCTCCTACAGCACTGGAGTCGCAGGGGATCAGGCCTGTCTCTGCGAACGCTGCAGTTATGTGTGTTTTTGTTTTGTAAGTGACAGTGATCGATCGATCGATGCTGGACGGAGGGGCAAAACGCAGGTGCCAGCAGGTATCTGGGCTGATCCCGCTAACACTGCGTTTTTGGGAACCCTAAACTGCTGGGGACGCTAGTATAGATCTGATCAGATCAGATATTGATCTGTTCAGATACTATACCACTAAGGGGGGTGTATGCTTCACGCGTGGGTGTTAGCGTTACTGGCACTAACCTGACGCTGCCTGGGGTGTGACTCAGACCCTCTCTGACGCTAAAACCTAATTGATATCACCCGCCAGGCGATCAGGGGGTTAAACCTTTATTGGGTTATATACACGGCGGGTGCC
The DNA here is from genome assembly GCA_029206835.1 of Rana muscosa. Lineage (NCBI taxonomy): Eukaryota > Metazoa > Chordata > Amphibia > Anura > Ranidae > Rana > Rana muscosa. The sequence goes on from CM055118.1 coordinate 240,675,048, forward strand.
CTGACACTATAAAAAGCAAACTAACTAACCAGCGTCACCCGTAACACTTATATGGTGATCACTGGTGAAAGGGTTAACTAGGGGCAATCAGGGGGTTAAAACCTTTATTAGATAATATATGGGGGTACCTGACGCTATAAAAACCTGCGGCGAACCTAAAAAAAATTACCAGCTACCGATCTGCATCACCGACACTAAGACAGCGTTTAGAAAAACGATTGCTTAGCGACAGTGGTGATGGGGGTGAAAGGGTTACCTGGGGGGGCGATCAAGGGGGTTAAACCTTTATTAGATAATATATTGGGGTACCTGACGCTATAAAAACATGCGGCGAACCTAAAAAAAAATACTGGCTACGATCTGCATCACCGACACTAAGACAGCGTTTAGAAAAACAATTGCTTAGCGACAGTGGTGATAGGGGGTGAAAGGGTTACCTGGGGGGCGATCAAGGGGGTTAAACCTTTATTAGATAATATATTGGGGTACCTGACGCTATAAAAACCTGCGGCGAACCTAAAAAAAATTACCGGCTACCGATCTGCATCACAGACACTAAGACAGCGTTTAGAAAAACGATCGCTTAGTGATAGTGGTGATAGGGGGTGAAAGGGTTATCTGGGGGGTGATCAGGGGGTTAAACCTTTATTAGGGGGGGTTAGGGGGCTACACTGGACCTAAGACTAAACTTTGGTGACACTTTTACAGTCACAAATGTCACTGATTGCAGTGATCACTAAATAAATGGTCACTGCAATCAGTGACACTGTGACTGGGGGCTGGGGGGGTGATCTGGGGGGGCGATTTATGTCCCTATGTGTCCTGGTGTCAGTGTAGTGTTGTGTGCACTGACCTGATATCTTCTCTTGTACGGCGCTCGGTATATGTGAGCGCCGCACCAGAGATGACATCACTTCCTCCTGCTCCCTCTGTCTGACACAGACAGAGGGGGCATTTCTATTCGCCGGAAGCGATCGCGAGGGGGTGGCCAGAAACGAATGGCTGCCCCCTCATCCCGGAACGCTCCCGGACACTTAGCCACCGCTCACTGTATAGAAGGGGGGTCCGATTGGCCCCCCAACTGTACAAAGGCAATCACGTACACTCTATGTGATTGATTGTGCCTGTCGGTGCCATTCTGCCGACGTATATATACAGTGAGCGGTCGTTAGGTGGTTAAGGAGATATTTCATGCACCTACAGGTAAGCCATAATCTAGGCTTACCTGTAGGTGCATGTTGTCAAAGTGAGTTTGTAATGGATTTTTCCCTGGTCCAATTCCAGGATACTATTTTATATTCTGCCGCTGATCCAAATCTATGATAATGTGAATGCATGCATGCTTAAAAGATTACACACCGAGACAGACTTGTTCAGTATGAGCTCTTCCTCATCAATAATGGCCAACAGGCTTTATTCATGGTCTCAGCCCCTTTTTATATAAACAAAATGACATAAGCAATCGTCATCACATATGTGTGTATATGATTGGCTCATCCATATTTGGTCTTCTTGTGACGTCTATTCTTGGCCACTTTACCACAGCGCCATATTCCTTTGCACGGTGGGAGGAGGGAAGGAGTGGGTAAGACAGATTATCTGTTCCTCGTCTTCACTCTGAGATGAATAACTCTGTCACAACTTTCAATCAAGGAAAATACTACTTATCTTGTTACATGAATACCAAAACGCACATACATGAAAATACGTTCTGGTTCCCAATATGAGCATCAATAAGTTTCTTATTGTATAAATATATCTTTGTGTGTGTGTGTGTGTGTGTGTGTGTTGCTAAAAACTGACTATATCAGCCTTTCTTTCAAAGGAGTGCTCTATTGTTCCTTGCAAATATATCACTCGCAAGGGTGGGGGCTATTTACTCTAAAATTTCTAAGGATGGGGCTGTGAACTATGAGTAGCTGAAAAAAAGAATCACTTAATTTGCACCAAATCTTCAGGACCAAGATACCAAAACATAAAGAAGGAAAGAAAATAACGATATTTGAGTGGTTAAAGAGAAAGATAACAGTCAATTTATTAGCTCCATCACAGGTTTACAACTCCTTTAACACTTTTTTGACCGCACTAGATCTTTAAACCCCTCCCAGCCTGTGTCATAAGTACAGTGACGGTGCATATCTTTAGCACTGATCAGTGTCACTGGTTCCCACAAAGTGTCAGACGCAGTCCCGCTATTAAGTCGCTGGTCGCCACCATTACTAGTATAAAAATACACAAATTCCAGTACATATCGCCAATGTTTGGTTTGCACAAAAGTTATAGCATCTACATCTAAATTATTTTTTTTTTCTTTACCAGTGGTGGTCAAATACCACCAAAAGATGGCTCCATTTTGTGGGGAAAAATTGCATACATTTTCATTTGCGCAGTCATGCAACGCTGTACACCATTGTCAGTTAAAGTAATGTTGTGCCGGCCCGTACCGCATAAAGTGGCCTGGTCATGAAGGGGATAAATTTTCCGGCGGTTAACATATACAACATGTAAAACATTCAACTTCACCTCCTGGTCTTTTTCTTTTCTTTTTTTTTGATTTCCAATTGATCTGTCGATTCCTTCCTGTTTAGGAAAATCCCCAAGAACTCTGCACAAACTTAGGCGTAGATCTACTATCGGTGTCCGCGGATCACCCGAAACAAACTTTCTGATTCGACGAATTGCACTACAGAGAAGCAAGAAGTCCACTCCTGAGCCTCTGGTAAACAGTCATTTTACTCAATGTAATATGCAACAGCTGCAAAAACTCTAGTATAGTTTTGAAGACGCCAAGGGGTTTATTTATAAAGCGGTGAATCTGACATTCAACAAACATTCACTGCAGGCGAATTTCTCAGATGCTTTAACCCCTTAAAGACCGCCCACCACATATAAACAGCGACAGGGCGGCTCTATTGCGCAAAGCAACGTACCTGTACGTCATTTAGTGCAATAGATACTGTGGGCGCACACGCGCCGGCTGCACAGAGGGCAGCCCGTCAACGGGATCCCCGTTCTGACCAGGAAGTACAAAGATCTTCTGTTCCTTGTAAGCAGAACATAGGATCTCTGTGTTCTTCCTGTCAGTCCATCCCCCCACACAGTTAGAAAACGCACATAACCCTTTGATCGCCCTTGATGTTAACCTCTTCACTGCCAGTGTAATTTATACAGTAACAGTTCCCCTTTTTTTTTATTTTTTTTTTTATATAGCACTGAACACTTGGTGTCACTGGTTCCTAAAAAGTGTCACTTGGTCGGGTCAGATTTGTCGCAGTCCCACTAAAGTTTGCTGCCGTTACCAGTAAAAACAATATTATTTTTTTTTAAAGTCCATAAATCTATCCCATAGTTTGTAGACGCTATAACTTTTGCGCAAATCAATCAATATGCGCTTATTTGGATTGGCCTAAATTGATGAAAAAATTTTAGATTTATTTTTTAACTTTTTTTTTTTTTTTTTCTTGTTTTATGGTGCAAAAAATAACCACAGAGGTGATTAAATACCACCAAAAAAAGCTCAGTTTGTGGGGAAAAAATTACATCCATTTTATTTGGGTACCGCGTCACACGACCGCGCAATTGTTAGTTAAAGTAACACAGTGCTGTATCGCAAAAAAATGGCCTGGTTTTAAGGGGGTAAAAACGTCCGGGGCTAAAGTGGTGAATGGAGAGTGATTTGATTCCCCGCTAGAGGAGAACCAGCACTCAGGGTGGCGTGGTCATGTCTGCATGAGGATAGCTATAGTTCGCTGGGTCATTGTAAACCATAGGGAGGGGTACAGAGAGAAGTACAGGTGTTAAACACAAATCTGTAGGAAGCTATGTAGAAGGAAAAGGATTTCTCATTCTTATGCACTTATTGGTCTATGTAATATTGCAGGACCTGTGAGATGGGCCTCTTTATTAATATTTTATTATCTATCTCTATATATCACATATTAGTAATACTAGCAGCTTTTGTTTTTTCAACTTTTTACAGTCCAATCCCTTTATCTCTCCACGGAATTCAATACTAAAGGAAAAAATGTCCTCCTTTCGAAATGCTTTCCAAGCAGTTGAGGAAACTGAAGGAAAACTTAAATTTCCAGGATTCTCTGAAGAGGAAGAAGGAACAAAGTGCAACACCTTGGAAAGCAAAGACTATGGTAAATGAAACTATGATTATAGATCTATTACCACATCAGAACAATCCAATGTATGATCATCATTTTAGAATAGACAGACTGACTTATGAGAATAGTTTTTTAGGAAATATCGAAGATCAGCATAGTTATAGTCAGTAAGGCTGAAAAGGACATCGGTCCATCCAGTTTAACCTGTGTGACTGCGTACGTCAATCATATATCCCTATATATTGTGATCGTTAAGATGCCCATCTAATAGTTTTTATAGAAATTCTCGTTGCTCTCTGCTGATCTTACTGCTTGTGGAAGAGAATTCCACATCCTTACTGACAGGAGAGGACCCTCTATGCCACAGGTGTCGAACACACAAGGCCCGTGGGCCGAATCTGGCCCTCCAGGCCATTTCATGTGGCCCTCGCACCTCTCCTGCAGCTGCAGGAGAGCTCCAGTCCTCCTCCAGACCCTTACTTTCTGCTTTCAAGCAATGCATCCAGCTTCTTCCCAGCAGCAGCATAAGGAAAGGGGGTGCACTGTGATGTAAGGGAGAGTGGGTGCCTCTTGACATTAATGTAAAAGGGAGGGAATGCGCTGGACATCTAATCTTACAGATACAACCAGCACTTTTGAGGGCAACCATAGTGCTGATGCGGCCCGCGATGAAATTGAGTTTGACACCCCTGCTCTACGCAGATTAAGGTTAAACCGCTTCTCTTCCAATTTCAGTGAATAGCCACGTGGTGTGTGGGTTTTTTTTTTTAAAACTCCCTTTCACTGAAGTTATTCCCTATCACTGGTACGGTATTTGTATATCGCTATCATATCCCCTCTCAAGCATCTCCTCTCCAAAGAGAATACGTTTTTAATGCTTGTAGCCTTTCCCCATAGCTGAGATCCTCTAGTACCCTTTTTATTAGCTTTGTTCTCTGGCCTCTCTCCAGTTCCAGCACATCCTTCCTGAGAACTGGTGCCCAGAACTGGACAGCATACTCCAGGTGCGGCCGGACCAGAGTCTTGTATAGTGGGAGACTTATCCTTTTTATCTCTGGAGTTAATTCCCTTTTTAATGCATGCCAATATTCGGTTGGCTTTGCTTGCAGCAGCTTGGCATTGCATGCCATTGCTGAGCCTGTCATCTACTAGGACCCCCAGATCCATACATAGTGGAAAAAGTTTTAACAACCAAAAGATTTAAATTCTGTTCAACCGGTATTGTAATCCAGGAAGCACAACTTGTTCAAGAACACTTTTTTTTTACTCTGGCCATACATGGCTTGAATTTCAGCTGTCAGCACCACACAGTTCAACAAACTTTGAGTAAAAAAATTGAAAGAGCTGGGTGGAAATTGATTGGTTGAAAGCTGACTGCAGCCAGTCAAAGGATTGTGGAGATGAGGGAAGACCCTGTGTGATTGGGATTTCGGAGCTTAAAGCGGTGTTCTGCCCGCCCCCCCCCCCCCCACGAAAAAGTAAGTCAGCAGCTACACATACTGTTGCTGCTGACTTTGAATATTAGGACACTTACCTGTCCAGAATTCCCATGTTGACACCCAAGCCAATTTTCGGGTTGGGTGCAGGTGCCGGAACTCCTGATAAGAGAAACTGGCAGTGCGCTTTCTAATTGGCCCGGTGGAGGAAGGGGGCTGAACTTCCGAGGGATGGCGCCATCTTCAGAAGTAGGGAAGGGGAACCTGTCAAAAAACGAGGTGCCAAATGTGGCACTGGGGGGGGGGGGGGGCGGATAAGCAGAAGTTCTATTGTTTTAGTGCAACGCCGCTTTAAAAAACCTTGTCAGCTCAAACAGAAATATAGGAGAGCACTAATAATTGTTGTTGTTTTTCTGTATTTGCAGCATGGTTAAAGGGCTAAATATGGGGAACCGTGGATGTATTGCAGAGCTGTACTAAATACTTTTTAATTTTGCGTTTTTGTATACACTTAATAAAAGCAGGTAATGGATTAGGCATACAGCATGTCTTCTGTTTTTTCTCCCTTTTTTTTCTTATTACGGATCAGTAACTTTTTAAGTCTGCATGTAAAAAGCTTCTATCCTCTCTTATGGTTTCCCAGGTAACATATGTAAAAAAGCTGAACCGCCAGTCAAGAGGAAGAGATTGTGTGATACTTCACTACCAGAGCTACCACTGATATTTACACAACCACAGAGGGCCACTCAGGTATGCTGTTGGTCAACCAATCAAAGTGCTGCAGAGTTACAATGCAAGATGTCCTTAGAAGACAGATAATTTGTGTACTCTTATTTGCCCCACATTCCTAGTGGGTAGTGCAGTTTCACATCACTTTTTAAATCTCTATCTTTTTTTTTTAAACCGAGATAAAGACCTTAAATGATCAAAATTGTATCTATAGCCTGAATGCTTTTTTGTTTTTAGTTTTGGATAAAGTGTGAAAGGATTAGAACTCCTGTCGGGTTTTCTTGCTGGTAGAGGTCAGTTTACTTCCTGTTTGGTCAGTTGTCCCAGAACAGGAAGTGAGGGAAAACCTCTAAAAAAGCGTGTGTTTTTTTTTTTTTTGGGGGGGGGGGGGGGGATAAGTAGGGAATATAATGGAACCCTTGTCAGCTTCCCTGTTTTTTAGATTTTCCCTCACTTCCTGTCTGGTAAAAGGCTGTTCCCAGGACACAAAGTGAGGGGAAGTTTTTCTAATGGAGTCCAGATAGCTGTAAAAACTAACTTTTCCCCATTTTATACTAAACCAAAAAATGGTGGGCAAGCTCCAAGATGTCTGCTCTTCTGGGAAACTTGGGACTTAATCCAAAACCCTTGTGGGGTATGTATTGCCTTGTGGTGCTTTTGCCCATATTCAGTGTTTTTTCCTGGTAAGCCTTGCCTAATGAGATTGGTTGTTGGGTCAGACAACCTCTTTGGTCACTGAGTTTTTGTCCCCTAGAATGTCAGGGATGGAAAGGCCTTGGGCCTTTCCATTTAGATTGGCTGCCATTTTTGACTTGGACCTTCTTTGATCCCAGAACCTGTTCTGGGTTTTGTTCCCTGGTTGGTTGTGGTGTGTGGTCTTTGTTTTTTCCCTTTTTTTTTTTTTTTTTTTTTTTTTATCCTTTACAGGAACTAGTTATGGTTTTGACTTGTTAAATAGGTATTTGGTTGATCAACTTTTTGCTAGTTCAGGTACAGTGCCCCTTTCTTGTGCAGTAATTCCCTCTGGTGGTGACCTACTTTTATCCGGTTGATTCTGTGTCCTTCCTATTGTCCTGTTGATATGGAACACGGCCTCCTCTGGATCAGAATTAGAGCCTGGTTCCTGGGCTATAGGCAGTCCCCCAAATCTCTTGTTTGATTTTCTACAGTGTTGCCCACCCTTCAGTTGGACTGCTTTTGGACATTCTGTCAGTATCTGGATTCCTGTGTCCCTCAATGGATGAGGAAAGAATGTATTGCAAAACCCTTTTTTTGGAGTCCATTGAGGGACACAGGTCTCTCCTCTGTTTCTACTCTTTAATGCTGCTTGCTACAAACTGGGGCATGCTGCGTGGAGAAGGGTTTATCCTGGGGCTGGCCTACAAGTTTTTGTTTACAAGTGTTCAATGCTTCTCTAGCCAGCAGTATAACCTGACAGTATCTAAATTACCTCTATGATACTGTGTTGAATAGTTTGTATTTTAATTTTCTAACTAGCTTTTGCAAAACTAAATTGCAACCAGAAGCCAATTACTATAACTGCAGATGTGCAGCATGGTTTCTCTTTTACTGAAAGTGGATCAGTAAGTTGGGCTTTTCAGAGTCTGTATAATCATGATTTTTCCATTTTGTTTTTTGTAGGAAACTGAGCAAGTACCTTTACTGGAGAAGATCTCAGAGTCTGGCTCTTCAGCTTCCAGATTGTTCACCGCTGTGTCTAACTTCGGTATGAAGTCTTTCTTTCTGTAAACAGAATTTCTAAGTGCTTAAAACTTCCATTTTCTTTAAACTTTGACATTTTTATTGACTTTTAAGCATACAAGTCATAGTACATTAGAAGATAAGACTCAAATACTGACAAAATATGAACATATGTTATGGTTAAGTCAGTGATAATACAATACAGAAGCTAAATAAATATAGTTGCAACAAAAGTAATATTGCAAAAGTTTGCAATGTCATATGCCGGTTCTAGAATAAGATTTGCCAGTTCTTCTCAGAATCTCTTAGCTTATAAGTAATTAAAGATAAACCATGAACAAATTAGAAGAAATGGAGACATGAACAAACATTAACCAAATGTTAACATACCCTCACTTGTCATGAATTAGACCAGTTCTGTTCCTATCCCATCAAATGTAGATTAATAATTTTCCAGAGATAGTAGGTAATTTTATAGGTGTTTCTCCACCTATATCCATATCCATATCTGGAGAAACCTATCCCTATTCCCTTGAGCATCAGCAAAATGGTATTCATAGGAGCAGTATAAGGGCACTCTGGAGATGCCCTCTTCAAGTGTGGGTGCTACATCTTTTTTCCATTGGCACATTATGGTCAATCGGGCCGCTATTATGTGTAGAACCACTGTTCTAGAACATTTAGTGAAGTTATCTATGGAAAGTCCTAATAGAGCTAATGCTGGAGAAGAACGAGTTATGATCCCTGTGATAGATGATATCAGTTTAACCACTTAAGCCCCGGACCATTTGGTAGCTAAAGGACCAGAGGTGATTTCAGAATTTTGCACTGCGCTGTTTTAACTGTAAATTGTGCGGACATGCAATGTTGTACCCAAATGAAATTTGCGTCCTTTTCTTCCCACAAATAGAGCTTTCTTTTAATGGTATTTGATTGCCTCTGCAATTTTTATTTTTTGCGATATAAACGGAAATAGACCGAAAATTTGGGAAAAAAAATGATATTTCTCTTACCATCCATGGACTGACAGTGTCTCTTTACACTTTACACGTGGGTTATGTCCCTGCTTGCAGGAGAAGACCTAGGCAGAATGTGAAATGTTATACATACATTCTAAAAGCCAGAGCTGAACAGCCCCACCCAGGGGGCGGTCCCTCCGGACATAACCCTCCCACTACAGTCAGCAGACTTCAGTTTTTTTCTGCCTAGCAGAAGGAGAAGACGTGGCTCTCTCAGGAGCCAGTCTCCTGACCTATTTTTATTCCTTTTCTGGAATTCTTTTTTATTTTATTTTTGAGAATTTTCTATCAACTGTCGGCTGGGCAACAGGTTGGGTACAAGATATCCTCGTAGTCTTCCCTGTCCGACCATCGAGCGTGCTGATCCTCGCCTTGTGTGCGTGAGACTCAGTTCATGACAGGCCCCATGACTCCAAGGGTGGCCGGGTTTGCTTTCATGCTCCCACGGTCCTCTCAAGACTGAACAGTTCCTGACTGACTGTATCTTTCGCGGTGGACCGGGCCGACAGCTACTCAGTACTGCACTGTGATAGTCCTGTCAGAAACACACCAGTGGGTCCCTCAGGGGACGGGTAAGTAGTCTCTCCTGCCTGCAGGTGAGTACAAAAGGCTGTGTGTTTCTCTGTGGGGGATTTTCCCTGTCTCCCCCTGTATTTCATTGTCACTCTCTGTCACCATTGCTGGCGCTGTGCTGTGTGGGGTGCCTGGGGGTCACACTGTTCTTGGAGGGGCTAATGCTGGTCTGCAGATATGCTTGGGGCCTTTTTTTGTGTGTTTTGGGGCCTAAGCGCCGAGTGGCGCTGTGTGTGTGCTGTTTTTTTTTTTTTTTTTTCCACTTTTGCTGAGTCATGGCGGCCATCTTGCCGCGGATCGCCTCAGTGAAGTGCGGCGGCCATTTTCTTGTAGCCCGCGCGCTCTTCAGCACTAGTTTTGGCCTCTAGCGCTGCTGTAACAGCGCAAATCTCACAGCTCACCAGTGCTGACACAGCGCGGTACAGACAGCGGAACTGAGCGGTCCCTGGTCCGGTTTGGTGAGTCCCCTGGGCGCCCGCTCCTCAGTCAGCACAGCCTGTGGGTGGACTTTTTATCTGAGGAGTCTCAGAGGGGGGCAATATGGAGTCTGTCACCAGCTTCCCCTAAATGTCAGTGGACAACAGGCAGTGCTTCAGCACCTGCGGTTCCTAGGGACCAGTTGTGGGCAGTCTTGGAATCATTTCTGACCAGGATGGGAGCTGTGTGCAAGCGCAAGTGAGCAAAAAAGCGCCCTCTCCCCACTTTACTTCATGAGGGCAGTGCGCTGATTCAGATATGGGCCTAGCCACTACCGCTCAGGACCCTAGTTCTGAATGTATTGGATGGTTTTGAACAGGACATTCCTTATGAGGAAAACTCCAGTTCTGAGTCAGTAAATGACAGGGCGCTTGTTAGTGTACTCATGACTGCGGTGAGGGACACTCTCAAGCTAAAATGCTGCGGATGCAGAACCTCAGGCGGATACAGTCTCCTTTGGTTCTTTTAAGGCCAGGCCTTCTAAAGAGGTTTTTCCATATGTACTTTCTTTGACCAGCTCATTGATAAGGTCTGGGAAAAGCCGCAGAAGAATTTTTTTATGGGAAAAGCCGCAGAAGAATTTTTTTATGGTCCCGCGGCGTTTGTCTATCAGATACCCCTTGAAGATGCCCTACTTAAAAAGTGGGCTTCTCCCCCAGGGTTGACCCTCCAGTCGCCCGGTTGAACAAGGCCATCACTCTCCCGATGGAGGGGACTCCTGCATTTGAGGACCCCACTGACAGGAGGTCAGAAGTAGTGAGCAGAACCATGTTTGCCTTGTTGGGATCCGCCCTATGGCCTGTGGTAGCGGCGACCCTTCTGTCTTAAACACTTACAGGTTGGGCAAAAATGTTGCACCTAGCTGTACAGGAGCATAATCTTCCTCCAGACACAGTTGCTTTGGCCCACCAACTGGTTCAGGGCCTGGTTTATGTGTGCGACGCCACGTTGGACGCGGCCCCTTTAATATCCAGGGCCTCTGTCTCGGCGGTGGTATTGCGTCGTCATATCTGGTTGAAGTGCTGGTCTGCTGACCTAGCTTTAGGAAGCTCCTGACGGATCTACCATTTAAAGGTGGTAGACGTTTCGGTGCTGCTCTGGATGACATCGTCATGGATGTCATGGGAGGTAAAAGCACTCTTCTTCCTTAGACTAGCAAGGGTGAGGAGGCCCACTGCAAACAGGGGCCTTCCTTTCCAGCAAAACTGCGTTTTTTCGTCGGTCAGAGTCCACGGGTAGGCTCTCTCAGACTGACGGCAGTGCGGCTGGTGGGCACAAGTGCCCCTGGGTGCGTAAGCCGAACAAGCGGCTCCGAAGCCCGCCTCCGCGTGAAGTCTTGCCTCCGCCCGACTCTGGGGTGGGGGGACGACTTCGCAGGTCACGAATCGGTGGTCCTCCCAAATCTCCGACTGGTGGGTGTGCGAGGTGGTCACCTCAGGATACAGGATAGTATTCCGATCCTGGCCCCCAGACAGATTCTTTCCCTCAAATCTTCCTCTCCTTCCTACCTGTTGGGCAACCCTCTTGGGGGCTGTACAGGATTTGATCAGGTCCGGAGTGATTGTGCCGGTTCCGTCACAGGAGAGTTTTCAGGGATTCTACTCGAATCTGTTTGTCGTCCCAAAAATAGGACGTGGTTCGACCTATCCTGGACCTCAAGGCCCTGAATGCCTTCGAGAAGGTGCAGAAATTCCGCATGGAATCCATTCGCACGGTGATCGCTACACTCCACCAAAGGGATTTTCTTCTGGCGTCCTTGGACTTCAAGGACGCCTACTTGCATGTTCCGATCTGCGCAAGTCACCAGAAGTTTCTGCGCTTTGCGATCAGCGAAGTCCACTATCGATTGTGGCTCTTCCTTTCGGCCTAGCCTCGGCACCAAGGGTGTTTACCAAGGTGCTTGCTCCGGTTCTAGCCTTCTGTTACAGCGAGGTATTGCTGTCGTGGGCTATCTGGACGATCTTCTGCTAAGAGCAGAAAGTGGATCAGACTTAGAGGAAAGGTGACTATCGTCAATTGGACCCTCAGGGACTCGGGTGGTTCCTGAACATTCAGGAGTCAGTCCTGGTCCCGACTCAGTATCTGGAGTATCTAGTTCTGATTCTGGACTCCTTGGAGGCAAAGGTATCCTACCTCTGGAGAAGTTGCTGACACTTCAGTCTGCGGTGCGGGTGCTGACATCCCAAAAATGGTTGTCAATCCGTTTTTGCATGAGAGTCCCGAGACTCGTGGTGGCCTCCTTCGCGGCCGTTCCGTATGCCCAATCACACACCAGGGCATTGCAGAAGGAGATCTTGTCCACCTGGGACAAATCCCCGTTGTCCTTGGATCTTCAGATCCAGGTGATTCACCTGGTCAGGGCGCCCCTGACATGGTGGTTGGGATCCTCGGCTCTTCGGTCCGGAAAGTCGTTCCCCTCCCATCCAATGGACGGTACTCACGACGGACACCAGCCTGACGGGCTGGGGTGGAGTCTGGGGAGTCCTGTCGGCTCAGGCCTTGGACTCCGGACGAGCCCGTTTACCAATCCCTGTTCTGGAAATACGGGCCATCGGACTGTGTCTCTCCTCAGGTCGGAGAGAGTACGGGGTCGCTCCATCAGGAGCCAGTCAGACACCGCCACGGCGGTGGCGTATGTAAACCATCAAGGGGGAACTCGGCGCTCAGCTGCGGCTTTCGAGGTAGTCCGTAGCCTGAAGTGGGCCGGAAGAAATGTGCCGGCTCTGTAGGCCATTTTACATTCTGGGCATAGACAATGGGCAGGCGGACTGAGTCGCCAATCGCCAGACACCGGACCAAGAAGAGTGGTCCTTGCATATTTCAACTCCTTTACCGACGGTGGGGCACGCCGGATGTGGACCTGATGGCCTCTCGACTCCGTCGCAAGGGTCGAGGTTGTGGCCAGATCCAGGGATCCTTGGGCGATGCCTCGGATGCGTTGGTGGCCCCATAGGGTCCTTATCGCCTGATATAAACTCCGGCGATCCTAATTGTTCCGGATTGGCCTCAGCATCACTGGTACGCTGATCTGGTACGTCTCGTCGCGGACGTTCCCTGGCGGTTGCCGATGAGGGAGGACCTTCAGTCTCAAGGTCCTATGTTTCATCCGGCTTACAGTCTCTGGCTTTAACGGCAGGGCTGTTAAAAGCCAGGTGTTGAGGGACCGAGGTCTCTCGGACTCTGTCATTTTGACCATGTTAAGGACACGGAAGTCTTCCTCCAGGCAGATCTATCACCGTCCCTGGAAAGCTTATATCGCCATGTGCGAAGCGCTGGACTGGCGTCCTCGGACGTATTCCGTCCCCAGAATCCTGCATCCTCTGCAGTGTGGAGTGACCCAAAAGCTTGCTTTGAGTACCATCAAGGATCAGATTTCGGCCTTGGCCGTCTTCTTTCAGCGACCTCTAGCGGGTCATTTTCTTGGTAAGCACCTTGTGTTGGGGTTTCGCCATGTGCTCCCTCCTGTCAAGCCTCCTCTCCCACCGTGGGATCTGAATTTGGTGCTCTCGGTCCTCCAGGAACCTCCCTTTGGGAATATCCGGGATATTCCCCTCTTGTCTTGTCTCAGAAGGTGGCCTTTTTAGTGGCAATCACTTCTGTTTGACGAGTGTCTGAGTTGGCGGCTTTGTCCTGCAAGTCACCATATTTAGTCATCCATAAGGATAAGGCGGTGTTGCATCCGCGACCTTCCTTTTTTGCCAAAGGTGGTGTCGACCTTTCACCTACATGAGGACATTGCCCTCCCGTCCTTGTGTCCTCACCCATCGCATCCCAGAGAGTTTGCGCTGCACATATTGGAGGTGGGTACGAGCCTTACGGGTGTACCTGTCTGCTACTGCTTCTATTCGGAAGTCCGACTCACTGTTTGTGACTGTCTCTGGTCCATAACGGGGCCAAGCGGTTTCGTCTGCCATCATTTTTAGGGGAATCAGACAAACTGTCATTCAAGCCTATGCTCTCAAAGGGCGGGCGCCTCCCTTTCCGGTTACGGCGCATTCCACCAGGGCAATTGGTGCTTCCTGGGTTTCCCGACATCAAGCGTCGGTTGCACAAGTGTGCAAGGCGGCGACCTGGTCGTCTGTTCATGCCTTAAGTTTTTATAAGGTTAATGTGGCTGCATCTTCGGATGCTTCCTTCGGCCGCAGGGTGCTGCAGGCCGCTGTTTAAAGTTGCGACTCCTCCGTTGAGGAGCTCTGCCTTATTGGAGTGAAGTTTTGGTTTTTCCATTCATACTGCTCCCATCCCTCTTGACACTGCTTTGGGACATCCCACGTGTAAAGTGTAAAGAGACACCGTGTCAGTCCATGGATGGTAAGAGAAAATAGGATTTCTTTCTCGTACATCACGGGACACAGAGCGGCATAGTCATTACTATGTGGGTTATATAGATACCTTCAGGTGCTGGCACTGGCAACTTCCAAACCGGAAGTACCCTCCCCTATATAAGCCCCTCCCATCCGGGAGCACCTCAGTTTTTTTTGCCAGTGTCTAAGGTGTTGGCCAAGAAGTAACATGTGTTTTTCACTGAGCTTGCGTACAGGTTCTTTTGGGCCTCAGTAAGCTATTCCGGATCCGACCAAAAAAGCTTCATAGCTAAACGGTCGGTACCCGGGCCTTGCAGAGAAGAGCAAGGTTTTGCCGGTAATGCTTCTCTTAGGAGAGCTGGACCCTGGGATCCAGAGCTCTGGTCATACCCACGACCAAGATGTTTTCTGTGCAGGGTGCTATACAGGTCCAGGGGAGTGGAATCCTTGGGAACCCGGTCCCTGAAGGTTTAATTACAATGCCTGCCGTGATAGGTGAAGTTTGGGCTTCTGTGGACCAAACAGAGTCCTGCGGCGGGGAAAAGGTAAGTGGGGGCCCCTCAGGAACTTGGTTCTATTGAGGGGACCCCCAAGCCTAATATGTCTTTCTGCCTGTTAGCTAACGGTATTCCCGCTAAATATTTACGCATGACTGTAACTACTAAAAAAATTAATATTTTTAATAGTGGTCAAGAAAAAAAAAAAAAATATATAGACTGCGGTACCTGTGTTAATCCACTAGAGGCCGCTGTGGAACGTTTCTTGTCATGTGGACTAGTTTCTTTTCATCAGAGCAAGTCCAGGCAGATGGTGAGTTCTCTTGTGGGAAACTGCTTCCTCTGCCATGTTGCAATGCTCGTCCATCCCCCGGCCTGCGGCAAAAGGGGCCCTGTCTCTTGTCCCTAGTTTCCCTTTTCAAAAAAGAGCGCCGAAGGCGCACGTGCCCGCGCCTCTATATATAGAGGTGAGCTGGGAAAGGGGGCTGAGCTTGGGGGATGACGCTCTGTGCGCGCTGCAGCGCTTCTGCGCATGTGCGGGTGTCCCAGCATGTTAAAAAGCACAATTATGTGTTGTGAGCTGGCTATGGAGTGCAGAGACAGAGCTGGCAACATTTAAAAAAGGCATACAGCAAGCGGTTGATGCAGGCATCCCCATAGAAAGGCACATTAGTAGACACCAACTGTTTTTATAGCAGCAATTGTGCTAGACTATTGTCAGTAAAGTGGTGTATTTCGGCTGGAATACCTCAGCTTTGGGCTTAGGAATATGCCATCTAAAAACTCTGGGACTAAAAATCCCAGGAAGCATAGGGGGTCTCCATCGGGCTCTGAGGATCTTGGGCATGCTTCGGCTGCGCCAATCTCCCCTGAAGAATCAGAGGTAAGTGACCGTAGAGCACCCTCAGGAGTACCTGGTACTGTGGCTGTCCTCAGTTCACCTGCTCCTGTGTATGTAACAGAGGAGGTTTTTTCCTCAGCTCTGGGAGGGCTCGAAGAGAGATTGTCAACATTGATCGCTGCTTCCCTGTCACAGGGAAAAAGCGCCCGATCTCCGTCTCCTCCCTCAGAGTGCCTGTTAGCGGAGCAACAGTCCCATACAGGGATCGACCTACCTGAAGGGGATCAGGATGAGGTCGATTCTGTTGTAGAGGAATCAACAGTGGAAGAGCCATTCTCAGCATCACATGCTGAAAGATTATGGGTTCAGTCCCTGACTAACATGGTCCGATCAGCATTTAAAATGCCCCTTGCGGAGCCATCATCCACTTCTTCTGTTTCCTCGTTGGGGTCGCTAAAAGCTCCCCAGACTGTTTGTTCCTTTCCGATCCATCCTTTACTGGAAGGGCTCATTTACCAGGATTGGGAGCATCCTGATAAAATATTTACTCCTCCCAAGAGATTTCAGGTGGTCTATCCCATGGAGGATAAGTTCATCAAAAAATGGAGGGTCCCTACAGTGGACGCAGCCATCTCTTGTGTGAATAAATCACTGACATGTCCAGTGGATAATGTCCAAATGTTCAAGGACCCAATAGATAAAAAATTGGAGTCCTTATTAAAATCTGCTTTTGCTACAGCAGGCTTGGTGACACAACCAGCAGTGGCAGCTATTGGGGTCTGCCAAGCAGTGAAGCATCAGTTGAAACAGGTCTTAAGGGACTTGCCAGATCAGCAGGCTCTTGCCCTAGCTGATCTACCTAGAGCCTTATGCTTTGCGGTGGACGCTATAAAGGATTCAATCCATCAGGCCTCCCGCCTTACGCTGTCTGTAGTACATATGCGCAGGCTTCTGTGGCTCAAAAACTGGTCTGCTGAAGCTCCCTGTAAAAAATTGCTGGTCAGCTTCCCATTTCATGGTGAACGCTTATTCGGGGAAGACCTGGACAAATATATCCAGAAAATTTCCAGCGGTAAAAGTACACTTTTGCCGGTTAAAAACAGAGTTAGAGGTCCCTCTTTTAAGAGGCCTGCTTCTCCAGTCCCTAGGACATCGGCTGTGAAACAGTTCCGACGGCCTCCTCGGTCAAATCCCGGAGGTAAAAATCAGGGACAATTGCAGGGTAACAAGAAGCCCTGGATCAGGAGAGGTACAAAACCTCCCCCAAAGTCAAATGCATGAAGGGTTGCCCCCACTCAATCGGGTGGGGGGAAGACTTCAGTTCACAGAGACCTGGCGGGACACGATCAGAGACAGATGGGTGCTATCCGCAGTAAGTCTGGGATACAAATTGGAGTTAAAAGACTCCCCTCCTTCCCATTTTATAAGGTCAAACGTGCCAAGAGATCCCCAGAAGAGAGGATCCCTCCTGTTGGCACTAGAACAATTATTGCTCCAAGCAGTAATTATAGAGGTTCCCCTGGAAGAATGGGGGTTCGGGTTTTACTCAAACCTCTTTACAGTCCCGAAGCCAAACGGGGACGTGAGGCCCATATTAAATCTAAAAGGGCTAAACAAATTCCTACATATCAGGACTTTCCGGATGGAGTCGAACCGGTCGGTGGCCATTGCCCTACAAGGGGAGGAATGGTTAGCCTCGATCGACATCAAAGATGCTTATTTGCACATTCCCATCTTTCCAGCCCACCAAAAATTTCTACGCTTTGCGGTAGAAGGGCGCCATTTTCAGTTCAGAGCCTTACCCTTCGGTCTGGCCACAGCACCACGAGTGTTCACAAAAATTCTGGCCCCATTTTTGGCCAATCTAAGAACACGAGGTGTAACGATAATGGCATATCTAGACGACTTGTTGCTGATAGACCACTCAGTGGAAAAACTAGAAGTGGTTGTTCACGAGACAATTGAGTATCTGGAATATCACGGTTGGATTATCAACCGAGACAAGTCAGCCCTAAAACCAGTCAAAAGTCTGGAATACTTGGGGCTAAGGCTGGATTCAGACCAGAGACAAATTTTCTTGCCTCAAGAAAAGGTGTCGTCTTTGAGAGATTTGATCCACCTAGTGGGTACAAAAAGACAGCCATCCATACGCCTGTGCATGAGGCTGCTGGGAAAAATGGTGGCATCATTCGAAGCAGTACCCTACGGTCAATTCCATTCAAGGAATTTGCAAAGGGCCATACTGTCAGCCTGGAACAAAAAAGTTCAGGCCCTAGACTTACCAATGTCCTTGTCCCCTTCCGTTCGCAAGACCCTCCGTTGGTGGTCGGTTCCCCAGAATCTGGAAAAAGGGAAATCCTTCAGTCCGATTTCTTGGAAGGTGGTCACTACAGATGCCAGCCTTATAGGCTGGGGGGCAGTACTGGAGCAATGGTCTCTCCAGGGCAAGTGGTCAGAAGCAGAGAAGGCCCTGCCCATCAATCTCTTAGAGATACGAGCAGCCCGGTGTGCCCTAGTAGCATGGACATCCAAACTCCAAGGGTCCCCTGTCAGAATTCAATCGGACAATGCCACGGCAGTGGCATATATCAATCAGGGTGGCACCAGGAGTCGTGCAGCCCAGAGGGAAGTAAATTGCATCCTGAAATGGGCAGAAAGATATGTCCCAGCCATATCTGCGGTATTCATTCCAGGAGTGGAGAATTGGAAGGCGGACTTTCTAAGTCGCCAACAATTATGCCCAGGGGAATGGTCCCTTCATCCTGAGGTTTTCCGGACAATATGTCAGCGGTGGGGAACACCGGATGTAGATCTGCTAGCATCCAGATTCAACACAAAAGTGGACAGGTTTGTCTCTCAGACAAGGGATCCCCTAGCTTGCGGCTCGGATGCCCTAGTGTTCCCTTGGGATCAGTTCAAGCTGATATATGCATTCCCACCGCCACAATTGTTACCTCGATTACTCAGCAGAATCAGGGTAGAAAAGAAACCAGTGATTCTGGTAGCTCCAGCGTGGCCCCGAAGAGCATGGTACGCGGAGATTGTAAAGATGTCTGTGGGGAGTCCTTGGACCCTCCCACATCGTCCGGACCTGCTTTCGCAAGGACCGATATACCACCCTTCCTTACCAGCCCTAGGTTTGTCGGCCTGGCTATTGAAGCCCACATTCTAAAAAACAGAGGGCTCTCTAATCCTGTGGTATCTACCATGATCAATGCCAGGAAGCCGGTATCCAGGCAGATCTACTATAGAATCTGGAAGGCGTACATCGCCTGGTGTGAGGCCAAGAAATGGCATCCACGTAAGTACGTAATAGGTAGGATTCTGGACTTCCTACAGTGGGCTGTAGATAGGAAGCTTGCCTTGAGTACTATCAAGGGTCAGATTTCGGCCTTGTCAATATTTTTTCAAAGGCCCTTGGCTTCGCATTCACTAGTCAAAGCCTTTATACAAGGAGTGATGCGTATTAGTCCTCCGGTTAGTATTCCCATATGTCCATGGGACTTAAACCTGGTTCTGTCGGTTCTACAGAAACAACCATTTGAACCATTACAGCATATTTCCCTGGTTCTTCTCACCAGGAAATTGATTTTTCTAGTAGCCATTTGTTCGGCTAAAAGAGTGTCGGAATTAGCCGCTATGTCCTGTAGGGAGCCATATCTGGTTATCCATAAGGACAGAGTAGTGTTACGTCCTCATCCAGCCTTTCTTCCTAAGGTGGTATCGAGGTTTCATTTGAACCAAGATGTGGTTCTTCCTTCCTTTTTCCCCAAACTTAGTTCGGTAGAGGAAAAGTTATTACATTCTTTGGATGTAGTAAGAGCAGTTAAAGCTTATCTAAAAGCAGCTGCTCAGATTCGCAGAACGGATACTTTGTTTATTCTGCCAGAAGGGGTCAGGCAGCGTCAAAATCTACTTTAGCCAAGTGGATTCGACAGGTCATAATGCAAGCCTATGGCTTGAGAAGGAGACCGCCTCCGTTCAAAGTTAGGGCGCACTCCACGAGAGCAGTTGGAACTTCATGGGCAGTGCATCACCAGGCCTCCCTGGCTCAAATCTGTAAGGCCGCAACATGGTCTTCAGTACACACGTTTACTAGGTTCTACCAGGTGGACGTTAGAAGTCAGGAGGATGTCGCCTTTGGGCGCAGTGTGTTGCAGGCCGCAAAAGATCCTCATGTCTGATAGCGCTCAGCTTATGTATGGTGTATCCCCCCCCCTCGTTGGGCATTGCTTTAGGACATCCCACATAGTAATGACTATGTCGCTCTGTGTCCCGTGATGTACGAGAAAGAAAATAGGATTTTTATAACAGCTTACCTGTAAAATCCTTTTCTTGGAGTACATCACGGGACACAGAGCTCCCACCCCTCTTTGGGGACACTTATTGCTTTGCTACAAAACTGAGGTGCTCCCGGATGGGAGGGGCTTATATAGGGGAGGGTACTTCCGGTTTTGGAAGTTGCCAGTGCCAGCACCTGAAGGTATCTATATAACCCACATAGTAATGACTATGCCGCTCTGTGTCCCGTGATGTACTCCAAGAAAAGGATTTTACAGGTAAGCTGTTATAAAAATCCTATTTTTTTTGTACTCACCGTAAAATCCTTTTCTCTGACATCCATGGACTGACACGGCACCCACCCTTCCTTTTTAAGTTTGTACTGCTTTGTTACGAACTGAAGTCTGCTGACTGTAGTGGGAGGGTTATGTCCGGTGGGGCTGTTCAGCTCTGGCTTTTAGAATGTATGTATAACATTTCACATTCTGCCTAGGTCTTCTCCTGCAAGCAGGGACATAACCACGTGTAAAGTGTAAAGAGACACCGTGTCAGTCCATGGATGTCAGAGAAAAGGATTTTACGGGGAGTACAAAAAATCCTATTTTTCTACTTTTTATTATAAGAAAAATCGAATAAACTCAATTTTAGTCATACATTTAGGCCAAAATGTATTCAGCCACATGTCTTTAGTAAAAAAATGTCAATAGGCGTATATTTATTGGTTTGCGCAAAAGTTATAGCGTCTACAAACTAGGGTACATTTTCTGGAATTTACACAGCTTTTAGTTTGACTGCCTATCTCATTTCTTGAGGTGCTAAAATGGCAGGGCAGTACAAAACCCCCCCAAATGACCCCATTTTGGAAAGTAGACATCCCAAGGAAATTGCTGAGAGGCATGTTGTGCCCATTGAATATTTTTTTTTTTGTCTCAAGTGATTGAATAATGACTAAAAAAAAAAAATTACAAAAAGTTGTCACTAAATGATATATTGCTCACACATGCCATGGTTATATGTGGAATTGCACCCCAAAATACATTTTGCTGCTTTTCCTGAGTACGGGGATAGCACGTGTGGGACTTTTTAGGAGCCTAGCCGCGTACGGGACCCCGAAAACCAAGCACCACCTTCAGGATTTCTAGTCACAAATTTTTGATTTCACTCCTCACTACCTATCACAGTTTCGAAGGCCATAAAATGCCAAAATAGCACAAAACTCCCCCAAATGACCCCATTTTGGAAAGTAGACACCCCAAGCTATTTGCTGAGAGGCATGGTGAGTATTTTACAGCTCTCATTTGTTTTTGAAAATGAAGAAAACATAATTTTTTTTTTTTTTTTTTCAATTTTCAAAACTTTATGACAAAAAGCGAGATCTGCAAAATACTCACAATACCTCTCAGCAAATATCTTGGGGTGTCTACTTTCCAAAATGGGGTCATTTGGGGGGGGTTTTGTGCCATCTGGGCATTCCATGGCCTCCGAAACTGTGATAGGCAGTGAGAAGTAAAATCAAAAATTTACACCCTTAGAAAGCCTGAAGGCGGTGCTTGGTTTTTGGGGTCCCGTACCCGGCTAGGCTCCCAAAAAGTCTCTCACATGTGGTATCCCCGTACTCAGGAGAAGCAACAGAATGTATTTTGGGGTGTAATTCCACATATGCCCATGGCATGTTTGAGCAATATATCATTTAGTGACAACTTTGTGCAAGCAAAAAAAAAAAAATTGTCTTTTTTCCGCAACTTGTGTCAACATATAAAATATTCCATGGACTCGACATGCCTCTCAGTATATAGCTTGGGGTGTCTACTTTCCAAAATGGGGTCATTTGGGGGGGTTTTGAACTGTTCTGGAATTTTATACACAACATTAGGAAGCTTACATGCACTCTTCTAACCACTTGAAGACAAAGCCCTTTTTGACACTTTTTGTTTACATGAAAACATTTTATTTTTTTTGCAAGAAGATTATGTTGAACCCCCAAACATTATATATATATATAGTTTTAAAGCAAAGGCCCTACAGATTAAAATGGTCGGTGTTGCATTTTTTTTTCTACACAGTATTTGCGCAGCGATTTTTCGAACGCATTTTTTTTGGGAAAAAATACACTTTTTTTAATTTTAATGCACTAAAACACACTATATTGCCCAAATGTTTGATGAAATAAAAAAGATGATCTTAGGCCGAGTACATAGATACCAAACACGACATGCTTTAAAATTTCGCACAAACGCGCATTGGCGACAAACTACATACATTTTTAAAAGCCTTTACAGGTTACCCCGTTAGATTTACAGAGGAGGTCTACTGCTAAAATTACTGCCCTCGATCTGACCTTCGCGGTGATACCTCACATGCATGGAGCAATTGCTGTTTACATATGACGCCAGACCGACGCTTGCTTGCGTTCGCTATTGGGCAAGAGCAGGGCAGGACGGGTGCTTTTTTTTTAAATTGTTCCTTCCATATATTTTTTTTTATTTTTTTATTGTTATCTCGGGGAATGTAAATATCCCCTATGATAGCAATAGGTAGTGACAGGTACTCTTTAAAAAAAAAAAACTGGGGTCTCCTAGACCCTAGATCTTTCCTCTGCCCTCAAAGCATCTGACCACACCAAGATCGGTGTGATAAAATGCTTTCCCGATTTCCCAATGGCGCTTTTTATATCCGGGGGGGTTGGGACATTCCCTCCCACTGCTTGTAAAAGCAGTTCAGAGGCTAATTAGCCACTAGGATTGCTTTTACATGAAAGCCGGCCGTTGGCTGAAAAGAATACCTAAACCCGCAGGCATCATTCTGGTATAACCATTCAAAGTCCAGCAACATACCAGTACGTTGCTGGTCCTTGTTGGACATGTATTGTAATCCTTTTTTTTTTTTTCATGCAGACAGTTGGCTGAACGAAAAAGAGATTGATCGGTGGGTATGCCCACCATTAGAATACCGCCCTTCATCCACCCACTTCCAATGATGGGCATACACGCACCATTTATATATGCCGAAGCATGGGGGCATCCTCCCGCAAAAAAGTTATGCCGCACAGACACGGTCGGACTTTTCCACGGGCAAGCCTCCGTCGGAATTTCGACCGTATGTACGCGGCATTAGGAGCAAAATCGCTCCTCCACCCCTGCTGCCCCAATGCTTCGGCATATATGCTTGTTGTTTTTTTTTTTTTTTTAACTGTGGTGGTGAAATTACCTCCTACAGCACTGGAGTCGCAGGGATCAGGCCTGTCTCTGCGAACGCTGCAGTTGTGTGTTGTGTTTTGTAAGTGACAGTGATCGATCGATACTGCACTTGGGTGGCCTGGGCTGGACAGAGGGGCAAAACGCAGGTGCTAGCAGGTATCTGGGCTGATCCCACTAACACTGCGTTTTTGGGAACCCTAAACTGCTGGGGACGCTAGTATAGATCTGATCAGATATTGATCTGATCAGATACTATACCACTAAGGGGGGTGTATGCTTCACGCGTGGGTGTTAGCTTTACTGGCACTAACCTGACACTGCCTGGGGTGTGACGCAGACCCTCTCTGACGCTAAAACCTAATTGATATCACCCGCCGGGCGATCAGGGGGTTAAACCTTTATTGGGTTATATATACGGCGGGTGCCCTGACACTATAAAAAGCAAACTAACCAGCGTCATCCGTAACACTTATATGGTGATCACTGGTGAAAGGGTTAACTAGAGGCAATTAGGGGGTTAAAACCTTTATTAGATAATATATGGGGGTACCTGACGCTATAAAAACCTGTGGCGAACCTAAAAAAAAAATTACTGGCTACCGATCTGCATCACCGACGCTAAGACAGCGATCAGAAAAACGATCGCTTAGCGACAGTGGTGATAGGGGGTGAAAGGGTTACCTGGGGGGCAATCAAGGGGGTTAAACCTTTATTAGGGGGCTACACTGGACCTAAAACTAACTTTAGTGACACTTTTACAGTCACAAATGTCACTAATTGCAGTGATCAGTAAATAAATGGTCACTGCAATCAGTGACACTGGGGGCTGGGGGGGCGATTTGTGTGCCTATGTGTCCTGGTGTCAGCGTAGTGTTTAGTGCACTGACCTGTGTGTCTTCTCTTGTACGGCGCTCGGTATATGTGAGCGCCGCATGAGAGATGACATCACTTCCTCCTGCTTCCTCTGCCTGTGTTTACATTACACAGCAGAGGGAGCATTTTCATTCGCCGGGAGCAATCGCAGGGGGGGGTGTCCGGAATCGAATGGCCGCCCCCTCATCTCGGATCGCTCCCCAACGAATACCGACCGCTCACTGTATAGGAGGGGGGTCCAATCGGACCCCCCAACTGTACAAAGGCAATCACGTACACTGTACGTGATTGTGCCTATCGGTGCCATTCTGCCGACGTACATATACAGTGAGCGGTCGTTAAGTGGTTAAAAACGCTCTGCCAAAACTGGTTGACTTACAATGTCATAAAATGTGTGAAATGGGTTACCAGCTTGACCGCAATAACGCCTTGTACATTTTAGACAGCCGAATTGGCGTCGGGTACCATCTATAGAGAATTTTAAATATTTTCTCCTAATGAGACACACAATGCAAAGCACCAAGGCTGTATTTAAGTGCCCGTCTCCAATCCTGCTCTGAATATGATTTGTCTCAAACCCCCTCTCATCATGTTATTGGAGGTGACTGTGCTAATGGGGTCTTAGATTGGAATAAGGGGTAAAGGTGGGAGATGCACCCCCCCCCCCCCCCCATCTGAGTAGATTCTTTGTGATAAAAGTCCCAGATTTGTATGACCTCCAATCTCCAATACCATTTCACTAGACAATGTGCGAATAAAGTGTTTTATCTGAAATAATTGAATCGGATCCCTGCATCGAACATCAGCTGGGACTTCTGCTAGGGTAGAATACCCACTTTCTATCCATGGCTGTGGCGAAAGTGTTGGAATTAAGAACTCGAAAGTCTGGATGGATATATCATAGACTGATACATTTAACGCAATCATTGCATGTGCCAAATAGGTCCTTTTTATACAGATAGGGACGCGGATATAGCTTGGTATTCTGGTAAATATACCTGTTTGGTCGCTGATGCTATCGGCAGTGCCCATATGCTTTTGCATTTAATCATAGCCTGTTCTAGCGATACCCGTTGTTTGACTGGTGCTGGATCCAACCACGCTTTCAGCTGATCTAGCAAAGCCGCTCTATAATAATCTTTAATTACTGGTACACCCATGCCTCCCCTAGACCTATGTTTAGTAAGAATAGATACATCTGTTCTTGCTCGAGTTCCCTTCCAAATAGAATACCGGAGAGATGCATTAAGCTTGGTAAATAAGTAAGCTGGTAAGGGTATTGGTACTGTCCTAAATATATAAAGCATTTTTGGTAGGACGACCATTTTGAAGGTGGCGATCCTCCCCAGCCAAGAAGTTTCATACTGGCTTAATTGTCAGAGTTCGGTTTGAACAGCATACAGTAGCCTATTGTAATTTTCCTCATATAGACGGGTAGATTTAGCAGTTGGATAACCAAATATTGGATTGTCAGACTCCCAATTACAAGGAAATATTGATTTAAATTTAGTGTGAATTCTATCATTAATATTTGAAGAAAGGACATGACATTTTGGATACAGTACCTTTTTTTTTTTTTTTTTTTTTTTTTTTAATAGTAAGAGATTGCTCCAAAGGCCTCAATTGCCGTGTTTACTGCAAGTAGGGATGTCTCTCTATCTGAAAGGGTGAATATTACATCATCGGCAAAAAGACAGATTTTGTGGTTTGCCTACAATGGATGTGGAATATTTCTAATGGATTCCGCAAATGGTTCCATCAGCAGAGAAAAGATCAAGGGACATCCCTGTCTGGTGCCATTTGTGATAGAGAAGGCATCAGAGTACTGAAGAGGTACCGGTAAACTCCTATGCAGATGGGTTCGTAAATAATGCTAAAGTAGTTGAGAGAAATCCAAATTTGGTTAAAGTTGCCTGCAGATATCCCCAATGCACCCTGTCGAAAGCCTTTTCTGCATCTAAGGCGACAGAGGCTCTAGGGATTATTTTTTTGACTCTCGGCTAGGCGGAATAGATTAAGTAATCTGCGGATACCTTCCCTTCACAAACCCAACTTGATCAGGAGCAATTAAGGATGGTGTTGCTTCCACAATCCGATTTGGCGATTACCTTCACATAGATCTTGAGGTCTGTATTTAGTAAAGATATTGGTGGGGTCCTTTCCTGGTTTGGGCAACATGACAATTAAGGTCTTGAGCATTTCTGCAGGTAATAAACCAGAGAATGCCGCTTTATTAAAAACTTTTTGCAAGTGTGGAACTAGGATCTCACTGAAAGTTCAGTAGTGTTCTGCTGACAGCCCATCAGGGCCAGGTGATTTATTTAGCAGGATGGTATTAAATTTTATGGATCTCGTCAGCAGTGAAGGAGGAATTGAGGTGTAATACTGTAAGAGCGGGATGTTTAACTGAGTCCAAACATTTTGATATGCTTTTTGGAGGGTGCTGGGTCAGAATATAAAATTATAAAGGGTGCTATAATGGTTCCTAAAGGTGTTTGCTATTTCCTTTCTAGGATGATATACAGTATCTCACAAAAGTGAGTACACCCCTCACGTTTTTGTAAATATGTTATATCCTTTCATGTGACAACACTGAAGAAAATAGGATTTTTATAACAGCTTACCTGTAAAATCCTTTTCTTGGAGTACATCACGGGACACAGAGCGGCATAGTCATTACTATGTGGGTTATATAGTTTACCTTCAGGTGCTGGCACTGGCAACTTCCAAACCGGAAGTACCCTCCCCTATATAAGCCCCTCCCATCCGGGAGCACCTCAGTTTTGTAGCAAAGCAATAAGTGTCCCCAAAAGAGGGGTGGGAGCTCTGTGTCCCGTGATGTACTCCAAGAAAAGGATTTTACAGGTAAGCTGTTATAAAAATCCTATTTTCTTTCTCGTACATCACGGGACGCAGAGCGGCATAGTCATTACTATGTGGGACGTCCCAAAGCAATGCCCAATGAGGGGGGGGGATACACCATACATAAGCTGAGCGCTATCAGACATGAGGATCTTTTGCGGCCTGCAACACACTGCGCCCAAAGGCGACATCCTCCTGACTTCTAACGTCCACCTGGTAGAACCTAGTAAACGTGTGTACTGAAGACCATGTTGCGGCCTTACAGATTTGAGCCAGGGAGGCCTGGTGATGCACTGCCCATGAAGTTCCAACTGCTCTCGTGGAGTGCGCCCTAACTTTGAACGGAGGCGGTCTCCTTCTCAAGCCATAGGCTTGCATTATGACCTGTCGAATCCACTTGGCTAAAGTAGATTTTGACGCTGCCTGGCCCTTTCTGGGGCCTTCCGGCAGAATAAACAAAGTATCCGTTCTGCGAATCTGAGCAGTGGCTTTTAGATAAGCTTTAACTGCTCTTACTACATCCAAAGAATGTAATAACTTTTCCTCTACCGAACTAGGTTTGGGGAAAAAGGAAGGAAGAACCACATCTTGGTTCAAATGAAACCTCGATACCACCTTAGGAAGAAAGGCTGGATGAGGACGTAACACTACTCTGTCCTTATGGATAACCAGATATGGCTCTTTACAGGACATAGCGGCCAATTCCGACACTCTTTTAGCCGAACAAATGGCTACTAGAAAAATCAATTTCCTGGTGAGAAGAACCAAGGAAATGTGCTGTAATGGTTCAAATGGTTGCTTCTGTAGAACCGACAGAACCAGGTTTTAAGTCCCATGGACATATGGGAATATTAACCGGAGGGCTAATACGCATCACTCCTTGTATAAAGGCTTTGACTAGTGAATGCGAAGCCAAGGGCCTTTGAAAAAATATTGACAAGGCCGAAATCTGACCCTTGATAGTACTCAAGGCAAGCTTCCTATCTACAGCCCATTGTAGGAAGTCCAGAATCCTACCTATTACGTATTTACGTGGATGCCATTTCTTGGCCTCACACCAGGCGATGTACGCCTTCCAGATTCTATAGTAGATCTGCCTGGATACCGGCTTCCTGGCATTGATCATGGTAGATACCACAGGATTAGAGAGCCCTCTGTTTTTTAGAATGTGGGCTTCAATAGCCAGGCCGTCAAACCTAGGGCTGGTAAGGAAGGGTGGTATATCGGTCCTTGCGAAAGCAGGTCCGGACGATGTGGGAGGGTCCAAGGACTCCCCACAGACATCTTTACAATCTCCGCGTACCATGCTCTTCGGGGCCACGCTGGAGCCACCAGAATCACTGGTTTCTTTTCTACCCTGATTCTGCGGAGTAATCGAGGTAACAATTGTGGCGGTGGAAATTCATATATCAGCTTGAACTGATCCCAAGGGAACACTAGGGCATCCGAGCGGCAAGCTAGGGGATCCCTTGTCCGAGAGACAAACCTGTCCACCTTTGTGTTGAATCTGGATGCTAGCAGATCTACATCCGGTGTTCCCCACCGCTGACATATTGTCCGGAAAACCTCAGGGTGAAGGGTTCATTCCCCTGGGCATAATTGTTGGCGACTTAGAAAGTCCGCCTTCCAATTCTCCACTCCTGGAATGAATACTGCGGATATGGCTTGGACATATCTTTCTGCCCATTTCAGGATGCAATTCACTTCCCTCTGGGCTGCACGACTCCTGGTGCCACCCTGATGATTGATATATGCCACTACCGTGGCATTGTCTGATTGAATTCTGACAGGGGCCCCTTGGAGTTTGGATGTCCATGCTACTAGGGCATACCGGGCTGCTCTTATCTCTAAGAGATTGATGGGCAGGGCCTTTTCTGCATCCGACCACCTGCCCTGGAGAGACCATTGCTCCAGTACTGCTCCCCAGCCTATAAGGCTGGCATCTGTAGTGACCACCTTCCAAGAAATTGGACTGAAGGATTTCCCTTTTTCCAGATTCTGGGGAACCAACGGAGGCTCTTGCGCACGGAAGGGGACAAGGACATTGGTAAGTCTAGGGCCTGAACTTTTTTGTTCCAGGCTGACAGTATGGCCCTTTGCAAATTCCTTGAATGGAATTGACCGTAGGGTACTGCTTCGAATGATGCCACCAATTTTCCCAGCAGCCTCATGCACAGGCGGTATGGATGGCTGTCTTTTTGTACCCACTAAGTGGATCAAATCTCTCAAAGACGACACCTTTTCTTGAGGCAAGAAAATTTTTCTCTGGTCTGAATCCAGCCTTAGCCCCAAGTATTCCAGACTTTTGACTGGTTTTAGGGCTGAATTGTCTCTGTTGATAATCCAACCGTGAGATTCCAGATACTCGATTGTCTCGTGAACAACCACTTCTAGTTTTTCCACTGAGTGGTCTATCAGCAACAAGTCGTCTAGATATGCCATTATCGTTACACCTCGTGTTGTTAGATTGGCCAATAATGGGGCCAGAATTTTTGTGAACACTCCTGGTGCTGTGGCCAGACCGAAGGGTAAGGCTCTGAACTGAAAATGGCGCCCTTCTACTGCAAAGCGTAGAAATTTTTGGTGGACTGGAAAGATGGGAATATGCAAATAAGCATCTTTGATGTCGATCGAGGCTAACCATTCCTCCCCTTGTAGGGCAGCGGCCACCGATCGGATCGACTCCATCCGGAAAGTCCTGATATGTAGGAATTTATTTAGCCCTTTTAGATTTAATATGGGCCTCACGTCCCCGTTTGGCTTCGGGACTGTAAAGAGGTTTGAGTAAAAACCCGAACCCCCATTCCTCCAGGGGAACCTCCATAATTACTCCTTGGAGCAATAGTTGTTCTAGTGCCAACAGGAGGGATCCTCTCTTCTGGGGATCCCTTGGCACGTTTGACCTTATAAAGCGGGAAGGAGGGGAGTCTTTTAACTCCAATTTGTATCCCAGACTTACTGCGGAGAGCACCCATCTGTCTCTGATCTTGTCCCGCCAGGTCTCTGCGAACAACTGAAGTCTTCCCCCCACCCGATTGAGTGGGGGCAACCCTTCATGCATTTGACTTTGGGGGAGGTTTTGTACCTCTCCTGACCCAGGGTTTCTTGTTACCCTGCGATTGTCCCTGATTTTTACCCCCGGGATTTGACCGAGGAGGCCGTCGGAACTGTTTCACAGCCGATGTCCTAGGGAGTGGAGAAGCAGGCCTCTTAAAAGAGGGACCTCTAACTCTGTTTTTAACCGGCAAAAGTGTACTTTTACCGCTGGAAATTTTCTGGATATATTTGTCCAGGTCTTCCCCGAATAAGCGTTCACCAGGAAATGGGAAGCTGACCAGCAATTTTTTACAGGGAGCTTCAGCAGACCAGTTTTTGAGCCATAGAAGCCTGCGCATATGTACTACAGACAGCGTAAGGCGGGAGGCCTGATGGATTGAATCCTTTATAGCGTCAACCGCAAAGCATAAGGCTCTAGGTAGATCAGCTAGGGCAAGAGCCTGCTGATCTGGCAAGTCCCTTAAGACCTGTTTCAACTGATGCTTCACTGCTTGGCAGACCCCAATAGCTGCCACTGCTGGTTGTGTCACCAAGCCTGCTGTAGAGAAAGCAGATTTTAATAAGGACTCCAATTTTTTATCTATTGGGTCCTTGAACATTTGGACATTATCCACCGGACATGTCAGTGATTTATTCACACAAGAGATGGCTGCGTCCACTGTAGGGACCCTTCATTTTTTGATGAACTTATCCTCCATGGGATAGACCACCGGAAATCTCTTGGGGGGGAGTAAATATTTCATCAGGATGTTCCCAATCCTGGTAAATGAGCCCTTCCAGTAAAGGATGGATTGGAAAGGAACAAACAGTCTGGGGAGCTTTTAGCGACCCCAACGAGGAGACAGAAGTGGATGATGGCTCCGCAAGTGGCATTTTAAATGCTGATCGGACCATGTTAGTCAGGGACTGAACCCATAATCTTTCAGCATGTGACGCTGAAAATGGCTCTTCCACTGTTGATTCCTCTACAACAGAATCAACCTCATCCTGATCCCCTTCAGGTAGGTCGATCCCTGTATGGGCTGTTGCTCCGCTAACAGGTACTCTGAGGGAGGAGACGGAGATCGGGCGCTTTTTCCCTGTGACAGGGAAGCAGCGATCAATGTTGACAATCTCTCTTCCAGCCCTCCCAGAGCTGAGGAAAAAACCTCCTCTGTTACATACACAGGAGCAGGTGAACTGAGGACAGCCACAGTACCAGGTACTCCTGAGGGTGCTCTACGGTCACTAACCTCAGATTTTTCAGGGGAGATTGGTGCAGCCGAAGCATGCCCAAGATCCTCAGAGCCCGATAGAGACCCCCTATGCTTCCTGGGATTCTTAGTCCCAGAGATTTTAGACGGCATATTCCTAAGCCCAAAGCTGAGGTATTCCAGCCGAAATACACCACTTACTGACAATAGTCTAGCACAATTGCTGCTATATAAACAGTTGGTGTCTACTAATGTGCCTTTCTATGGGGATGCCTGCATCAACCGCCTGCTGTATGCCTTTCTAAATGTTGCCAGCTCTGTTTCTGCCTTCCATAACCAGCTGACAACACCTAATTGTGCTTTTTATCATGCTGGGACGCCCGCACATGCGCAGAAGCGCTGCGGCGCGCACAGAGCGTCATCCACCAAGCTCCGCCCCTTTTTCCAGCTCACCTCTATAAATAGAGGCACGCGCGCGGGCACGTGCGCCTTCGGCGCTCTTTTTTGAAAGGAACTAGGGACAGAAGCCAGGACCCTGTTTGCCACAGGGCCAGGGGATGGACGAGCATTGCAACATGGCAGAGGAAACAGTTTCCCATCCAGAGAACTCACCATCTGCCTGGATTTTGACTTGGAAAGAAAAAATCCACATGACAAGAAAACGTTCCACAGCGGCCTCTAGTGGTTTAACACAGGTACCGCGGTTTAACCATTTTTTTTTTTTTCTTGACCACTCTTAAAATTATTACATTTTTTAGTAGTTACAGGCATGCACAGATATTTAGCGGGAATACCGTTAGGTAACAGGTAGAAAGACAGACATATTAGGCTTGGGGGTCCCCTCAATAGAACCAAGTTCCTGAGGGGCCCCCACTTACCTTTTCCCCGCCGCAGGACTCTGTTTGGTCCACAGAAGCCCAAACTTCACCTATCACGGCAGGCATTGTAATTAAACCTTCAGGGACCGGGTTCCCAAGGATTCCACTCCCCTGGACCTGTATAGCACCCTGCACAGAAAACATCTTGGTCGTGGGTATGACCAGAGCTCTGGATCCCAGGGTCCAGCTCTCCTAAGAGAAGCATTACAGGCAAAACCTTGCTCTTCTCTGCAAGGCCCGGGTACCGACCGTTTAGCTATGAAGCTTTTTTGGTCGGATCCGGAATAGCTTACTGAGGCCCAAAAGAACCTGTACACAAGCTCAGTGAAAAACACATGTTACTTCTTGGCCAACACCTTAGACACTGGCAAAAAACTGAGGTGCTCCCGGATGGGAGGGGCTTATATAGGGGAGGGTACTTCCGGTTTGGAAGGTGCCAGCACCTGAAGGTAAACTATATAACCCACATAGTAATGACTATGCCGCTCAGTGTCCCGTGATGTACGAGAAAGAAATTACACTTTGCTACAATGTAAAGTGGTGAGTGTACAGCTTGTATAACAGTGTAAATTTTCTGTCCCCTCAAAATAACTCAACACGCAGCCATTCATGTCTAAACCGCTGGTAACAAAAGTGAGTACACCCCTAAGTGAAAATGTCCAAATTGGGCCAAAAGTGTCATTTTTTTGTGTGGCAACCATTATTTTCCAGAACTGCCTTAACCCTCTTGGGCATGGAGTTCATCGGAGCTTCACAGGTTGCCACCGGAGTCGTCCTCCACTCCTCCATGACAACATCACAGAGCTGGTGCATGTGCGAGACCTTGCACTCACTCCTCCACCTTTCATTTGAGGATGCCCCACAGATTCTCCAGTAATCCATGTCCTTTGTCTGCTTGTCTTCAGCAAACTGTTTGGGGGCTTTCTTGTGCACCATCTTTAGAAGAGGCTTCCTTCTGGAATGACAGCCATGCAGACCAATTTGGTGCAGCGTGCGGCGTATGGTCTGAGCACTGACAGGCTGACCCCACCCCTTCAACCTCTGCAGCAATGCTGGCAGCACTCATATGTCTATTTCCCAAAGACAACCTCTGGATAAGCACGTGCACTCCACTTCTTTGGTCGACCATGGCGAGTTCTGAGTGGAACCTGTCCTGTTAAACTGCTTTATGGTCTTGGCCATCGTGCTGCAGCTCAGTTTCAGGGTCTTGACAATCTTCTTATAGCCTGGGCCATCTTTATGTAGAGCAACAATTCTTTTTTTTTTTTTTAGATCCTGAGTTTTGTCATGAGGTGCCATGTTAAATTTAACACTTCTACTCTCCATTCACACCTGAGACCTTTTAACACTGAGTCACATGACACCGGGGAGGAAAAATTACTTTTTTGGCCTCAATTTGGACATTTTCACTTGGGTGTACTCACTTTTGTCGACAGCGGTTTAGACATTAATGGCTGTGTGTTGCGTTATTTTGAGGGGACAGCAAATTTACACTGTTATACAAACTACACTGATTACTTTACATTGTAGCAAAGTGTCATTTCTTTAATATTGTCACATGAAAAGATATAATAAAATATTTACAAAAATGTGAGGGGTGTACTCACTTTTGTGAGATACTGTATCTTAGTACCTGTTGAGGAATGACTGTGTGCTAATTTTGTTTTCACTTTTCTTAGATTTGGCGTGCTAACAATTTGCCAGCCTTATTGCCATATAGCTAGACGGAGGCTCTGGGGTGTTTTTTAAGGTATTCGTCGTGATCATGTGCAAGGAGTTTTGTGTAAGCTTCAATCTGCATTTTTGTAATTCTGCAGTTAAAGCCTGGGTAGTCTAGCTTTTTTATTTTGCGTTTTTTTCCAATTTTTGGATTTTATTAAGGTTTTTTAGTTGCCCGCATCCTCAGTTTTCTTTATTGTGAAGCTAATTGCAGCAGTATACTGCATGCTTTATGGGAACACAAAGTTGTAGAAGCTAAAGTCTCAGCCGTAGCATTAAATTGAAGAAACTCCAATTTCCGAATTTTCCCTTGGTGAGTAGCATTGGTAACAATTTGTTTATTATTGTGCCACAATATTGTGGGTGCTTCATCATTATACTATTCTGTAATCGGAGCGTGGTCTGACCACTTAATAGTGCCAATGGTCGTATTGACAACCTTTTTATAAAGGGACGATAGATCAGCAAGTATCAGATCTAGTCTAGAAAGAGTCCTTTTCGCCCGGTGACCCCTCCAGGCATCATACAAAGCTTCACAATGTAGGGTAGATTTCAGAGTAGGTTTATGTCGGATTTACAGAGGAGGAACTGTCTATGTTGGCATCTATCACCGAGTTAAAACCCCAGAGTAAGAGGTTTCCCTTGCATAACGATTTGACTTTTTCTGTTTCAATATTTTTATTAGCGTGTTTACATCAGATATAACCATAGCAAAATAAGTAGACATATCATCTAAAACAATAATGGTGTTGGTGCTGTGATGAACAAAGGAGAAGTGAGAGAAATGTGACTGATAACACACTTAAACCTAATTTTGATATATCGAAACAGAAATGTGCTCATAGACTCTTGTGAATAAATATAAATCCAACAAATATTGTGAATGGGCGAGCGTATGCAACCAACCGCATACACTCTCTAATCTATAAAGTAAATTGGTATCAATCCAAGCGTGATGTGTCCAGGTGCCAAAACAAAAATATTATATTAAACCTTGTGTACTGGAAATGCTTCAGTACCAGGTGCATGAATTGTGTGGATGAGGAGATAAATATACAAGTACAAAACAATTGTGATCCAAGAAGGTCCAAAGTAATGTATAATCCAAAATAAAGTGGCTCCCACCACCAAAGTGAAGCAATTTGAGATCACACACTTTATATAGTGCTCCAAACTTTATCCTTTGGTGTCGCACCTTTGTGCCTGTGAGCAGCTTACCTTGTTGCTATTTAAAAACGGCATAACCAGGTCACAGGGTGTTGTTAAACCGGTATGGTTTGCAAGGTAGTAGTAGTCTCTCTCCTGTTGCTGCAGTCCTCCCAAATGTCACATATAGACCATAAAGAGAAAAAAAACAATCATGGTGTAGCTCCAATCCCACCCAGAGACAGGTGCACGCGCTGAGAATGTACTCACTTATTATAGAAGTGTGGGAGTATCTCCACGAGCGCTGAACTTGTCGTCCCTCTATGTGCATATGGCTCTGTGTGGGTTCTGGGTCACTGGTGGGTCTTCAATAGGTACAGTGCTCAGTAATTTAAATTGGAGAGAAAAAGAAACGCAAACCTCGCATAATCCTGTATACCGGATGGTTTTAATAACATATAACAATAAGAAAGCACTCACATATAGCATCTGTGTTGGTATAGGGTATCCTACTAGCGCAGAACTCGCCTTCCTACTTGGATCCCGGTGTACCAGCAAACTCCAATCCCTATGCGTATCGTCACGTGACTTCATCAGGGGATCCCCTGATGAAGTCACGTGACGATACGCGTAGGGATTGGAGTTTGCTGGTCCACTGGGATGTTTGCGTTTTTTTTTCTTTTTTTCTCCAATTTAACTTACCGAGCACTGTAACTATTGAAGACCCACCAGTGACCCAGAACCCACACAGAGCCATATGCACATAGAGGGACGACGAGTTCAGCGCTCGTGGAGATACTCCCACACTTCTATAATAATAAGTGAGTACATTCTCAGCGCGTGCACCTGTCTCTGGGTGGGATTGGAGCTACACCATGATTGGGTTTTTTCTCTTTATTGTCTATATGTGACATTTGGGAGGACTGCAGCAACAGGAGAGAGACTACTACTACCTTGCAAACCATACCGGTTTAACAACACCCTGTGACCTGGTTATGCTGTTTTTAAATAGCAACAAGGTAAGCTGCTCACAGGCACAGAGGTGCGACACCGAAGGATAAAGTTTGGAGCACTATATTAAGTGTGTTATCTCATATTGCTTCACTTTGGACCTTCTTGGATCACAATTGTTTTGTACTTGTATATTTATCTCCTCATCCACACAATTCATGCACCTGGTACTGAAGCATTTCCAGTACACAAGGTTTAATATAATATTTTTGTTTTGGCACCTGGACACATCCCGCTTGGATTGATACCAATTTACTTTATAGATTAGAGAGTGTATGCGGTTGGTTGCATACGCTCGCCCATTCACAATATTTGTTGTATTTATATTTATTCACAAGAGTCTATGAGCACATTTCTGTTTCGATATATCAAAATTAAGTTTAAGTGTGTTATCAGTCACATTTCTCTCACTTCTCCTTTGTTCATCACAGCACCAACACCATTATTGTTTTATATTTACTTGAGTTTCTCCAAATTGGATTCCTACGTGTTTGGCAGCAGTTCCCCCCCCCCCTCCCCCTCCCCCCACTTCTTTCCTTATTTTCCTTTTTTTTTTTTTAGTTTAATTAATTACACTTAGGACAGCGCGGGAGTTTCCTCCATTTTAAGTAGACATATATCAATTGCAGAGTACCTGATGTTTGTTTACACGAGTAAGAACACTGGGTACCTTTTTTTTTATTGGCACTTAGATGGTAATCGTCCAGGCTCCTTATTAAACCAAGAAGATGTAAAGTACGGGGAAAGAAAAGAGGAGGGGGGGGAGAGCAAGACCCCAAGCTCTGGTCCATGCCACTCGAAGGCTCCTCAGATCGAAGCCGTACGGAGATCTCCTGTCAAGTACCGTATATACTCGAGTATAAGCCAAAAAACCTGGGAAACCTTACTGACTCGAGTATAAGCCGATGCCTCACTGTCCACTGTTCCCTAGCTCGCTGTTCCCTATTTTACATTGTAAATAGTACCTGTAAAGAAGTTGCAGCTGCGGCGTCCATCGTTCAATTTCCGCGGCGTCCATCGTTCAAATTCCGCGGTCTCTTCCTGTTCCTTCCTTGATGGGCGATTCTCAGCAGACACTCTCCGCCTATCACGATCATTCTCTCATCCTCAGTTTTCCCAGCAGACACTGTGTTGGGTGTTCCGCCCATCACAGACGTCTGCTGGAAAACTGAGGATGAGAGAACGTTCGTGATAGGCGGAGAGTGTCTGATGAGACTCGCCTATCACGGAAGGAACAGGAAGAGACCGTGGAATTTGAAAGATGGACGCTGCAGCTGCAATTTCTTTACAGGTACTATTTACAATGGAAAAATTTCGCTGACTTGAGTATAAGCCGAGGGGGGGGGACACACTTTCAGCCCCCCAAAAAAGGGCTGAAAATCTCGGCTTATACTCGAGTATATACGGTAACTGATCCACGGGCCCCAGATTTTTTCGAAGACCATTATTTTGTCCAAGATTGCAGAGAGCCTTTCATTAATCATGAGCCAGGAGAGCTTGTGCCTAAGTTGATCAAATGGAATGGCAGCTGACCTCCAATTTCTAGCTATATTGATTCTGACCGAGATAAAGTGAGAAACCTTCTCTGATTTTTTTTGAGGCCGCGTCAACTTTAAACCCCAGCAGGGCATGTTTAGGGGATTTTATGAGGTTGATTTGGGTAAGGGTAAAAAGTTGTAAACCCTTATTCAGAAATGTTGCACGTTTGGGCATTGCCACCATATATGGTACATTGTTCCGTCTTTCCCACAACCCTGAAAGCACTTTGGAGAAGCTCCTGGAACATATGTAGCCAACCTGGTCGGCACCATGTACCATCTTAAAAGGGACCTTATAGTTTGCCTCTATGATAGGTGTTTTGTAAGCTGCTTGGGCAATCGAATGCCATTCCTCTATTTCAAGGTTTTCTTGGAGGTCTTGCTCCCACTTGACCATGTAAGCTAGTTTGACTGGGGTATGCGTTAAGATAGTATACAATTCGGAAATATGACCTTTTTAGTTTTATCATATTTATGGCATAGATATTTCATGGGCGACAGTCGTCAGATCACTCCTGTGAGATAAAGTGTTTAGGTAATGTTTGTTGACCAAAACCGGTATTGTTCAGAGTCTGGCATCTGGTATTTATCTACTGGGGTCTGTTTAGTGAACATGCTGTTATGATCAGAAATGTCTGCAATGTGCAGAAGACCTTTATTGGTCCACCAGTTGAAGTCCTGAGGGGTGAGGCCTGGGGTGAAATTTTTGTTTTGTAACAAAGAAACTAATGGGCCTTGCAGGGACTTGAATTAATGAGGTTTAGATAGTCTATCCCAGATAATAAACGATAGGGAGGGGCATAAAATCATAGGTCGTTCCCGAGCGGGTATCCACATGGTATGGGATATCGATTTGGATGGGCATGACTGTGATTCTATATGCATCCACAATGGGTGAGGCTGAGAGGAGTGGAACCTGATAAGCTGGGACAGTTGAGCGGCATAAAAATATTTGAGCAGATCAGGGACTCCCAGACCCCCCTTCATTTTTGGAGTATATAGAGTGTGTGTGTGTGTGTGTGTGTGTCTGTTCCCCCTAGGCCTCTTGTCACCCCAGAGAATCTGAAATGGCTTCCTTTGAAAGTTTAATTAATCGGTTCTGACCAGAGCAATAGGCAATGTGCCAAAAAGATAGAGAATCCTAAGAAAGATATTCATCTTTAGTCTGCTGAATCACGATGGAGGATGCATCTGCCAGTTAGTCAGGTCTGCCGTTAAGCGCTTTGTATAGTGCAGGGTAGTTTTAGGAGTACAGGGTATGCATGGAGGGAGTTGGATAAATTCTTAAATAGGGGAGGGCTACGGGTTCCCAAACAAACTTATAAGAGGATTGGAGAGTTTTTATGATCTGATCTGGTAGGGAGATGTTTAACGCTCTGGATTTTTCCTGGTTATTTGTGGGGCCAAAGAGTCTTGAGAAGGGCTGTAATATGCCATAGAGATTGGGAAGGGTGGTGATGGGCATGGAGACCATCAGCAGGATATCGTCCGCAAAAAATGTGTATTTGTGTTCCCTGTCCCCACATTCCATTCCCATTTTTTATATCTGAACACTCGTGAATTTTGATGGCCAGCGGTTCTATAGCCAGTTCAAATAATAAAGGTGACAGTGGGCAGCCCTGGCGAGTCCCCCGCTGAATTGGATAGAGTTTGGACGAATAGCCATTAATCATTAGAGATTCTGCAGGGGAACTGTTACAGGGCTTTTAGAATCGACAAAAACTGCAGACCAAATTTATATCTTGATAGGACATAGAGGTAGTCCATGATAAGGAATCAAAGGCCTTCCGAATGTCTAAAGATGGCAACATGGCTTGTCTAGGCCCAGGATTTGACTTTTTTAAGGTTTCTCAAAAAGGACACTTGTCCTTGATTGGAAGCTTACACTGAGACAATAGTGTATATACTACGTTATTCATAGAACAAATCAAAATAATGTACCGTACATTACACTAGAATCAGTGACTAATTGCTATGGGAACATCATTGCGCTTTGTTTTCGCATTGGCAAAAAATATGTGGGTACAGCTTATGTGAAAGTTTTGGGGTTTATCTGGGAGAAGTGCGTTTCCTGTATGCAAAGAACATCTCCTTTTTTAGTTCTTGAGCTTCCGACCACATAAGTTTACGTCTTTGAAAGGCCTGTTCAGGCATTAAACATTAAACAGAGAAACAAACTTGATGGTCATTTTAAAACTGTAATGCAGGAGATAGAGATTACGCAAGATTGGCTATTATGAAAAGGAGTAGTCCCCGTTGAATGAGCAGCGCAAGGAATAGCAGGTGTGATAACACAGGATACTAATCCAGTTGTGGAATAAGTCTGCAGTCTGAGAGGAGGGCAACGCATATCCGTTGTGTAAAAAAAAAAAAAAAAAAAGCTAACGTCAATTCTACAGACAGTGAGCATGAGTAGTAGAGGACATTGATAAAGTCCCTTATTGGCGTATAACAAGTGAAAATCAAAAGAACAAAAAAAAAGTAAGCCTGCTCCGGAATACAGAAGCAGCGTGAACTGCGCATTTTCCAGGGCAGGGCTCGACAATCCCCGGGCGCCAGGTCGCAAATGCGACTAGAATTAGCAACCCAAGCCAGCACAGCTGAGGTTACCTGTATCTCTGTGCGCCCCCCCCCGCGATCACGTGATCTCGTCGGGCCGCGCCGGCCGGTAATTTAGGCCGCGGCCTTCTGCAGGCCTAGGCTTCATTCTGTAATCTGGTGCCATCTTGTGGTGGCCGTTGGTATGACAAGACAACCAGCAATGATTGCCTGTTTCACTGCCCGTCCATCTCCTTCCCTTTACTTAGAAGTTAACCCCACCCCCAAACATGATATATATTTTTTATTCTAAAACCCTAGAGAGTAAAATGGCGGTCGTTGCAATACTTTCTGTCACACCGTATTTGCGCAGCGGTCTTACAAGCGCACTTTTTTGAGGAAAAAAATAAAAATACACTTTTTTAAATAAAAAAAATAAGACAACAGTAAAGTTGGGCAAATTTTTTTTTATATTGTGAAAGATAATGTTACGCTGAGTAAATTTGATACCCAACATGTCACGCTTCAAAATTGCGTCCGCTCGTGGAATGGCGACAAACTTTTACCCTTTAAAATCTCCATAGGCGACGTTTAAAAAATTCTACA
Organism: Rana muscosa; assembly: GCA_029206835.1. Taxonomy (NCBI): domain Eukaryota; kingdom Metazoa; phylum Chordata; class Amphibia; order Anura; family Ranidae; genus Rana; species Rana muscosa. Next base: position 240,715,636 of record CM055118.1, read on the forward strand.
GGTTGTATGTCTTGAGTTAGAGGATGTCTAGGGCTAGAATTATTGCTCTCGCTTTACCGATCGCGGCGATACCTCACATGTGTAGTTTAACCTGTTGTCCACCGCCCACCGTCAAATGACGGCAGGCGGAAGACACACTCGTTCTGACAGGACGTCATATGACGTCCTGCCTTTAAAACGAGCTAGGGGGCGCGCGCACCCGCCGCGTTGCTGGGGACCCGATGTGCGTGCCCAGCGGCCGCAATGGCCGCCGGGCACCCGCGATTGCCCAGTAACCGAGCAGGAAAGTGGATCTGTGTGTGTAAACACACAGATCCACGTCCTGTCAGGGAGAGGGGACCGATGGTGTGTCCCTTGTACATAGGGACAACCATCGGTCACCTCCCCCAGTCAGTCCCACCCCCCCCCCCCCCACAGTTAGAACACATTAAGGAAACATATTTAACCCCTTCCTCGCCCCTAGTGTTAACCCCTTACCCTGCCAGTCACATTTATACAGTAAATTGATTCTATAGTAATCGATGCATTTTTATAGCAGGGATCGCTGTATAAATGTGAATGGTCCCAAAAATGTGTCAAAAGTGTCCGATCACAATAAAAATCGCAGATCGCCGTCATTACTAGTAAAAAATTAAAAAAAATGCTATATATCTTTCCCCTATTTTGTAGACGCTATAACTTTTTTGCGCAAACCAATAAATACACGCTTATTGCGATATTTTTATTTATTTTATTTTTTTATAACCAAAAATATGTATCAGCCTAAACTGAGGAAAATTTTAATTGAAAAAAAAAAATGGATATTATAGCAAAAAGTAAAAAATAGTTTTTTTTTTTTTTTTTTTACTGGACGCTCTTCTTTTGTTTATAGCGCAAAAAATAAAAACCACAGAAGTGATCAAATACCACCAAAAGAAAGCTCTATTTGTGGGGAAAAAAAGGATGCAAATTTTGTTTGGGAGCCCCGTCGCACGACCGCGCAATTGTCATTCAAAGTGTGACAGCGCTGAAAGCTGAAAAATGGCTTGGGCAAGAAGTGGGTTTTCGTGCCTGGTAGGGAAGTGGTTAAACACTGCTTTCATATGCAGGCGCTACTCACGCATGCGTTCGCTTCTGCACGCATTGGTCGTTAAAAAAAAAAAAAAAAAAAAACCTGGCTCCTAACTTTTTTTAGCTGGCTCCTAGATTCCAAGCAAATTTGTCAAGCCCTGTTCTAGGGGGTCAATAAACAAGCGGAAAAAGTGTACAAACCTTAAGTCGTAGAAGACTAAAAGGCTCATAGGACCGCACTAGGTAGATATGTGAGGGGTCCCTATGTAGTAGAACTCTCTAGGCAGTTTTGACCATTTGTGCCTGAGTTTGGTTGAATCACGCCTTTCTTCCATGGGAACCTCAACAGGGAGAATTCATTAAAGGGGTTGAAAACCCTCAAGGTTTTTCACCTTAATGCATTCTATGCATTTAAGGTGAAAAACCACCTGTGATGCAGCAGCCCCCCTTTTACTTACCTGAACCCGGTCTTTCCAGTAATGGGGATGAGCACACCAGCTCCAGCCGTGGTCTTGGGTCCTGATTGGATAGATTGACAGCAGTTGGAGCCAATTGCTGCGCTGCTATCAATCAAATCCAATGACGTGAGGGGCAGAGTCCTGCTGTCTTTCAATGGACGCAAGAGCAGGACACGGGAGCGTGCTTGCACAAGTGCCCTGAGGGAGAGCAGCTCTCCAATGGGGCACTCAAGAAGAGGAGGAGCCAGGAGTGCCGCTGAGGCACCCCAGAAAAGGAGAATCGGGGCAACTCTGTGCAAAACCAACTGCACAGAGGAAGTAAATATGACTTGTTTGGTGTGTGTGTGTGTGTTTTGTAAAAAAAAAAAAAAAAAAACCCTTTACACATCGAATGCCAGCTTCCAGTGAAAACATGTTAACCATTTTGTCCTGATACATTGCAGTGAGTTCTTGATGGGGGTCCCCCAACAATGGATTATATTATGGTTTAATATGCTGGATGATAGCTTGGGATAAATCTGTATATTGATACCCGCAAAGTGTCCACTTAATTGTGGGTTCTTCCTCATTGCATGCATGGCATTCTCTTTGATAATTAGTAATAGTGGATTAGCCAAAACATCTCTCGGCACGTATCTGGTAGGAAGACTGGCTTAGGCAATCTATGTGCCCTATCTATTGCCAATTCAAGATCACTAGCCTCGGCTACAAGAGTGTGCAGTAATTGGCGCAGAAAGCTTTTTAGATCGACCGCGGAAATGGATTCAGGGCTGCCGTGGAATTTTATGTATATATCTTTTGTTTTTGTTTTTTTGTTTTTTTATAGACATCCACAATATTATGAGCAGCAAAAGCATCATCCATCTTGTGCTCCACATGAGACATTCTCTGCCGCAGATCCTGAACAGAAACATTAATAGGGTTGAACATCTTCATCATATCAATATGAAGAGTGTCTCAGAGAAATCAACATATCTTTCAAGTTTGCTACTGACATTGGCTGGGTAGATGAAGGGAATTGCTCCAGGGACGTTTGAATAGGTTGCTCTACATCACTGCTTTCCATGTCCGATTCCTCTCTGTACAGCTCTCTCTCCCTGCTTGGCTTTTTTGAACTTGGCAGGACTAAGAGTGGTTGGGCTGTCGGAGAAAGATCTTCTGAAGCAGGACGGCATATAGAGGTACACACTGAAAAGAACAAAAGGGGGGGAAGAAGTTTGGGACTTTAAATGAGGCGCATATATGGTCCACCTCCATCCCTAAACACCGAAAAGACAGATCCACTGGTCTTTGAAGAGCTCTCTTCCTCTGTCATGGCGCATGTCATCGGGTCGGCACCATCTTGGTACACCCGGCTCCCCGCTGAAGCAAAGAATACAGTCAATTTCGAAGGTAGAGCTGCAACGACGCGTCGTCGTAATCGATTATGTCTACTACGGAAATACGTTTGAATGCGTGAAAAGGCATCAACGTGTCACACGTTGCGAGTTGCTTTGGCCAGGGCAGGTCAAACACCCCCACCGCGGCTTTCAACAGTGATCGGTGCTTCTCTCCCACATACGATCACCGCTGACTGTCCCCCTCCGTGCTGCTCTGTGTCCCCCTCCGTGCTGCTCTGTGTCCCCCTCCGTGCATCTCTGTGTCCCCCTCCGTGCATCTGTCCCCCTGTGCACGTGTCCCCCTCCGTGCATCTGTCCTCCGTGTCTCCCCCCTCGTCCTCCGTGTCTCCCCCCTCGTCCTCCGTGTCTCCCCCCCCCCTCCCCTCTTGTCTTCCGTGTCCCCCTCTGTATCTCAGGATGGAGAGCGGAGGTAGGAGCTGATAAACCCGGCTCCTTAGTTTTCTGAATGGACAGTCAGTGGTCACTGACTCTGTCCATTCACATAACTGAAACATTTTAACCTCCTGTGATTACGATGTCTCAGTTAATGAATGAAGCGAAGCCGCTGTCTTCTCTCCATTCATTATCAGTGCAGTGGAGGCTGCTGAGAAAGGGACTGGGGAATCTGTGTCCCGAGTCCCTTTCCCTGTCTCAAATGGGAGATGTCAGAGGTCTGTTAAGACCCCTGATATCTCACCATAGCCCCCCAACAGGGATGATAAAAAAAAAATTGCAATAAATAATAATAAAAAAAAAACAAAACACACTGACGCAGCCCCCCCCCCCCCCCCTCATTAAAAAAAAGAAAGCATTGTAAAAAACTAATTAAAAAAAAATATATATATATATATATACTGACACATGTGCCACTGTCACATGAGATTAAATAAAAGTATCCGTATCGGCGAGTACTTGTACTCGGTCTTAAAGTGGTATCGGGACAACCCTAACCATAACAACCAAAGACGTTCTAGGACCAGGATGCACAGCGTCAGTCATTGGTATGGTGATGGCGGATACCAATGAAAAGAACACTAGATTACGTAAAAAAAAAAAAATAACCGTTGGAACAGATCAGTGTGTTCCCCATTTTGGCATACCACCATGTGCAGGGACTTCCAAAACCAGGTATCTGCTCCCACTTGCGTGTAAGATCGCCACATCATTGTGTGGCGGTCTACGAAGCTTCTGTCCCCTCTTCCTTTCCCCGCTGCCTTCTGGGAGACGCACAGGTCCCAGAAGACAGCGGGACCATTCAGAAAGTGCAGCGTGACTTGTGCATGCGCAGTAGGAAAATGACTGTGAAGCCACAAGGCTTCACTTTGTTTCCCTTAGTAAGGATGCCTGCGCCTGCATTTGAAGCTGATGGACGGGTCGGCTTCGGGTGCCGACATTGTGGGCTCCCTGGCCAGGTAAGTGTCCCTTTTATATTCAAAGTCAGCAGCCTTTGGATTTACCTTCAATGGTGTATGATTGCATACAAATGGAAAGTATTTAGGTTTGACCTCCTATTATATGGTTTTGATAAATCTAAAGGAAAATTTGTATAATGTATGGCCTGCCTAAGACTTGACATTCCTGTTGAAGGGTCAGTCCAGCCATTACAGATGTAAGAGTTATTTTTTTTGGGGACTGTGTTGGTGAGACGTTTGCTTGACTTTTTGGGTTTGCACACTCGCTGTGGCCATAATGAGGGGTCCCACAATGCCCATTCATTTTTTTTTTTTGTTTTATTTTATATTCTGGACACTACAACAGAATGTGCTGGAACATAGAAAGAAAGGTGGAGGGGAACACTCAAAACTAGCAGCTGGATAGGAACAGATCCAGGACTGAACCAGGGAGATCTTGCTGTTCTAGTATCTTAAATATGAAGCGTAAATATATACTTTTGCTATTGTGCCCAAAGATCTCCCTCTTCACAAGCCCAGTCAGACATTTATTCTAGACTGATAAACTTTTTATATTAATCTTTAATCTGCAACAGGCTGTTGCTTTCATAGCAGCTAGGATACCCGCTGTTGGAGCACCTGCCACACTGGCTGCATGCTGGGCGCAGAGGCTCAGGTAAAAGCTGAGTAGCGGGGGGACGTCTGTTTTACAGGCCGTGTCATGTCAGGCAGGGAGTTTACTGTATAAACATGGACAACCGCTGGCAGAATAGACTCTTAGCAAATAAATAATGCAGGATTCAATCGTGGCTCATATCTGCCAACGTTGTCTATAATTTTACATTTCTAACCTATGCGGGTTGGCGAAATGGGTGTCCTTCTTTTTTTTTTTTTTTTTTTTTTTTTTTTCCTTCTGTTCACTTGTTCCCTATTTTTCATGATGATTTATATACTGATTTGTTGCCACTACCTCTAGTGGTTTTCGGTCAGACAGTGAGAACAGTACCATGCTGCAAGATAATGAGTTGGAGTGTAAGCTAGCTGGAGATTATATTGTTTTCAGTGGAGGTCTACTAGCAAAAGACTAAAATATGGGAACAGTACAACACGGCAATCATTCTGCTCCTCTAAGCAAGAAATACACTATGTGTATAATAAGCAAATCCCTCTGTCAGGAACCTTTTATAAAGCACCTATAAGCCTCCTAGCAAACATACAATTCTGCATGAATAATTTTATATAACTCATCCATATTGTATGTGGTGTTGTTTTTTTTTTTTGTTTTTTTTTTGTTCTTTTTCTCGTCCCTTGAGGGACACAGGAAGTCTTTTCACCTTCAGGTTATACTGCCGCCTACAAGAGGGTATAAGCCAACCCAGGATAACTCCCTTTTACTATCAGCCTACTGATGTAGCTGACGTTTGCAGCCTGGAGATCTGTTGCCCTCTGCTTCTATCTTCACAGTGTTTTCCTTAGCTCTGTCAGATGTGACTGGCTTCCCTAACCTTTTGACTGAGGTTTTTACTGCAGTCATGAATGACTTTATATCCAAAATCACCCAGTTATCTGCTGACCACAGAGGCTGCATGTGTGTTCCCAGCTAAGTTGAGAAGATGCCTACTTTGATGTTCGTACATATCCTCATTGACATGGCATATTAAAAATAAAAAATAAATTGCAGTTCAACTTTTTCATGCTTCCTTTTTGCAATTCCAGCATTGTAAAATCCTACTAGCTCAAGTAGTAGTACTAGTTCTAATAGAACCTAATGGTAGTATGATGGGGGACTGGAGAGCTATGTTTTTTGCCATCAAAGTGGATGTAAACCCGATTTTATGAAATTTGACCTAAGCACATCTATCTGTAGTGTTTTCTTATCTCTCTCCAAAGCCCTAAGTCTTGTGTCTTTCTGCTGTTTCGTTCCTCTGTTACCAGCATAATGCTTTATGACCAGTTCTCCGACAACCGAGATAAAACTATCCTGAAATTTGTGTCAGGGTGGGTGCTATAGATTAGCAGAGAGCTTCTCTATTCACAGCACAGCTCTGCACATTCCTTCCTCTGCTTTTGTGGGGGGTGGGGTGTGCCTTTCCTCCAGTCAGCTGTCAGTGTATGCCAAGAGTCCACTCCTCCTGCTGAATAAGGAAGAGAAAATTCTAACACAATGTAAGAATTCTAAAGAAAATGGCAACCTGAAGACAGCAGATATACATGTAAAACTTATGTAGTGAGATTTGTTTCATCTCTGTGTATAATCTGAGGCTGTTAACGTCACTGTGTATGGGTTTACATCCACTTTAAAAAAACACTGTTAGCAGATCTCAACCATTGTAGACTAGATTTGAACACCACCTAACAAAGGGTTAAACATTTAGAAGCCATGCTACTCCATTTAAAGTAAAAATCTTGCCATAAAATGCCTTATATTACCTTTCTTAGTCAAAAATAATTTACTTCTGGGCCCTGACTACATGACAGTATTTGCCCAATAAGAGCATCTCTAAGCTGCTAGGGCTGTTTCATTGCTCAATAAATAAGTTAGATGCCTTCTATTCTGTCTGGGGACTGTCTTATATTTTTTAAGATGCTGCATGTTTGAGGCACCTTGCCTTTCATCAGGTAGTCAAATGAGCAAAATGCAAACCTGTAAGGTCAAAAGTTCTGAAAATTGCATCACTCACCTACTATAGTATAGAGATTCATACGTACTGTGTGTAATAAAATAAAATGACTCCCTCCCTCTCATCCCTCTCGCTCATAGGAACCCTCCCCCCTCCGGTTTCACATTTGGCACCTTTCAGGGGGGAGGGGGGGTGCAGATACCTGTCTAAGACAGGTATTTGCACCCACTTCCAGGAGTCCTCTCTGCGGGGTAGTACGTCACTTCCTGCAGAATACCCGTTGTGTTCTGGGAGCCGAGTGTTTCCCAGAACACAACGGGGACCAGTGAGAACGGCGACTCGCGCATGCGCCATAGGGAACCGGGCAGTGAAGCCGCAAGGCTTTACTTTCTTGTTCCCTCACCGAGGATGGCAGTGGGGGCAGCAGATTGACGAGCGATTGCTCGTCTTCTGCTGCCGACGTCGCTGGACTCCAGGACAGGTAAGTGTCCTAATATTAAAAGTCAGCAGCTGCACTCTTTGTAGCTGCTGGCTTTTAATATTTTTTTTTTCGGCGGAGCTCCGCTTTAATAGGACAGGGTCTCAGACTGTAATTTACCCCCCATGTGATTTTATGTTCTGGTTTCTCTCTCTGTGGCACAGTAAACGTACAGAATGAAGAGCTTCCGCCAGTGCCAAGCTCTACTGCAAGAGGCCAGAAGAGGAAGGTCATGTTTGCAGATCATTTGAGTTCTCCGGAATCGAGAAAAACTTTGTGCTATAATCCGACTTACAGTTTTGACAGTCACACATCATCCTCCAGCCCTGTCCTACGACCTGTATTGAAGAAAACTTCCAGGAAGGACTTTAGCAGTTCATGGGTGAGTGTCCACGCAAAACCACTACAAATCAAGTCACTTGCACCCATTATCTGATAATTCGTTTTTCCAGCTGATTCTGGTCAGATAGTTTTTAAAATCTTAACCAAATTTATTTACATTTAATTGCCAAAAAAATTGTGGGCTCCTATCCAGTCATGCTTCGCCATAAGACCCAAAGTTTGTGGACATCCCTCCAAATGTTTAGTTTGGGTGTTTGCAAGGAAGAGTAATGCTAAAGCATTTAAAGGCACTTTTAGACCATTGTGTGTATTCCAGCCTTGTAGTGACTTTGTGGCCCTTTTTTTGTTCAAACATGACTGTTCTCCTTTGCACATACACAGCACTAAGGCTACTTTCACGCTGGGTGCGCTGGCGGTAAAGCGCCGCTATTTTTAGCGGCGTTTTACTGTGTTGTTTGCCGCGATTTTTGGCCGCTAGCTTTGCGGTTTTAACCCCCGCTAGCAGCCGAAAAAGGGTTAAAAACAGCGTTTTGCGGGCGGGTTGGAGGCGCGACCCCATTGTTTTCAATGGGCAGGGGCGCTATAGAAGCAGTATTTTTTACTGCATCTACCGCTCCTCAAAGATGCGGTTGGCAGAACTTTTTTTTTTTGTTTAGCGTCCCGCCAGCGCAGCGCTCCAGTGTGAAAGCCCTCAGGCTTTTACACTGGATGGAAAGGAGCAGCTCTTTCAGGGCGCATTGCAGGTGCTATTTTTAGCGCAATAGCACCTGCAAAGCGCCTGTGTGAAAGCAGCCTCAAAATACCTTTTTTGGTGTGGAGAAACTCAAGCAGCCTGCACAGAGCCCTGACCTAAACCCTTTGTGATGAATTGGAATGCTGACTGTGAGCAAGGTCTTGGCAGACCTCATCCATCTTCTTGTGCAACATTAGTACCTGACCTCACAAAATGTAATTGGCTAAAAACTTAGAACAAACCCACTCTAAAATATTGTTGGAAGCCTTCCCTGAATAGTGGAGTCCATTGTAGCCATACATGGGATAAATTTAGTGCACATAATTTTAAAATGGGATTTCCAACAAATTTGTGTGTGTGTGTGTTGGTTGGGTGTCCAGACATTTGGCTGTGTAGTGTGTAAGTAGCATAAGTCTGCTTCCAGTATTGTTTATTTTTATTTAACTGGGTTACAGGTGTCTACTGTGGATTAAGATTAAAGTGGAACTATACTTAGTGTGGCTCCAGCGGTACAGTGTCCCAGAGCTCCCCACCAAGCTGTTGACCTCTTAGGGCAGCTAGGGATGACGTCACTCCGTGCATGCATGGGAGTTCAGTCAGATTCAGCATTGCCAAATTTTACAGTGAGCTGTTCATGCACGGTTTACTGTAAAAGGGCGGGCGATTTATCTTTTTAATGCAGACGAGATGACAGGATGTCTCTGCTGCATAAAAAGTCCTACCTGTCCACCCCTCCCCTTTCTATTTAAAAAAAAAAAAAAAACTTCCACTTTTTATATACAATGTTTACAATGAGACCCATGCAGGTCTCTGCTTTAATTATCATCAATACTGTTGGGCAGTATTTGTGTTGGCTGCACCTTGGGCACTTTTGGAACTATTCATTTGCATTGACCTGTCAACCAAGTCTTTGAGTGATCGCTTTACCTACTATAGAGAACGGCTATCTCCTCTCATCACTTCAGGCTTGGTTTGAGGTTGATGAAGGAAGATGACAACCAAAGTCAGATAAAAATTCCCATAAAAAGCTAAGCGTATCGTACGTGCAAAGCCATTCTTAAATGGTACAAGCAGCAGTCAAGCCCAAAGTAAAGCAAAGGAGTAATGGTTAACATTCACTAAATGAACTAGGCAAACTGACATGGAAATTTTATAGATGGGCAACTCCTATCCTCCTATTGATTAGTGGTTCCAAATGAATAACTACTGCAGTAGGGAACAGACACAAAAGATGCACTCAGCATCTTTCCAAATACCGTAATATACTTGAGTATAAGCCGACCCGAATATAAGCCGCGGCACCTAATTTTACTACAAACTGGGGAAAACTTATTGACTCGCGTATAAGCCTAGGGTGGGAAATGCAGCAGCTACTGTAAGTGCAAAAGAGAGTCAGCTGTGCCCATTTGCAGGCCTCGCTGTGCCCATTTGCAGGCCTCGCTGTGCCCATTTGCAGGCCTCGCTGTGCCCATTTGCAGGCCTCGCTGTGCCCATTTGCAGGCCTCGCATACCTGATCGCTGGTTTAACAAAGCCCTGCCTCGTCCGTGATTCAGTTTCCCAGCAGTGAGTCAGTGTTCCGTCTATCAAGGACGAGGAGGAGGAGGCGGGGCTTTGTTACACTGGACGGCGGCCGACTGACTGCATTACACAGCAGGGATACTCGAGTATAAGCTGAGGGGGGCTTTTTCAGCACAAAAAACGGAGTTACTTACCGGTAACATCCTTTTCCACGAATCTTTCAGGACAGCCACCTTAGAGAGAGATCCCGGCTCCTCCCCTCTCAGGAAACACCGCCTTCAATCAGAGATTTAAGCCTCATTCTCCCGCCAGACCCTCAGTTCTTTGAGAGTACCTCCGGTCAACTGGGGAGACACAAGAACACGTCATTCACATATAAACATCTTACCTGACGGCCTCATACGATGAGCTCATAAAAATATCCAATAGTTGGGTGGGTACCGGTGCTGTCCTGAAAGATTCGTGGAAAAGGATGTTACCGGTAAGTAACTCCGTTTTTCCCTCTTCATCTTTCAGGACAGCCACCTTAGAGAGGATAAGCGAGTACCTTACCTTAGGGTGGGACTACTGCTTGCAGTACTTTACGGCCAAAGGCCTGGTCTTTGGCTGTCAGCAAATCCAATCTGTAGTGTTTCACAAATGTGGTAAAGCTGGACCACATTGCTGCTCTACAGATCTGCTCCAGAGAAGCACCAGCCCACTCTGCTGGAGAGGTTGACATTGCCCTGGTAGAGTGTGCCCTAACACCCTCCGGGGCTTCTAATCCCCCTAATATGTAAGACTTACTAATAGCTATCCTTAGCCATCTGGCTATCGTGCGTCTAGAGGCCTTAGAGCCCTGTCTAGACCCTGAAAATAAAACAAATAAAGAATCAGACTTTCTAAACTGTTTTGTAGCTTCTAAATACTGAAGGACGCACCTCCTGACGTCTAAGTTATGAAATTTTTGTTCCTGTTCCCTCACAGGGTTTGAACAAAAGGTAGGCAAAACAATTTCTTGACCTCTATGAAAACTAGAAGATACTTTAGGCAAAAAGGCCGGATCTGTCTTAAAAACTACACGATCCGTAAAAACTTGAAAAAAGGGAGCTCTAATTGAGAGGGCTTCGAGTTCGCTCACTCGCCTTGCCGTAGTGATTGCCACTAGAAACACCGTCTTGAGGGTGATAAGCTCAATTGTGCACAAATCTAGTGGCTCAAAGGGTTCTTCTGTAAGAGCCTGTAGAACCAAGGAAAGGTCCCATACAGGAAAAGAAGGACTTCTGACTGGCCTCTGTCTAGCTAGTGCTTTAAAGAACCTTGCTATCCAAGGGTCCATGGCTAGTTGTTTCTCTCAGAACACGCTTAAGGCGGACACTTGCCCCTTAAGGGTGCTAAGGGCCAAGCCCTTATCAGCCCCGGACTGCAGGAACTCCAATACTGCTACTGAACTTTGGGTGTCAAAGGAGCTTTCCAAGCACCAACTATTGCAACGCTTCCAAACTTTCAAATAGATAACCTGCGTCTCTTTTTTCCTGCAGTTTAGGAGGGTTGCCACTAGGCGATCCGAGAATCCCTTGCCCCTCAGCAATTCCTCCTCAGAAGCCAGGCTGCAAGGTTCCACCTCTCTATGTGCGGACAACAGACTGGGCCCTGAGTGAGAAGGTTCTTCTGGGTTGGTAGAAACCAAGGTGGAGAACCACGGCCTCCTTGGCCAATGTGGCGCAATTAGAATTAGGGTTGTAGGGGCGTGTCCGGGAGCCGACTGAGGAGGACGTGCAGACATTGAGCTCCACAACTGCACCCTCAATCTATAGCCATCCTCGCTCCTAATCCACTGGAAATTGCTCCAACTCTTCCCCTGTCGTTCCTGAGGATTCCCTACCTGCAACCCAGCCTGAATTGTGACTCCGGGCCCGCCGTACGGCAACTACCAGGCCCGCTCTACACAGCCCAGGCCCGACGCCATCTTGGGGCCCACGAAGCCTCCGACGCCTCCCGGAGGGTCTCCGGATACCCCACGGACATTCTACATCTCCATCCAGGCTTGGATGGAGGTGTTTGACTATTAGGGAACCCCCTCGGTCTTCTTTTCGGCCCGTGGTCGGCTCCGGGGCCTGGCCGCCATCTTGCGGCCTGCGGGACCAGCAGCATCCTCCGGCCTAAAGTGCTGCGGTCGGCGGAGTGTGCGGCGGGCGGATCGGCCGCAAGTGTGCCTGCACTGGTCTGGTCTACATACCTGAGGGATCCCGGGACGTTCGGCCTGACACACCCGACGCGGCCAGTTCTAGGAAAGTCCGCGGCTTCGGCCTACTCCTGGAAGTCGGCGGCCATCTTGCTGCTCCCAATACACCCAGAGCAACATCCAGCACAAAGCACCATCTCGCACGGGGTAAGCAGGGCGGGGGCAGAGTAAAAGGCACCAGAAGTAGGCTGATCCCTCCCCAGCTGGCAGTCAGAAAGGAGCACTTGGTGGGAGCCCTGACCCCATAGGTTCTAGGGGCGGCCATCTTGCTATACCCGACCATAGGACTGCTGGGTCCCCCCCTTGCCCGTTTAAAACCGCTTCGCCCTACCCATAAAGGTCTGATTACTCTGGTGTACGGGGCGGCTGGGCCTCCACCTCATTCATCTTGCCCTCCCCGTAACCCTCCAGTCACAGACTAGCAAGCAGTGTAGTGGCCATCTTGCTCCACCCGGACTCCGTGCTCCCCCTTGCCACTAGCCTTGCTCTGCCCCCTCCTCAGCCGCCAGTGCTGCCCAGGCTGCCGTACCGCTGTCCTGTAACACAAACACCGGCACTCCCCTGCGCCTGCTCCAATACGTCAGTAGCAACAAAGCAAGCGTCTATTCCCATGTACGACACGGGTCGCACTTTCTGTTCTTCCACTCCACCTATGGGGATGCGTGGCTGAGGATGGACGGCTGAAGACATGTACTGCTGAGCATTGTGCTCTCCCGACGACCGCAGGCTGCGTTCCCAACCAATCACGCCCAATCTGCTGATGGCGGCTTCCAGCTCTACCTCTACTGATTCCGCTGCACTGAAACCAGGTAATATCCAACGGTACCTGCTACGCACAGCCTCACAGGACTCCCATACAGGGAAAGACAGGGCTTCATCAGCCCGAACCCCAGGCAAACCAACACCTCCTCCCCCTGCTGCAGCAGCTTTCTCTGTCGGTGGGACCGGCCCAGGTGTACACCCGACCCCTCCGATGGATCCCGCTACTCTTAGCGTGAACACGGCCTCAGCAGAGATGCTCTCCCAGGGCTCCACATCCGCTGCCGTACTTTCTGCTTTCCGAGCTGACTTTGATTCCTGGGCTTCCAAAATGGAAACTTCTCTCCATGTTGAACTGAATGCCCTCAAACAACGGGTTTCCGCGTCGGAGGTCACGGTTTCTGCTATGGCCACCACCCAGGAGGACCATTCAGCCCGCATAACGGCGCTTGAAAATGCATCTACGGCTCACCTTTCCCGTCTACGGCAACACCAGCTCCGGATAGAAGATAGTGAGAACCGGAGCCGCAGGAACAACATCCGGCTGCAGGGGGTCCCGGAGGTTACATCAGGTGCCGATCTCAAACCCACTGTCATCGCTATCCTCAATCAGGTCCTGGGCAGGGAAGTTACATCTCCCATTGAATTGGACAGCGTGCATAGAGTGGGAGGCATGGGGGGTGACCGCAGGGACCGCCCTCGTGACGTACTTTGCCGGGTGCACTACTATACCCTGAAGGAAGAAATTTTGCGCAAGGCCTGGCGCCTGGGGCCACTGGACTTTCACGGATCACCTATACACCTCTACCCGGACCTCTCCCGCAACACGCTGTACATGCGGCGAGCAGTCCGTCCTCTGCTGGACTTGATTCGCCAAGTAGGCGCCACGTACACTTGGGGCCACCCCTTCAGCATCAAAGTGACCCGAGAAGATAACCACAAATTTGTGCTGTCAGACCCGGACCAGCTTCCTGCCTTCTTCCTGTTCCTGGACCGGGACCCTATTGTCATCCCAAACTGGTTGGACCCCCCAGATGACCGCCAGCGGCTACCGGGCCCTCTACAGCGTCGAGGACGCCCACAGTCTAGATCGGTACCTTCCGGTCCTAGAGTACGGCGAGCCACATCACCAGAAGACTGATCCAGATTCTGTCGTCCGAGACCTGAAATGGTTCTTTTTTGATATGTCCTTTAGTCCACCAGGTGACTACAGTTCCTCTATGAGACTCCGGCCAGGTTTGCCTACTGTTTTCTCTATTTTGTACTCACGGTTTTACTTGCGTATCCACCCCGCTGACTCTTGCTCACTTTATCTAAGTGCTGCTGACGGTTTAGTTGTCTCGCTTGGCACGGAGAATGTTTCCTTGCCCTCAGCTGGTGCGGTTGTGCTTGCGGGGGCTTTGGAAAGGCGGTCGGTGGTGTTGATATGTTCTTTCACGGCATTGGCTCTACTGGCTGGCTTAGTGTTTCCCGGGCATAGCCCTTTGGCTTGTCCGGGGACCTCCGGGTCTTCCCTTGGGCTCTGGACATCTATGTCCCTGGAGCTTGGGACTGGCTGGCCTTATCACTGACACCTTCTGTGCGTTTACACAGATATCTGAGCTAAGCCGTGACAACTATCATAGTTAATGCTGCTATAAATGTAGTAATTGGTGCTTCCAACCCTCGCATGCTTACGCGGGAATACCTGTGCCTTTTATTCTGTCACCAGTTTGTGTACACCTTGTTCTACGTTGATGTTATTTTTCTATGTAATTTTAGACTGTTTATTACACTCAAGCGTACCAATGGTATTAGTCTGACACTCTGCCCTTTAGTGACTAGGCAGTTGAGCATTAGATGCCACGGTCATTGGGTGTGTTACACTTACAGTTATGTTATATATGCCTGTTAGGTTGTCGGGATCACAACTCAGCTGTTCTAACCCCGTTCTCTCCCCCTAAATAGGATTGGCACAGTTAGTGCCTACTACGTGATATTTCACGGAGTGTTACGTTTTTGCGCACACTTTAGTATTCTTGAGCCACCTTCCCCAGGTGCTCTCTATGTTCAATCTCTCCCCCGCCTCGCTCTACCTTCTCTCTTCCTCCCCTGTTGTGTTTCCCCCTTTTTTCTTCCCCGCTTTTCTTTTTTTCTTCTTCTCTCTCTCCTTCCCCCCCCCTCCCCCCCCCCCCCCCATCGCTCCATCATGGCCCACACAGTGACCTCTCACCCTAGGTTACAATTCTGTTCCTACAATGTCAATGGGCTCAATATTGCCTCCAAAAGAGGACAAATCCTTTATCAAATGCACAAACGCCAAGTCAATGTGCTTCTTCTCCAAGAGACACATTTTCACTCTGCCTCCACCCCTTCCTGTTCCAATAGATACTTCAACAGGTGGTTCCACAGCACTAGCCCAACCCAGAAAGCCAAGGGAGTGTCTGTGGCCTTCCATAAGACGCTCCCTATAGAGGTGCTTGACCATCTCTTGGACCCCCAGGGGAGGTATGTTTTTGTGAAATTCGTGTTATGGGGTACCAAATTTACAGTAGCTAACATTTACCTTCCTAATGTTAATCAAGTATCGGCCGCGTTACAATACATGAGGATTTTGTCAGGATTCAGGGAGGGTAAGCTCATATTGGGGGGAGATTTTAACACCCCTCTTGAACCACTTTTAGATTCCTCCACCTCGCGATCGTGTATCTCCTTCCCCAAACTGAGGGCTCTGAAACGGGCATTCTACGATCTGCGTCTGGTGGACGTTTGGAGAGTGCTGCACCCCACGGTCCGTAACTATACCCACTTCTCCCATGTTCATCACACCTATAGTCGCATAGACTACCTAATGAGTGACCATAGCTGCCTGGACTGGTCCCCGGAATGCACCATAGACCCAATGGTCTGGTCTGACCATTCTCCTATACACATGACATTCTCGCTCCCTTCCACTCCGATTAGGGAATGGTCATGGCGCTTGAACGATTCGCTGCTTACGAACCCGGAATGTGTGACAAGGGTTTCAGATACAATCTCTAACTTTTTTGCGGACCACGCTTTGGATACGACATCGTTGCCCTTTCAATGGGAGGCACTTAAGGCTGTCCTACGTGGTACCTTTATCCAAATGGGTACGCGTCTTAAAAAGGAGCGCTCAGCCGCCATAGAGGCAGCAAATAAAACGCTTAGACACTTAGAAACTGAGCACAAACGATCCCCGACAGTGACAATGCTGGCGGACGTTTCTAGGGCACGATCACAACTTAGAGAACTTTATGAAGCCTCTGCACGCACTTATGCAGATAAGCTCACTTTCCATCAATATAAGTTTTGAGATAAATGTGGTAGGCCACTGGCTCGCTCCCTGCACCCAAAAACAAACAACCTCCGCCTTTGTGCCTCATATTCGGGGGGCACAGGGAGAAATGGTATCCTCACCCACTAAGATGGCGGGGGAATTCAGGGACTTTTATCAGTCCCTGTACAATATCCCTAAGACTCAAGGGACAAGTTCCCCCTCTTCCGGGGTGGAGGACCAGATGTCATATGTATTGGAAACCGCGCTCCCTACATTAGACGATGACGTCATCGCTGATCTGGAAACCTCAATCACAGAAGACGAAGTCACCAAAGCCATAGCGGGTACACCGAGTGGAAAGAGCCCGGGCCCAGACGGCTTTACTCCTAAGTTCTACAAACTTTTTGCCGCCCTCCTCACGCCCTTTCTAACTAAGGTGTTCAACTCTTTGTCGGAGGGTTCAGTGTTCCCTCCACAAACACTTGAGGCTCACATATCCCTCATCCCAAAGCCAGGCAAAGACCCCACTCTTTGTGCAAGCTATAGGCCGATCTCCTTGATTGGGGTCGATTTGAAAGTCTTTGCTAAAATCCTAGCCAATAGATTACAACCATTGTTGCCTGGGATAATACACCTAGACCAGGTCGGCTTTGTGAGTGGCCGTGAGGCTAGGGACAATACCCTGAAGACCCTTCTTTTAACCAACTATGCCCGGTCCCACGATATCCCACTATGCCTCTTAACAGTCGATGCCGAGAAGGCATTCGACCGAGTTGACTGGCAGTTCCTTCGACTATCCCTGCAACAAATAGGCGTGGGAACCAATATGATGGCGAGAATAATGTCCCTTTACTACTCTCCATATGCTAGGATTAGACTAAATGGCTCGCTATCTCCAGCCTTCTCTGTATCTAACGGGACGCGACAGGGATGCCCACTGTCCCCCCTCCTCTACGTTCTCACTATGGAACATCTAGCTATTGCTCTACGTAACAATTCTTCTATCCAAGGCATAACAGTCGGGCCCACACATACTAAACTTGCCCTCTTTGCAGATGATCTGCTCCTGTTCGTGACACACCCTCACACATCCTTGCCCTTGGTATTGCAGGAGTTTCGGAAATTTGGAGAAGTTAGCAACTTCAAGGTCAACTACAATAAATCGGAAATCCTCAACATATCTCTGCCTACGTCGGCCCTGCGAAGACTATCGTCTTCTTTCCCCTTCAAAACTGGTTCCCCCTCCATAAGGTATCTCGGAATTCAAATACCGGCGGATGCTTCCCAACTTTTTTCCTTGAACTTTGCCCCCCTACTTCTTAGGACCCAGGCAGATTTAATCAATTATGCGTCCAAACAGCTCTCATGGCTAGGTAGAGTGAATGCCCTGAAAATGGATGTTCTCCCTAGGTTCCTGTATTTGTTTCAGACCATCCCTATTCACATACCTAATTCGTACTTTAAGAAAATACGCCAACTGTTTTCCAAATTTATTTGGAATGCGGCCTGTCCCAGGATACGGTATGAAACACTTTCTCTTCCAAAGGCTCGGGGGGGGGGGGCTGGAGCCCCAGATGCCTCCCTATACCATAAAGCAGCGGTGCTCATCCGCATACTAGATTGGTTCCATCATTCTTCAACCAAGCTTTGGGTTCAGTTGGAAAGCCACATGAGCCCAATTGAGCTCTCCGCTCTCCCCTGGACCTTGCCTACGGTACCGGGGGGTTCGGGCCCTCTTAATGACCTTACCCATCAAACGATCCAGATTTGGGATCGCATGCTGTCCAGAAGGGGCTTATCAAACCGCATGGGGCCTATGACTCCCTTCTTTGGGACCCCGGCCTTTCCGCCAGCTATGTCGGTAGCAAGATTCGGACCATGGCGAAGAGAGGATCATAGGCGACTTGCCCAGGTCCTTGGTGCAGACCCCACTTTGAGGTCAGATACCTCTACCGGTCTGACCTCCCGTCACCCCATGCAGTGGCTTCGGAGGCAACAGACTGCCTCCTACATCCGGACTTTCCCATCTATTACAGACATTCTTGCTGAACCGACGGGATTCGAGGAACTGCTCCTGCAGGTGGAACCTCCAACGCATGCTGTATCGCAACTATACTCCCTTCTGCTCGATGTTTACTCCCCTGGCCTCCCACCGTATACGGTGGCCTGGGAGACAGACCTCCGTCACACTATCTCCCCTATTGACTGGCAAAAATGTTTTACCCTGACGCACAAATTGTCCATAGCCACCAAGACCCAGGAGAAGGGGTTTAAACTGTTAACAAGATGGTACAGATGTCCATCAACTCTTCACCACTTCAATCCGGAGGTGTCGGATGCCTGCTGGCGGTGCCTCGGCTCCCGGGGAACCGTGCTCCACATCTGGTGGGAGTGCCCTCCTGTGCGGAGGTACTGGCAGCGGATTTTCACACTCTACTGCAAATTGATGGCGACCTCTATCCACCCTTCACCTGAGGTGGCTCTCTTGTCTATTATCCCAGGATCATTTAAATCCATCAGAAATGATGTCTTGCGACGCTTTCTGGCGGCGGTCAGGGTAGTGATTCCCCGTCATTGGAGAACGGCAACCATGCCTTCCCTGGGGGATTGGGCTGTTGAGGTGGACCGCATTAGGGACCTTGAGCGCCTGGTGGCGGAGGAAAATGACAAAAGTGAACAGTTCTCTCTCACATGGACTTCGTGGTCCGTGTTTCGGTACTCCTCGGAGTTTATCTCTTGGGCGGAGTGTGCCCTGGACGAGACCACTCTCGGACCTTGATGGAGTGATTCTGATCCCTGTCCCCTATCTGTGTACCCCTACTATTTGCCCCTGACTCTGACTCTTTCTCTTTTCTCTACACATAAATACACCTCTAAGAACCCAGTAGGATAACGTACCAGGGCTTCAATTTACCTACTACCTATAACCCATTGAGTGACCCTACTTCATACTCTCCAAATAGGTCTGTGTATACTTTCATCTGATGGTACTTAGCCCTGCTCTGTTCTGACACACGTGATGCCTGTTGAGGATGTATCCTATTAATGTTTGTAATGTTTAAGACAATGTATGTCTTTTTCTGTCGTTTCATTGCATAAACAAATAAAATAAGATTGAATTAGAATTAGGGTTGTATTCTCCTCCCGGAATTTCCTCAGCACTGCAGGAATCAGGACAGGAGGGGGGAAGGCATAGCACTTGGAGAATGCCCAGGTCTGAGCCAGGGCATCCACCCCTAGTGCCCCATCTCGTCTGTTCAGGGAAAAGAAGAGGTCTGCTTTGGCATTGTGCCTTGAGGCGAAGAGGTCCACACATGGCACCCCCCACTTTTGAGTGACCATGTTGAAGGCCTCCTGGCTCAAGACCCAGTTGCCTTCCCTTAGGGTTTTCCTGCTGAGAAAATCCGCCAACTGATTCTGTTCCCCCTTCAGATGTAATGCTGAGAGGGACAGAACATTGGACTCGGCCCACCTGAGGGTGTCTTCTGTAAGACTCCACAGGGACCCACTCCTGGTACCTCCCTGCCTGTTGATGTAGGCCACCGTTGAGGAATTGTCTGATCGGATTCTCACGTGTTGGCCCTGAAGTTCCCCCTGAAAAGACCTGAGGGCCAGTGAGACCGCCCTCAGCTCCCTCCAGTTGGAGGACCTCCTTGCATCCTCCTTTTTCCAGGTCCCTTGTACTAACTGGGAATCCAGGTGTGCTCCCCAACCTGTGCCACTCGCATCGGTTGTAACTGTCCTGGATATTGGAAGGACCCAATCTAGACCCTGTGTCAGATTTGCCCCCTTTCGCCACCACCAGAGAGACCGCTTGATCTGACCTGGTACTGTGATCATGGAGTCTATAGACTGCTGGCTGTGGTCCCAGACCTTTAGGATAAACAGTTGTAGGGGGCGAAAGTGTAATCCCGCCCACTGAACTTCTGGGCGTGTTGATGTCAGTAACCCTAAGGCTGACATAGCCCTTCTTACCGAGACTAGGCCGCTGCCTTGTAGAACTGACATTGCACTGTTTACCTTCATAACCTTCTCCTGTGGAAGGAAGACTCTCTGACTTACTGAGTCTAACCAGTATCCCAGAAAGATGACTTTCTGGGATGGAACCAGGTTGGATTTTTCCAGGTTCAGGAGCCAGCCCAGATTTTCGAGAATGTCTCTTGCTACCTGAAGGTCCCGAGACAGCTGTTCCGGAGAAGGGGGAAACAGAAGCAGGTCGTCCAAATATGCGATCACTGAGACTCCCTTGAGTCGCATGAACGCTAAGACTTCCGCCATCACTTTGGTGAAAATACGGGGGGAAGATGATAGGCCAAAGGGGAGAGCCTTGAATTGGAGATGGACTACCCTTTTTCCCATATTTACTGCCAGTCTGAGGAACTTCTGATGATCCTCTGCGATGGGAATGTGCAGGTACGCATCCTTTAGATCTATGGATGCCATATAACAGTTTGGAGGAAGCAGGGCTTTCACCGAATAAATTGAATCCATCCTGAATCTTTTGTAGATGACTGAAAGATTCAGGGGTTTCAAGTTCAGAATAAGTCTGAACTTTCCTGTCGGTTTGCGGACCACAAAAATGTGGGAGTAGAAGCCTCTGCCCGACTCTTGCGTTGGGACCTGGACTACCACCTCCTGTTCCTCTAACTCCTGAAGGGAGGTCAGAAGGGCGGTCAGAAGGGCAGATGATTTTTCTGCACATCTTGGGAGGTCTGTGATTAACAGTCTGAGTGGGGGAGGATTGGATAATTCCAGTTTGTATCCTCTCCTGATGATCCCCAACACAAATTGGTTGGATGTGATCATCTTCCACTGTGGGAGGAAGACCCTCAACCTTCCTCCCACCTTGAACCCGTCACTGGGTCTTTTTGGGCTGTTCAGGAGGGCGAAAAATAGCCCCCCCACACCCTTTTCCTTTTGGTCCCCAAACCCTCTTCTGTTTGGTTTTTGGGGCTTCCTTTTTCCCCTGAGGAGGAAACTTTCTTTTGGTCTGTTCCCCAAACCTCTTTTTAAGGGGAAAGGCCTTTTTCTTATCAGCCGTTCGATCCAAAACGGCCTCCAAGCCTGGTCCAAATAGCAGGTCCCCTGTGAGGGGAATCCCACAGAGTTTTACTTTTGGACGCGCTATCTCCCTGCCAAGTCTTAAGCCACAAGGCCCTCCTTGCAGAATTGCTCAGGGCAGTAGACCTTGCTGACATGCGTATTGACTCCGCAGACGCGTCTGCAAGGTATGCAACTCCTTTGAGTAGCATGGGGAAAGAGGCAAGAATTGTCTCCTTCGCCGTACCTGCTTCAATGTGAGCTTTGATCTGTGTAAGCCAATACTCCATGTTGCGGGCCACCACTGTGGCCGCCATGGCAGGTTTGAGATTTCCTTGGGATGAATCCCATGACTTTTTTAGAAGGGAGTCCATCCTTCTATCCATGGGGTCAGAAAGGACTCCCATGTCCTCAAAGGCCAGATCCGTGTGCCTTGAGACCTGGGAAAAGGCAGCGTCTAATCTAGGAGATTTATTCCAGACTAGACACTCGTCTTCAGCAAAGGGAAATCTTCTCTTCAAAGTCTTTGAGAAGAAAGGTTTCCATTCTGGATCCTGCCATTCTCTTTTAATGGCATCGACCAGGACCTCATGGACCGGGAACACTCTCTCTTTTTCTGTTCCCCTAAGCCCCTGTACATCTGGTCGTGTAAGGATAGTGTCTTCCTTTCTTCCTGAATACCTAAGGTGGTATGGATAGCTCCTAAGAGCTCCTCCACCTCTTCAAGAGAAAGCTTATACCGTGAGGAGCTTGTGGACTCCCCGTCCAACTCCTCTAGTACTGAATCACTTTCAGAATATGAAGCTGCATTGTCTGCTTCATCTTCAATTTCCTCTCTGGATTCCTGCGGTTGCTCACCACTACTAGGGAGCATTACCGCAAGGGTGGGGGCAACACTCTGCTGCGCTGGTGGAGGATTACTCTGGGGCTGAGGCAACTGGAAAGAGGAAAAAAGTGGCTGAAAGGACTGGAAGGTGCTGGAAAGCTCCTTTACTGATGCTGCCAGGTCCGCCCCCTGCTCTGCTGCCTGCTCCCTAACTAGTCCATCAATGCACTCCCTACAGAGTGCCTTGGCCCAGGAATCCCCCATGGTGGTTCTACATGAAGGACACTTCTTCCTAGACCCATGGGGTGATTTACTCGTGGCTTTCTGTAAGAGCGAGAGAGAGAGCAGTGTAAAACTAAAATCCACCAGCCTAATCAGAGGACCACCAGGGGTGCACCCCCCAGGACCAACCACCACCAGGGTCCCAGACACACCCCTTTACCCCCCCCCCGACCACCAGGGAGGGATAAAACACCCGTGGAGCTAACGGGGACCAGTAAGGGAACACCACCCCAGGGTTCCTCTTACCTTTGAGTGGCTGGTGCTGCTGTCTCCCGGAGTTGTTCGTGGAGCCTCTGCTTCCGACATCTCCGCGAGGAACGTGGTCACAACAGGCCCTGAATCGCTGTCTCCACAGCTCTGACAAGAGGCCGCACCAGCCAGCGCCTGGTCCGCTTTCATATTCCGCGTCCGGAACCGGAAGACGCGGATCCTGTGGAAGGTGCACGCCCCCTCCAGGACCTGACGTCGCCCGTCATCCGGAACAGCCTTCAGGCTCCATGCTGACTGCCGTGAGGCAGGGGGAACCTAGCGCGACTTCCACAGCGCCACCCTAGGCGAGATGAAGAGCGGACCTCCCCGGCTTCTTCCTTCACTAAGGGAAGCCGGGGGCGCGCAAAATTTGAAAACCGGCGTTGCTGGCGCTCCAGCCGACCGGATCAAAAAAGACGGTAAGAGAGAGAGTGGGACAGCCAAAGAGAACTGTCTCCCTCCCTCCCAGGAAATAGCTCCAGCCTCGCCAGCTGCTCAGCTTGGTTCCTTGGGGTTGTCTCCCCACCGGAGGAAACACCATAACTGAGGGTCTGGCGGGAGAATGAGGCTTAAATCTCTGATTGAAGGCGGTGTTTCCTGAGAGGGGAGGAGCCGGGATCTCTCTCTAAGGTGGCTGTCCTGAAAGATGAAGAGGGAAAAAATGTGCTGAAAAACTCGGCTTATACTCGAGTATATACAGTAAATGTTCTGCTTTATTATGACCCAATTGAAGTTTTTTTTTATACACATGATTACTTAGGTATCACATTTAATATTACAATTGTACGTTTATGGTAACAAGGGGCGTAACATAGGCAGACTAATTCTAATCAGGACTCGAAAGAATGCAAACATGTACTGAAAACATTATTAGTGCCATGTGCACAGCAAGGGCAGTGTGCAATACATACAAAATAGAATACAATTATATACAGAACTTACAAATTTCCTTTACACAAACTCACTGGGTTGCTGCATCACAGGCTCCATCCAATGGCTGCTCTTACCTCTATTGTGTTCCCCCATCCCCACAAGATAGCTAAATGTGCAGATGCCATCTTTAAACAAGGGATGTTCGGAGTATTTTTGTTATGCACTGTAAAAGTTTTATTTAAAGTGTATGTAAACTCTTACAATGAACTTCTCTTATTTGTTCCCCTTGAATCTGTTTGACATTACATTGAATACATTTATATTGGTTCCTGTTGATCTGGAAATTCAGTGCTGTTCTGTTGTCTCTTCAGTGTTCTCTCAAACAAGGCTATTAGTCATTCCCAGTTTTACTTGTGTGAACTACAGAACCTCACCTCCCCATGTTTTGAAGATGTGGAGGAGGAGGTATTCTGCAGTCCTAAGGTGACAAGGCAGCTACATCTTAGATATAGTACAGTGTGAGCTTTTGTCACCTTACGATAGGAATGGTGTTACTGCAAGATTCACCGGGTCAAAAGCAAGGAAAAATGAGCCTGAAAAAAAAATCTAATGCAGCCATCACATCGATGGGTGTTGTTAGGTTTATATGCACTTTAAGGTTGATTGGGAAATGGTAGACATCTAAATGATCTGCTTTTGTTCCTCCTACAGGATGAAATAGAAGATCAGAGCGTGTGCTTTGCTGTGCCAGAGCTACCGGAGAATGGTGAGCAACTACTATATTTACTGAATATGAATATTTATCATTACATGAAGGATAAGTTATCTGTTTTTTTCTGTATTAGAAATACCAGATTCTATAAAGTGAAATAATGGTGCATTCAAACTGTGAAACCTAAACCTGTGCAAGAAAAAATATTTGAATAACACACAACCGTCAATAACTAGTGCTGATGAATGACTATACAGTATGTGACTTGGTAGAAAACCCTCACTAACGTGATGAAAATGAAACCACAAGAAATATTCTCAAAAGAAAAAATGTGAAACAAGCCAAACAAATCTTCATATAAGACAAGAGCTCACTTCTTGGGGGGGAGACTAGTTCTAGTTGCCTGCTCATCTCGGGGGGGGGGGGGGGGGGGGTTGGAGTCACGCCTTGGGGTCCATTCACACCTGAGCGTTTTCAGCTTGTAAAAGTTCCAAAACGCCCAACAAGCAAAATCCCATTCATTTAAATGGCCCCTGTTCACATCTGAGCGTTCTGTTTTCTGAAGAAAAACGCCTGAAGCTCGAAAAAAGTACATACGTGTTTTTTTTTCTTTTTGACCTGTACAAAAAGCGGTAAAAAAATGTGCAACTTTCTGCCTGAAAAAGGATACTCAGGTGTGAATGCAGCCTTAAGTATAAAGATATCCCAAGACCATAAGAACCACCACCTCTAGGTGAATTGCCTGCTCGCCTCAGAGGGGAGACCCCACGGGTCAAGTCATGCCTTAAGTATAAAGATCTTCCAAGATCATAACAAAACACACACTGTATCCAGGATCACCTGAAGTCCTCGTAGCATACAGTGGAATCTGCTCCTTATATTGCTTATACTTCTACTGTGAGACCTTTTTCACACGGAGGCGCTTTGCAGGCGCTATAATGCTAAAAATAGCGCCTGCGAAGCGCCCTGAAAGAGCGGCTCCATTCACTCCAGTGTGAAAGCCCGAGGGCTTCTCACACTGGAGCGGTGCACTGGCAGGACGGTAAAAGTCCTGCTAGCCGCATCTTTGAGGCGCTGTAGGAGCAGTGAATACACTACTCCTAAAGCGCCCCTGCCTATTGAAATCAATGGGCAGCTCCGGCCGGCAAGCCGCTTTGCCGGCGGTTTTAAGCTTTTTTCAGTCGAATAGCGCCGCTGAAAATGGCGGCGCTTTACCGCCGACGGCCCCAATGTGAAAGGGGCCCAAATATCAGGTGTCTGCTTTTGCAATCTTCTCCCAGAGATGCTGACTTATTCTTTGAAGACTTTCTGTGCAGGACAACTCTCTGCCAGCTACCCCTGTGCAGTATCTGGATTGGGTAATTTGTGCATGTCAAATCCCAACGTTTGAATCTATCAAGGATGTTTCCACACTAACCCACTGGGTAGAGTTTCTTGTTGCCATACCTCTGCAAATTGAATGTCAGAGCTGGCAGCCTTATCCTGTAAGGCAGTGGTCATCAACCCTGTCCTCAGGGCCCACCAACAGGCCAGGTTTGAAGGATAACTGAAATACATCACAGGTGATATTTGCTGCTCAGTGGTTGCAGTATTCTAGTCTGCATCTCCCCAAGGTGCATAAAATCTGGCCTGTTGGTGGGCCCTGAGGACAGGGTTGATGACCACTGCTGTAAGGAACCTCTTGCCCGTCTTGGACAAGGTAGTGTTGAGGCCCAAACCTTCCTTCCTACTTAAAGTAGTCTTGAACTTTTATCTCAGCCAGGACATCGTTCTTCCATTCCTCTGCCAGCTCCAGTTCATCAGATCTCCCTCCATTGCCAAGATGTACTTGGTTCTGAGAGAGTCTTATGTCGCAGACACTGCTTCCTTCAGAGACTTTGCCATTCCTGATTGTTCCCATAAGGGTGAACCGACTTTTCGTTTCACTATTTCTTAGTGACTCGGACCAGTATTCAAGCTCATGATCTTAAGGAGCTAATGCCACTAATTCCCATCCAAGCACACTTACTGCTACTAGTCTGTAGGTACCTCCTGGGTTCAGGGCACTGTTTCTTAGATTTGCAAAACAGCCACCTGGTCTTTGCCTTTTCTCTTTTGGCTGTAAGGGGCTCGTTGGTGTGTGTGTGTGTGTGTGTGTGTGTGTGTGTGTGTGTGTGTGTGTGTGTGTGTGTTTGCCCATAGTTGGACTGCTTTTGGATGTCCTCACAGTATATAACTAACTTCTTATATCCCTCAATAGAGTATAGAGAAAATAGGATTTTTATATACGCTGTAAAATTCTTTTCTTGGGAGTCTCTATTGTGGGCAGTCTTTTGACTAAAATGCCATATTGGTTTTAGTCATAATTTAAAAGACTAAAATATTATTAATTTAGTCAACGAAAATGTTTTAGTCTACTAAATTAACACTGATTGTAAACACAGAGTAGCGCCCCACAATCTTTCTTAGTATTGCTTGCTACAAAACTGAGGCATGGGGGGGGGGGGGGTTATTTAGTGCCAGTCCAGTATTCTATCGAATTGTGCAGATCGTTGGATAATGCCTCCGATCTGCGCATGCACAGTACGTAACCTCACGCCAGCTGATCTGTCGATTAGCTGGTGTGACGTTAACACTGTGCATGCGCCGATCGTCAGAGGCATTATCCGACGAACAGCAAAGCATGTATAATTCAACAGGCATAGCTGTGCCACAAAGGCAGCCAATCGCACTTTGCCACTCTCCCTCATCGGCCAAGGGAGTGGCTGAGCCTGTGTTCCTATTGGTGGTTGGGTGAAGAGGTTTTATTGGTTGGGTTGGCAGGAATGCAGGCAGCAGGGTGGTGTTGTCCCCGGTTACCAGTATACAGTTTTTGGGTCACGTTGTAATCCTTGGTGTCCGGTGTCCTGACAATATTGCTGATTGTCGGATAATGACTCAGAAGATCTGCGCAGGCATTATCCGACAATCTGCACTATTCGACAGAACATCGGCTTAGTTTTTCGTTTACCTGCGTATAATCTTCCAGTGGGCAGCAGTATAACCTGACGGTGTAGGATTTCCCGTTCCCTCAATAAACTCGAAGAAATACATTTTATGGTGAGTACAAAAACCTTATTTCCCAACTAAAGAGATTGGCGAGAGATTGTAGACATTGAACACCTCATTTGTTAGACTGTACTTTTGTAAATGAGGTCTGGCATTGACAGAGATTTGATGTGCTTTGTTTGTTTTTTGCTTTTAGAGAACAATACACTGTTCAAAAAAACGGTAAACGATTCTGTGAAGAAAAAAAGTGTGACATTTGGAAAAGAGCTGAGCCCAGAGCTATTTGATAAGTCACTTCCCGCAAACACACCTTTACGGAAAGGAAGTACACCATACCGCCAGCAAGTATCAGATACTGTCACACCAACTGCACAAGAGGCCGTCCACCAAACCCCTTGTCAGCCATTCTTACAGCCAGACTTTGACTGCCGAGATGAAGTGAGTGCAGGCAACAATGGAATTGAGCTTGTTTTTTTTTTCCTACTGTGACCTGTAGACAGTCGGACCTTAGAATGTTTCGATCCAGTATATCCCTCCAATAGAAGTTGGTGTATAGTCCCCTTTCTGGCGATCCTTTCTCTTACCGCTTTTGGGTTACAGCACTGCAGCTTTATTATAGTTTAAAATGTAAAAGTACAAATAAGTGTCGTCATCAGCAGACAAAATTGAGCTATATCCACTACATCGGGTAATAATTGTCAGAGGAAAAACCGTACATGTACCATAAAACAAGACGGCTATATAGAAGTGCAGTCAATGTCCAGCTAATACAAAATAAAGGATATATGCACCCCTTTGTACTTTCCTCTTATAAGGCATTGGGTGGATTGCATATACAACAGGTGACGACACCTGCGCATGCGCTCTGAAGGAACAGCATACACCATACCATCCCTTCAGAGCTCTGCCGTGCACTTGCACAGCAGTGGCGACCTCTCGGCTAGTCAGATGGCCAGAGCACGCAGACCTGGACGGAAGACTGGGTTGAAGATGGAAGCCTTGTCAGCGGTGACAACATGTCGCTGGAGGGCTTCGTTCTAAGGTAAGCGTTTCATAATGTGATAGTATATGATACATATTGGCACATTATACCATAGTCTTGGTTTTTTATATATATATATATATATATATATATATTAATTATAGATGCGGTTTTATACACATATTAAAAGCTAGGATGTTTTGACCCTACCTGCTTGGTTGCTGCCATTTGACAGTTAATACCTACTGCAAATCTGCACATGTGAAGGATAAAGACATTTTTAAAGTGTGTGTGTGTGTGTGTGTTTTTTTTTTTAACTGGGCTTAATTTTTTGTGTCTGACATTTTAAGTATTTTTATATTTTTCTGCTTTTAGGAGGATACCTTCAAACCACTCTCCCTTAGTTTTGATACTGAATCTCCCACTCAAGACTCCACTATTTCGTCACCAGGTATTCTACGATTATTTATTTAGGGTTTTGCTCAATAAGTGTTACTATAGTCCATGACATTTTACACATCACAAAGAAAATACCCAGTATTTCCAGAGAAGCGTGTGACTTATTCCATATGATGGCGCTGGTGCTTGTTTTTTGGCCTGTCACTGTAAAATGGGGGCTGAAACATCAGCCGTGTGTGTGGGGTTTTTTTTTTTTTTTTTTTGCCAGTGTTCAATCCTCCAGTAGGCTGCAGTATAATCTGAAGGTTTAAAACTTCTGTTTCCCTTTTTATGGACTGAAGGGAATGGATTCCACAGGAAACGGAATCCTGTTTCTGCCTGTGCTCCTGTTGAAGATTACCTTCTCCTCTCTAGTGAAACTGTTGTCACTGGTAGGGGAAGTGTGGAGAAATCTCTAATGGACCCCCAGATCGCATTTAACTCTACCCAAATCTAAAATAAAATGTCTGGCATGCTCTTTTTTTTTTTTTAAGCGGAGCTCCACCCAAAACGGTAAGCTCCGATTTGTCTGCCCCCTATTTGCCACCTTGTTGGGGGAAGAGGGTACCTGGTTTTGACAGGTACCCGCTCCCCCTTCTTTCTGAGTTCACCGGAAGTTTAGCCCTCACTGCAGTCAGCCGATTGAGAAAGCGCAGTGTAATTCACGCATACGCAGTGGGAAACCGACTGTGAAGCCGCAAGGTGGCTTTCCTTTACCCAAGATGGAGCCAGCACCCAAGAGCCAATTTAAGAATTGGCTTGGGTGAGGACACCACAGGGATCCCTGAACAGGTAACTGCCCTAATAGTAAGTCAGCAGCTACACTATTTGTAGCTGCTGACTTTTAATTGTTTGGTGTGGGGGTGGAGCTCCGCTTGAATATGTTCCTTAACCCTCACCTCCAAACCATAACATGTAATCTAACTTCTAAAGGAAATCCTAACACTTAACCTCTTTTCAGCAGCAACTTCACCCTATATTGCCCTAGACCAGGGATATGCAATTAGCGGACCTCCAGCTGTTGCAGAACTACAAGTCCCATGAGGCATAGCAAGACTCTGACAGCCACAAGCATGACTCCCAGAGGCAGAGGCATGATGGGACTTGTAGTTTGGCAACAGCTGGAGGTCCGCTAATTGCGTGTCCCTGCCCTAGACGGAACCTATGCATACATAATGCAGTGCTGAGATCCCACACACAAAACCAATGTTTGTATGGTCTTGTGTTACTAATCCCTGCAACAGAGAATAATCCTTAACTAAGAAGTAATGTTCCACCTGTCCACATTGAACACATCAGCTAGTAGCTGGAAGGAGGGGAGAAGGTGGTGGTTCAATACAAGTGCCCTTGAGTGTCTGTAGCGTAGGGCTAAAGTCTCGTACACACGAACGGATTATCCGACGGGAATTGTGTGATGACAGGCTGTTGTCGGAAAATCAGACCGTTTGTATGCTCCATCAGACAATTGTCGGATTATCCGATTGTGTACACAAATCCTTCGGACAAAACTCCAAAGTACAAACACGCATGCTCAGAAGCAATGCTCACCAAAACACAACATTAGCAGAAGTTGCCCAAAAGGTGGCGCTAAAGAGCTGAAAAACCACGTTGTTTTGTGTTTGTTGGCCGACAATTCTTTTTTTGTATGCAAGACAAGTTCCTGGCCAACGCCCTTCGGAAAATCCTACGCTTTTGTCTGATGAAAATCCGATCATGTGTACGAGGCTTTAGTCGCAGCAAGATTTCAACCAATATAAATCTGCTCTCCAAAAATACCATTCCTGCCTCCACACTGCCAAACAGGCCAACTTTATCACTCTCATTAACATCCTGCAGTCCCCGTCAACTCTTTTTCCACCTTTTTTTTAATGCTCTACTTCATCCTCCATTACCTCCACACCCACTAACTTACTCACTGCCCAGGAGATTGCTAATCACTTCAAAAATAAGATTGATACAATTTGTCTCAAGATCTCCACTCTACAAATATGTCCCTCACAGTACTCTTTCAATACTCTTGTTTTAACCCAGCTACTATAGAGGAAGTCGCTACACTTTTTTTTTTTTTTTTCTAATGCCCACCTAACCTCCTGGACCTCGTTCCTTCTCAAATACTACAGTCACCTTCTGACTCTATCCTACACTCTTTAACTCCTATATTCAACCTCTTCCTCTCTACTGGCATCTTCCCCAACCCTCTAAAACATGCACTAGTCACTCCCATACCAAAAAAGCCCATCTCCTTCCCTTGTCTTTTGGCAAAAAAACAAAAAAAAGACCCACCGGGCCAACTTAAGGAAGAATACAAAAGCATATTGCACACAAGCATATAATGCAACACAGTGCGTCAGTGTGTACTATGAGACCACTTTCACACTGAGGTGTTTTTCAGGCGCTAAAGGGCTAAAAATAATGCCTGAAAAACGCCTCCCCTGCCACCCCAATGTGAAAGCCCGCTGGCAGGACATAAAAAAAAAAAAGTCCTGCAAGCAGCATCTTTGGGGCGGTGGAGCAGCAGTGTATACACTGCCCCTGCCCATTGAAATTAATGGGCACCGCTGCCAAAGCGCTTTGGCAGCGGCGCTACATGGGCGCAATTGACCCTTCGGCCGATGGCAGAGGTTAAAAGCGCCCTGCTAGCGTCCGAAAAGCGCAGCTAAAACAACGGTAAAGCGCCAATAAAACTAGCGGCACTTTACCGCTGACACGGCAGCGCTGCTGGTGGCAGATGATGGCAGAGCCGACATGCATCTCTAGAGTCTGTATCACATCATACAGTCTTGGTGTATAATATTAGACATGAAAGAATGGGAAAGACGCGTATACTGGGAGTGAAAGGCGCTGCGCACCCCGAAAAATACAAGAAGAATGGGAAGTTCCCCCAAGGGGGTTTTTAAGCAGCGAAATTCCAAAATTATTTTACAATTATGCATGTTAAAAATGTAATATATATTAGTCCTAACAATTATATGCTCTGGTAAAAACATGTATAAAATAACCACACAGAATTATAGCCACAACATTGCTATGCATGATTCTGCATAGATTGCTGACGCGTTTCGATCCCAAAGGATCTTCTTCAGAGGATGGGTGGTTGGCTGTGGGAAATATATGTATTAAATTTCAATTCTCTACATGGGTGTTAGCCCAATGATAAACAATATATAAGATGTGATTACCAGTCAACTGTGTGTTAGAACCATTGTTTTCTAACTGGAGTTCCATCAATGGTATCTCAAAGGGATTCAGCAGCCTCCCGGCTATTCGACACCCAAAAGCAGGGCGCCACCAAGGCGTGTGCGACCTACAAGGAGTCATATTGGAGGGGGAAAGGCCCTAAAGTAGGCACGCACGGATGGACAGCTGGCACCTGTAATGAGACACCAAGGGCATCAATGTAGGATGCATGAGTATGCATCCATATACATTATGTGATTTGTGAGTATTAAGTGGACAGACTAGAGGTCCGCAATGATGTATCCTTCAATATGTTTGTATGTATAAATATACTTCTATAGTGGTATTTGGCTAGTAGGGTATGTTTGCCATCTTCTAAGCAAGGTGAATGAAGGTTGTGGGAAAAGTAATGAAGGTGATATGCAATTGAGTGGGGTGGTGGGGGAGAAAAACAAATGCCATGAAAATTAAATATAAAAAATAAAAATAATAAAAATGAAAAAGGTGAAATGAAGTATGAACGGTGTGAAAAATGATAATGAAAGTGTGATGTGTAGTATGTGGAAAAAATGGTGTGGTGTGGTGTGATGCATGTGAAAATTGGTTGGAATGATTGTGTGTGGAATAAATGTGCATATGGATGGGATAGAAAGGGTGGAAATGATAGTGAGATTGAACAAGAGTGTGTCAAGGTCATTGAGTTAAAATGTACTGGATATGTATTGTTGCACAACATTATATTGATCTTGGAGGGACTCAGGCTCATTGTATGTGCCAAAGAGACCGACCAACACCACAGATAAAGTTGTAATTGGTTGTGGGTTGTTCAAACGTAATGCTAATTAGACCCAGAGCATGGTGCTTGAATGGATCTGGAAGGAATTTGACAACCTGCCTGTGTGAGGCTGGTGTACTTACATTTACTAGGCTGAGTCTAGTCGTCCACATAGGAGGAGCTGGGGATCAGGATGTGAGCCACACAGCTCTCAAGTTATATTAGTACTGCCCTTAATTAGGGAGTCCCTGATGTGATCAGCAGGCACCCCGCCTACATCCATGCGTCATCCTCCAATGATATCCCTTCCGCAATGGCGGTCCTCCTTGAATGGCTTCCTCTGCGTTCCATTAATATACTTTTTACTATAATACTGATTCCAAACATATGCAATTTTTGTTCACACTGTAGCGTTATGCGATTTGCACTTGCATACACTGTGTCAACTTAATACAGTTTTGCACCATGGGCCATTCCATCAATGCATTTCGTTTTTTTTTTTTCTGCCTCCTTGGCCCACGTCGCCAATGGGTGTGGGCGGCGCATGCATGTGCGTCCTACCGACAAGGGGGGAGGGGGAGCATTGCGCTCCCATCTTGCTCATCGGGCGGCGGATTCGCATTCCGCCCGCCCAACATGGGCGGTCCTTTCTTGCCGGCGGCGTCCCCGATCCCCTCTGGACGTCCTTGCCGTCCGCGCGGGAAACCGTGCACGCATGCGACGTCAGGACATCACGCTTTAGTGGCGGAGGAGACGGCAGTTGTGGGAGACCTTGAGTCTTTCCTGAACGCTGAGGGAGCCATTCAAGGAGGACCGCCATTGCGGCGGGGATATCCTTGGAGGATGACGCATGGACGTAGGCGGGGTGCCTGCTGATCACATCAGGGCCTCCCTAATTAAGGGCAGTACTAATATAACTTGAGAGCTGTGTGGCTCACATCCTGATCCCCAGCTCCTCCTATGTGGGCGACTAGACTCAGCCTAGTAAATGTAAGTACACCAGCCTCACACAGGCAGGTTGTCAAATTCCTTCCAGATCCATTCAAGCACCATGCTCTGGGTCTAATTAGCATTACCTTTGAACAACCCACAACCAATTACAACTTTATCTGTGGTGTTGGTCGGTCTCTTTGGCACATACAATGAGCCGGAGTCCCTCCAAGATCAATATAATCTACATAATTTCTTACACAAACCGTGTTTTGCACATGTTGTGCAACAATACATATCCAGTACATTTGAACTCAATGACCTTGACACACTCTTGTTCAATCTCACTATCATTTCCACCCTTTCTATCCCATCCATATGCACATTTATTCCACACACAATCATTCCAACCAATTTTCACTTTTTACATGTTTCACATACTACACATCACACTTCCATTATCATTTTTCACACCGTTCATACTTCATTTCACCTTTTTCACTTATATTATTTTTATATTTATATTTTTGTGGCATTTGTTTTTGTCCCCCACCACCCCACTCAATTGCATATCATCGTCATTACTTTTCCCACAACCTTCATTCACCTTGCTTAGAACATGGCAAACCTACACACACACACACACACACACACACACACACACACACACACCTATCTCTATCGTAAAATATTTTGGGATTTTCGCTGCTTAAAAACCCCCTTGGGGGAACTTCCCATTCTTCTTACAATATTAGACATGGTCTTTTGTCTCTGTGAAAACATGCCTGTATACAGGATGCTAGAATGAAGCACTAATCCAGGAGTCCTGCCTCTTACAGTTTTTTTCCTTTTTCTCAAGGAATAGAAAGGGGTAGCAGTAATCAGACGATATGAAATGGAGAGAGAGGCCTCAAAGGTGAAGGAAATATTGAGAAAGAGATGAGGAAAGAGGGGGGGGGGGGGAAGGGTGTGAGGAAAAGGAGGGGAGGGCGGGGGGTCAATGGACATGGATCTGCAGAGTGGCTAAGGAATATACTGTCCGGTGAATTTGCCACTAATTGGAGATTCAAGAAGAATTTAGTCAGCAGTGTTGTTTTCTAGGAGGGCCTGTCCTTCGTCGGAGAATACAAATAGGTTCCATAAAGTCCAGCTTTTGGAGTATTGGTCCGGTCGGTGCCTGGATGTGAGGATAAGGCCTTCCGTTTTTGTTTATGTCCAACTTTTCCAAGCCAGGGGCCAATGGTCGTTGGATAGGGGGGGGGGGGGATTTCCAATGGAGGGGGATTACAGACTTTGGCAGCGTCAAGGAGGTGGCGGACCACAGATTTCTTATAGGTTTTCTCCAGGATAGCGGAGGTATGAAGAAGAAAGAAGGCTGGGTCGTCTGGGATAGGACTTTTTGTGAATTTCTGTATGATTTGACGGACCATTTTCCAAAAGTCTGCGATTTTAGAGCATGACCAGAAAATATGTAGGAGTGTTCCTCGCGCCTCCTGGCATCGCCAGCATAGGTCCGCTGGTGAGGGAAAGAATTTATGTAATTGTGATGGGGGTACGATACCACCTCAACATAACTTTAAAATTGGTCTCCTGTATTCTCGTACAAATTGGGGATTTGTGTATGAACCAAAGAATGTGATGTCGTTGGTTTGGGTTAAATTGCCGTCCTTACTCCCTTTTGCCTCCAAACTCCTTGAATGTTTAGTCTACAACTGACTGAACACCTCATTGAGAATGAGCTTCTTGATCCCCTTCAGTATGGATTTCATCCACAGCACTCCACAGAAACTGCTCTCCTAAAACTCAAAAGCTACTTACTAACAGCTAAAACCAATGGTCATTGTTCCGGACTCTAAAGCCTTGTACACACGATCGGATTTTCCGACGGGAAATGTGTGATAGGCTCTTGGTGGAAAATCCAACCGTTTGTATGCTCCATCGGACAATTGTCGGATTTTCTGCGGACAAATTTTGGATGGCATGCTTTAAAATTTTCCGCCAACAACGGTCTGTTGGATTTTACGATCGTGTGTACACAAGTCCGTGGGACAAAAGTACAAGCACGCATGCTCGGAAGCAATACGCAACATTAGCAGAAGGTGCCCAAAGGGTGGCGCTAGAGAGCTGAAAAAACATGTAGTTTTGTGTTTGTTGGCCGACAGTTGTGTGCCGTTTGTATGCAAGACAAGTTCATGGCCAACGCCCTTCAGACAAAAGTCCTGCGCTTTGTCTGCGGAAAATCCTATTGTGTGTGTACCAGGCTTTACTCTTGGCCCTCTCCGCTGCCTTTTGATACAGTTGATCACCCCCTTCTCCTCAAAAAATGAAATTAGCTTGGTTTCCATGGCTGCGCTCTGTTTGGTTCAAATCTTGCCTATCTCACTGCACCTTCAGTGTCGCAACTCCATTTCCTCCTCTCCAATTCCTCTTACCGTTGGGTTCCCCCAAGGTTCTGTCCTTGGAACTGTACTATTCTCGATCTACACGTTCTCCCTGGGTCAGCTGATAGCCTGCCATGGCTTCTGCTACCATTTATATGCTGACTCCCAAATCTATCTCTCTACCCCTCAGCTCACCCCATCAGTTTCCTCACACACCACTGA
Organism: Rana muscosa; assembly: GCA_029206835.1. Taxonomy (NCBI): domain Eukaryota; kingdom Metazoa; phylum Chordata; class Amphibia; order Anura; family Ranidae; genus Rana; species Rana muscosa. Next base: position 240,751,784 of record CM055118.1, read on the forward strand.
TTTACTAACAGACATATCAGCCTGGATGTCACACCACTTCCTCAAACTGAATCTATCAGTCCGTCCCCACATGCCAGGGTTCTAGGGGTAACCCTAGACTCTGAACTGTCCTTTCAGGCCCACATACCATCCCTGTCCAAATCATGCCGCCTTAACCTCCAACACCTCTAGAATACGGTACTTTTTAACCAATTACACCACCAAGCTTCTAATTCACTCCCTGGTCATCTCTCGCCTCGACTACTGAAACTCCCTCCTCATTGGATTACTTTTACATAGACTATCCCCTTTCAGTCCATAATGAATGCTGCTGCAAGACTCCTCCACCTTACCAACCGTTCAGTGTCCTCCACCCCCTCTGCCGATCTCTCCACTGGCTTCCACTCACCCAACGAATAAAATTCAAAGTACTAACAATTTACAAAGCCACCCACGACTCGGCCCCCAGCTACATCACTAACCTAGTCTCAAAATACTAACTAAGCTCTTTTCGGTCCACCCAAGACCTCCTGCTCTCTAGCTCCCTTGTCACCTCCTCCCATGCTCCCCTCCAGGATCTCTCTAGAGATTCTCCCATCCTTTTCAATGCCCTACCCCAATCTGTCTGACTGTCCCCCTAATCTATCCATCTTTAGATGATCCCTAAAAACACTTCTCTTTAAAGAAGCCTATCCTGCTTCTAAAGGCCCATACACACGATCAGACTTTTTGACAATTGTCCAACGTACGTGTTTGATCGGACAATCTGTGTGTATGCTCCATCAGACAATTGTTTTTTTAGTTTTTCATCGGACAAATGTCCGATGGAGGATAATCTGATCGTGTGTACACAAGTCCATTGGACTAAAGTCCAAAGTACAAACGTGCATGCTCAGAACCAATGCTAAACATCAGACAACAATAGCAGAAGTTGCCCAAAGGGTGGCGGTAAAGAGCTGAAAAACCATGTGATTTGGTGAAAGTTGGCTGAAAATGTTGTGGCGTGTGTATACAGAACAAGTTCACGGCCATTCGGACCAAAATCCACTGTAAAGTCCGATTGGAAGTCCGATCGTGTGTATGAGGCTTAACTAATACACTGTTTACTTTCTCCATCAGCTCATCCCCCACAGCTATTACCTTTTGTATCAATTGACCCTCCCTCTTAGATTGTAAGCTCTAACGAGCAGGGCCCTCTGATTCCTACTGTTCCAAATTGTAATGTAACTATAATGTTTGCCTTCATTTTTTGTTAAGCGCTGCGCAAGCTGTTGGTGCTATATAAATCCTGTATTATTATTATTATTATTATTATTAATAATAATATTATTTCCAACCTTTCCTTTTGATGGATTAAACTCTGCTTGATTTCAGGTAACAATGATCAGGTTTGGCCTATTGATGAGTTGGAAGATGTGACTCAGGAAAATAACCACAAAGAGGAAGATGAAACTCTACTCCTTTCTTATGACTTTCCAGAGAATACCACTACAGACGCTCCTGCAATGGATACAGATATAGCTGATGGTAAAGAGGATGCTGATCAATTTTGCAAAGGATTATGGGAGTAAAACTAGTTAAATTTAGATCTTTACTTCTACGACAAAAGTACCCCGTTATTCCATATTCTCAAAACTATTTCAAGGCTCTGTATGGGTATTAGTCTTTTGTATACCCATTTATATGTAACTGGGCCTTAAAGCGGTAGTAAATCGTGGCTTTTTTAAAAAAAAAAAAAAAACGCAACCTGCAAGACAATGGCAATAATGTGCCAGTATACATCGCATACTAGCACATTATGAAATCCTAACCTTATAACGAAGCCTGCATGGGAGTCACGGCTGTGCGATGGAGCTTTGAAGGGATGGCACGGGTATGTTGTACCTTCAGGTGCATGCACCCGTGACGTCGCCAGCTACATGCAGCGTGAATATCTCCTAAACGGTGCAAGTTTAGGTGATATTCACTGTACCTATAGGTAAGCCTTATTATAGGCTTGCCTGTAGCTACAAGTTGAAAGAAGACTTTGCTACCACTTTAAAGTGTAATGGCTAAAGTTGGGAAATCTTAGTTCTTTTGTCATGTTTTTATTATTCTTTATAATGCAGAATCACACAATATAAAATCTTATCAGTAAGGATTGGTAGGTTAGTATAACAATCTTATCGCCAAGTCGTCTATAGTATAAACGCATTTGCAACGTTAATCCTCCCAATAAAATGTTACCATGCTTGCATAGTAAAAGTATAATTCTAAAACAAATCCTTATTTCTTTTTCGTACATCACGGGACACAGAGCGACTTAGTCATTACTAATGGGTTATATAGATTACCTTCAGGTGTTGGCACTGGCCAATTCCAAACCGGAAGTACCCTCCCCTATATAAGCCCCTCCCACCCGGGAGCACCTCAGTTTTTTGCCAGTGTCTAAGGTGTTGGCCAAAGAGTAACATGTGTTTTCAATGGGCTTGCGTACAGGTTCTTTTGGGCCTCAGTAAGCTGTTCCGGATCCCACCAAAAAAGCTTCATAGCTAAACGGTCGGTACCCGGGCCTTGCAGCAGAAGAGCAAGGTTTTGCCTGTAATGCTTCTCTTAGGAGGGCTGGACCCTGGGATCCAGAGCTCTGGTCATACCCACGACCAAGATGTTGTCTGTGCAGGGTGCTATACAGGTCCAGGGGAGTGGAATCCTTGGTAACCCGGTCCCTGAAGGTTTAATTACAATGCCTGCCGTGATAGGTGAAGTTTGGACTTCTGTGGACCAAACAAAGTCCTGCGGCGGGGAATCAGGTAAGTGGGGGCCCCCAGGAACTTGGTTCTATTGGGGGACCCCCAAGCCTAATTTGTCTTTCTGTCTGTTAGCTAACGGTATTCCCGCTAAATATCTGTGTTTGCCTATAACTACTGAAAAATGTAAAATTTTAATAGTAGTCAAAAAAAAAAAAAAAAAAAAACAGGGACCGCGGTACCTGTGTTAAACCACTAGAGGCCGCTGTAGTCCATTTTTCTTGTCATGTGGATCTTTGGTTTTCTCAAGTCAAAAGATCCAGGCAGCTGGTAAGTTTCTCTGTGGGAATCCACTTCCTCTGCCCTGTTGCTGCGCTCATCCACCGCACAGGCCCTCCGGCAAAAAGGGCCCTGGCTCCTAGTCCCCTGTTTGATTTCGAAAAGGGCGCCAATGGCGCGCGGGCGCGTGCACGCGCCTCCTATGAAAAAAAAGGGGCGGGGCGGGTGGATGACGCTCGATGCGCGGCGCTTCTGCGCATGTGCGGGCGTCCCAGCATGGTTAAAAGACACAGTACAAGTGTCAGCTGCATGCAAACAGAGCTAGCAACAAACAGTGGCACACAGAGGCGGTTGATGCAGGCATCCCCATAGAAAGGCACTTTAGTGGACACCAGCTGGTATATAGCAGCACCTGTGTTAGACTATTACCAGCAAAATTGGTGTATGACGACGGGAATACCTCAGCTTTGTGCTTAAAGGATATGTCGTCCAGACGCTCCGGAAATAGATCTTCCAGGAAGCCAAAGGGGTCTCCATCGGGCTCTGAGGATATTGGGCATGCTTGTACTGCACCAATCTCCCCTGAGAATTCAGAGGTCAGTAGCCGTAGAAACCCCGCAGGAATGCCTGGTGCTGCGGCTGTCCCCAGTCCACCTGCTCCTGTATATATAACAGAGGAGGTTTTATCCTCAACTCTGGGAGGATTGGAAGAGAGATTAACAGCATTGATCGCTGCTTCCCTGTCTCAGGAAAAGCGCGTCCGATCTCCGTCTCCTCCTTCAGAGTGCCTGTTAGTGGAGGAACAGCCCCACACAGAGATCGACCTACCTGAAGGGGATCAGGATGAGGTTGATTCAATTATGGAGGAATCAACAGTGGAAGAACCTTTCTCAGCTTCTCAGGCTGAAAGATTATGGGTTCAGTCTCTGACTAACATGGTCCGATCAGCATTTTAAATGCCTCTGGCGGAACCACCATCCACTACGGTTTCCTCGCTGGGGTCGCTAAAAGCTCCCCAGGCTGTCTGTTCCTTCCCAATCCACCCTTTATTAGAAGGGCTTATTTACCAGGATTGGGAGCATCCTGATAAAATATTTGCTCCCCCCAAGAGATTTCCGGTGATCTATCCCATGGAGGATAAGTTCATAAGAAAATGGAGGGTCCCTACAGTGGACGCAGCCATCTCTTCTGTTAACAAATCACTGACATGTCCAGTAGATAATGTTCCAATGTTCAAAGACCCAATAGATAAAAAATTGGAGTCTTTACTAAAATCTGCTTTCTCTACAGCAAGTTTGGTGACACAACCTGCGGTAGCAGCGATTGGAGTCTGCCAAGCAGTGAAAGATCAGTTGAAACAAGTCTTAAGGGACTTACCAGGTCAGCAGGCTCTTGCCCTAGCTGACCTGCCTAGAGCCTTGTGTTTTGCGGTGGACGCCATAAAGGATACAATCCAACAGGCCTCCCGCTTTACGCTGTCTATAGTACATATGCGTAGGCTTCTGTGGCTCAAAAACTGGTCTGCTGAAGCTCCCTGTAAAAAACTGCTGGTTAGCTTCCCATTTCATGGAGAACGCTTATTTGGAGAAGATCTGGATAAATATATCCAGAAAATTTCTGCCGGTAAAAGTTCACTCTTACCGGTTAAGAACAAGGGTAGAAGTCCTTCTTTTAAGAGGCCTACTTCTCCAGTCCCAGGCACATCGGCTGTGAAGCAGTTCCGACGGCCTCCGCGGTCAAGTTCAGGGGGCAGAAATCGGGGACAATCACAGGGTAACAAGAAGCCCTGGATCAAGAAAGGTACAAAACCTCCTCCCAAGGCATGAAGCGTTGCCCCCACTCAATCGGGTGGGGGGAAGACTTCAGTTGTTCACAGAGACCTGGCGGGACACCATCAGAGACAGATGGGTGCTCCCCGCAGTAAGTCTGGGATACAAGCTGGAGTTAAAAGGCACTCCTCCTGCCCAATTTATGAGGTCAAACGTGCCAAGAGATCCCCAAAAGAGAGGATCCCTCCTTCTGGCACTAGAACAACTATTGCTCCAAGGTGTAATCATGAAGGTTCCCCTGGAAGAAAGCGGATTCGGGTTTTACTCGAACCTTTTCACAGTCCCCAAACCAAATGGGGACGTGAGGCCCATATTAAATCTAAAAGGGCTAAACAAGTTCCTAAATATCAGGACTTTTCGGATGGAGTCGATCCGATCGGTGGCCACCGCCCTACAAGGGCAGGAATGGCTAGCCTCGATCGACATAAAGGATGCTTATCTGCATATTCCCATCTTTCCGGCCCACCAGAAATTTCTACGCTTTGCAGTAGAAGGGCGCCATTTTCAGTTCAGAGCCTTACCTTTCGGTCTGGCCACAGCACCACGAGTGTTCACAAAAATTCTGGCCCCATTATTGGCCAATCTAAGAACACAGGGTGTAACGATAATGGCATATCTAGACGACCTGCTACTAATAGACCACTCAGTGGAAAAGCTGGAAGTAGCTATTCACAAGACAATCGAGTATCTGGAATATCACGGTTGGATTATCAACCGGGACAAGTCAGCTCTAAGACCAGTCAAAAGTCTGGAATACTTAGGGCTAAGGCTGGATTCAAATCAGAGAAAGATTTTCTTACCTCCAGAGAAGGTGTCGTCTTTAAAAGATTTGACCCACTTAGTGGGTACAAAAAGAAAACCATCCATACGCCTCTGCATGAGGCTGCTGGGAAAGATGGTGGCTTCATTCGAAGCGGTACCCTACGGTCAATTCCATTCAAGGAATTTGCAAAGGGCCATACTGTCAGCCTGGAACAAAAAAGTTCAGGCTTTAGACTTACCAATGTCCCTGTCCCCTTCCGTTCGCAAGAGCCTCCATTGGTGGTTGGTGCCCCAGAATCTGGAAAGAGGGAAACCCTTCAGTCCGGTTTTCTTGGAAGGTGGTCACTACAGATGCCAGCCTCATAGGCTGGGGGGCAGTACTGGAGCAATGGTCTCTCCAGGGCAAGTGGTCAGAAGCAGAAAAGGCCCTGCCCATCAATCTCTTAGAGATACGAGCAGCCCGGTATGCCCTAGTAGCATGGACATCCAAACTCCAAGGGTCCCCTGTCAGAATTCAATCAGACAATGCCACGGCAGTGGCATATATCAATCACCAGGGTGGCACCAAGAGTCGTGCAGCCCAGAGGGAAGCAAATTGCATCCTGGAGTGGGCAGAAAAATATGTCCCAGCCTTATCCGCGGTTTTCATCCCAGGAGTGGAAAATTGGAGAGCGGACTTTCTAAGTCGCCAACAATTATGCCCGGGGGAATGGTCTCTTCACCCCAAGGTTTTCCAGGCAATATGCCAGCGGTGGGGAACACCGGATGTAGATCTGCTAGCATCCAGATTCAACGCAAAGGTGGACAGATTTGTGTCTCGCACAAGGGATCCCCCAGCTTGCGGCTCGGATGCCCTAGTGTTCCCTTGGGATCAGTTCAAGCTGATATATGCATTCCCACCGCCACAATTGTTACCGCGATTACTCCGCAGAATCAGGGTAGAAAAGAAACCAGTGATTCTGGTGGCTCCAGCGTGGCCCCGAAGGGCATGGTACGCGGAGATTGTAAAAATGTCAGTGAGGAGTCCTTGGACCCTCCCACATCGTCCGGACCTGCTGTCGCAGGGACCGATATACCACCCTTCCTTACCAGCCCTAGGTTTGACGGCCTGGCTATTGAAGCCCACATTCTGAAAAAGAGAGGGCTCTCTAATTCTGTGGTATCTACCATGATCAATGCCAGGAAACCGGTATCCAGGCAGATCTATTATAGGATCTGGAAAGCATACATTACGTGGTGTGAGGCCAAGAAATGGCATCCACGTAAGTACGTGATAGGGAGGATTTTGGACTTCCTACAGTGGGCTGTAGATAGGAAGCTTGCCTTGAGTACTATCAAGGGTCAGATTTCGGCCTTGTCAATATTTTTTCAAAGGCCCTTGGCTTCGCATTCACTAGTCAAAGCCTTTATACAAGCAGTGATGCGTATTAGCCCTCCGGTTAGTATTCCCATATGTCCTTGGGACCTAAACCTGGTTCTGTCGGTTCTACAGAAACAACCGTTTGAACCATTACAACACATTTCCTTGGTTCTTCTCACCAGGAAATTGATTTTCTTAGTAGCCGTTTGTTCGGCTAAAAGAGTATCGGAATTAGCCGCCTTGTCCTGTAAGGAGCCATATCTAGTTGTCCATAAGGACAGAGTAGTATTACGTCCTCATCCAGCCTTTCTTCCTAAGGTGGTATCGAGGTTTCATTTGAACCAAGATGTGGTTCTTCCTTCTTTTTTCCCCAAACCTAGCTCGGTAGAGGAAAAGTTATTACATTCTTTGGATGTAGTAAGAGCAGTTAAAGCTTATCTAAAAGCCACTGCTCAGATTCGCAGAACGGATTCTTTATTTGTTCTGCCGGAAGGCCCCAGAAAGGGTCAGGCAGCATCAAAATCTACTTTAGCCAAGTGGATTCGACAGGTCATAATACAAGCCTATGGCTTGAGAAAGAGACCGCCTCCGTTCAAAGTTAGGGCGCACTCCACAAGAGCAGTTGGAACTTCATGGGCAGTGCATCACCAGGCCTCCCTGGCTCAAGTATGTAAGGCCGCAACATGGTCTTCGGTACGCACGTTTACTAGGTTCTACCAGGTAGACGTTAGAAGTCAGGAGGATGTCGCCTTTGGGCGCAGTGTGTTGCAGGCCGCAAAAGATCCTCATGCCTGATGGCGCCCAGCTTATGTATCCCTCCCCTCATTTGGCATTGCTTTGGGACGTCCCATTAGTAATGACTAAGTCGCTCTGTGTCCCGTGATGTACGAAAAAGAAAAAGGGATTTTTATAACAGCTTACCTGTAAAATCCTTTTCTTGGAGTACATCACGGGACACAGAGCTCCCACCCCTCTTTTTGGGACACTTATTGCTTGGCTACAAAACTGAGGTGCTCCCGGGTGGGAGGGGCTTATATAGGGGAGGGTACTTCCGGTTTGGAATTGGCCAGTGCCAACACCTGAAGGTAATCTATATAACCCATTAGTAATGACTAAGTCGCTCTGTGTCCCGTGATGTACTCCAAGAAAAGGATTTTACAGGTAAGCTGTTATAAAAATCCCTTTTTCACACAGCAATCTTATAGTGTCTTAACCACTTCCCGCCCAGTCAATAGCAGATTGACGTCCGGGAAGTGGTTCTGTTATCCACCCTGGACGTCATATGACGTCCTGCGGGATAACAGCCGCCGCGCGCCCGGGGGGGCGCGCATCGCGGCGATCGGTGGGTCAGTCTGACCCACCGCTACACTGATCTCGGTAAGAAGCCTCCGTCGGAGGCTTTTTACCACGTGATCAGCCGTGTCGAATCACGGCTGATCACAATGTAAACAGGAAGAGCCGTTGATCGGCTCTTCCTCACTCGCGTCTGACAGACGCGAGTAGAGGAGAGCCGATCGGCGGCTCTCCTGACAGGGGGGGTTCGCGCTGATTGTTTATCAGCGCAGCCCCCCCTCGGATACCCACACTAGACTACCAGGGAAGCCCCCCAGGACCACCAGGGAAGCCCCAATCATGTGGATGGCCCCCATGGCCATCCACATGTAGTAAAAATAAATAAATAAAAACATTAAAAAAAATGCCAATCAGTGCCCAAAAAGGGGCACTGACTGGCACTTTCACAATGTGTGGTGGCTGCCATTGCTGGGCACCAATGCCACCTACTAGTGTCCATCAGTGCCACCTATCAGTGCCACCTATCAGTGCCCATTCCTGCCAATCTGTGCCCACCTATCAGTGCCCGTCCGTGCCACCTATCAGTGCCCGTCCGTGCCACCTATCAGTGCCCGTCCGTGCCACCTATCAGTGCCGCCTATGAGTGCCCATCAGTGCCGCCTATGAGTGCCCATCAGTGCCGCCCATCAGTGCCGCCTATCAGTGCCCATCATCAGTGCCCATCATCAGTGCCACCTCATTAGTGCCACCTCATCGGTGCCCATCAGTGTCGCCTTATCAGTGCCCTTCAGTGCCACCTTATCAGTGCCCGTCATTGAAGTAGAAAAGGTACTTATTTACAAAAATAAATAAACAGAAACAAAGAAAAACTTAGTTTTTTTAAAAAATTTCGCTCTTTTTTTATTTGTTGTGCAAAAAATCTAAATCGCAGAGGCGATCAAATACCACCGAAAGAAAGCTCTATTTGTGGGAACAAAATGATAAAAAAATTTGTTTGGGTACAGTGTAGCATGACCGCGCAATTGTCATTCAAATTGCGACAGTGCTGAAAGCTCAAAATTGGCTTGGGCAGGAAGCTGTATAAGTGCATGGTATTGAAGTGGTTAAACATATAATCTTATGAATAAATGTCATATATCCCAAATGTATAACGTGCAAATGTGCACTCCCCTTATAATTTTTTTTTTTTTTGATTGTTTATTTTTTACAAGTGGGTCCAAATGTGCCTATATATTCAGTGCGGTTATTCCTCTCCTGGTTGCCCTCTTGTACTGCCAGTGTGCTGGCGCCCCATAACCACTTCAGCTCTGGAAGGTTTTACCCTCTTTATGATCAGGGCATTTTTTTTATTTTCGCCACTGTGCTACTTTACAGGGTTAGATAGGTAAGTGTTAGAATAATGGTGGCTATAGATGCAGGGATTTTAGTTTTACCATGGACTTCCACTTTAAAGGATCTGTATTTGAATAAATGTAGATTATTGTACATACCGTAAATGAGCCCTAGTGTGTTTTTTTTGTAGCCAAAATTTATATATTTTCAGGGAATGTATGTATGTATGTATGTAGAGAGATCGAGAGAGCGAGATCTTGGTTCAGCGAGAACACAAATCTTGTACAGTAGTTACTATGCAGTTCTTGGCTGTGTTCACAGATCAGCCCCTCCTGCAGCCTTGTGTCTTGCTAAAAAGTTACAATTTGGGACTACTAGATGAAAGGAGTCTGAGGAAAGGCCTGCAGCAGACTGATGACAATACCCAAAAATGGCGATTGGGTGGGGGGGGGGGGGGCGCTGAAGTTCAGACCTGCTGTTATCAAACACAGTTTTCCCAAAGGTTAAAAAAGCCATTTGTTTGTTGACTAGGGAGGAGCTTTATGTTCGAGTCAAGTTTGGCGAACAGCGAACAATTTTGGGGAGTTCGCACCAAATTCGAAAACCCGCGGAACACCCTTTAAAAGTTTGTGAGAAATCAAGTGTTAATTTTTAAAGGTTAATATGCAAGTTATTGTCATAAAAGGTGTTTGGGGACCTGCGTCCTGCCCCAGGGGACATGTATCAATGCAATTTTTTTTATTTATTTTTTTACTGCCGTTTTTCGGGAGCAGTGATTTTTTTTTTTTTTTAAATAATGCTTAAAGTGAAACAAAAGTGAAATATTCCTTTAAATTTCGTACCGGGGGGGGGGTTGTATAGTATGCCTGTAAAGTAGCGCATGTTTCCCATGTTTAGAACTGTCCCTGCACAAAATGTCATTTTCTTAAGTGGGGGGGAAAAAAGTCATTTAAAACTACTCGCGGCTATTAATGAATTGTCGGTCCCCGCAATACAGATCAAAGTCATTGAAAAAAATGTCAGGGGTTCTCCCCCCAGTCCATTACCAGGCCCTTTGGGTCTGGTATGAATATTAAGGGGAACCGCGAACCAAAAAAAGCGTGGGGTTCCCCCTAGTCCATTACCAGGCTCTTCAGTTCTGGTATGGATATTAAGGGGAACCCTGCGCCATTTAAAAAGAAAATGGCGTGTGGGGATTCCCCCAAAAAATCCATACCAGACCCTTTTTCTAGCACACAACCTGGCAGGCCGCAGGAAAGGGGGGGGGGGACGAGAGCGCCCCCCCCCCCTCCTGAACTGTACCAGGCCACATGCCCTCAACATAGGGAGAATGTCCCCATGTTGATGGGGACAAGGGCCTCATCCCCACAACCCTTGCCCGGTGGTTGTGGGGGTCTGCGGGCGGGGGGCTTATCGGAATCTGGAAGACCCCTTTAACAAAGGGGACTCCCAGATTCCGGCCCCCCACCTATGTGAATTGGTAACTGGGTACATTGTACCCCTACCATTTCACAAAGAAAGTGTCAATGTTAAAAACCACGCACACAGTTGGGATAAGTCCTTTATTAAAAATAAAAACGTCAAAAATAAAACATTACAGCGTTTTAATCCATTCTCGATGTCACGCGGTGGTCCATTGTCCAGCGATGCTCCAGTCTTCACTCCACACGAAACCCCCATGACGCGTAAGAGGTAGCGGGGTCACCCTTCCCTGTCCATTGGGGTAACCCCCGGCTTGCCCGGGGATGGGTGACCCCGCCCTGTGACGTCACGGGGCAGGGTCACCCGTCCCCGTCATTGGGTTACCTGGGGATGGGTCGGGTGACCCCTGCCCCCTCTTATGCGTTATTGGGGTTTCGTGTGGAGTGGAGACTGGAGCATCGCTGGAGAATGGATCACTGCGGCACATCGAGAATAGATTACAACGCTGGACAGACTGGATTGCATCTCTGGAATGTTTTTTTTTTTATTTTTAATAAAGGACTTATCCCAACTGTGTCTGTGTGGTTTTTAACACTTTTGACACTTTCTTTTGTGAAATGGTAGGGATACAATGTACCTAGTTACCAATTCACATAGGATGGGGGGGGGCGGAATCTGGGGGTCCTGTCACGCGATCGCCTGGGACCTGTCACGTGTCCCAGGTGATCGCCTACAGGGAGGGGCCGCCTAAGGCGATATGACGTGTCGCCTAAGTGGTCCCTGGGTGGAAGTAGGAAGTGGGACAGAAATTTTTCTGCGGGGTCACCCAAGCATGCTCGCTCCCGAGCTGCATTTCCATTCATACGCAGGGCCACCCCCTTTTTTTCTCATTGGCTCACTGGCTGTAATTGACAGCAATGGGCGCCGTTGGGTCCTGCTGCTGCCTCTTCCAATGAGGAGGAAGAGTCCCTGGAGAGCCGAGGCTATCATGCACATCGCTAGATTGCGATGGGGTTAGGTCATTTTTTTGGGGAGCTAGGGGGTTGCTGCACACAGAAGGTAAAAAACCTTGAGCCTTTAGAACGACTTTTAGCTTTTAGAACAATATTTTGGGTTAAAGTGATTGTAAGGTCTCGTGTTTATTTTTAAGGGAATTTTTTTTTTTTTTTTTTTTTTTTTTTTTTATACTTGCCTGCTCTGTGAAGTGGTTTTGCCCAGATCCTCCTCTTCTCGGGTCCCTCTTTGGTGCTCCTGGCCCCTCCCTCCTGTTGAGTGCCCCCACAGCAAGCGGCTTGCTATGGGGGCACCCGAGCCGAGCCACAGCTCTGTATATCCGTTCAGACACGGATTTGCTTTTCGGCCCCACACCCAGTCTCTCCTGATTGCCTAACTGACTTTGACCGCAGCGGGAGCCAGTGGCGCTGCTGCTGTGTCTCAGCCAATTAAGAGGGAGAATCCTGGACGGCCGAAGCACTTGTGCGCATCGCTGGATAGAGATGGGGCTCGGGTAAGTATTAGTAGGGCTGCTACACATAGTTTTTTTTTATCCTAATGCATATGCATTAAGATAAAAAAAACCTTCTGCCTTTACAAACTTTTTAGAGTACTGACAATCCCATTACTTTTACTTTTCTTCCTACTTACCTGGCACCGTGTTCTGAATTCAGAGACGTTACTAGGATTTGCCATGTGTAGGAGGGGGCAGGGACTTGAGTTTCTGGCGCTTTATCAATCGGTTGTTTGTATTTTGCTTTGCTCTAAGTATGCTATCTGTTTTTTTTTTGTCTATAATAAAGTATTTTTATATTCCAGAAACCTTCGTCGCCTTTGAGCCTGATACTGTTCCTACCAACAGAGTGACTCGATCCTCCAAGAGCAATGTAACGTTTACCTGAGCATTTCTCTTTCTGTCCTCCATATAATGTTTTTCTCTCCGATGTTTGTCACTCATGATGGGGAACCTTTTTTACATGTAGGTTTATTGCCGCATAGGCATGACAAGAAGTTAAATCTAAAATTTTGTCAGTGCCATTGTTTAAACCTGAACTCCAAGCAAATGTTAACTCCTTGGCGCTGAGCACACGCAAAGGCATCCTCTCGACGGCCGTGTCTTGGCGCCGAGCGGCCACATATTTTTGTGCAATAGAGCACAGTTACCGGCGGCTAAGGGAAAGCTCCTGTTCGCATCTTGCGATCGGCAGCTTTCCGATCATGTGATAGCCAATCACGGCAGTCACATGACGATAAGCCTCCCAGCATTCTAAACCCCTTTTAAAGGTGGGCATACGTGGGCTCAGTGAATACAGTTCTATATTAATTTTAATGGATTTTTAAGTTGAACTCTGGGGTAAGCAAATATTGTCTAAATGCAAGAGGCATATGTGTATTCTTCAATCTTAGTGTGCTTTGTGTATTTCCTCGGTCTGTGAAGTTGACCAGCACTAAACTTTGCTTCTTTGCAGTCGCTTCCTGTAATGACGACCGGTCACTGCTGTTCTTTCTTTTTGTGCAGGGTGACTGGTCTTGTATCCAATCCTGGTGCCATTTTCTGCATTCAGTTTGTAGTTGGTGATTCTTTTGGGTCTTTTCCACAGCCCTGGTGTCTGCACAGGCTATGTACAGCACATTGATCTCGCCACTACATTTACAAGCGAATAACCGGGTTTGCAAAGGCATTTGGTGCGCACACACAATGGAATTCATTTTTGTCTATTGAATGACCCCCACAATTCTGATCCTGTCATCTAGCAAGCAAACTGTATGCTGGCCCAGGAATAGCCCCCTCCTACTCCCAGAATTCACGTTTTTTTTTTCTAGTGTCCTAGTGGGATGGATGTCTACCCACACTTTCCACTCTTCCCTTGACTTAAGCTGGTCTCTACATACCAACTAAAGTAAGACAAAAATCTCCTGCGCTCTGTGTATCTTCAAAACACGGGTGGTGTGGTTCCGTCTAGAGGCAAAGTCTAAAATCTTGCAGCCCTCCTCAGAACAATGGGTGTTCATACGGCTAGAAAAAAGGAGGGTGCACCGACCTAGTGCATTACCACTTAAAGGTTTATTAAAATATGAATAAAAAGCAATAGTCCTACTCACACACATATATAGTGGAGGGTTTATGAGAGCTATCATGGACCACCTAGACTCTGAGGAAAGGGGTGCGTCCCAGAAACACGTCAGCCATCTGGATGTTTTGGGGTATCCTCCGACCCTCTCTGTTAAGTGCAGTCGGTGGATGCCAAGAATTTTAGCCCTTTTGCCTGATAAGCTTGTACCTAAGCTTTGTCTGTGAGTAGGACTATTGCTTTTTATTCATATTTTAATAAACCTTTAAGTGGTACAGCACTAGGTCGGTGCGCCCTCCTTTTTTTCTTCTTCCTCTACATACCAACTAACCAGATCTTTCCTCAGCTTTAACTTGGAGTGCCTTACCTGGTTCCAAGGTGCAGGGCTAGTCTTGAATCTGCCAGTAAAAGCACCACAGTGCAGAGGTCGGTATACAAAGGTCAAACGTTGGCCGTTGATTTCTTTCCAGGTCCAGAGATGTGGCAATGCCCGTCTTTGAAGGCTTACTTTTTGTTTAGGTCAGGTTGAAGTGATGGGAGCTCATACTTGAACTGCTGTGTGAAATGGATGTTTGGAGCCTTGTGTTTTTGGCTTGTTATAAGTATCTAAACTGCTTTCCCGCATTCGACTGCTGTCCATACAGATTCTCAGAGGATTCTGGCTAAGGGTGTGGGACACTGATGCCCTATCCAAAGAGCATATGACACTGCCTGGCTTTTGAAAGATGTCATTTCTTTGGACCTGCACTTGACACAGTCCTCAATGATTCGACAGGAGGTCCTAGCAACCCTCTGCAGCTGCTCCCTCTGCTTTTTGTTACCGCACAGTTTCTCAAACCTCCCCTGGTCCCTTGGGTCCCTCTCTCACACCTGGACATTTTTCCCCCAGCCCCTGTGTTAGTTTGGACTCTGGAGCTGGGCCACTGCTCTGTGTCTCAGGAATTTCCTTCCCTTTTGGCATGTCCGTTCCCCAATGTTACCTGGTATATCCCAGTGTCCCCACCCCGCTTTCCAGAGGGACCTTCTGATTTACTAGGTCATCTGGATCCAGCTTTGACTATCCCTTACCTGGTTAGGGATTTGGCACCTCCTGTGTCACTTTTGAGTACCTGATATTTCTTGGAGCCAGCGCTCCTTTTGTTAGGCTTTGTCTTGCTGCCATTCTCATTCTGCGATACTGAGACAACCCCCTGTGAAGAGAACAAGCTTCATGGATCTGTTGGATTTTGCAGGCTGTGGGCAGAAAACAGACCCTGCTTTATTGCTTAATTACAGCATAAAGCCAGGTTACCATTCTAGGTATACTGTATAAATCTAAGGACTGGATTGACAGAACTAAAATTATCCTACTCCCATTTATGTATTTCATCATGTGTATTTAGTGGTTTGCGTGGAGTTCATCTTTAATGGGAAGTATGTAAAATGACATGAGGACAGTATTGACATTGTGGTAATGTGGGTAGAAGGCAAAATAGTTAAACCGTTAAGGTTTAAAGGCCACATGCAACAAAATATAGTTTAGTTTTTGTGGGGTGTTGGACAGGAAGTTATCACTGCCAGTTGGTTGCTGTTCTTCAGGCATCCATCAGTCATGACCAGGCTTTCTGCAGGCTTTTTGGTTCTCCATGATTTCATGAACACACCAAAAGCCTAGAGGTCATTTTACAACTCAGTGTGGTTGGAATCTTACCTACATCCACCCAAATCAGGCAAAATATTTAAATCTGTTAATGTAGAAGAAACCTAGTGGAGCGATGGCCATGAGACCAAGAGCTAAGTACAATGTGTTTCCTTAGCAGGCTTGCATTTCTGAAGACCCCTCTACATGTGACGACTCTCAAACAGCTGACAACAGCAAAGTTCAAGTGAGTGCAACAGCCAAACCTTCTTCCAAAAGAGTCCGAAAGCCTGGTTCCATCAGGAGAGTTATAGTAAGTTCTTGTTTTATTCTAAAAGTGACATCTGTAAGGCTACATTCACACAGAGCAGTTTACGTTTGTTGCATTTAGAGACAGCAAATTTTGGCAGTGGGTGACATCAGTGGGATGAAACATGTCAACTGCTCGTCTTCTTCAGGGGAGAGGAGAAAGCTGTAAAATCATCCGATCCTTCACTCCACTGGCAAATGGCACTCTTCCCCGATCCAGCGGGGGAATTTTTTTTATTTATTTTTTTGTGCAAATAGGGATCGGAGGATTAGGTAAGCATAGCTCTGTTCTCCTCAACTCTAGCCAAAAGTGAACGGTAGAAGTGGTTGTAAAACCTTCAGTGTGCTGCTCTCCCCACGGCCCCCCTAATACTTACCTGATCCAGTGATGTGCATGGGAGCCTAATTTGTCCGGGATTTCTCTTTCCTCATTGGCTTAGACACAGCAGCAGGAGCCATTTGCTCCCACTACTGTCAATCACAGGCAGTGAGCCAATGAGGAGAGGGTGGGGGGCTGGGCTGAGCCACGGCTCTGTGTCTGGGGAACAAGCACGCACCAATCGGGGGGGGGGGGGTGGAGCCAGGAGCGCCAGTGGGGGATCCGAGAGGAGGATTGGGGCAAGTATAACTTTGTTTTTTTTTAATGTTATTTAAAAAAAAAAAAAACAGTTTAACCCATACTGTGTGGTCCTTTTTTTTGTTCGTAATCTTGCTACTCCTGTTGTACTTTTCCTACTGTAAGATAAACTAAAAATCCAACAGGTGAGTTTTAAGGCATGAATATGGTTTCAGTGCACCAGAAGGTGTATACAGTATGTTGGTTGTCTGATATTGGTATACTAGATTATGTTGAGAATGTCTCATACTTGCTGAACTTATGACTATGAGTTGATGGAACTAATACTGTGTGTCTAACAACTCGTGTAATGCTGCATTGTCAGCCTTTATTATACTACTGTACAACAGACAACTCCCATATTATCTCTATTCTACTACTTTATCGACCCACTGCGACTATATTGTTGTGTACCTGGGTTGGTTCTGTTTTTACTGCTTCTAAAAATTCAATAAAGCAATCTGATTGTAAAAATAAAAAAAATCCAATGGGGAAAGTGAGACTCCATCATTGTTACATGTAAGGAAACCTGGGAGCTAGTATCGTGATTTTAATTTGTGCATTTTAGATACACATTAAGAAGAACTTCAAACGTTACCTTTACAGAAAATCTGTAAGGTGAACTTACACTGGACTCCCTCCCCATCGCACCCGGTCCCTCTATACCTGAGGCCAGCGATCTCCTGCACTGACACATTGTATAGCCGCTTTACTGGTCCGGGGATTTGAAATCCCCCCCCCCCCCCCCTCACACGGCTTTCTCTCCTCTTTCAGCGCTGACAGGACGGGCTACACGAGTTCAGTGACGACCAATTAAAATGCCTCCTATACGTACCTTTTTACAAGGTACGTTTAGGAAATTAGGCCGCTAGGGATGTCAGATCTCCAGACCGGTAAAGTGGCGACCGATGTGTCAGTGCAAGAGATCGTGGGACTCCGGTATAGCGGGACCTGATGTGATGGGGAAGGGGGGTCCAGTGTAAATTAATTTTTACAGATTTTTCTGCAAAGGTGAACTTACCCTTTTAAGTTTTATGTTACAGTCATGATATTTCTTTTTAAGATGGAAGTTATTTTATAACATTTGATTCATTTTTTTTTTTTTTTTTTTTAGGTAAAAGTTCCAAAGGTTATGGGTAAAAAGGGCCGTGGGAGACTCAAGAACCCTGCTCGGAAACCTTTTTATGGGGAGCGAGAAATGGTCTCCAAGAAGCCACTGCTGAGTCCTATTCCAGAGCACCCCACACTTCCTGCCTCTACACCGGTCTCTCCTGGTAAGTCTCCGTTCAGTTCCTTTCAGTGACCGTGAATGATGGTGATGATGAAGTGTTTGTACTATAACGCTAGCCCTACAAACTGGGCACACTCTCCCCTCCTCCTGCTGCCCACCAGCGCATCTCTGGGCTCTCACTTCCGGCGAGCCTAGTATGCCATCAGCCAGTTTACCATAGAGCCGGCCATGGACTGGATGGTCCCTGGTAGAGCTGCACGATTTTTCATTTAAAAAAACTCGATCTCGATTCAACCCCCCCCCTCCGATCCTAATCAGCCATTTTCACGAATCTATGTAAGCAGTGCAGAGCTGAACTGTCAAATAAAAGCAGACAAATGTTTTATCAACATTCCTCAGCACTGAGAGATAGAGAGGAGATAAATAAGGTCAGTTTAACCACTTAAAGCGATGTTCCACCCACTTTTGAGAGGTAGTCTTCAACGAAAAACCACCTCTCCACCCCTCGTTTTTTTTTTTCTTCTAACATACCTTTTTATGAAGTACAGCCTGTACTTCCGATCCATCTGGTCCGCGGCGCAGGATGTAATATCCTCTTCTTTGGCAAGTGCCCCCGCTGTCTCCTGGTACATGTGTGTGTGTGTGTGTGTCTCCCAGAAGACAGCCAGCCATTCACAAAGCACTGCGTGACATGCGCAGCAGGAAACAGGCGGTGAAGCCGCAAGGCTCCACTGCCGATTTTTTCTTAATTAGAATGGCGCCTGCACCCGATCCAAAGGACGGATCGGCCTCGGGGGGGGGGGCGACATCAGGAGCTCCTTGGACAAGTGTCCTATCTATTTATTTTATATATATATTATATATATATATATATATATATATATAAACGCTGCTTTAAAGGCCAAACCTTTAAATCTGTATTTTTTGCTAGAAAATTACTTGGAACCCCCAAACATTTATTAATATTTTTTAGCAGAAACCCTAGAGAATAAAATGGCGGTTGTTGCAATATTTTATGTCACACTGAAAGACTGCTGCGCAAATACAAATGCAATTTCTGGGGGGAAAAATACACTTCAACTAATTTAAAAATGAACTGTAAAGTTAGCCCAATTTTTTTGTATAACGTGAAACATTTTACGCCGGAATAATCATGAGAATCGTGATTTTGTTTTTTATTTTATTTTTTCTAAGCAGAAAAATCACGATTCAAATTTTATCCAGAATCGTGCAGCTCTTGTCCCCGGCAATCTCTATGAACCTGGGAGGCCTTAAGCAAACAACCTGAAGTCACTTCTGGTTCTGGCAGATGTAAAATTTATTTTTGTAAATGTTTAGAAAAAAGATTTAAAAATGCATCACTATGAAGACCAAGACAACATTCATAAATGAAGCAAGTAAAAATAGAAAAAACATTTAAATCTTGTACATAACACTTTATACATACTATACCAACATATAGAGGAATAAAAGTGCACATCCTTTATCCTTATCATATGAAACCTATATATTTTGTTTTTATTCCCCAAAAAGAAGGAAAGGGACATCATAAGAGGCGGGGGCTCTCCATATGTGAATACAGATAGTCTGAATGATCTTTATCCCAGATAGAGTTAAGGGTTGCTGGCCTCTCTACCTAATCCTTGTCTCCTGCATCATTATTCCCCCTTCCCCTCCTTCTTTCTTCTCCCCTTCCATCACTCCCAACCACCCCTTAATACATGTGTTTACAGTGTGACCTGTAACATTTTTTAAATTGTTTGGGGGTTCTGAGTAATTTTCTAGCAAAAAGACAATTTTGCATGTAGGAGAGAATTGGCCGGTTAAGGAAGTAGTTAATGTGAAAACGGTCAACAGGTTTTGTAGTTGTATTGTAGGGAATAAACACATATATTTTTTTTTTTTTTTTTAATTTTATTTTTTTATTTTTTTTCTTCATCCATTCTGATTTAAAGTAGAACTATAGGCTAAACATATTTTACGCTTTCGTTCATGGACCGACACAGCTTCCAATTGACAAGTGGGTATTATCTGTTATTTAGGAGTGACTAGGCAGAAAAAATCTTGTAAAAAGTGTTGCATCACACCTTCTACAGTACCGCCCAGGGGGCGGACCCCCCGGGTATATCCCCTCAGTCTGCATCTCGCAGATCAGATTTTTTCTGTCTAGCAAGGACTAGGACATGGCTCCCTTCGGGCCAATTGGTCCAGGGAAAAATGTATTTATTTTTTCTACAATTTGCTGTTTTGGTCCTGCGATCTTCGATCAACTACCGACTGGGTGACAGGCTGGGTCCTCGATCCTTGTAGTCCCCCCAGTTTCGGCCATCGAGCGTGTGCCGACCCTAGCTACGCGCTGGGTTTTCCACGACATACCCGTCGCTCTACAGGTGGCCGGTGAGCCTACACTCCAGGGCCTGCATCGGACCGCTCAGCTTCGGCTGACCTTATGGCCGAATCGCAGTAGCCTGTCCGGTGAGCTTACGCTCCTAGGCTTGCATCGACTGCTCAGCTTCGACTGACCTTACGGCCGAGTCGCAGCAGCCTGTCCGGTGAGCTAACGCTCCAGGGCATGCATATGATCGTCCCCTAGGGTCCAATCACAGCATGCCTAGCCGACAGTCCCCTCCTTGCGCAGATGATGATCTGTCAAAGAATGTCTTCTAGCATGAGACACGCAGGAAGGGTAAGTAGCTCCCCCGCTTTGGCAGGGTGACATTGGCTGGACATTCCCGGAGAGATCAGGTAAGTGGTTATGACCCCTTTCCTTCCTCTCTCCCTGCCTTCCCTCCTCCCCTGGGCTCTGAGCTAAGGTTGCTGGGTGCTGGATCACCATGGGGGGGGGCTCCATTTGGAGCGGGGCCGCGCTGTGTTTGTCATTTAAAAAGAATGTAATTTTGCTTACGTGTGTGGGTCTTCCCCTCCATGCTGTCGGCGGCCATTTTCCGATGGTCCATGCCTGTTTCGGCCTCTACTGAATGTCCGGTGGCCAGTTTCTTGTAGTTTCGCGCCAATAGCTTTAAATCGCCGCCCGGTGGCCATTTTCTTGTAGTCCGCGCCCGCTTTGGCCTCTACCGACTGTTCGCCGGCCATGTTTCTTGGGATTCTCGCCTGTATGTATATACTGCCGCTAGCGGCCGTTTTTGTTGTGGTCCATGGCTGTTTTTTGGCTCTATATTCAGGCTCGGCAGCCATTTTCTTAGAGCCCACGTTATATACAGCCGCTTGGTGGCCATTTTGCGGTAGTCTCCGGCCTCTAGGGTGCATTCTCTGGCGCAACTTTTCACAGAAGACGCTGATAAGAATCAGACTGACAGACAGTGGTGGGATAGCATCACAGGCGCAGCATAGCAGTACCGTTCCAAGGGTGGTGAGTCCTCCAGGAGACCCTGCATCTCTGTATCAACTAGGAGGGTGGCCTATTGATACCTTGCCTGGAGCCCTGTGGGTGTCAGCGCGGCGTCTGAAGCAGACGGTTTTTTCCTTAAAACATCTGATTTGGTGGCTAGTGCCCCTGATGTTCCTATGGACGCTATGTTGGCAATCCTAGAGGCTTTTGCTGCCAGGGTGGAAGCAGCACACGGGAACACGGGGGGGGGGGGGTAGTAAACGCTCCCGTCCCCGGCAATCTTCCGGAGATTATTCTGATGCAGAACCAGGCCCAGCTATGGCTCAGGACCCGGATTCTGATGCATCGGTGACTGCAGACCGGGACCAAGCGGACAGTGAGACTCCAAGTCCAGGTCAGTACGCGAAAGGGCTTTGGTATCTGGCCTTATTACTGCACTGCGGGATACGCTAAAATTGGAGAATGCAGCAGAGACTCTGATCGCCTTTGGGTTCCGTAAACCTACCCGCACTACTAAGGTGTTTCCTTGTGTGTCTTATTTTGATAAGCTCTTATACAAGGAGTGGGAGAACCCATCAAGGGTTTTTACGCCCCCAAGGAATCTTGCGGTACGGTACCCCTTTGAGGAGAGTTTTCTGAAGAAATTGACCTCTCCCCCAATAGTGGACCCTTCGGTGTCCAGACTTGATAAAGCTACCACAATTCCAGTGGAGAAGGGGGCTCCTGTTTTCATGGACCATGTGGATAAGAAAGCTAAAGCACTCACTCGCTACCTATACACAGTGGTAGGCTCAGCGGTGCGCCCGGCATTGGCTTGGGGCCTTAGTGTTTCAGACACTTACTGAGTGGGCAAAATTGCTGCTCCAGGGGTTAAAGGAGCGAGATGCTCCTCCTAATGAGATAACTTTGGCCGACCAGTTAGTATAAGACCTTAAGTTTGTCTGCGAGTCAGACATGGACACTATCCCCTTGCTGTCCAAAGCTTTGGTTTATGCGGTAGCTATACATGGCCTGATATGGCTAAAGGGCTGGTCTGCGGACCAGGCTTCCAAGAAGGCTCTGTTGGATCTGCCTTTTAAGGGCGACAGACTTTTTGGAGCCTCTCTAGATGACATCAAGGATGCCACAGGAGGTAAAAGCACGTTGCTTCCTCAAACCATAAAGGGTAAGGGACCACGCCAAGGGCAAGGGCCCTCCTTTACTGCACGCAAGTGGTTTTTTCATCCGCCTAGGGCGACAGAAAAAAAGACCCCTGGCCGACAAAACGCCTGCGCAAGGACCAAGACGTTCTTGGTCCCACAAGCCTGCGGACAAATCCCATATGCTCAAGATCACACTCAAGTGTTAGATTCAGGTTCTGTCCAGATGGAACGGATGCCCATCTCTGGATTATCTAATCCGGGTTAGCCACCTAGTCACGAGATCCCTGAGACGGTAGCTGACATCACCGGCTCTCTTGGCCGGGAGATCATTCCTTCCTGTTCATTGGATTGTGATCATGACGGACGCCAGCCTTACAGGAGCCCGCCTGCCAATCAAGGTCCTGGAACTCCGGATGATCAGGCAGTGCCTCTTCAGATGGTTTCAGAGGCTGCAAGGACGTCCAGTCAGGATCCAGTCAGACAACGCCACAGCGGTGGCAGATGTCAATCATCTCCAGCATCGGAGGTCGCTCGCAGCCTGAGGTGAGCAGAAAGGAGCGTACCGGCACTGTCAGCCGTGTACATTCCAGGTGTGAAGAATTGGCAGGCGAACTACTGGAGTCGCCATATGCTGGACCAGGGAGAAGGGTCCTTACACCCGGATGGGTCCAGCTCCTCTGCTAAAGAAGGGGCACGCCACACGTAAATCTTTTGGTGTCCCGACTCAATCGGGAGGTATTCAGGTTTGTGGCCCGGTCAAAGGACCCAGGGGCAGACGCGTTGGTAACATCGTGGGGTCAGTATCGGCTAATCTAGGCCTTCCCTCCCATGAGGCTCCTTCCCCAGCTGCTTCGCAGAACAGAGGCAGCAAGAATTCCAAGGATTCTGATCGCTCCAGATAAGCCTCAGCGTCCTTGGTACGCCGACCTAGTACGTCTGGTAGCAGACGTCCCCTGGCGTCTACCTCTACAGAGGGACCTGCTATCGCAAGGTCCCATACTCTGTCCTGCTTTACAGTCTCTCTGGCTTTAATGGCAGGGCTATTGAGAACCAGGTACTGAAAGACAGGGGCCTGTCAGATTCAGTAATTTCTACTTTGAGAAGTGCTCGGAAGCCATCCTCTAGGAAGGTTTATCATCGCACTTGGAAGGCCTACATTTCCATGGGTGAGGAAATGAAGTGGCATCCGCGTACTTATTTGGTTTCCAGAATCCTGCTGTTTTTATAGCATGGGGTGGACCAAAGGCTTGCCTTAAGTACTATTAAGGGGCAGATATCTGCCCTGGCTGTCCTTTTTCAGCGACCCCTGGCGGCTCACTCTCTCATGAGTACATTTGTGCAGGGAGTTCGACATGTGGCTCCTCCGGTCCGTCCCCCGCTACCTCCGTGGGACTTGAACCTGGTCCTCTCAGTGCTTCAGAAGTCACCGTTTGAGAATATTAGGGAGATTCCCTTATTTACACTTTCTCAGAAAGTGGTCTTTTTGGTGGCTGTTACGTCAGACGAGTTTCTGAGCTGGCAGCCTTGTCCTGCAAGGCTCCCTATCTGATCTTCCACAAGGATAAGGTGGTGCTGCGGCCGCAGCCTTCCTTTCTTCCGAAAGTCGTTTCGGCTTTTCATCTCAACGAAGACATTGTACTTCCATCCTTGTGTCCTCATCCGTCGAATCCTAAGGAGTCGGCGTTGCATTCCTTGGACGTTGTCCGAGCTTTGAGAGTATACCGATCTGCTACGTCCCTGTTCCGGAAGTCAGACTCGCTGTTTGTTTCGGTGGCTGGTCCCAAGAAGGGCCTAGCAGTCTCATCTGCCACCATCTCTAGATGGATCCGTCAGATGGTAATCCAGGCCTACGCCTTAAAGGACTTTGTCGTCCGCTCACACAAAATTCTACAAGGTTGATGTAGGTGCATCTTCGGATGCCTCTTTCGGCCGCAAAGTTTTGCAGGCGGCTGTTTAGAGTTGCAACTCCTCCGTTGGAAGAGTGCTGTTTTGTGTTTGGGGTGAAGTTTACTTTTATGCTGTTACCACCCCTCATTTTGACACTGCTTTGTGAAGTCCCACTTGTCAATTGAAAGCTGTGTCGGTCCATGAACGAAAGAGTAAATTAGGATTTTTTTGTACTCACCGTAAAATCCTTTTGTCTGAGTTCATGGACTGACACAGCTCCCACCCCTCATTTAAGTTTTTGTACTGCTTTTTGACAATCTCATCTGCGAGATGCAGAGTGAGGGGATATACCCGGGGGGTCCGCCCCCTGGGCGGTACTGTAGAAGGTGTGATGCAACACTTTTTACAAGGTTGTTTGTTTTGTTTTTTTTGTTTTTTCTTCTGCCTAGTCGCTCCTAAATAACGGATAATACCCACTTGTCAATTGGAAGCTGTGTCGGTCCATGAACTCAGAGAAAAGGATTTTACGTTGAGTACAAAAAAATCCTATTTTTTTTCGATACAGTAAGCGAGGGTCATAACCCTTTTTTTTTAATTATTTTTGCTGCCTGTGTCCCATTGGGGAAATTGATTTTTTTTTTTTTTTTTAGGCCTCCCAGGTCACCAGAACTAGTGTCCCCATTTGAAGATTTCCATTTTTCTGGGGGCAACCCAAAATTTGGGATTTTCTTATACTTTCAGTGTTGATGGTAAACAGGACAAATAGAGAGGGTGAATCTCCATAACCGGGACACATACCGCAATAAAAACTGGCAGGTGTTCTAATCCATCTCCTGCTCTCTATCCAAAACTGATTTTTTTTTTTTTTTTTATATTTGCCTTTTTAGTTTTACTATTATATATTGTCTTGCAATGCACTTCATGGGCTAAAATTTACTGCATAACAATTGAAATGATGGCTTTTTGCAATCGTCTTAGCTTTTGTTGGCATCCTATTTGAGTGCTACATTTAACCACTTCGCGCCTAAGGACGTCCATGGACTTCCTGGACTTTGAGCCGGGATATCTGAATGATGCCTGCAGCTACAGGCATCATTCAGATATCGTTTTTTAGAGCCGACGATTCTGTGTACCGTAAGAATGATCATAGCGGCTGTTCCGCCGCTTGATCGTTCTTGCAGGTGGCGAGAGGGGACGGTGCTTCTACCGACTCACCTGTGCAATCGGTGAGTCGATGACAGGATCCGCCGGCCCCGGCTTCTTACCATAGAGATTTCCGGCGGACCAGATGGTCGCCGGAGTCTCTCTATGATCATTCGGAGGCCGGGCGCGATGTTATGACGTCACGACCGGCCTCTGCATTTAAAAAAACGGCGCCGCTTCGGCTAGGAAGCGGTGATCGTTTTTTTTTTTTTTTATTTCAGGCTTCCCAGCCTAGAGGTGAGCTGTGGGGTCTTAGTGACCCCATATCTCACTGTAAAGAGGACCTGTCACACACATTCCTATTACAAGGGATGTAAACATCCCTTGTAATAGGAATAAAAGTGATCTTTTTTTTTTTTTTTTTTTAAGTGTCAAAGTAAAAAGTTTAACGTAAAATTAACAATAAATAATAAAAAAAATGTAAAGTGCCCCTGTCCCCGGTAGCTTGTATGCAGAAGCGAACGCATACATAAGTCCCGCCCACATATGAAAACGGTGTTCAGAACACACATGTGAGGTATCGCAGCGAACGTTAGAGCGAGAGCAATAATTTTAGCCCTAGACCTCCTCTGTAACTCAAAACATGTGACCAGTAAAAAAATTTAAAGCGTCGCCCATGAGCATGTTTAAGTACCGAAGTTTGGCGCTATTCCACGAGCGTGTGCAATTTTGAAGGGTGACATGTTAGGTATCTATTTACTCGGCGTAACTTAATCTTTCACATTATGCAAAAAAATTGAGCTAACTTTAATGTTTTAATATTTTTTAATTCATGAAACCTTTTTTTTTTTTTTCCCCTAAAAAATGCGTTTGAAAAATTATTGCGCAAATACCGTGCGAGATAAAAAGTTGCAATGACCGCCATTGTATTTTCTAGGGTCTTTGCTAAAAAAAAACATATATAGTGTTTTGGGGGTTCTATGTAATTTTCTAGCTAAAAAATTTGGATTTTTACATGTAGGAGCGAAGTGTCAAAATTGGCCCGGGTGCGAAGTGGTTAACTAGTGAATTTTTGTATTACAGATGGTTCCTTAAATAAGGGACTTGTAAAGAGGATTGAAAAAAGAAAGGGCATTCGGAGAGGCAACAGGAAAGTTGAAAAGAGCAAAGTTCATTCTGAAGTAAGGGAATTGTTTTCTGATCCCATGATTCTGAAGATTGAAGATGTTTCTGAAGATTCAGGTTGTCCAGGGCAGGAGGAATTGGAAGTCAAACATATGGAATCACTTGCAGATAGTCAGGAATTCACTGAACCGGCTGATTTGGTTGGGCAGTTAAGCACAAATGCTGAATGTCCCTTGTCCTCCGCTGACAAGGAGATGCAACGAGATGAATATTGTGTACCTGAGCCAGGTGAAAGTGTCCCGGAGGATAACTGCACAATAGAGACTGTGTCTGCTATGAAGCCACAAAAACCAAAGAGGCGTTCAAGCACACGAAGGCGAGTGTCACAAACCCCCGTGGAAGTGCAACATGCTGCAAATCCAGAAGCAGCCACAGATCTTTTAGAAAACCTTATCATGGCTGAACACAACACCTTCGAGACAATTACTGAAGGCCCAAAACCAGAGAAAGATTTGTTGGTGGTAGAAGACAGCGCTCCGTCCCCTAAGTTGCCAGTAATCGCAGATGTAGCTAAAGCGAAAAAAGGTAGACGTCTTTCAAGGATCTACCACAAGCCTGCCATATTTAATTCAAGCTCTGAACCAAATGCCTATACTCAGGATCCTTGTATCAGTTTACCTCAATCTTATGAAAATACAACCACTTTTACCAGTGAGCCATATCTGCCCTTCGATGGGATTTTGCAGCCCGCTGGGACAGAGAAGAAGGTGAGGCGCAGCCTGAGGCTACACAGAGATTCTTTGGCCAGTGGCTCGTTCTGGGTTCCGGAGACGACAAGCAGTGAGGGCACCAGTAGACGGAAATCCTTAAGCTCTGCAGTGCAGTCTTTAGGGAACTCTAATTTAATCTCGGAAAGCGTAACCTGCTCCCCAAACAAGGAGCAACTGAGTGTTCAGCATATACAAGGAGCAGCTAAACGTAAATCCTTAAGCTCTGCAATGCAGTCTTTAGAGAATTCTAAAGGAATCAAAGAAAGCGTAACCAACAGCCCAAACAAGGAGCAGCTAAGTTTTCAGCAGGTACCAGGTGTAGCTAAAAAGACTCGGAGAAGAACCTTGTGTAGCTCTACCCTACAGCAAATGACATCTCTTGGTGACACCAAAAGGAGGAGGTCAAATGTTTCTTACAAGGACTTTTATGTTCCTTCTACTGAACCCCAAACATGTCACAGCAACATTATGCTCGATACATAAAAAGTATAGGTTTGAAAGGACTAAACTGGAGTGGGGTACCTCTGATGACTACATTGTCTGATGTGGAATTAGAATCCAGCACACCGTCCTGTATCTTGGTGCTGTAAAACATGCACTTGAGAGATTACAGATACCTGGGCGCCAGCTGCCCATATGTTTAACTCTCATACAGAATCCGGTTACTTTTTGCTAGAGATGTCATTTTGGCTACCCAATTTCCCATTTATTGTGCCCCAAATTGGTAGAATCTACCAAAATGTGAACAACCCATGTTAACCATCATTCAAATTCTTCTCTATTTTAGGAACTGCAGTGGTAAAAAGTTTGTTCTCAGGTCTGCACATCTTTCTCAGCCAGCATAAGAAGGTCACAATTTGAATATTGGATTTTTATTAAAGTGTAAGTTCATCTTTACAGAAAATCTGTAAGGTGACTTCCAGTGTCCTGTGATGGGGTCGGGGTCCTGTAAAGGTGAACTTGCACTTTAGCTAAACCAACTCTCTGCTGCCAAGGAGGAACAAAATGATCTACTGAGCGAAAACAAGACTCACAGGTTTTTCTTGGAGCTTTGAGGATGATTTACTCCATGGTGGCTGCAGATACGGAGGTCAACAGGGGCTTGTTTAAAACATTTCTACTTGAGAATTGGTAAATATTTGAATGGCCATAGCCTAGCTACAGTTCTTCTATAAGGCATCAAGGAGGGAGAAGCAGAATCTAAAACTACATTGGAGAGATCCTACCAACAGACTCCATTTAATAAAAGAAGCCAGCAGTACCAACTCTACAGCATATATCTGACACCTTGTGGACTGATCCCTTAACCCTAGGTGCATAGTCAGTGACCCTTTAAAAGAAGTCTGTACATAAAAAAAGTGTGTTCTGAAAATTCTAGTCTGTCTCTGGCTTTAATACTTTTTGAGCTGATGACCCAAAACAAGCATGTAATTGGTTTAACCCAGGATTTTTCACCTGATGCAGTTCTGTACCTTTTTTTAGTGTATAAAGGAGTTCTGAACGGGTTTAATTTTTCTCCAGCTACTCTGTAAAGATATAAAATGTGGATTTCAATTCTGCATCTTGCTTTCTGTTTTGTCTTTTTTCCTTTTCACTGTTTGTTCCATTTATTAAATGATAGATTTGTCTTTGTAATCGTCTCTGTTTCTTTATTTAAATCAACTTGCATCCACATTCTTAACAATGATAAATATTCCAAGGGTATAAAAAGAGCGAAAAAAAAATTATTTGCTCAATTATAACATTTTCTAATGAGTGAGATCAGACAACATGATTCGTCCAAAAGAAATCGGCATTATATATAGTTGCAAAAATGTGTGTACGCGCGACGTATATTTAAATTTGTGCTCATAAGTTTACATACCCTGGCAGAATTTATGATTTCTTGGCCATTTTTCAGAGAATATGAATAACACAAAAACGTTTCTTTCACTCATGGTTGGTGTTTTGGCTGAAGTCATTTATTATAAATTAAATATTTTTAAATCATAATGGCAACAGAAACTAAACTTTTTGATCAGGGTCATTTGGGTAGTTTCTGTTGCCATTATGATTTTAAAAAAAGTAAACGCAGTCGATTGATAATAAATGGCTTCAGCCAAACACTAACCATGAGTGAAAAAAAGATTTTGTGTTATCAATCATATTCTCTGAAACATGGCCAAGAAATCATAAATTCTGCCAGAAAATGTAAACTTGTGTGTAACAATAGTCCATCTAGTTCAACCTGAACATGTTGATCAAATTGAACCAAAAGAAATGAAACGTATACTTATTCAGAATCTAAAACCTGCAGCTGATCCAGAGGAAAGCAAAAAACGTATAAAGCATGATCGAATTTTCACCAGTAATGGGAAAAAAAACTCCTTCCTGATCCCCCTAAGGCAGAGGTTCCCAACTTCTTCTTTTATTTTTTATTTTTTTCCTTGCTCACTTGTTGCTATGGGCTTTTTCCTGACTGCTGTCTAATCTCTGACCTCTGCTGTCCTCGCTGCCAGCCTGCAAGTTATCCTCTTTGTGTAGATATAGCTGAGCCCCAGGTTGCACACTGGCCTACTGGGTTCCAAGCTACCACACATAAAAGGGAGACCCCCTAAAGGGGGTGAACGCTGGAGCACCACCTCTGACACTTGGTTGCAAGCTGGCAGGAGGAGGCACTGTGCCATTTTTTTAAATTTGAAACCGGTATCGCTTCCTACTTGTGCGTGCTTACGGAGTCTGCGTGGCCTCCCTTTATGTTGTCTTACTGTGCCTGTCTGCACTATTTTCAGGGGCACAAACTGACTTTTTAACCGTCCAATAATTTCTTCAGCTGCTACCACTCCACAATCCCCCTTTTTTGTGAGCACCCCTTGTGGAAAATTCCTCCCTAGCTCATTCAGTAGCAACTCCCTATTCAGGGAGGAACCCCAGCAGTGGGTCTGTCCCTTCGCTGCAAAGTTTGTTTATGAATAGGGGCCAGAAAACACTTTTACTTAATTCTCCACTCCCCAGCAGATGGCGCTCTGGCAGTAGAGACTCTTCCTTGGCAGCCTCATATATAATGCAGAGCTATGGGCAATGCATCAGTCTTGATGCTGTCAAAGACCATGGGACAAGAGGCTGCTGTGACTATAATACCAGCACAGAGGATCAGGTAAGTGAAACTGGTCTTCTATTTCCCATAGACATAAATTACAATTTAACACTGGCAGTGCCCCACTGCTAAGAAGGGTTTCTTTACTCTTCCTGGAGTTCAGCATTAAATTGCTGTTGTCTGTAAACTACTCTGTGACGACCATGGCTCCCTCCATAGATGCAGTGGAGAAATCAGTGTAGCCTCCCAGGGACAGGAATTGTGTTATTTGTAGAATTACCTGGGGGAAAAAGTTAAAACAAATGCAGGCACCTCATCCATGGCATGGACTGGTAAACTGCAGGTTTTGTTACATTTTTGCTTTGGGGGTCCAAATTTGCTATTAAAGTGGATTCATAAAGTCTACTGGACAGAATGAAGGCAGTGTTGGTCTTCTTGCGGTTAGCAAAAAAGAATTTAACATATAAATGATTATTATTTTTTAAATTAAAGTGTCACTAAACCCACATCACAAAAAAACTATCAATAAATTATGTATTAAATGCTGTTCATTGTCACTATGAGATCTGTTTTCTGCAAAAAGCCTGGTTTATCCTGCTGCTCTCTATCTCCACCTTCTGCCCATGTCCCCTATTCAGATAGGGATTTTGCAGCTGTAGTGGCAACTCTGCACATGTTCAGCATAGTTGCCACTGAAAACTGAGCATTTCCTCCCTCTCACATCAGAGCCGTCCATGTGACTATAGAGTCATACATGTGGATGTATAGACGGTGCTAAATGACGGCCCACTCTCTCCTCCATGCCCACTAACCAGCTAAACACAATGGGGTGGGATTTTACATGTAGATTGATAGAGGGTTCACCTCTCCTGTGACTGGCAGAAATCCGCCCACACCATGTTCTTGCCAAAAAATATTTAAAGCCACTTTGTCATTTTTACCTACAGGAAAGCTTATAATAGGGCTTACCTGTAGATGAAATTAATCTCTTTAAAGGGGCACGGTTTAGGACAGGGGTGGCCTGCCATGTCCTGCTCTGGAATGGCGGGTTGGCAAGCCTGGATCACGGGTCGTGACCCGCCATCTCTGAGCATCAGTGTAAAAAACAAAGCTGGCACTAGAGGAAGCAGATCCGTGATACCAAATGTACTCTGCCTGTGACAAGAGCAATACAGGAAGCATCGATTCTGCTCTCTACTGCAGCCGCGTGCTTCCTCCAGCTCTGGCTCCTGTCCCACTGATGCTTGGGGAACCAGCCAGCAGTACCTGCAGGAATCCTGAGGAAGAAGTAAAGATGGTGGTCAGTTGAGGTAAACCGCAGTGTATAAGCAGTCTTTGGCCCCTTTCACGTGATTGGTCTGATTGGGTCCGCCTGTCTGTTTTTCAGGTGGACCCAATCGAATCCTCCATTCACCTCTATAGAGCGGCAGATGTAAACTAACTTGTGTCCGCTTACACCTGCCTACTTCCAATCCAATAAAAAAAAAACAGGAGGGGATCCGTCCCCTTCTGTCTGGGCCGATTGGATCAGAGGGCCCATTGAGTGGGGCAGGCTGTGTCTGCTCTGCATATGCAGAGCGGACATGGATCTGTCTTCTGCTCGCTACGCTCATTATGGCCGCAAACGGTTACCAAGTCCCTAAAGTGGCCCTCGCTCCTCCAAAAGGTTGGGCACCCCTGGTTTAGGCGATATTCACACTAGGTGGGGCTGGTGATGTCTCCAGTGCATGCCCTCAGAAGGTCCGGTACTGGGTTTTAACCCAGGGCGTGACGTCATTACGGCCTTTGCCACGCGCACAGCTGTAGTCTGTGAACCTGGAAGGAAGACCAGAAGATGATGGAAGCCCTCTAAGTGGTAACAGCTGGAGGGCTTCCTTCTGAGGTAAGCATTTCATAATGTGCTAGTATGCAATGCATATTGGCACATAATGCTATTATTTTGCAGGGGAAGTTGTTCATTTTTTTATTGGGGTGTGTGTATATGTGTGTCTGTTATTTATTTGTGTGTGTGACCTTGAAATGCTTCTTAAGAAGCCACTCCTTCATTGCCCGGGCAGTGTGTTTGGGATCATTGTCATGCTGAAAAACCCAGCCACGTTTCATCTTCCATACCCTTGCTGATGGGAGGAGGTTTGCACTCAAAATGTCACGATACATGGCCCCATTCATTCTTTCATGTACACAGATCAGTTTGGTTGCAACTCAGCAGTCTCTCTCCTCCACGATGAGTTGTGTTTCTACCAAACAGTTCTACTTTGGTTTCATCTGACCATATGACATTCTCCTAATCCTCTTCTGGATCATCCAAATGCTCTCTAGCAAACCTCAGACATGCCCGGACATGTACTGGCTTAAGCAGGGGGGGACACATCTGGCACTGCAGGATCTGAGTCCCTGGCGGTGTAGTGTGTTACTGATGGTAACCTTTGTTACGTTGGTCCCAGCTCTCTGCAGGTCATTCACTAGGTCCCCCCGTGTGGTTCTGGGATTTTTGCTCACTGTTTTTGTGATCATTTTGACCCCACGGGGTGAGATCTTGCGTGGAGCCCCAGATCGAGGGAGATTATCAGTGGTCTTGTATGTCTTCCATTTTCTAATTATTGCTCCCACAGTTGATTTTTTCACACCAAGCTGCTTGCCTCTTGCAGATTCAGTCTTCCCAGCCTGGTGCAGGTCTACAATTTTTGTTTCTGGTGTCCTTCGACAGCTCTTTGGTCTTCACCATAGTGGAGTTTGGAGTGTGACTGTTTAAGGTTGTGGACAGGTGTCTTTTATACTGATAACAAGTTCAAACAGGTGCCATTAATACAAGTAATGAGTGGAGGACAGAGGAGCCTCTTAAAGAAGAAGATACAGGTCTGTGAGAGACAAATCTTGCTTGTTTGTAGGTGACCAAATACTTATTTTCCACCATAATTTGCAATAAAAATTATTTCCAAATCGGACAATGTGATTGTCTGGATTTGTTTCCACATTTTGTCTCTCAGGCCTCATGCCCACTGACGTTTTTACAGCTGCGTTTTTTACAGCTTAAAAACGCCTGTCCATGTTGTTGTAAATTTTTTTTCTTTTTTTTTTTTTTTTTTTTTTTAAACGTCAGAGCTAAAAAACGCGACCGTGCGTTATTGTGCGTTTTTTGACGCTCGCATTTTTTTTCTGCCTAACTCCGACGCTGAGGAACGCACTGGTCCTGGGTTTTTTTACAGCTTAAAAACGTCTATGCTATTTTCAGCTCAAAAATGTCTAGGTGGGCATGAAGCTATAGACTAACATGGACAGGCGTTTTTAAGCTGTAAAAAACGCAGCTGTAAAAACGTCCGTGGGCAATGAGGCCTCATAGTTGAGGCATACCTATGATGACAATTACAGGCCTCTCATCTTTTTAAGTGGGAGAACTTGCACAATTGGTGGCTGACTAAATAAATACTTTTTTTTAACTGTGTGTGTAAATTTTCACATGTTTTTATTTTAAACATGTGACTAGCGGCAGAGGACTAGCTCCTCCTACTTATGTTCCCTGCAGACAGGCTGGGAAAGCTCTGGGTTATGCGACAGCTGTATTTTGATTAGGAAAAAGATACTTACATTTTTTTTTTCTTATGGAAAGAATTACAGTGCCATCATCCACATACAGAAATAGAAGAGACAATGTATATTAAAAAGTGTATGTTTAGTATCACCTTTAAAGAAGTACAGCCAAAGCTTGTTTGGCTGTACTTTGCCTGTGGATCATAGGAGTGCATTTCATTCTGCACTTCAGCTTGCTGTCTGGGGAAAACCAGGCACAGGAGACTGCTGATGTCACTGAGCCGGTCCAGGCTCAGGTAAGATCGCGACAATAAAGTCTGAATCTGCCTAAATGCTTAGACCGGCACCCGGCTCAACCACTCAGTGAACAACAAAGCCTGAGCCGGCTGCTCCTGCCCCCTCCACAGCCCGGTGGGGGGGAAGCAGGGAGTGGAGACTAACAGTCAGCAGATCAGGGAGTTGTGAGAACCGAGCGATCAGCGATGTGAGATTGCTCGGTTCTCAGTGTTAGGAGTAGGTCTGATTTTAAACGGATTACATACTCATCAGTTTATAAACTTGAAAACATTTCAGAATAAAGAAAGGGTTCCAGTAAGGGAACCTTTTAGTTTCATATAAAAAAAAAAAAGCCTTTGCTATACAAATCGAACTATAGCTGAACACCTGCCAAACTGCTAAGTACACCTTTGGAAATGCATAACTAGGAACTGGTATACCTGCCAAAGGATTTGTACTTCTGTTCAGCCAGTCCTGTGATCTAGACACTATAACCAGACTCTTGACCTCTATTGCAGCAGGACAGTTTGTACAGAACACTGGATCAAAGCTGGCCCCTGAGAGCAAGGCTGACAATTAAAGCTTAAATTAATGCAAATTGATTTGGATGTTCTATGTCAAGCTTCGTGGATGACAAGCGGTTTGTGCCTTTTTTTTTTTTTTTTTGGGCCTGTACTTCTAATTGACATGGCCTCTAACCAGTAAGGGTAAGCTAGCTAGAGATTTACAATCTGTATACAGGAATAACACATGGAGGCAATTCCATGGTTAAATGTTCTTTGGATTGTCTTCCTCTTGTGAATTATTTTCTATAAATGGAAATGGTTTCTTCAGATGTTGCTGAGCAATAGAAAAACTTCATCAGGCCGTCAAGTCTGAGTGAGCTGAACATGTAAGTGCTGTTTTCAGCCCCCCCCCCCCCGAACAAGATGGTTAGTGTAGCATTACATCATAGTAAAGAAACAGCACAAGTATCGCATAAAGTGGGATCAGATGTAGAGCAGGCCTCTAGGGATCTTCCTTGAAGGTTCGTATATGGTGGACATGATGGGACACACTGCTAAGCTGAACACAGCAATTAGCTACTATGAAGAACCAGAGCACGAGGGATGGAAGAAAGATAGCGTGTTATGGGCAAGGAGACAGGCTGCGTATTTTTGCTCACAATGCACAAGCCCGCTGTTAACTTTGGTCCCCTTCCAATGCCCTTGTGACCCCCATTTTCCTACCCTCCTGCGTAGGCCTGGAACCCAGCCGCCATTTTTGTTTGGAGAGGACAAGAAGGGGCGGAAGTAATGAATGGATTTTATTGTGTCATATTTCACAAACCCTTTCTGACTGCTCAGGGATGGACTGGAAAATCTTCTAGCGGAATCCCTGCCAAGAGCAACACAAAGTAATTCCCCAGACTGTAGCTTGTACTGCTCTCTCGCTGGCCTGAACCCAGACAAGGAATGTGGCCTGACAATTTTCTAACTCTTGTTCCTTCTTAATGCCTGAAACTCCGCAGCCGGCCAACAAAAACACAGAAAATAACCCTTCAGCAGATAACATATTTACGAGCCTGCAGGTGGGGGGCGGACATTGTTTCGGAAATATTTCTCAGATTTAATACTCTGCACAGGGAATGGCATCATTATTGATAGAAATTAGGTGATAAATGAATGTGCAGCTCTGGAAATGTCAGATCAAGCTTTAGAAATGTGTGTATAATTACAACTCCTGGTCTAATTGGAAAGCACCATATTGGATTAGAAGTGAAACTCAATTTTTCTAGAGAGGAAGCATTCTATGCAGTGCAAAGATTTTAGCACCTCATTGCAGATTCTTACCTACTTCTGCGCTATAAATGCTGACAAAGGCCACTGAAGTAGATCCCTATTATGCACTAAGATGGAGGGTCAACCTACCCCAGTGATGTACAACATTGCAGATACTGTAGCTACAGTGCCTTGCAAAAGTAGTCACCCCCTTGGCTTTTTACCTATTTTGTTACATTACAGCCTTTAGTTCAATGTTTTTTTTAAATCTGAATTATATGTGATGAATCAGAACACAATAGTCTAAGTTGGTGAAGTAAAATTAGAAAAATAGATACATAAAACTATTTTTCAGAAATAAAAAAACTGATAATTGGCATGTGCGTATGTATTCATCCCATTTGTTATGAAGCCCATTAAAAGCTCTGGTGCAACCAATTACCTTCAGAAGTCACATAATTAGTGAAATGATGTTCACCTGTGTGCAATCTAAGTGTCACATGATCTGTCATTACATATACACACCTTTCTGAAAGGCCCCAGAGGCTGCAACACCTAAGCAAGAGGCACCACTAACCAAACACTGCCATGAAGACCAAGGAACTCTCCTCAACAACATTGTCCCTTACTTGTTTGAAGTACAAGTCAGGCTTAGGTTATAAAAAAATATCCAAATCTTTGATGATCCCTAGGAGCACTATCAAATCTATCAGAAACAAATGGAAAGAACATGGCACAACAGCAAACCTGCCAAGAGATGGCTGCACACCAAAACTCACGGACTGGGCAAGGAGGGCATTAATCAGAGAGGCAGCACAGAGGCCTAAGGTAACCCTGGAGGAGCTGCAGAGTTCCACAGCAGAGACTGGAGTATCTGTACATAGGACAACAATGAGCCGTACGCTCCATAGAGTTGGGCTTTATGACAGAGTGGCCAGAAGAAAGCCATTACTTTCAGCAAAAAACAAAATGGCACGTTTTGAGTTTGCAAAAAGGCATGTGGGAGACTCCCAAAATGTATGGAGGAAGGTGCTCTGGTCTGAGACTAAAATTTAACTTTTTGGCCATCAAAGAAAACGCTATGTCTGGCGCAAACCCAACACATCACATCACCCAACACATCACATCACCCAAAGAACACCATCCCCAAAGTGAAACATGGTGGTGGCAGCATCATGCTGTGGAGATGTTTTTCAGCAGTCAGGACTGGGAAACTGGTCAGAGTTGAGGGAAAGATGGATGGTGCTAAATACAGGGATATTCTTGGGCAAAACATGTACCACTCTGTGTGT
This sequence comes from Rana muscosa, assembly GCA_029206835.1. Lineage (NCBI taxonomy): Eukaryota > Metazoa > Chordata > Amphibia > Anura > Ranidae > Rana > Rana muscosa. Next base: position 240,788,953 of record CM055118.1, read on the forward strand.
GATTTGAGGCTAGGACAGAGGTTCACCTTTCAGCAAGACAATGACCCCAAACACACTGCTAAAGCAACACTTAAGTGGTTTAAGGGGAAACATGTAAATGTGTTGGAATGGCCTAGTCAAAGTCTAGACCTCAATCCAATAGAAAATCTGTGGTCAGCCTTAAAGATTGCTGTTCCCAAGCACAAACCATCCAACTTGAAGGAGCTGGAGAAGTTTTGCAAGGAGGAATGGGCAAAAATCTCAGTGCTAAGATGTGGCAAGCTGATAGAGACTTATCCAAAGCGACTTGAAGCTGTGATAGACGCAAAAGTGGCTCTACAAAGTATTGACTTTAGGGGGGTGAATAGTTATGCACATTGACTTTTTCTGTTATTTTGTCCTATTTGTTGCTTGCTTCACAATAAAAAAAAAAAAACATCTTCAAAGTTGTGGGCATGTTCTGTAAATTAAATGATGCAAACCCTCAAACAATCCGTGTTAATTTCAGGTTGTGAGGCAACAAAACACGAAAAATGCCAAGGGGGTGAATACTTTTGCAAGGCACTGTATATGGTCATAATAGCTCATGAAGGGCAACGCAATCAGTTAGCCTTTAACTCCCCTTGTCCAGATTTAAAGCAAAGTCTACCTTTCTGACTAGGGGTGCAACGGATCAAAAAACTCACGGATCGGATCGTTCCTCGGATCAGTCACGGATCGGATCAGCAAAAAAAAAAAACACAAGACAAATCTTGTTACACCCACCAGCGTTTTAGATTTCACAGTTATTTTCAACACAAAACGGAGCTTATATGCTTAAATACAGTATTTGTAAATCCGACGGACTGTTTAGATGTTAAATTTTAAAAGCAGCAGCAAACCTGCTGACCTTACATGGTTGCTAATGTGACAGAACACCTCTGATTTTCACATTTAACTAACACGGTGGGTGTAACAAGATGTCCGCTTGCCCCCTTCAAACTCTATCATTACTGTGCAGGAGTGTGGGGTGTAGCAAGATGGCAGCGACGAAACGTCACTTCCTGATGAGACATTGGCCGCCGCCGGGTGTACCAAGATGGCCGGAGCTAGGCAGAAGCCGCGGCCTTTTCTATGGCCAAGGCAGCGGATCGCGTGGTGTGCCGATCCGAACAGGTTGACCCGTTCGGATCACGGATCGGTGACGATCCGTTGCACCACTATTTCTGACTGTTTCATTTAACGCCCATATAACATGGACCATTCTCGCAGCTGCAGTATTTATCCTGCAAATGTTAATGTGCTGGGTATACATATTGTTAAATGCACAATAAGGCACTAAGTCCACACTCTCCTCGATTGTATTTGGGTGAGTATCCACAAGGATTTTAGTCTTTTAATAGTTATTTTAGAGGGTTAAAAAGGGGGAAGGGTAAAATGAAATGGGAAAGATCCACACTCAGGGCTGCCCCCCCTGACCCCCCCCCCCCCCCCAACTTAAGTTTTTAGTGTTTTTTTTTTCCTGCAGGCTTCTGTCATTTTTCAAGTTAGGTTTGGCTCAAGCCATACAGCCACATCATTCATTTACAGAAATCTGCGAAGGGAAAGACTACAAGTCAAATCTGCCACCCCAGCAGAGGGGCTTGTAGATCTCAATAGAGCATGATGAGGTCACTGCACTTGTAGTCCATTGATATTTCCTCCAGCCCCAGAACGGGAGGTCCGTACCTCAGTTAGAGGAATCGTTTTCAGAAGCCTGTGCATTGCACACTAATTGTGGTTGCAATGCTTTGCTGGGTGCAATGCAAAAAAAAAAAAATTAACATGCACAATTTTTTTTTGTTTTTTTCAATAGTTTTTATCATATTTACATTTTTTCCACCAAAGAAAAAGGAAAGTACACATTACAAAGGATTATCCAAATATAATAAGCATTCAGTTGACATCAGTTTATTATGTTTAAAGCCAAGAAGAACATAAACAACATATTTTAGAAAATATCCTGTTACCCCACGTGGGCTCAGACTGTAAGGCCTCATGCCCACGGACGTTTTTACAGCCGCGTTTTTCACAGCTTAAAAACGCCTTTCCATGTTATTGTATACATTTTTTGACCTTTTTTTTAAAAAACAAAACACAAAAAAAACAAAAAAAAAACCTTGGAGCTCAAAAACGCAATTGCGGCGTTTTTGCAAGTTTTTTGCGCATTTTTTATGCCTAACGCCGACGCCAAGGAACGCACTGGTCCTGCGTTTTTTTTACAGCTTAAAAACGCCTATGCTATTTGCAGCTCAAAAACGTCTAGGTGGGCATGAAGCTATAGACTAACATGGACAGGCGTTTTTAAGCTGTAAAAAATGCTCAAAAACGCGGCTGTAAAAACGTCCGTGGGCATGAGGCCTAATAACAAAGATAACGCGAATGTGAAACAAAACACTGTTTATCAGTATTTCCTAACAGTTGAGGAAGATTAATAATATTAATAGGAAAAGTCTTACAAAATATTATTTTCTAATAAGCTCTCTTATATAGTTATCTGCTTTAGGGTGTGTTAACCATATTTGCCATTGATGTATGTGTAGCGGGGTCTTCAATTTAGTGGGGTACATTTGGGGAGTAGTGTGACCCAAGTGTGTAATTATGTTAGGGTTCAGACCCCTTTTTCTTATTCGTGGAGGATTGGGTGGTGTAATATTCTCTTCGACCAGTGGGTGTCAGTGTACCTACTGGCTCGGGGTAGAATCACTACCAGAGTGCTACCCTTCTTTGTCCCTTCCTGGAGATGGTACGGCCGGGGCGGGGAACCCGCCGTGGTGTCGATGGGAGGGGATAAAAAGGGGGAGACGCCCTCGCCACGAGGTCTTTTTCCGGAGGATCTCTTCACGCACCCAGGCACCTTTAGCCTGGGTGCGGGCGGTCCAAGGTTCCGGCCTAGGCGCCCTAGGCCTGGCCGGGATGAAGATGGAGTCCATCCCAGGCACCTTCAGCCTGGGATGAGGTACTATTGAGGAGGCCTGGGACCCGGTGGCTCCGACTGGGTCTCGCGAGGGTGAAGTTGCTTCAGGGCGCCCCTTGCGAGGGGACCCGCATCTGAGGTGAGGAGGCTGGGGAGGTCACTCGTCTGAAGACCCGGTGTAGTGTCAACCCGGTGACGGATGGGTCTTCAGTAACTCTCTTGGAGGACATCTTCCCCTGATAGAGGCCTGCAGCGCAACGGAGGTATTCATGTCGAGACTCCTACAACCCTTGGTCATAGTATGGGGGGTGTAGGAACCCAGATCAGTATAGTGCCTTGACCTGCTCATTTCACCGTGTCATGCCATCGCATTGCCTTGTAACTGAAGATACAAAATAAATCTAACCGTTGGATTGTGATCGGTGTATGGACTCTGTTAATGGGAGCAGAGGGAAGTTTCCTGCACGACAGACTCAGTACATGTTCAGGACACCGGCCCGAGGAAACATTAGGTATTGGCCTTCACCTCGCCTGCAAGTAGTGGGGAGGACATGGGCCGTAGCGCACCCTCACCCCTGTCGCGTGACGTACCCCTGAGCCAGGAGAAGAAGACGGGGTGTGGGGGGGTGGCCGCTACACGTGGGGGCTCGTCCGGGATGCTCGGGACTGGTGGTCCAACTAAAGCCATTCGGGCGATGTGAGGCTTGTAAGGAATTCCTTTTTGAGGTTGAACCATACACGGAAAGGCCCCGGGCCCTACGCCTCAACTGCATCACAGGAACCACCACTCCGGAGGGAGAGATCCAGGCCTCTGCGAAGGTCCCCGTACGCGCTGACCAGGGCGAAGTGACTGCCCAACCAGAGATTGAGAGAGAAAAATCCGAAGACACTGCTTCGGTCACCACACCACAGACTCCCTGCTACCACCCCCAAAGAGGAAGATAGGCCTGGTGCAGGCCTCCTGTGGTCGTGGTCGAGCTTCACCCCGCCGCTTGCCTGGCCTGGATGGCGCCGGTAGAGAAGAGAGTCCCGGACATCCCAGTTCTTCAGTAGGTCCAGGTGAGATAGGGGCTGGGACTGCGGTGTTGGTTGGAGGTGTCGGGGGTTCACAGTCGGTGGAGCCCGAGAGGGAGGGTAGTCTTCCGTCTACTAGAGACTATCTTCCCGCCGAGATGTATGACACCTCCGACCTGGAGTCGTTGTCAGACTGTGGGGATGACGGGGAAATAGACAAGCTGTTTCAACGGAAGGGCTGGGACAGACGCCCGCTACCTGTGCTGAGTAAACCACAGGATTCCCCCATGTCCATAGAAGATAATACGCTCCGGGCGCAGACCCCGGAGTTCCAGAGGAAATCTAACCCTTCGACCAACTTTCCTCATTCAACTACATCATCCGCTTTGATGGTGAGGTCGCAGCGTGCTTCGTTGCGGGCACCAAAGACCAAGCAACCTGAGATGGTAAAGGTACCTCGGCACCCGGAGGCCATCGTGCAGCCAGGAGAAGGTGAGCGAGATGTGATGCCGCCTTTAGCTAGACTACAGAGACTTTTCTCCCAGAGAGTCGCCCGTGAATATGGGTGGGAGTACCCCTATTTGCCCCGGGACTTACTGTATGAAGTTGAGGTCCTACGAACAAGGTGGTATGACGAGTTTGTATGGGAAAAACTTAAAGTACCCCATGCCAGGCGATACCTGTCATGTTCGCCGCCTGTGTCTAAAAAGTTCAAGGACTGCAGAGCTGATTGGAGACTTGGGCGCCATATTCATGCTGATAAGGTGCTCATCTGTAGGAAAGAAGGAGAGGATGTCGAGTACTCAGTGGAAGTGTTTGACGGGCATCTGAAGCCTTTGCTTCTGCCGGATCCAAGGTTCTACTTATAGGAGGAGTGAGCTCCTATCTTGTTGCTGTTGAAACTTTCTGGATGAGACATTCCCAGACGCCTAGAACTGTGCCCTACTTTTGTTTTGATTTGGGCTTTTCTTTTACTCACTGGAGACTTGGGAGCTGTTTTTTTTTCCTCCCTTTTCTTCATGTGCCAAAGGCAGAGACTTTTTGGGGTAGAGTCAGAGTAGGAAAAAACAGGAAGAATGAAGATCTCACCAAGTGTCATTACCGCGGCTCTGTCACCAGGTGGCAGTGTTGCGCAACGAATGTTTGATTGAAAATTTTACATATGCATTACTTACTTATTGGAGTGAGCGGGTCTCTCGGCTGACGGACCCACTCATGCCAAGTTAACATAGAGTGTTAGGATGTGTTTTTTTTGTGTTGTTTCCCTTCTGCAGGAGATTCGTCGGTCAAGACTACTGAGATTGGGGTGGTTCTTAGACAGCGATGGGAGGGATTGTACATGTGTACAGGACAGATGTTTTATACAAATGTTTATTGCTTTATATTTTTTCTTTTTTTTCTCTTTCTTATTTTGAGCAGGTCTTGGCACATTTAGTATCCAGAAATTTGAAAGATAGCCTCTGGAGCCCACTTCATGTCACTACTTTTTGGAAGACATGGGTGTGCACCTAAAGCTGGGGACCAGCGTCAAACCACAGGGGGGAGTGTGTAGCGGGGTCTTCAATTTAGTGGGGTACACTTGGGGAGTAGTGTGACCCAAGTGTGTAATTATGTTAGGGTTCAGACCCCTTTTTCTTATTCGTGGAGGATTGGGTGGTGTAATATTCTCTTCGACCAGTGGGTGTCAGTGTACCTACTGGCTCGGGGTAGAATCACTACCAGAGTGCTACCCTTCTTTGTCCCTTCCTGGAGATGGTACGGCCGGGGCGGGGAACCCGCCGTGGTGTCGACGGGAAGGGATAAAAAGGGGGAGACGCCCTCGCCACGAGGTCTTTTTCCGGAGGATCTCTTCACGCACCCAGGCACCTTTAGCCTGGGTGCGGGCGGTCCAAGGTTCCGGCCTAGGCGCCCTAGGCCTGGCCGGGATGAAGATGGAGTCCATCCCAGGCACCTTCAGCCTGGGATGAGGTACTATTGAGGAGGCCTGGGACCCGGTGGCTCCGACTGGGTCCCGCGAGGGTGAAGTTGCTCCAGGGCGCCCCTTGCGAGGGGACCCGCATCTGAGGTGAGGAGGCTGGGGAGGTCACTCGTCCGAAGACCCGGTGTAGTGTCAACCCGGTGACGGATGGGTCTTCAGTAACTCTCTTGGAGGACATCTTCCCCTGATAGAGGCCTGCAGCGCAACGGAGGTATTCATGTCGAGACTCCTACAACCCTTGGTCATAGTATGGGGGGTGTAGGAACCCAGATCAGTATAGTGCCTCGACCTGCTCATTTCACCTTGTCATGCCATCACATTGCCTTGTAACTGAAGATACGAAATAAATCTAACCGTTGGATTGTGATCGGTGTATGGACTCTGTTAATGGGAGCAGAGGGAAGTTTCCTGCACGACAGACTCAGTACATGTTCAGGACACCGGCCCGAGGAAACATTAGGTATTGGCCTTCACCTCGCCTGCAAGTAGTGGGGAGGACATGGGCCGTAGCGCACCCTCACCCCTGTCGCGTGACGTACCCCTGAGCCAGGAGAAGAAGACGGGGTGTGGGGGGGTGGCCGCTACATATGAATTTAGAAAGCTTATCGTTTTAAAAAGCTAGCATAAGTTTGTATTGGCCTTGAACATTTAAGCCCTGTACACACGATCGGCTTTCCGATGGAATAAAATCTGATGGATTTTTCCATCGGTTTTCCGATGAAGCTGACTTCCGTCAGTCTTGCCTACACACCATCAGCCAAAAATCCGACCGTCCCAAACGCCGTGACGTAAAACACTCAGACAAGCCGAGAAAAATTAAGTTCAATGCTTCTGAGCATGCGTCGACTTGATTCTGAGCTTTTGTGTGGTTTTTTTCTCTGATGGAGTTCCACACAGACGATCAGAATTTGCCATCGTTTTTTTTCTTCCATCGGATAAATTTAAAACATGTTCTATTTTTTCTCACCGATGGAAAAAAGACCGATGGGGCCCATACACGATCGAGTGCCCGATGAGAAAAGTCCATCGGACTGTTTTTCATCGGTAAAACCGATCGTGTGTACAGGGCTTTAGTCTATCAATAACTACAGAAATATTTGGAGCCTCAGAAGATTTCCATTTATTAGTCAAAGTGAGTCTGGCCGCAAACGGTACATGAGCCACTACTGTTCTAAATTGTGCAGGATACGGATTTAATCCTAAACTTGGTAAAGCCATTGCTGGTATTAAAGATATTAAACAACCTGTAACAAATGCTAGAAACTGAGTTCCAAAAACGACGTATCGTTTTACAATACCACAAAATATGCAAAAAATGTCCTATTTGATCCTTACATCTTCTCCAACAGAGTGGGGGAAGACGATGGAAGCATCTTTGAAAGCCTGCATGGTCTATGTAGAATTTTTGTGAAATATCCCAGTGATTTGTACAGGATGAAGCTTTATTGTTGGAATTTATTGCTTTTTGCCATTGTTCCAAAGAAAAGTCTTGATGCACAATTTTTTTTTTTTTTGATCAGTGATGGTGCATTTATCATTTTTTATGTTTTTTGCAAAAGTTGGAATAAAATCTTCCCTTAACTGCATGCAACTTCCAAATCGCAGTTTGGAGCTGACTTGAAGCTTATCCAGGTTTGAGGACTATCCCTGCCATCATGGGACAGAGCTGTGTGGCTGAGAAGCCAAGTACCAGTGCTGGCAAATGGGTGGAATAGGATTGAGCCATGTATTCCTGGTTATTATTCGGCACTCTGTTGGCTGAACCAAGAATGGCAATGTAAAGCATAAGTGAGTGTGTGCAGCTAGTGGGCCCCCAACAAAAGCAATCTGTTGCTTTGCCCTTTATGAAATTATAACACATTCTCCCAATCCCATCTGAAGGTCCGCTTGGGTATACTACCTTTTGGTTGAGCAACAGTGGTCTAGTCCCCTTACACAAGAAAATAATCTCGCTGGTAATGTGTAGACGAGGTATAAAACATAATCCTGCACAGGGCTATGTATGACATTTGAGATGGGAGAAATTGCTTGTTACCTGTACTGACTAATCTGATTTTCTATTTTCAGACCTGGACTGTAGAAACTGATTGGTTACAATGGACAGCAAAGCAGTGTTTATCTATAATGCCTCCTTACGCCGTGTACACACGATCGTGGATTTTTTTTCCTGACGGAATGTGGGCTCAAACTTGTGTTGCATACACACGGTCACACAAAATTCCGACCGTCAAGAACGCGTGACGTACAAGACGTAAGACGAGCCGAGATCAATGAAGTTCAATAGGCAGTTCGGCTCTTCTGCTTGATTCTGAGCATGCATGTTTTTTTGCGCGTCGGAATTGCATACAGACGATCGGAATTTCCGACCAGAACTTTTCTTGTCGGAAAATTTGAGAACCAGCTCTCAAATTTTTGTTGTTGGAAATTCCGACAGAAAAAGTCAGATGGAGCCTACATACGGTCGGAATTTCCGACCAAAAGCTCACATCGAACTTTTCTTGTCTGAAATTCTGACCGTGTGTCAGCGGCATTAGGCACCTTCATATATATTGCAGCATATTCCTATAGCAATGCAAAAGGGAAAAATGGTGGAGTTGTGAATTTGCCCAAATTTAGAACTGTTTCATAACTTTGCAAATGTTTTCAAATTAAAGCGATTTGAACACTTGAATCTACTGTAAAATTAGCCAGTATTGCCTTTTCTGGGAACATTGTTACTGATAATGGTGGTCCCTTGCCTACAGTTACATACTTGTATGCAAAAGTGAAATTTACATTGTGTCCCCACCTCTTCATCTGCATGGGTTGTCCTAAGTGCAATCAATCTGGATCATGCAAGAGCTAGGGAGGGCTCTTGCATGTACATTTTTGAGCAGGCCTTTCACTGAAAGTGGGTAAGGGCTTGTTTGCACTAAAATTGCTGTCTGAAGAGTGATCATGGGAGAGCATTTGACAGCCGTTGAGGTTTTTTCACCACTTGCCCTAGGACCCTGTACTAACGCACTGCAACTACGTGCATTGTGAACGATTGCGGGCCATTTAAAAAGCAGCCCCATTTACTTGAATGTGTCCCAGTCGACAAGCAATAGTGCCCACCAAAAGCAACAGGGCTGCAGCATGTGTCCACTCCTGGCCAATGCCTCTGCAGCTAAAGGGGAACCTGTTTGCGGGCAGTAAAACCACCACTCAACCACATGGTTTTACCTCTAATCAACCACTAGTGTAAACAAGCCATAAAAGTGTTAATTTGTTATTCTTGAAGTGAACCTGTGCTCCATTTTATAGTTTTGTGGGGAAAAAAAATGCAAAAAATAAAGATATTATTGCGACACTAATCATATTGTATTTGAATGTTATTAAAATTACGTTTCCTTTTCAATCTGCAGCCAATGTAATTTTCTGAGAATACATTGCAATATGGCTATCTGGAGTTTTCTGTACACAGAGTGTGTACTGACCACCCCCAGAAACATAATTTCCTGCTTGTGTGATTGGCTCACCAATTTTCAGAGAAGTCTGCCTAAGATACAAATAAGATTTCAGGCATCCCCTGCAACAAATATGTAATTTTTTGAGACAAAAGTGGAGCTACGCTTTAAGGTTAGAGTGCAGACTCCACACAATGCCTCCTGTTATCTTCATTACCCACTAAAGTTTTTCTTCTGTGCCCCACTCTGATTTAGATTCACTTTATTCGTAGGATTGACTTCTGACTTTATAGCTAATAGTGGCCATACACACTTTGATTTTATTATTCTTTTGATGTGCAAACAATTGAATCATTAAAATAACTGCTTTTTTTGCATTGGTATCACTGATGCATTGTTCATGAAGTTGATCGTATTTCGATCAGACTATGAGACTGCATGATGAAAACGGAGATTGGACAAATAGCTTACATTTATACCTTCCAACTATCAATCGAAATCCACATGTCATATCCATTAAATTGCATGTCAACTATATGTAGCACACGGACCCTTTACCCTACCTTTGGCTCACTTGCAGGAAAAGGGCACACCGTACTATATGCCCGTACCCTCCTGGATGAGGAGGTTAAGCGGTGTTATGTATTTGGGTCCCACAGCTAGGTTCTCCATCAGTTGGTTCTCATCTCCTGGATATAGGGACAAGTCTCTGTTTTCCCCCCAAGTAATTCCAATGTCCACACCACTTTAAACTCCAACGTTGAGTTTATTTTCTCAATGTTCAGCAGATAGAAAGGATGGATAAGAGACAGGACAGCAAGGTTTGGGAGGTTAGTCCAGGCACAAATTAATATCACAATCGCTACTCTATCCCAGAGTAGGTTTAGCTCACCTGGATAGTCTCCTACAAAGTGGATCCTAGCAGCCGAAGTGATGCTCCAACGATCAATCAGGTTCTTTTCCTTGATGCGGTCGGGAGACTCTCTGCCACAGAATCTATCAGACCCGAACCTCTTAGCTTCTGGTACATAAGGACAGGTGCCAGCAGCAGCACATTACTAGGCCCTTAGTGGATAGAAGAATCCCTCCAGAAAGTTACCGGGCCCCTTCCTTCACCGTGAACTTTCACCGGTCCGTCAAAGGTCCTCCCCCGGCCTCCTCTTCTTAGAAGCGGGTTCCCTCACGAGGGACACCCTGGGACTCCTCTTCCCAGAAGTGGGCTCCAGCTAAAGGTGCTGGACCCAGTGTTGAAGATGCAGCCCCAGGACTAAAGGTGCCTGGGACTGGAGCACACGTGGCCCCATGGCCTGGAGGGCCATGACACGCACTTGGACTCCGACTCCTCTCCACCTCCTCCGAAGACCTCTCCCAGGCGGCGTCTGCCCCTTATGTATCCCCTCCCAGCATGCACAGCAGGCCAAACACGCCCACTGTACCGCTGCCGAGAGAGGACACCCCAAGGCACAGCACTAATACCAGTGGTTCAACCCTGACCCTTTATGGCAGCGCCACCTACAGGCCACAGGGAACTGCACACCAGTATACCACCTGGAAATAAAATAGCACAACCTATAAATTGAGAACGGTCTGAGCCCAACTACTATCTCAGACCAGCCCCTAAATTTGGGTATATAGCACCCCTAAATGGGGTGGGCGCTACATATATATTGATTATTCCTATTGGGAGAGATTGATCATTTATCCAAGCATGTATGGCCAGAATAAGCCTTGCTAACTGCAATTCCATTGCCAAAAGAGACCGCTTCATTAGCCTCTATGAATAGAGGGACTTGAAGTTTATTCAGCTTAGCCATAAAGTCTAGAAAAGTCAGGCCATAGTAACAAAGAAAAACGAAAGTCGGCCATCGATTGAGTGGTGATTTCAGGATAGAAAATCACTAGATTCCCCCATCATCACAGTCAGTGTTGATGGGGAAATCCCTCCTGCCGAGTTGTTGTGTTCTCCCTGCAGGGTGAGCCACCCTGGCCATGAGAACATGCAGTGCTTATTGATAGCAGCTATAGCTGCTGGCAATAATTCCATGAAAAATCCGACATTCTTAACTTGAGTACAATTGGCCTGCCACATGGTTTGAATCTTGGCTGGTCCCTGCTATGGCCGGCTTAAATCAGAAAGATCTGTAAACAGATCCCTTGCTGAGTTGGATCAGAATCGGACAGCATGCTTGTTATTGCGTAAAAATATGATTTGATGCTGTCGCCTCTGATCCTCCCCTTCTTCCACAGTCCCCAAAACATCTCCTGATAGAACAGAGCCTTGGAGGGCAAGCTGCACATGCTCAGTTTGGTGTGTATTGCTAGAGAGTTTGTTTTTTTGGGAGGGAGCATGTGATCAGCACAGGGCCAATCACCATTGTCCAGACAGAGGGTCTGGGGTCCTGCAGCCTTATAGGACAGTCAGAGAACAGTGAACACTTCTCCTCCAAGCTTTAACCAGACATTGATAGAAGTCACAAGACTGCTATATACTGCTAATGAGAAAGGGTATTTAGCAGTTTGTATTTACAAAAAGTATTTAATTTCCATGTTCTGTGTACTGTGTTAGGCCAGATATAGTAAAGGCAGGCTCCTGGGTTAAGTAACACTTTAATGAACTGTAAAGTAGCCGTGAGCAACCAAACTGGTTTCTTTCTTTTTCAATATTCACAGTAGGGTTGCTGTGCGTTAAGGTGGTCATACACACTTTGATACTTCAATAAAATATCAAATTATTTTCAGATCAATAATTATAGTCAACTACCCATTCAATTGATATGCTACACGCGGTAAAAGTGGATTTTGTTGATGGTTAAGATACAGACATAATTTACAATCATAAACTAGCAATCGCATATCTGTTTCCACCCTGTAATCTTATAATCTGGTCGTAAACCGATCAAATTCATGAACAAAGTATCTCAGTGATGCCGATTGATGCAAAACTATTGATAATTTTCCATCCTCGTCGATTGACTCAGTTTGGACGAATCGGATCTACTGTAAATGAAGTCTTATGCCCTGTACACACGATCGGATTTCCGATGGAATAAAATCCGTTGGATTTTTCCGTCGGAATTCCGATGAAGCTGACTTTCATCAGTCTTGCCTACACACCATCAGACCAAATTCCGACCGTCCAAAACGCCGTGACGTAAAACACTCAGACGAGCCGAGAAAAATTAAGTTCAATGCTGCTGAGCATGCGTCGACTTGATTCTGAGCATGCGTGGGTTTTTTGTCCGATGGAGTTCCACACAGACGATCGGAATTTGGTATCGTTTTTTTCCCCATCGGATAAATTTAAAACATGTTCTATGTTTTTTACACCAATGGAAAAAAGACCGATGGGACCCATCAACGATCGTTTTTTCCGATGAAAAAAGTCCATCGGTCTTTTTTCATAGGAAAAACCGATCGTGTGTACGCGGCATAAAGCGACCAGAAGGGAAGTTATGGCCATTGAAGTGTTTGAGAATTTGATCATTTTGATTGAATCACACATTGATTGGATAATAAAATCAAAGCGTGTATGACCACCAATACTGTTCTGTTCATTACATTGCAGCTCAGCTTTAGTGAACACTATACACACATTCATGTTTCTGGCAAAGCTTAAAGATGACATTCCCCAGACTTCGTCCCCACTCGGAGTAACATGGGTGAGTTAACATGACCGTATTACACCATACGTACAGGGATCAGGGGGGTTTGCAAGACTCATTTGAAAAAATAACTTTCTTGGCAAAATCTGGGAAGTTTCGCTAATTTATTTTCCATTTTGTGACCTCCAAGAAAAAGGCTAGGGGAAAAAAAAAGAAGAGAAAAGTGTGGGAATAGTAGGAACAAAAGCTGGCCTCTTACTGCCGGGACCTGAGCGAGGAGAGAAATTAAGCGTGACGTTCTGTAACACATCCAGGAGCCTGCTACTTCTGTGTCAGAACAATAACCTGGACACCGGCCTGAAAGCAAAGAAAAAGGCCTTTCTTTAAAGAATCTATAGGATTGTACATTGTTTAAATACTCATTTGAATATGTGCAGAAAATATGAGCACATGAACATTTCTCTGTGTTTTGTCCCTGTAAAAAAAAATTTAAGTACTGAAAAATACCAGAAAAATACCTGGTGCTCCTGACAGTGTGAACTTCCTGTTATTGGCTGACAACGCCATTTCTGCGACAGTCTAGGTGCAAGGCACACCGACCAGTGAGAGTTGTATGGCAGGGCAGTAACAACATTGGCTGTATATACTGTATACACTGGTGCTCATACGGGAACTGGAAAATGTGATACTCCTAAAAAGTATAAAGAAGAAAGGAGGGCGCATCGACCTTGTGCATTACCAAAGATGAAATTTATTAAAAAGTATAACAGCAATGATCATACTCACAAACAGACATGGTAAAAAGGCTTGTCAATACACCAGCGAATAGATCTGTGTCTCTAGACATCTGCAACCTGGACTGGATGTTAGAGGGGACCAGGTGCCATCGCAAACGGCTTACGCGCTATGAGGGAGCCAAAGCGGTGAACCACTTTGGCTCTGAGGAAGATGGTTTATTTATTTCAGTTCTAAGGATACCCATTGTTCTGAGTAGGGCAGCAAGACCAATGACATTCCATATAAACCCAAAGGGTTGGCAGCACCACTTACCTATAGAGTAAGCCCCCAAGCGCAGGAGATTGTGTTGTATACTACTAAAAAGTTCAGGCGATGTATGGAGAACCAACATAGGGCAGTCTGTGTAATAAATGTTAGCCCTTTGCAGCTAGAGGGGAACCAAAACATGGTGTGCAATAGAACAAACAACAAAAAGATTCCTCCTTAATCCTGCGCTGGGGGGGGGGGGGGGTGATGGCTACAAACCACTTGAGGCATACCTCAGCTCAGAGAAGTCATAAAAGTGTCTATGCCACGGTTTGTGTAAAAAGATTTATTGTAAAATCAAAGTATTCCAAGAAGGGAAAGAGGTAAAACATGGCCGAGAGACAATCAATGTTAAACATCATGCTTGATATTGAACTTCAATCTCACCCAAACCTCGGCAGGCTGACTTGGGCATATCAAGGCCGGTGATGGGGGCAACCAAAAGGTGTATAGGTGCCAGATGTTGAATGGGCATCCACCCAATGGAAGAGATGACAGACCACTGACCCTTACGGGTTCCACCAGTGGTCTGTCATCTCTTCCATTGGGTGGATGTCCATGCGACATCTGCCACCTATACACCTTTTGGTTGCCCCCATCACCGGCCTTGATATGCCCAAGTAAGCCTGCCAAGTAAGGTTTGGTGAGATTGAAGTTCAATATCAAGCATGATAATGAAAATGTGAGTGTAACCTCTTCTACTTTTATTGGCTATTTTACTTTCTTATTAATAAACACACTTATAGGCGTGCACAAGGGGTGTGCCTGGGCACACCCTAATCATCTTGTGAGCGTTAGAATTAATAACCCCTCCCCACAAAAAAAGCATTGTGGAAAAATAAAAAATTGCAACAAATAATAACAAAAATGTACAAATAATTAAAAATGTAAAACAAAAATAAGGGTCATTCCAACCGGTTCTGTGTGTGTGTGTATGTGTATATACACACACACACCCATGTGTGTTTGAGCTTTGAGGTGCACACTATATTGCAATAGGCTGCGCACACCTATGACTACACTATGATACTTTTACTTGGTATCTCCCGCTTTGGTTACCTTATGAGTGAACTTGTAACATATTAAAACAGGATCTTGTGATCACCAAAAAGCGAACCATCTGAGAGCTGAAAAAGTGCTGGTTGACCTTCCCGTAAAATTCCTGTATTTATGATATTTACAACATGCATTATTTACTTTAATATATGTATGTTATCAATCATTTGTGTTACATAGGAAAGATTGCAAGTGCCACACTTTTTTTGTTTTCTCTTGCTTGGTAATTTGTTCACTTAAAGGGGCAGCTCAGCTCAACATTTTTATTGGGTGCCTATTATCGGTTTGATTTGTGTGTAGGACTGAGCTTGTGTGATTGGCAGCCTCTGTACTATTGGCGAGAACTTAGGTATATTCTCAGATGCCCCTTTGGGGGGTGAACACTGCATAGACATCCTAGGATGAAAATGTGAGGCCGGGGCTACATCACCAGTGCCTCAGAGAAACCAGGAAGTGCTGGAAAAAAAGGTAAGTGATTAAAAAAATATATATATTTCTAAAAATGTATTATTGGTGTGTATGCAGAGCTACATTCACAAAGCATTTTTTGTGATTGGAGGGGTCCACTTTAAAGGGATTCTTTTTTTTTATAACAAACATGTTATACTTACCTCCTCTGTGCAAGAGTTTTACACAAAGCAGCCCTGATCCTTCTCTTCTGGGCTCCTGGCTCCTCCCTG
Source organism: Rana muscosa (assembly GCA_029206835.1). Lineage (NCBI taxonomy): Eukaryota > Metazoa > Chordata > Amphibia > Anura > Ranidae > Rana > Rana muscosa. The sequence goes on from CM055118.1 coordinate 240,804,669, forward strand.
CATCGAGTGCCCCCTCGGAGACCCGCTTTCCATGGGGGCACCGGTGCGGGCGCGCTCCCGAGTCCTGCTGCATCCATTGAGACAGATAGCAGGACTTGGCCCCAGCTCCTGTGTCACTGGATTTGATTGACAGCAGAGGGAGCCAATGGCTGCTGCTATCAATCTATCCAATGAGGACCTGAGACAGTGGCTGGAGGTGCTGGGCTCGTTCTCATTTCTGGAAAGATCAGGGTCAGGTAAGTAAAAGGGGGGCTCTGGGGGGGCTGCTGCACTACAGATTGTTTTTCACCTTAATGCAGAGAATGCATTAAGGTGAAAAACCTTGAGGGTTTACAACCCTTTAACTTCCAAGAGCCTGGCCATACACTATGTGCAAGGAAAAGGCTCTTGGGAGATGTAGTTTAGGCAGCATGCCTACAGCAATAGAAAATGACCTAGGGCATCCTCCTGACCCATCTTCCAGCAGCTCTCTCTGCAAGAATTTTTCAAGCCTGGTGATGAGGTCACAGAGGGTAATAAAAGCTCAGTAATTTTTTTAATAAATCAACGCTGTCATGGAAAAATATGAAGTAGAACTTGCCGACCTCCTGAAAATTCTAGTCCCCTGGCTGTTTGCTGAACGACTCTCAATACTTGTGTGTTTGACACAAAACAGTTATGTAGATCAGGAAAATTAGAGTATGATGTCTATATTGAAGCCAGAGCCACACTATGGTGACAGACAAATACCATGTACAGAGTAAATGTCAGCAAAGACAACCCTTGTATTTCTCTCCAGAAGGTTTCCTGTAAACTGATACTAAACCCTGGTTTAAAAAGAAGATTTTATTTTAAGGAGTTGTAAAGTATCATGGTTTTTCACCTTAAAAGAGATGTAAAGCTATTTATTTATTTTTCCTGATTAATACTCACCTAGGTGGATGCAGCATCGGTACCCCGGAGCCTCTGCACTGAGAACAGAGCGGAGCGATCGAACATCGCTGATCGCTCGGTTCTGACATCGTGAGCAGAGAGCTGTAGACTGTCAGTCACAGCTCTCTGCTCTGCCCCCCCGCCCTCATTGGATTGCTGAGCTGTGGAGGGGCGGGGAGCAGCCGTCTCAGGCTCTCAGTGACTCGCTGAGAGGCTGAGTCGGGTGTCAGTTCAGGCACCTGGAAGATCCAGACTCCGTGGTTGGGATGACGCAGTGCCTGGACTGACATTGGTGACCTCAGGAGACAGCGAACTTCAGCCCGCCCTCTACTGAAAACCGGTCAGAGGAGTGCAAAACGAATTGCACTCCTGTGATCCATAGGAGAAGTACACCGAAACAAGCTTTGGCTGGACTTCTCCTTTAATGCATTCTATGTATTAAGGTGAAAAACCTTTTGTGCTGCGGCTCCCCCCAGAGCCCCCCCCCCTTCTTTTTCTTACCTGAACCCAATCGTTCCAGCTCAAGCCACTGTCTCGGGTCTTTATTGGACAGATTGATAGCTGTGCAGCCATTGGCTCCCGCTGCTGTCAATCAAATCCAGTGACACGAGAGCCATTGAGCTGAGTCTCACTGTCTGTGTCATTGGATGCACCAGCAGGACTCAGCAGCGTGCCTGCATGGGTGCCCCCATGGAAAGCATCTCTCTGTGGGGGCACTCGCCGAAGAGAAGGAGCCAGGAGGGCTGCCTGGGGGACCCCAGAAAAAATCCTTGCACAGAAGTGGTAAGTAGTGATGAGCCGAACACCCCGGGTTCGGTTCGCACCAGAACCCGCGAACGGACCGAAAGTTCGCACGAACTTTAGAACCCTATTAAATACAATGGATGCGAACGTTCGAAATCTAAAGTGCTAATTATAACGACTATTATGCATGTTATTGTCCTAAAAAGGGTTTGGGAACCCGGGTTCTGCACCAGGGGACATGTATCAATGCAAAAAGAAGTTTTAAAAACTGCCGTTTTTCTGGAGCAGTCATTTTAACCGCTTAACGACCGCTCACTGTATATATACGTCGGCAGAATGGCACCGACAGGCACAATCACGTAGAGTGTACGTGATTGCCTTTGCATAGTTGGGGGGTCCAATCGGACCCCCCTCCTATACAGTGAGCGGTGGCTAAGTGTCCGGGAGCGTTCCGGGATGAGGGGGCAGCCATTAGTTTCTGGCCACCCCCTCGCGATCGCTCCCGGCGAATGGAAATGCCCCCTCTGTCTGTGTCAGGCAGAGGAAGCAGGAGGAAGTGATGTCATCTCTGGTGCGGCGCTCACATATACCGAGCGCCGTACAAGAGAAGACATCAGGTCAGTGCACACAACACTACACTGACACCAGGACACATGGGGACATAAATCGCCCCCCCCAGATCACCCCCCAGATCACCCCCCCCAGCCCCCAGTTACAGTGTCACTGATTGCAGTGACCATTTATTTAGTGATCACTGCAATCAGTGACATTTGTGACTGTAAAAGTGTCAGTACATTCAGTTTTAGGTCCAGTGTAGCCCCCTAACCCCCCCTAATAAAGGTTTAACCCCCTGATCACCCCCCAGATAACCCTTTCACCCCCTATCACCACTGTCGCTAAGCTATCATTTTTCTGATCGCTGTCTTAGCGTCAGTGATGCCGATCGGCAGCCAGTAATTTTTTTTAGGTTCGCCGCATGTTTTTATAGCGTCAGGTACCCCAATATATTATCTAATAAAGGTTTAACCCCCTTGATCGCCCCCCAGGTAACCCTTTCACCCCCTATCACCACTGTCGCTAAGCGATCGTTTTTCTAAACGCTGTCTTAGTGTCGGTGATGCAGATCGGTAGCCGGTAATTTTTTTTAGGTTCGCCGCAGGTTTTTATAGCGTCAGGTACCCCAATATATTATCTAATAAAGGTTTAACCCCCTTGATCGCCCCCCAGGTAACCCTTTCACCCCCTATCACCACTGTTGCTAAGCGATCATTTTTCTAAACGCTGTCTTAGTGTCGGTGATGCAGATCGGTAGCCAGTAATTTTTTTTAGGTTCGCCGCATGTTTTTATAGCGTCAGGTACCCCAATATATTATCTAATAAAGGTTTAACCCCCTTGATCACCCCCCAGGTAACCCTTTCACCCCCTATCACCACTGTCGCTAAGCGATCGTTTTTCTAAATGCTGTCTTAGTGTCGGTGATGCAGATCGGTAGCCAGTAATTTTTTTTAGGTTCGCCGCAGGTTTTTATAGCGTCAGGTACCCCAATATATTATCTAGTAAAGGTTTAACCCCCTTGATCGCCCCCCAGGTAACCCTTTCACCCCCTATCGCCACTGTCGCTAAGCGACCGTTTTTCTGATCGCTGTCTTAGTGTCGGTGATGCAGATCGGTAGCCAGTAATTTTTTTTTAGGTTCGCTGCAGGTTTTTATAGCGTCAGGTACCCCCATATATTATCTAATAAAGTTTTTAACCCCCTGATTGCCCCTAGTTAACCCTTTCACCAGTGATCACCATATAAGTGTTACGGGTGACGCTGGTTAGTTAGTTTGCTTTTTATAGTGTCAGGGCACCCGCCGTATATAACCCAATAAAGGTTTAACCCCCTGATTGCCCGGCGGGTGATATCATTTAGGTTTTAGCGTCAGAGAGGGTCTGCGTCACACCCCAGGCAGCGTCAGGTTAGTGCCAGTAACGCATACACCCCCCTTAGTGGTATAGTATCTGAACAGATCAATATCTGATCTGATCAGATCTATACTAGCGTCCCCAGCAGTTTAGGGTTCCCAAAAACGCAGTGTTAGCGGGATCAGCCTAGATACCTGCTAGCACCTGCGTTTTGCCCCTCCGTCCAGCCCAGGCCACCCAAGTGCAGTATCGATCGAATCACTGTCACTTACAAAATAAAAACACACATAACTGCAGCGTTCGCAGAGACAGGCCTGATCCCTGCGACTCCAGTGCTGTAGGAGGTGATTTGCCATGGAAAAGTCTGACCATGTGTGTGCGGCATAACTTTTTTGCGGGAGGATGCCCCCATGCTTCGGCATATATAAATGGTGCGTGTATGCCCATCATTGGAAGTGGGTGGATGAAGGGCGGTATTCTAATGGTGGGCATACCCACCGATCAATCTCTTTTTTCGTTCAGCCAACTGGCTGCATGAAAAAAAAAGATTACAATACATGTCCAACAAGGACCAGCAACGTACTGGTATGTTGCTGGACTTTGAATGTTTATACCAGAATGATGCCTGTGGGTTTAGGTATCATCTTGGTATCATTCTTTTCAGCCTGCGGCCGGCTTTCATGTAAAAGCAATCCTAGCGGCTAATTAGCCTCTGGACTGCTTTTACAAGCAGTGGGAGGGAATGCCCCCCCCCCCCGGATATAAAAAGCGCCATTGGGAAATTGGGAAAGCATTTTATCACACCGATCTTGGTGTGGTCAGATGCTTTGAGGGCAGAGGAAAAATCTAGGGTCTAGAAGACCCCAGTTTTTTCAAAAAAAGAGTACCTGTCACTACCTATTGCTATCATAGGGGATATTTACATTCCCTGAGATAACAATAAAAATGATTAAAAGAAAAAAATACTTGGAAGGAACAATTTAAAAATAAAATAAAAAAGCAAAATTAATAATAATAAAAAAAAAAAAAGCACCCCTGTCCTGCCCTGCTCTTGCCCAATGGCGAACGCAAGCGTCGGTCTGGCGTCATATGTAAACAGCAATTGCACCATGCATGTGAGGTATCACCGCGAAGGTCAGATCGAGGGCAGTCATTTTAGCAGTAGACCTCCTCTGTAAATCTACTGGGGTAACCTGTAAAGGCTTTTAAAGGCTTTTAAAAATGTATGTAGTTTGTCGCCAATGCGCGTTTGTGCGAAATTTTAAAGCATGTCGTGTTTGGTATCTATGTACTCGGCCTAAGATCATCTTTTTTATTTCATCAAACATTTGGGCAATATAGTGTGTTTTAGTGCATTAAAATTAAAAAAGTGTATTTTTTAACCCAAAAAATGCGTTTGAAAAATCGCTGCGCAAATACTGTGTAGAAAAAAAAAATGCAACACCCACCATTTTAATCTGTAGGGCCTTTGCTTTAAAAATATATATAATGTTTGGGGGTTCAACATAATTTTCTTGCAAAAAAAAAAATGTTTTCATGTAAACAAAAAGTGTCAAAAAGGGCTTTGTCTTCAAGTGGTTAGAAGAGTGGATGTAAGCTTCCTAATGTTGTGTATAAAATGCCAGAACAGTTCAAAACCCCCCCAAATGACCCCATTTTGGAAAGTAGACACCCCAAGCTATATACTGAGAGGCATGTTGAGTCCATGGAATATTTTATATGTTGACACAAGTTGCGGAAAAACGACAATTTTTTTTTTTTTTGCACAAAGTTGTCACTAAATGATATATTGCTCAAACATGCCATGGGCATATGTGGAATTACACCCCAAAATACATTCTGTTGCTTCTCCTGAGTACGGGGATACCACATGTGTGAGACTTTTTGGGAGCCTAGCCGCGTACGGGACCCCAAAAACCAAGCACCGCCTTCAGGCTTTCTAAGGGTGTAAATTTTTGATTTCACTTCTCACTGCCTATCACAGTTTCGGAGGCCATGGAATGCCCAGATGGCACAAAACCCCCCCCAAATGACCCCATTTTGGAAAGTAGACACCCCAAGCTATTTGCTGAGAGGTATTGAGTATTTTGCAGATCTCGCTTTTTGTCACAAAGTTTTGAATTTTTTTTTTTTTTTAAATATATATATATATTTTCTTCATTTTCAAAAACAAATGAGAGCTGTAAAATACTCGCCATGCCTCTCAGCAAATAGCTTGGGGTGTCTATATTCCAAAATGGGGTCATTTGGGGGGGTTTTGTGCTATTTTGGCATTTTATGGCCTTCGAAACTGTGATAGGTAGTGAGGAGTGAAATCAAAAATTTGTGCCTAGAAATCCTGAAGGCGGTGCTTGGTTTTCGGGGTCCCGTACGCGGCTAGGCTCCTAAAAAGTCCCACACATGTGGTATCCCCGTACTCAGGAGAAGCAGAAAAATTTATTTTGGGGTGTAATTCCACATATAACCATGGCATGTGTGAGCAATATATCATTTAGTGACAACTTTTTGTAATTTTTTTTTTTTTGTCATTATTCAATCACTTGGGACAAAAAAAAAAATATATTCAATGGGCTCAACAGGCCTCTCAGCAATTTCCTTGGGGTGTCTACTTTCTAAAATGAGGTCATTTGGGGGGGTTTTGTGCTATTTTGGCATTTTATGGCCTTCGAAACTGTGATAGGTAGTGAGGCGTGAAATCAAAAATTTGCGCCCTTAGAAATCCTGAAGGCGATGCTTGGTTTCCGGGGTCCCGTACGCGGCTAGGCTCCCAAAAAGTCCCACACATGTGGTATCCCCGTACTCAGGAGAAGCAGCAAAATGTATTTTGGGGTGCAATTCCACATATAACCATGGCATGTGTGAGCAATATATCATTTAGTGACAACTTTTTGTAATTTTTTTTTTTTTTGTCATTATTCAATCACTTAAGACAAAAAAAAAATAATTCAATGGGCTCAACATGCCTCTCAGCAATTTCCTTGGGGTGTCTACTTTCCAAAATGGGGTCATTTGGGGGGGTTTTGTACTGCCCTGTCATTTTAGCACCTCAAGAAATGAGATAGGCAGTCATAAATTTAAAGCTGTGTAAATTTCAGAAAATGTACCCTAGTTTGTAAACTCTATAACTTTTGCGCAAACCAATAAATATACGCTTATTGACATTTTTTTTTACTAAAAACATGTGGCTGAATACATTTTGGCCTAAATGTATGACTAAAATTGAGTTTATTCGATTTGTCTTATAACAAAAAGTAGAAAATATCATTTTTTTTCAAAATGTTCGGTCTTTTTCCATTTATATCGCAAAAAATTAAAATCGCAGAGGCAATCAAATACCATTAAAAGAAAGCTCTATTTGTGGGAAGAAAAGGACGCAAATTTCGTTTGGGTACAACATTGCATGTCCGCACAATTTACAGTTAAAGCAGCGCAGTGCAAAATTCTGAATTCACCTCTGGTCCTTTAGCTACCAAATGGTCCGGGGCTTAAGTGGTTAATGATACATAAAGTGAAAAAAAAAGGTCAAATATTACTTTAAATATCGTACCTGGGGGGTGTCTAAAGTATGCCTGTGAAGTGCCACGTGTTTCCCGTGTTTAGAACTGTCCCTGCACAAAACTACATTTCTAAAGGAAAAAAAGCCATTTAAAACTGCTTGCGGCTTTAATGTAATGTCTGGTCCCGGTAATATGGATGAAAATCTTTAAGAAAAATGACATAGCTACCCCATCACACCCCCCCCCCCTTACCCCAGCCCATTACCAGCCCCTTTGGGTCTTGTATGGATATTAAGGGGAACCCCGCACACAAAATAAAAAAGGCCCTATATACTCTGAACAGCCGTATACAGGCGGTGCATACAAGACAGGGACTGTAGGTTTGTTCTTATGTAGAATCTGTTTGTAATTTTGAACAGGTACATTGTTTAAGTGTAGCTCCAGCCAAAAAATATATTTTTAAGCTTTTTGGAAAACATAGGGAAGGGTTATCACCCCTGTAACATTTGTTTTGCTGTCTGTGCAGTGTGCACCTGTTCAGAACAGTTCACCTCACTTTCCGTCCTAATGACAAATGTTTTTTGAAAATTTGGGGTTTTTATTGAAACAAGAATTGGTGATAAAGCATCAGTGGAGAGGAGACACTTTTTTTCCCATATTAACTCTTACAGGAGAGAATTTGCCTTCCTAGGGGTAGATTTCCTCTCACTTCCTGTTGTATCCTTCCGTTTGCAAGGAGGAGTCGTTTGTAAGTTGGATGTTTGAAAGTAGGGGCCTGCCGTATATACTCAGCTGAAATTTGCCCCTTACATGTTGGTGTTGCCACAACACTGTGAGCCCTCAAAGTTACTCTTGGTGGGCGCATGAATGGGCCCTGCTGTGAATTATTAGATCAAGAATTGTAATTGCATGCCCCTGTTGAACAGGGGCTGAAAAATTGGGCTTTTGGTGGTGGTGGTGGTGGTGGTGTTGACACAACACTGTAAGGCCTCACAGTTAGTCTTGGTGGGTGCAGGAATGGGCCCTGCTGTGAATTATTAGATCAAGAATTGTAATTGCATGCCCCTGTTGAACAGGGGCTGAAAAATTGGGCTTTTGGTGGTGGTGGTGGTGGTGGTGTTGACACAACACTGTAAGGCCTCACAGTTAGTCTTGGTGGGCGCAGGAATGGGCCCTGCTGTGAATTATTAGATCAAGAATTGTAATTACATGCTCCTGTTAAACAGGGGCAGAAAAATTGAGCCTTAGGCACTGGTGCCACAACACTGCAACCCCTCACAGATACTGTACTTGGAGCACAGCAATGAGCCCTGTTGCAAAGTATTGCATCAAAAATTGTAATTACACGCCCCTGTTAAACAGGGGCTGAAAATTGGGCCTTAGCCACTGGTGCTGGTGCCACGACACTGCAACCACTCCCAGATACTCTACTTGGAGTGCAGGAATGAGCCCTGCTGCAAAGCATTGCATAAAAAATTGTAATAACACACCCCTGTTAAACAGGGGCTGAAAAATTGGGCCTTAGCCACTGGTGGCGGCACCCAGAAACAAAAATGTTCTTCCAAGCTATCATCGTCAATCGGATCATTGAGGAGGAGGAGGATAGTCAGTCAACATAACAGGACAAACTCTCAGCATCAGCATCAGTCTTGAAGGGATGTGACATTTGAAAATAAATTAGTCTGTTATATCAGCTTCAGGTGTTTGGTAGCTGGTGGTGATCCAAGACTGGTTCATCTTTATGAAGGTCAGTCGATCAACAGAGTCGGTGGACAGGCGCACCCTGTGATCCGTGACAAATCCTCCAGCAGCACTGAATGTGCGTTCTGAAAGAACGCTGGATGCAGGACAGGCCAGTAGCTCAATTGCATACTGTGCAAGCTCTGGCCAGTGATCCATCCTCAAGACCCAGTAAGCCAGAGGATTTTCGGTGGGGAAGGTGTCCAAGTCTGACCTTGCCCCTAGGTATTCCTGCACCATGTATATCAGACGCTGGCGATGGTTGCTGGAACCGATCATACCTTGGGGCTGCGGACTAAAGAATTGTCTGAACGCTTCGGTCAGACGGCCACCTTCCCCACCGCTCCTTCTTTGACTGACCGAAGCCTCAGCAACTCGTTGTCCAAGACCAGGAGTTTGTAACCTCCCAGTCTCTGGGAACGCGTTGCATAGACCTTTCTGCAAGGCCTCCCGGAGTGGTCTCATCCTCTGCTCCCTCTGTGACGGTAAGATAAGGTCCGCAACCTTACCCTTGTACCGTGGATCAAGGAGAGTGGCCAGACAGTAATGGTCCCTCTCCTTGATCCGAAGAATACGAGGATCCTTCCGCAGACTTTGCAGGATCAGGGAGGCCATGCAGCGTAGGTTAGCTGAGGCATTCAGTCCGGAGTCCTCTGGGTCACTAAGGACGACATGATCCGCAGCCACCTCCTCCCAGCCACGTACAAGTCCACTGGTTTCTTGGGACTGTAAATCATCCCTAAAAGACTGCTGCTGATGATGCTGAGTGCCAGGCTCAACCTCCATGCTGACACAATCCTCCTCCTCCTCCTCCTCCTCCTCCCCTTCTTCCTGTGCGATGGGTGGGACAGAAGGAACACTGTCTGGGTAAAGGGGGCCTTGAGAGGCAAGGAAGTCCTCCTCTTCCTGCCTCTGTTCTGCCTCAAGTGCCCTGTCCATTATTCCATGCAGCGTATGTTCCAACAGGTGGACAAGAGGTACAGTGTCACTGATGCATGCACTGTCACTGCTCACCATCCTCGTGGCCTCCTCAAATGGTGCCAGGACAGTGCATGCATCCCTGATCATGCCCCACTGGCGTGGTGAAAAAAAACAAGCTCCCCTGACCCTGTCCTGGTGCCGTAGTCGCACAGGTACTTATTGATGGCCCTCTGCTGCATGTGCAGCCGCTGCAGCATGGCCAACGTTGAGTTCCACCTGGTGGGCATGTCACATATAAGGCGGTTCTTGGGCAGGTTCAACTCCTTTTGCAGCTCAGCCAGGCGAGCACTGGCATTATAAGATCTGCGGAAATGCACACAGACTTTCCTGGCCTGCCTCAGGACATCCTGTAAGCCCGGGTACCTGCCCAAGAACCGCTGCACCACCAGGTTAAGGACGTGAGCCACACAGGGCACATGGGTCAGTTGTCCCTGTCGGAGAGCAGAGAGGAGGTTGGTGCCATTGTCGCAAACTACCATTCCTGGCTTAAGCTAGCGTGGCGTCAACCACCTCTCAGCCTGCCCCTGCAGAGCAGACAGAACCTCTGCCCCAGTGTGGCTCCTGTCCCCCAAACACACCAGCGCAAGCACGGCATGGCATCTTTTTGCCTGCGTACTTGCGTAGCCCCTTGAACGCCTACGGAGCACCGCTGGTTCCGAGGAGGAAGAAGAAGAGGAGGGGGTGGAGGACAGAGGTGTGTCACAACCAGTAGTAGCATTTTGGAGGCGTGGCGGTGGAACAACCTCCAACACTACTGCACCTTGTCCTGCATCCTTCCCAGCTGCCAAAAGAGTGACCCAATGGGCCGTGAAAGAAAGGTAACGTCCCTGTCCATGCCTGCTGGACCATGAGTAAGCGGTAATATGCACCTTACCACTGACCGCCCTGTCCAGCGAGGCCAAGACATTGCCTTCCACATGCCGGTAGAGAGCCGGAATCGCCTTCCGTGAGAAAAAGTGGCGTTTGGGAACCTGCCACTGAGGAACCGCACATTGCACAAACTCACGGAAGGGGGCCAAGTCTATCAACTGAAAAGGCAGCAGTTGAAGCGCTAGCAATTTAGCCAAGCTAGCATTCAACCGCTGGGCATGTGGATGGCTGGGAGTGAACTTCTTTCGACGGTCCAGCAGCTGGGGCAGGGAAATTTGCCTGCTAGAATCGGACGTCGGTGTACTGCTAGCAGAGTGGCTGCAAGTACTTGGCTGTGACACACCTAATTCTACACCTTCATTCCTCTCAGTGCAGGTTTCAGAGAGGACTGAAGGTATAGTGGGGTTGGAGATCCCAGCTGATGCGGTGCAAGGAGAGGTACGCTTTGTTCTTTGGTGTGGGTCTTTAAGGTAGGCTTGCCAACGAGCTGCATGGCAGGTCAACATATGTCTGGTCAAGCATGTGGTGCCCAAGCGGCTGATGTTTTGGCCACGTGTCTTTGAGACATATGTTGCAAACAGCAGCTGTGCGATCTGATGCACTCGCCTCTAAAAAGGCCCACACCAAAGAACTTTTTGAATAACGGGCATAGGCAGCGCCCTGCACAGGCGGAGCTCTGCGGTGTAATTCCGTCGGTGTGCTGCCCTTACGCTGGCCACCCAAGGGCATCCTGCCTCGTTGGAGATGTGCCTCCTCCTCATCCTCCTCCTCCTCCTCTCTCCTATTAGGCACCCACGTGGAGTCAGTGACCTCATCATCCCCTCCCTCCTCATCACTGGAGCCAATCTGGCAGTATGCTGCAGCTGCTGGAACATGACTGCCAGATTCGTGTCCTTCTTGAGCATCCCCTCTCTCTGCTCTCACGCTACTGCCTTCCTCTAGCTGGGTATCATCATCAGACCCTTCGAAACGCTGGGCATCCTCCTGGAGCATGTACCCAACACTGTGCTCAAACAGTTCGTGGGACTCCTCAGGAGGAGGACATGGTGGGTCTAGGGAAGGAGTGACTGATGATGACATTGATACCAGGGAAGAGGACGCTTTGGCAGCTGCTTTGCCAGTACCCTGAGCCTGGGTGAGAGAGGATGAGGAGGATGAGGAGGGCTTGGTCATCCACTCTACCAAGTCTTCGGCATGATGTGGCTCAACATGTCCAGCTGCCGAAAAGAAGGACAAGCGTGTCCCATGGCCATGTGCTGATGACAATGCACCGCGTCCACGACCAGCACTGTTGCCCCCAGACACAGAGCCTGCTTGCCCTCTTTTATTGGCTCCTGACTGTCTGCCTCTCCTTGTTTGCCTTCCAGACATTCTAATGGCCTGCAGGGAGATGGGAAAACCAGCAATAAGGGGTAGCTTCAGGTGTATACTGTGCAGGAGGCTTAGCAACAATGACACGGACACTATCCCCTGCCTATCCTTCTCTCTCCCTGCACACAAGGTTTAGCATAGAATAGGACACTGACACTGTCGACTGCCTATCCTTGTCTGTCCCTACACACAAGGTTTAGCAATATGGTTAAGCACACTAGGTTTAGCAAAAAATATGACACTGACACTCTCCCTGCCTATCCTTGTCTGTCCCTACAAACAAAGTTTAGCAAAGAATATGACACTGACACTCTGCCTACTTATCCTTGTCTGTCCCTACACACAAGGTTTAGCAATATGGTTCAGCACACAAGGTTTAGCAAAGAATATGACACTGACACTCTCCCTGCCGATCCTGGTCTGTCCCTACACACAAGGTTTAGCAATATGGTTCAGCACACTAGGTTTAGCAAACAATATGACACTGACACTCTCCCTGCCTATCCTTGTCTGTCCCTACAAACAAGGTTTAGCAAAGAATATGACACTGACACTCTCCCTGCCTATCCTTGTCTGTCCCTACAAACAAGGTTTAGCAAAGAATATGACACTGACACTCTGCCTACCTATCCTTGTCTGTCCCTACACACAAGGTTTAGCAATATGGTTAAGCACACTAGGTTTAGAAAAGAATATGACACTGACACTCTCCCTGCCTATCCTTGTCTGTCCCTACAAACAAGGTTTAGCAAAGAATATGACACTGACACTCTCCCTGCCGATCCTTGTCTGTCCCTACACACAAGGTTTAGCAAAGAATATGACACTGACACTCTCCCTACCTATCCTTCTCTGTCCCTACACACAAGTTTGAGGTACAAATAGCACTGACACTGTCCCTGCCTATGTAACTCTTTCCCTGCGCCGGAACACACTACACGAGGCCGCCGTGCTGGCGGCCTTTTATAGTGTGGGGCGTGTACTAAACCCCCTCAGCAATAATTGGCCACAGGCATCCTGCCTGTGGCCAATCATTGCTCTCCTCGCTGCCGGCGCTGTGATTGGCCAAGCATGCAGGGTCACAGTGCATGCTTGGCCAATCACAGCGCCGGGATTACACTGCGATGGCGCAGTGTATTGTGGGCCGTTCGCGTCACTCGAATTTGGCGCGAACGGCCCAAATAGTTAGTTGTTCGCCGAACGCGCGAACAGCCGATGTTCGAGTCGAACCTATGTTCGACTCGAACACCGAGCTCATCCCTAGTGGTAAGTATGACATGTTTGTTATTTAAAAAAAATAAAACTTTTACAATAACTTGAAGTTTGTACTCTTTATTCAGAAAAGTGACTTCTATTGCTCTCAGCCTCCTCCAAATCCCCAAAGTCCTCTTTTTTTTCTGTTGTGATCTGACTTCCTGGTAGAGGGTGGTTCCATTTGTTCTCCAAGGTCCCGCTGTATGTAGGAATGTAGTCACCGTCTTCTGATCAATCATGAGATGGACTATGGCATTACATGTGTAATGTGTGTAGAGGCGTGTACTGCACCACAACTAATATACACTGCTCATTCCAAACAAATGGAAATGAGGTAAAGAGGAGAGGTTGAGGAGCTCACAGTAAGAAATTATTTAATAAGAAACTGATTACAGGGTTATGAAGTAATGGATTTCTGAGACTCTTATTGTGTATCTATCACGGTTGAACTGGATTTTTATTATGTATGTATACATGTCTTTGTGGTGACATCTAGTGGCAATTCATTGTCACTACAACTTGTAATAAATCCAAAACCAAAAATCCAATATATTGCAGCTTACCAATCATTAGAGGGGCTGCATTCATTTTCTTTTTTTAGGTCTTTTTTCCCTCTCTTTTCATCTGGTGATCTGGTCAGTAACACACTTCCTGTATTAGAATGCCTCCACTCTGGATGAAGGAGCACAGGGGGCACTTATGGACATCAGCATTGTCAGTCTGGGGGGAGTGTTAGCTGTACTAGGAGGTTTAAAGTGTTACTAAACCCAGGACCCTGCATTCACTATAGCTGGTCTCCAACAGTACACAGAACATGGAAATGCAATTATTTTAGTAAATATAAACTGCTAAATACCTTTTCTCATTATCAGTACAGGCAGTCCCAGAGTTACGAACGACTCCTACTTACGAGTGGCCTCAATGCCTGCCGCTTGTGCTCCACGCTGGTCCTGGATACCTCCGAGCAGCTATCTTGCAGCGCCGGAAAACATCCCACACTGCAGTACTACATGTACTGTATGGCCAGAAGAGCCCCAGATAACATAACTGCATGCCCAGAAGTGCCCGGAACATCCCACATCCCTGCACAGGCGGAAGTTACACTTACAAATGCAGTGTTTCGACTTACACACAAATTCCACTTACGAACAAACCTACAGTCCTTATTGTGTTCGTAACTTGGGGACTTCCTGTACATACCTCCCAATTGGCACGGATTCTGCGGGTTTTGCCCGCATAGGCTCCTCCTTCCCGCGAGAGTGTCCTTTTTCCCGCACAGCAGGAAGAAGAGACAGCATAAAGAGGATCAGAGAACGAGCAGGTAAGCCCCCCCCCCCGCGCGATTTGCGGGCAAAACAGTGTACCGCAACCCCCCCCCCCCCTCAACAACACAACAGTTGAACGGATTTTTTTTTAAGTGTCCTGGCGGCCCCCCCGCTCAACAACTTTTGTTGCCGGTGAACGAACTTTTTGTTAATTTTTTTTTTTTAGAATGAATGTCCTTTGGGACTTTTTAAGGTATGCCTGTATATAGCAGTCTTGTGACTTCAATTAGTGTCTGGTTAAAGCTTGTAGGAGGAGTTTTCATACTGCACTGACTGTCCTATGAGGATGCAGGACCCCTGACCCTCTGTCTGGACAGTGCTGATTACATGCACTCTCCCAAGAAAAAAAAAAACTCTCTAGCAAGACACACCAAACTGAGCATGTGCAGACTGACTCCATTTACTCTGTGTAGAAGGGGAGAATCTGTGCATACAGGATCAAAATGCCTTTTCACACAATGCGGAGGATTAACCCCTTAGGTTCCACAGTGAGTATAACAAGCATGCTTTACTGCATATACAGGCTGATTTTACTGTTGTGGGCTTAGTAACACTTTAAATATACTAACAAATTGAAGCCAAACTTAAGCTAATACTTTACAATCAGTTACAGCAAACAGTTTGCTTTTGGGATAAAGGTTTTACATAAATAAATTAAAGCTGATCATTGTAAGTATCGCTGTCAGTGTTAAATGGTTTGTCTCATCTCTGTAACTGATACATTCTGCTGAAGAGTTTTTTTTCTTTTGAAAAACAACAGACTTGCTGGCCAGATCACCAGATGAAATCTTGAAAAAGAATATAAATGCAGCCATCACATCTAAGAACTGGTAAGCTACAATATAATAAATGTTTGCGTTTGGGTTTTAATACTGCTTTAAGTACACCAACAAATTGAAGACAAACTCCGGCTCACAGTTACAGCAACATTTTATTCCTTTTGGGATAAAGTTTTTACATGAATAAATAAAGGCTGATTGTAAACACCCCCCAATGGTAAATGGTTTGTCTCAACACTCTAAACTGCTACATTTGCAGGAGAGCTTGTTCCATTAAACCCCCCCCCCCCCCCCCCCCAAAAAAAAAAAAACAGACTTACCGGCTGGATCAACAGATGGAAATAAAAGAAAGAAAGAAAGACTAAAAAGAAAGCTAATGCAACAATCACATCTAAGAATTGGTAAGGTCCCCAAGCCCACTGCTGACTCAGCAAGGTTGTGTAAATCTCAGGACTGGATAGACAGAATACAAATCCTTTGTGAGGTAAAACAGCTTCCATATCTAGGTATTTAACGGTGTATTTAGCTATTTACCCAGAGCTCTGCTTTAACGGTGTTGGTAATTACAATGCCAGATAAAGACTTTGCCACTAGAGGGAGAATCAACAAATCTGGAATTGCAATCATGAAAATATGAAATGGAATGCGTGTCAAAATGTGAATGTCGCATCAAAAATTCAGCTTGGTTATATGTGCTGGCTGGAAATACCCTGAACCTCTACCGAGGAACATAAGGAGGATGTGTGTTGCGTATTTTTTTTTTGTAGTACAATTGTAAGAAAAACTTAAATCTGAATGAGCAATAACTAATCATATGGCCCAGGTAAACACTCCTAAATGGCTCTTTAAAGTGCATAAGAGCCGGTTCACACAGGGGCCACACGACTTTGAGCACGACTTTGCGAGGCAACTTGGACACGACTTGAGAGTGAACCACAGCACGACTTGGAGCGACTTGAAATCGCCTCCAGGACAGGCTGTCCCCTGTGTTTGGTATGAATCATGAGGGGGAACTCCACGCCAAAGTTTAAATAAAAAACCGGCATGGTACCCCTCCAAAAGCATACCAGGCTCTTAGGTCTGGTATGGATTTCAAGGGGAACCCCCTACGCCGTGGGGGTCCCCCCAAAATCCATACCAGACCCTTATCTGAGCACACAGCCCGGCCGGTTAGGAAGGGGGGTGGGGACGAGCGAGCGCCCCCCCCCTCCTGAACCGTACCAGGCCGCATGCCCTCAACATGTGGGGGTGGGTGCTTTGGGGCAGGGGGCCGCCCTGCGGCTCCCCCACCCCAAAGCACCTTGTCCCCATGTTGATGGGGACAAGGACCTCTTCCCGACAACCCTGGCCGTTGGTTGTCGGGGTCTGCGGGCGGGGGGCTTATCAGAATCTGCGAGCCCCTTTTAATAAGGGGGCCCCCAGATCCCGGCCCCCCCACCTTATGTGAATGAGTATGGGGTACATCGTACCTCTACCCATTCACCTGGGGGAAAAGTGTCAATAAAAAAACCACACTAGACAGCGTTTTGAAGTAATTTATTGGGCAGCTCCGGGGGTCTTCTTCAGACTTCGGGGGTCTTCTCCCGCTCTCCGGTGCCTTCTCCGCGCTCTCCGGGTGCTTTCTGCCTTCTGCCGGGCACCTCCGCTATCTTCTTTCAGCTCTTTTGCTAGCAGGGGCCCGGTCTTCATCGTCGTCTTCTTCCCTCTTCTCTCCGCCCGATGTTGCCTCGTCGCTCTCTGCCGCTATAATGCCGTGTGCGCGGAGCGCAATGACTTATATAGGCATGGGGCGTGGTCACCGGGTGACCCCGCCACTTCTGACGTCACAGTCCCATCATACTCCGGGTGATGACGTCATAAGGGGCGGGGTCACATGGTGACATCACCCGGTGACCACGCCCCATGCCTATATAAGTCGTGCGATCCACGCACACGGCATTATAGCGGCAGAGAGCGACGAGGCAACATCGGGCGGAGAGAAGAGGGAAGAAGACGACGATGAAGACCGGGCCCCCGCTAGCAAAAGAGCTGGCAGAAGATAGTGGAGGTGCCCGGCAGAAGGCAGAAAGCACCGGAGAGCGGGAGAAGAACCGGAGAGCGGGAGAAGAACCGGAGAGTGGGAGAAGAGGCCCGAAGTCGGTAGAAGACCCCCGAAGTCGGTAGAAGACCCCCGGAGCTGCCTAATAAATTACTGTCTAGTGTGTTTTTTTTATTGACACTTTTCCCCCAGGGGAATGGGTAGGGGTATGATGTACCCCATACTCATTCACATAGGGTGGGGGACGGGATCTGGGGGACCCCTTATTAAAAGGGGCTCGCAGATTCCAATAAGCCCCCCGCCCACAGACCCCGACAAGCAACGGGCAGGGTTGTCGGGAAGAGGCCCTTGTCCCCATCAACATGGGGACAAGGTGCTTTGGGGTGCCCCTGCCCCAAAGCACCCACCCCCCAATGTTGAGGGCATGCGGCCTGGTACGGTTCAGGAGGGGGGGGCGCTCACTCGTCCCCACCCTCCTTCCTGACCGGCCGAGCTGCATGCCCGGATAAGGGTCTGGTATGGATTTTGTGGGGACCCCCACGCAGTTTTTTCAGCGTAGGGGGTTCCCCTTGAAATCCATACCAGACCTAAGGGCCTGGTATGCTCTTGGAGGGGAACCCATGCCGGTTTTTTTATTTAAAATTTGGCGTGGAGTTCCCTCTCATGATTCATACCAAATACCAGCTCTGTGGGAGGGCGGGAGGGGTTTGCCTTAGAGCCGGTTCACAGAGGGGCGACTTCCTGTAAAGTTGCCTCACTATGAACAGGGATCCGACTTGGAGGCGACTTCCATTGAAATCAATGGGTACAAGTCGCCTAGAAGTCGGATTGAAGTCGTACAGGAACCTTTTCTGAAGTCGGAGCGACTGCAGTAGTATACATTAAAACGGCTCTATTCACTTCCATTACTTTTCTAAACCGCGCGACTTGGGGCAACTTGGGGCGACTTGAAGTCAGATCCCAGGACGCCCCTGTGTGAACCGGCTCTTAACGGGGAAGTGTAGTGTTTCTAAGTATACAAATGAAAGAGAGTATTCTAACCAATGTGTGTTAATGTATGAAAAACGTATTTCTACGTATACTTTGAAAAGATCCTTGCACCCTAGACCGTTTAGGCCCATTGGGCCTGGTTCACACCTTTGCAGGTTGCAGTTTGCATATTCCAGGTGCATTTTGCATTTTTCAATACAAATTTTTGATCCATTGAAGTCTATAGAACCAAAAACCAGAAAAAAGCCCTTTCCATAAAATGCACAGATGTGAACATGACCCATAGAAAACCATATTAAATGGACTGTAGTGTGTTTCTGCAAAACTGAAAACGCACAAAAAAATGCAAATGTGTGAATCAGACCTCACACAGTAGGCCCTAACATAGAAACCCTGCCGCTTAGAAGGGTAGTTCATACAGTCACCCATCGCTCCTCCGAGTCTGAAATTGGGTCAGAGTTTACTGCAGGTCAGGCTCAATGACTCACAGATGCAGGCCTCTGGTTCCTCCCCCTGAATCTGGAAGTTTGGAGAAACTTCTAGAAGTTAGTGGATGGAGGCCAGGAGGGTTGATCTGCATACTTGAGGTAACTTGGTCAATCTCCAGGCAGAGGGCCTGGCAGGGTGGCTGAGTCTGCCCTTAAATATGAAGAAGCAATGCCAGCAGGGGAGTCGGGTATACTCATCACCATAGCAAAGTGCACTGTGTTCACTATCAGTATATAGTGATACTCATTATACAGGATTTATATAGCTCCGACAGTTTGCGCAGCGCTTTACAACACGAGGGCAGACAGCACAGTTACAATACAATGTAATAAAGGAGGAATCAGAGGGCCCTGCTCATTAGTGCTTACAATCCAAAAGGGAGGGTAAAGTGATACAAAAGGTAATAACTGTGGGGGATGAGCTGATGGAGAAAATAAAAGTACTGCTGTTAAGTGGAGGAAGGATAAGTTTCTGTGAGGAGAAAAGTTTTCAGGAACTGCCTAAAAGTGGACAGAGTAGGAGATAGTCAGACAGATTGGGGTATGGAATTCCATAGGATGGAAGAGGCTTCGGAAACGTCCTGGAGGCAGAAGGTTTGGTACAGTGCACTATCAACATATAGAGCTACTCATTACCATATGACATTGCACTGTTCATTCTCAGTATATAGAGCTATCCATTGTGTTCATTGTCAGAGGTCCACTGTAATGTCTACGTGTGGTAATCCATGTGTATCGCCCTCTAGTGTGCTACTAGTGGTAGTATAGACAAAACATAGTCTAGCTCAGGGCTAAGCCTGAGCCATGGAAACGGGGTCAGGGTTTTAAGAGGATAGGGCTGGATGACTCATCCAGGCAGCTCTTTGGTGCCTCCCCCTGGTTCTAGATTATTGGAGAATATTCTAGAAATTAGTGGGCGGAAGCTAGTAGGGTTGTCTTGTATATTTAGGGGCCCTTAGCCAATCCCCAGGAAGTGGGCCTGACAGGGAACTAAGGAGCCCTTAAATAGACACGAGCCATGCCAGTCAGGGAGTTGGGTGGAAGATGGAGATACAGTGTTGAGGGAGTCTGTCGGTGGCCTTTGAGGGACCCCTGTCGAGGAGGGGTTTTACCTCGGGCTGGAGCTCAGGTGGCTGACCTGGAAGGATCCTACACCAGGAGGCAGTTGAAGGAAAGCTTTCCGGAGAAGCAGCAGGAGCAAAGAGAGACAAAGTGAGTAGATCAGCACAGTGCAAGGACAGACAAGGGGAGAGACAGGTCTCTCTTGAAGACAGCGGTGTGCTTAATCTCCAGTGTGTGGCAGTCGGGTAGACTGGGAAGAAGAAGCAGCCAGGTGGGCTAGCATGGAATGGCAGCCAGGTGGGCTAGCATTTCCTGTAAGAAGTAGAGCTAGGACCAGTGTCTACAAGGGAGCTGAAAGTGTTTCAGGAAGCAGTTCACTCCACATGTGCTACTTTTTCACGGGACTGAGTGTTCCTAGCCTGTAAGGAGCTGTTGCTAAACTAACAAAAAGACTGTTAGCTTCCTAAGGAGTGAACTCCAACTAAGGAGTTGGACATCCCATAATCCCTAACCCCATCGAAGTTACCATCCCCTAATAAAAACAGCAAAAACAATCTCAAAGACTGTGTAGCGGGTATACACTTTTCTGTGTGTTTAAAACTGGCAGAGACACCAGTAATGTGCAGATCCCTGCAGCCCAGCGGGTGGTGCTGTCATCTTGGGCTGGGGTTGAACCATTGCTGTGTGCCGTACCCCTTTTTGTCCTCTCTCAGCAGCTGTATGGTGGGGCGGGGAACCCGCCATGCTTGCTGGGAGAGGGTATAAAGGGGCCAGCCATCTTTGTCACGGGGTCGAGTCCCGGGCACCTTCAGCCTGAGGGCGGTGGTTCGTGTCGGTCCTCTAGGCGGCCTAGGCCTAGAGGACGTTCGGAGGTCGTGTTCCATCCCAGGCACCTTTAGCCTGGGGTGAGGTACTCGGATGGAGGTCTGGAGCTCAGTGCCCACCACTGAGTTCTGCGAGGGAAGGAGATCCTAGGGAACCCCGGGAGTGGGTACCCGAATCCGGAGGGCGTAATGGACCAGTGGGAGACACTTGCTTGAAGACCCGGTGCAGCATATTGCCGGTGACAGGTGAGCATTCCATCGGAGACCGCCTGGAAGGAAATACCCCTTCGCTGGGAGACCGCAACCCACTTTCAGGAAGGAAAGTGGAGAGTTCATTGTGTCTGGGCCTACTCGCATCCACACCTCCTTGTCTGTTCTGTTCTCTAAGGGGTCCAACTGATTGTGTTCACTTTTGCATTGAGAAGAATAAAGGAGTGTTGGACTTTAATGGTGTGGGGCTCGTTTTCTGGCAGACATTGTTCAAGGTAACTCTCTTTGGAGGTTCCAGGTGCAGAACACCGACCCAAAGGTAAAATAAGAACTTTGCTCACACCACACAACTATCTGCGGTAAAGGCTTGGCGTGGTGACCCCGCTCTCTCCTCTCTAAGATACCCCTAGACAAGAGACAAACGAGCTGATGATAGAGTGGGAGAGGGGAGGCCGCTACACGTGGGGATTCGGGTCCGGTATGGTGTTCGTGCTACTACGGAGTTGAACGTGTCTGCCGGGAGGAGTTTCGAGTAGGTGGGCCACGTTATTGGCCAAAGTGCATCCCTGCTCGAAGTCGTGGACATGACCCAGTGAAGGGAAAGGCCCGCGCAGAAGAGCGAGAGAAGGGGGGAGCCCAGCCGTGTGAAGTAGTACACGTGGGGGTTTCTATTTGCACTGCGCCACCGGGCACACCCCCACCGCTTGGTTCGTGAGCGTGACTCAAAGGAAAAAGAAGAAAAGCCTGCGAACTGGAGCAAAGGGGAGGAGTCCAATACGTGTGAAGGACTACACGTGGGATGTTGGCGCAAAACTTTGCAGTGCGCGATGGACCAACAGCAAGTCACCATGTTCGGACAAACAGCGTGGGTTCCACTTCATCCTTCTACCACGTCTTTGACTGCTGCTGCTCCGTTGACCGATACAGGGATTCGGCTAAAGCCAAGGGGACGATTCGCCCTGTATTCATGCATGGACGTTGAGGCCCTGGGTGTGATTTGTCCCGGCTGTTCGGGACTGGTGTGCCAACTGAAGCCATGCGGGCGATGCGAGGCCTGTGGGGAGTTCCTATTTGAAGTGGATCCAGCGGTTGAGAAGCCAAGAACCATTTACCCCGGCCGTGTTGCAGGCAGCACCACTCAGAGAGGAGGAATCACCGCTTTGACCGCCATCCCTGCGCGCACTGTAGCGACCGCGGAGGAGGTCGCGACTACTCAACGGGAGAAATCCGAGGATGCTGACTCAGTCACCACTGTCTCACAGCGTCCACCACCGAAGAGAAAGACTGGCATGGTAGCTCCGACCAGCGGATGTGGTGGACCATCTCGCCCGCTTACGCCCGGCCCGGATGGATCAGTTGAAAAGAGTTCCGGACGTCCCGCCTCAAGTAAAGGCCGAGGTAAGCCAGGCGGAGGGATTTGGTGTGTGAAAGGAGGTGGTAATTCAGTCTCCACTACGGGCTACATGCCTGCGGAGGAGTGTGACACCTCCGACCTGGAGTCGCTCTCAGATGTGGGAGACGATGTCGCTATTGATGAACTGTTTGCTGAAAAGGGCTGGGACAAAGTACCTCTTGCCTCATCCCGCAGAACCAGGGACCCACCCATGTCTACAGGGGATAGTACACCCCGGATGGAGGCACCAGCGCCTGAAGTGGGGTCCCGCCCCCAGCCTGCTCTTACCTCCTCGGTGCCACCTGCACCTAGTGCTGGGGAAAAGAGACTGTTGTTGCGGGCACCTATGCCCAGATCAGATGTGATCAAGGTCCCTCGCCACCCGGACTCAATCGTTTTGCCTGGCGAAGGGAACAGAGCCACTATGCCTCCTCTGGCGAGACTACAACGCCTATTTGGCCAGAAGGTTGCTGCTGAGTATGGATGGGAGTATCCATACTTGTCCAAGGAGTTGCTGTATGAGGTGGAAGTGTGCCGGGAGCGCTGGTACAATGACTTTGTGTGGACTCACCTTCAGATTCCACACGCCCGCAGGTATCTGGCATGCTCCCCCAAGACCTCTCAGCATTTTAAAGATTGGAAGGCAGAATGGATGTTGGGACGGCACATCCACACGGACAAGGTGCTGATCCGGCGCAAAGAAGGGGATGATGTCGAGTACCATCTGGAGACCATGGATCAGCACTTGAAACCACTTGTTTTGCCCCATCCCCGTTTCTATCTGTAGGAGGAAAGAGACTCCGTTCTTGTTTCTTATGCTGCTGAACTTTCTGGGGTTTGTTGTCCCTGTTACCCAGAGGAATGAAGGACTTTTCCTGTTTTGTTCTTCAATTTTCCAACAAGAGATCATGGACTCTGGGGTAGATAGGGCTCAAGAGAAGAAGAGAAGTTCCACGAGTGCAGTTACCGCGACGCTGTCACCAGGTGACAGTGTTGCGCATCGTTAACACTTTTCACACACTCACTCTTTGGGGAAAAGGGATTTCTTTACGAAGAAGTTTCTTTTCACTTACACGAATACATGTGTCAGGGTTTATGTGTGTTGATTTTCTTTTTTCCCTCTGCAGGAGAGCATCCCATCAAGACCACTGAGTATGGGGTGGGTCTTAGTCAGGATGGGTGGGAAAAAAAGTGTAATGTGAATGTAATTCTAAAGTTATGGTTAAAATGTTGTTGTTTCCCTTCCCTTTCATGTAAGGCTCAGACACAATTGCTTCAGTTGACCAAGTTTTCAAAAGTTTATTTTGTACAATTTGTAGTTGGTTTCTGGACTGGGCTATGCCAGCCGTTGAGGGCATAGTTTACTCCAGACACTGGGGACCAGTGTCAAATTACCAGGGGGAGAGTGTAGCGGGTATACACTTTTCTGTGTGTTTAAAACTGGCAGAGACACCAGTAATGTGCAGTTCCCTGCAGCCCAGCGGGTGGTGCTGTCATCTTGGGCTGGGGTTGAACCATTGCTGTGTGCCGTACCCCTTTTTGTCCTCTCTCGACAGCTGTATGGTGGGGCGGGGAACCCGCCGTGCTTGCTGGGAGAGGGTATAAAGGGGCCGGCCATCTTTGTCACAGGGTCGAGTCCCGGGCACCTTCAGCCTGAAGGCGGTGGTTCGTGTCAGTCCTCTAGGCGGCCTAGGCCTAGAGGACGTTCGGAGGTCGTGTTCCATCCCAGGCACCTTTAGCCTGGGGTGAGGTACTCAGATGGAGGTCTGGAGCTCAGTGCCCACCACTGAGTTCCGCGAGGGAAGGAGATCCTAGGGAACCCCGGGAGTGGGTACCCGAATCCGGAGGGCGTAATGGACCGGTGGGAGACACTTGCTTGAAGACCCGGTGCAGCATATTGCCGGTGACAGGTGAGCCTTCCATCGGAGACCCCCTGGAAGGAAATCCCCCTTCGCTGGGAGACCGCAACCCACTTTCAGGAAGGAAAGTGGAGAGTTCATTGTGTCTGGGCCTACTCGCATCCACACCTCCTTGTCTGTTCTATTCTCTAAGGGGTCCAACTGATTGTGTTCACTTTTGCATTGAGAAGAATAAAGGAGTGTTGGACTTTAATGGTGTGGGGCTCGTTTTCTGGCAGACATTGTTCAAGGTAACTCTCTTTGGAGGTTTCAGGTGCAGAACACCGACCCAAAGGTAAAATAAGAAATTTGCTCACACCACACAACTATCTGCGGTGAAGGCTTGGCGTGGTGACCCCGTTCTCTCCTCTCTAAGATACCCCTAGACAAGAGACAAACAAGCTGATGATAGAATGGGAGAGGGGAGGCCGCTACAACTGTTTTTTTATGCAAGAAGGAAATGCTAAGTGACTGGCTGTGCAGCAATGGGGAACCCTGAAATCTGCAACTCTTACGGGGGTAGTGCTACACATGGTATCATCATTGCCTATGGAGGTAGTTTTTGCTATCTTTATACATGGTAATCCCCAGCTCTCCTCTCTTTTCCTGCAATATGGTTAGTTCCCTGAGGTTCACATACTTTTTACATTGATGACCTTGATTTGTAAACCATTTTTTTAATGAAGATATGGCCGTATAAAGTACATCATGTGTATGTTGTTATTCTTTCAACCTAGAGGAAGATCAGATCACATTTTAGGAGCCACCCCTACATCCGTAGACTAAGGGTACACAAACTTTTTCCTGCTCTAACTCTAGTTACGCTGGAGACTTCCCCTCTGACAGGCCTGTGTAATGCTTGTGCATTCCGTGGGGTTCTGTACAGTTAGTCCCCAGCATGATATATTCCATATCTGCTCCCGTGGCAGTACGTTTGATATACTCCATGAGCACTTCCTGGCATATGTGATGCTGGTGTTCAGAGCAGACCTGTAACTGAAGCCTTGCAGGTGCTCATTCTCTGGTATCTGCCCCTAAAATAACATCATGCATGTGGAATGCTTGTCCCCAGCCACCCATTTGTATCCTGATATACCCACATCTTTCCTTTCTGACTGTTTTACTTTCTTAAAGTGTTCTCATTTCCCTGGAATAGGATGTGTTTTATTTCCTCCTGATGCTGCCGCTACCCAGATCCCCGGCCTATTAGAAGCTGCAAATCACTAATGATCCTTCCATGGCTGGCCCGTCTCTGGAGAGGACCTGTGCTTGGAAATAGATGGGGACCAGGGATTACCTGCACTGGGGAGCTCATCAAAGTCAATTCTCATGTAGATGCTGGGATGTTAAATTGCCCTCTGTTGCTGGGAAACCTTTCCATTTACAAGTAGTATATTTGTTTTTTGGAAGCTCAGGGAGTGCGGTGGGTGAGTCCCCAGCGGTTGTGTGTGCCTGTGACATTACGTCATGGACAGAACACATCAGGGAGTATTATTAGCACAATACAATCGTCTTATTAGGATAAAGACATAATAGGTTAACGCTGAGAATTGAGAATAATGTATACAGCAATTCGCAGTAATATGATCCATATGTAAAACAGTCACAAAATCTTTGAGCGGAAACCATTGCCTTGTCCTATCAACTAAAGCAGCTATTCTCGACCAGGGTTCCATGGAAGCTTCAAAACTCACACAGCTGCTCAAAGTCCTGATGGCAACATACCGGTCCACAAATACAGACAGGTACCGGTTCCCAGGAGAGCACATCCTCACTCCAGAGTACATTGACAGGATAAAACTGTTAACATCACCTGGTGAACTTAATTCAAACCAAGCCAGCTTGCTACATCATTTCCTGCTCATTTGCCACACCTATAGGTGTGCACAGCCTATTGCATTAGGGTGTGCACCCCGAAGCTCTAACACATATGCGTTTGACATATTTACCGGCCTCTTCCCCACTCTCCATCCTGAAACAATGTGAGGAAGGGGGAGCAAGGGAGCACATGGGGGACCCGGGAAACAGAAGGAAGAGGAACAGAGAAAGGCGGTGTAGCATATATTAGTATCCCCTATATTTTCCTCCTGTGGCAGCTGAATGTTGACAAAAGGGAGAGCAGGAGAAGCCTACTTTCAGCTGCTGCAGGAGGAAAATAAAGATTGGTTCCACTAAATTCCACCCCCTGCCACCTCTCCTGTCCAGGTTCTGAGGGTCGGAAAGGAAGGATTGCAGTTTACCTATCACCTGCCCACCATTGACAGGTTGCCAACTCCAGGATTAGGGTGTGCCAAGGCACACCTGGCACAGCCCTTGCGCACGCCTATGGCCACACCCCACTGATGCATTTCATCCCCATAGGGCTTATTTGTGGAGATTGAGGGTTAGCCGAATCAGGGTGAAAAAACGCATCGGCAGAGTGGCCAATGAATAGGGAGTGATTCAGCAAGCTGGCTTTGTTTGAATAAGTGCACCAGATGATGTTACCAGTGTGTGTCTCCATTTTATCCTGTCAAGGTTCCATGGAACTTTAGGGTTCCTCCAGAGGTTCCTTGAGCTGTGCCTGATGAACCTCCCATCTGATGGTGCCACACACCAATGATCTTTTAGTTCAAAGTTTCACAAATTACAGTTTCAGTTTAAAACTGTGAAATATTTATTAAACAGTTAAGAGGTGTAAGGAGAAAAGGAGAGAGGATATGATGGAAAAATAAGGAAGGGGGGGGGGTAAGATGAAAAAGGAAGGGGGAAGAGGAGATGGGGAGGAAAAGAAAAAATAACTATGGTCGAGCAGTAGTGGACAATGGCAGATTTATTTTTAGGAAGGTATACACCTGAGTAGGGATGCTATGGGGTGCTAGCAAGGATCTAGTGTGCCTTGGGAGGCCAAAATAGTTGGGTTGTACTGAGGGAGGAGGGGATGCACACGGAGTACAATTCAGATGTAACAGAGATAGTATGAGTAGCTTATGACAGAGTCAAGGCTGGAAAAGAATCAGAGTCCTTGTAAACCAGTCAGCAAGTCCAAGAGGAGCAAGTCTCTTCCAGGACATTACTGTTGGCTGCCACCAGGGTCTCCATATTCATAACTTCAGTGAGAATCTGGCTTATTCTACAATATGTGGAGGAAAGGTTAATTTCCAATGATGGGAAATGGCAAACCGAGCCACTAAGAGGCAGTGTCTTAGGTTTTTTTAGCTGTCTCTAAGGGGGGAATTCTTGCCACTGACCACCAATGTAATGGGGATTCTTCCCGCTAACCACTATTGTAAGTGGGATTCTTCCCATTGACTAACAATGTAAAAGGCATTCTTCCCACTGACCACCAATCCACCAATGTAATGAGGATTCTTCCCACTGACCACCAATGTAATGGGGATTCTTCCCGCTGACCACCAATGTAAAAGGCATTATTCCCACTGACCACCAATGTAATGGGGTTTCTTCCCACTGACCACTAATGTAAGCGGGATTCTTCCCACTGACTACCAATGTAAAAGGCATTCTACCCACTGACCACCAATGTAATGAGGATTCTTCCCACTGACCACCAATGTAATGGGGATTCTTCCCAATGACCTCCAATGTAAGGGGGGGACATTCTTCCCACTGACCACCATTATAAGGGGGGGCATTCTTTCCACTGACCACCAATGTAGCATGGTCATTCTTCTCATTGACCATCAATGCCAGGGGCATTTTTCCCACTGACCACCAATTAATTGGTTTTAGCAGGAGTCCCCTGGGACATGAAAATAATTTCAAGGGTTCCTCTGGGGTAAAGATTTTAAGAGATGCTGATATACAGAATTCACATAGTAGACTTCCCTTTAGTGATCTGTTCGTCTGCCCATCCTATAAAGTCATGAGAGGGATATTCCACTGTCCCACCAGTGTGCAGGATCGCGCCAGACCAGTATGCTGATAACATGCAGAAAAGTTCCTTCTTCCCATCATCGGGTACACACAAGAGGTGTCCTGAATGTCACTAAACTTTCCCTTCTTCACAGGAACTTGTCCCTAGACTCAGCCTACATCAAACATCAATTCTGACAATACTTCTAGAAAGAGAAACCCAGGCCTGCCTGTTTAACCTTTGATCCTAATGAGAGATGAAGCTAAACATGGATGGTATGAAGGCCCTTTAAATAGCAATGACAGAATGTCCCCGTTGCAGATCTGATGGTCTTCACCGGCAGTCGGGGCTCATTAATTGTATCCAATAAGGTGTAGTAACAGAGTGGTAGTATATCTTGTGATAACTGTAGCTAAAGATGTCTATGTACAATGTTTGAATAGAAGTGCAGTGAAGTGTTCCCAAGGTAAATCTGTCTATTCACAGTGTCCCAGTAAAACAATCAAGGAAAGATTTGCAAATATGGGCAGTGGCCCTCTCACCAACGACCAGGCCGATTCAACGCCTTCCAGCTAGCTACTTCTGGATGGACGTCTGGACTGCGGACCTGCTTGTGATGATCACCCATTGCAAAGCACGAAGCGTGGGTTGCTGCACTGTAGCACTGGTGCTGGTCGGTTGTCTGATGAACAGCAGGCAGGGCTGGATCCCTTCTCGGTCAGGTAGGAATGATGTACACCGCGTAGAAGGCCGCGACCTTCTTCACCTTGCACGGAAGGATCCTTCACACACAAGGCCCAGGAGGAAGAGAGCGCGGGTCGGGTCTCTGGTCTCTTTTATAGCTCTTATCAGAAATCTCTCTGGTTGTAGCAAAGATCCCTGGAATATGTAGTCTGGGTGTATAGTCATGCAGGTGAACAGCCATCTGATGGAACTACCAGTCCCACAATCCCTTTGGTTGGGCTCACAAATATGATGTCAGTCTAGTAACGCTGAGCACTAGGGGGATAATATGCTATACAGATAGGGCAGGGAATAGCTGTTCGTTGCAATTGTAGTCCATATTGCTACATTAGGTAGCACTTTCTTTTTTTTTTAGGAAACTTAAAGTTTCTGCTATCATTTTACAGGATTTTGAGATCAGAAACATATCTTCCAAAGTCATTCTATAAAAAGAAAATCGTATTACCTGCATCCCCTAGAAAGGTGACAAGGGGAAAGGCCCATCGCCCTTTAAAGCCAGACTTCTACCTTTTTAGAGGAAAATACGTCTTCTATCCCAACAACTACCCCACTACCCTATTGAGTTTGGCTCTGCTATATTGTCATTAGCATGCATATGAATTGGTGCGGGTGGCTGAAGGGAGTAGCTGCTGTTGGGGTATTACACAGCTTTACAATACACAATAGATTAGGGAAGTGCGGTGGAGGGGCTGTAAAACAGTTTAGGTTAGCAGGAGACTTTGGGTCAGCTATAAGTGAGTGCTTTTCATCAATTCTTCATCAGTCAGCAACTGACTTGTATTGGATCCAAGTGTAATGCATTTTTCATCTACCAAAAAAAAAAAGAAGAAAACTTCCATGAGTGCAAACAAGCCCTTGACATCAGACGGGTGCTTATTGTCTGTTATCAATATTGGAGGAAGTTCATACACGTGCTTCCATACAGCTATGGGAATACCAGCCCATATGTGTTGTAATCAAGGGCCAGGCCAAAAATTCGGGTGGGGGCTACAAGTGTTTTCTCTCCTTTAAAATTAAAACAAAACGAAAAATCTATTGAATACTGTCTTCCAAATACAGCTTCTTTACTGTAATGCTAACCATACACTAGGCAGCTGTGTGGCAATTGCAGGGTTTTCAGCCAGATTTGAACCACGGTAATTTCCTAGTTTCTACGAATTTAACAAAACCAGTTGGAGTTCTACCCCAATTTTAATTTGGTTGCTTGAAACCAGGCAATGACTGTACCTGAATTGCTAAGTACCGTATATGTCCAACTAAACAGCTGAAGAATACCATAACTTCTTTATTTAAAGATGAATTGTCACTTAAATTATCTTGTAACCTGCATTTTAAACATTACCTGCACTACTGTAAGGCTGCTTTCATACTGGGGCACGGGCGTTGTTTTTGCGGATGTATTCGGCCGCTAGCGGGGAGCTTTTAACCCCCGCTAGCGACCCGTAAAAGGGTTAAAACCGCTGCAGCTTTGCCGGCGGTTCGGCGGCGCTACCTATTCATTTCAATGGGCAGGGGCACTTTAGGAGTGGTGGAGGAGCGGTGTGTACACCGCTCCTTCACCGCTCCAAAGATGCTGCTTGCAGGAGTTTTTTTAACGTCCTGCCAGCGCATTGCCTCAATGTGAAAGCACTCAGGCTTTTACACTGAGACTGCAGGGGAGCCGTTTTTCAGGCGCTTTACAGGGGTCTAACAATCATTCACCCAGCAGTCATGAATTTGCACTATATTTTGCTTAATACATTATTTTACTATGATCATCAGCTCCATCTAGTGGCCATAACGTTGTATTATTCCTGAAAAAACCTCTATCAGGAAAACACTGCATTAATGTCACTAGATGGAGCTGACAATCATAAAAAATAAATGTATTAGACTGATGAGGTTGGAATTTGTGATGGCTGGGTGAATGCTTGTGACAGTCTTCCAGGTATTTTTTTTCTTTTTTTTATACCTAGACCCCTTTATTTAGCATGTTAAATTGGAACATCATCTTTAATTGATTTCTCCTTTTTGGGTTGAAGAGCACAGAGTTTGATCCTTTTCCAGGTCTAGCAAAGTGTTTCTTTGTAACCCCTTGACTTTTAGAACTACAATTGTCATCAGCGGTGATTTTTTTCATCTATTCCAACAGAGACCTCACCAGGTTTAATACTGTAGGACTTCTGTTTCCAGCACCCCACAGTGGTTTCTCAACAGAAATTTATAAAGATTGCACATAAGCCTATCACAGTGGTGACAAGCCTTAAGGAGGAATATCCACACATTGTAGACAGCAGTAAAAGCCTGCAGTAATACAAAATTCACTCCAAGAAGTTTTATTGTCACATATTATCACAAAGCTTATACTGATGTTCTGGGCCTATATATGATAATTGCCTTAAAAAAAGGACCACAATCTTCAAACATCAGTATAAGCTTTGTGATGACACATCATGCCAAAAAAAATTGTGAAACACATCTCTGAGTATTGGTGACTGCTGCATTACTATTGGAAAATTAACTGCCCCAAACCTTTAGTCTTTTCAAGCACCTACATTTGTATTGTTCGTTACAAATTTCATAGAGTGCACCGTGCCAGTTCACACTGGGGCGGCACGACTTGCCGCGCGACTCGGCAAGGCGATCTGCAGACGACTTCAGAGGCGACTTGCAAAATGACTTCTGTATTGAAGTCAATGGAAGTTGCCCTGAAGTCATCCCAAAGTAGTACAGGAACCTTTTTCTAAGTCGGAGCAACTTAAATCGCTCCTATTAGAACGGTTCCATTGTACAGAACGGGGAGCGACTTGTCAGGCGGCTGAGTCGCCTGACGAGTCGCCCCTGTGTGAACCGGGTCTAAAATATAATTTCCAGAAATGAAAACTAGGTGGGAACTATTCCAAAATGGTGATGTATGGGTAGGAATAATCTTTTAAGTATATGTAGAGCCTAAACTTTTGTTTTAGTTTAAAATAAAGTAAGAAAAAATAAGCCAGTGTATGCAGGTAGGACCGAGTAGGTCCCCCTTTAGGGTACCTCCACCCTCTGGGAAAAGGCTGGGAGCTCCTATAAAGGCCAAGGGAGAAGGAGGGTCAGAAGACCCTGGAAGAAGAGAGCAGGAATAAAGATCAACCTGCTCCCTCCCTCCAAAGGGAAAGCAGGGTGTCGTGAGAGGTCCCCTTTTCAGGATCCTTAGGGAGATGAGACAATGCTATTCTACTGCAGAGCTGGAGGTGAGACTGTTGGGACTTGGTTTGCTCCCTTTCCCCCCCATTACAGGAAGAAAGCTATGTCAGCTAGTGGCTGAATGAAGTGTAGGCCAATCACTAATTGCACTGAAAAGTGAGCACCTTCCAAGTGGCGAGGATCAACTACCTCCCATATTTATGTAGCGGGGGTCCTAAATTGAGGTTATGTTATGCCAAATTTAGGGGTGACTGGAGTGATAGTTGGCTCAAGTCTTTCAATTACTGGACTCTGCCTTGCTGCTGCTTCACCTGGCTTGCAGTTCCCCTAAGTAGTATGGGTGGCCCTGTCACTTCCGAAGGACTGGTGAGCCATCACAGTGAAGGAAGGGGCCCAGTAACTCTCCAGGGGGATGTCATCCATCCGGAACCCAGGGGCCTAACAATCGGGACCATCAGGAGGTTTGGGACACTATAGATCCTGTGGTAGAGGATCTCCTAGATGCATCTATTAGGGATCTAGATTGACTGTTCGAGCTGCACGCCGGCTGCTAGCACCATAGGTGGCTATCCGGATGAGCTATAGCCACTCGGGACCGAGTGGCGACGAAGCCAGAAGTGCCTGAATGCTGTCTATCCTTCTAACACCTTTCTCTCTTTGTGCAAGGAAAATAAAGCTCTACGTTGGAGTGATAAACTTGTGTGGACCTTGGAGTTACTTGGGGTATAGAGTAGGGTTGTCCCGATACCACTTTTTTAGGACAGAGTACAAGTACCGATACTTTTTTCCAAGTATTCGCAGATACCGATTACCGATACTTTTTTTTCCAATGTCATGTGACAGTTTGACAGATGGGGACTGATAGGTGGCACTGACAGGTGGCTGGCCCTGATAGGCCAACAAAACAATACTCCTGCGCTCTGATGTTTTGGTGTATGCGGGGCGTGTCGATCATTCCTCAGTAAACAGGCAACACTTTAGGAATCTTGCAGCCCTCCTCAGAACTATGGGTGTTCATACAACTGTAAAAAAGCAAAATACACTAGGTCGGTGCGCCCTCCTGTTTTTTGCTTTTTTACAGTTGTATGAACACCCATAGTTCTGAGGAGGGCTGCAAGATTCCTAAAGTGTTGCCTGTTTACTGAGGAATGATCGACACGCCCCGCATACACCAAAACATCAGAGCGCAGGAGTATTGTTTTGTTGTACTAATACACTAGGTCGGTTGGCCCTGATAGGCGGCACTTATGGGCACTGACTGGTGACTGGCGCTGATGGGCACTAATAGGTGGCACTGATAGATGGCACTTATGGGCACTGATAGGTGGCACAGATAGATGGCACTGATTGGTGGCTTTTATGGGCACTGATAGGTGGCACAGATAGATGGCACTTGTGGGCACTGATAGATGGCACTTATGGTCACTGATAGTGCCCACAAGTGCCACCTATCAGTGCCCACAAGTGCCACCTATCAGGTGGCACTGGTAGATGGCACTGATTGCACTGATAGGTGGCACTTGTGGGCACTGATAGATGGCTGGCACTGAAATGCTGCAAAAAATTACACAATGACACAGGATTTATAAAAAAAAAAAAAACTGCAAAAAGCTGCAACGCCCATCTTGGTACACCCTGCACTCGGCTGCAGTAAGCAGCAGCAGACATCTTGTTACACCCAGCCCATATAGCTCGGGCTGGGTGTAACAAGATGTCTGCTGCTGCTTACTGCAGCCAAGTGCAGGGTGTACTAAGATGGACGTTGGGACATTCACCCGCTGACGGCGACCGAATGTGACAGGACCGGTCACCGATCCCGATGCGGCTGTGCCCTACACCCCTGCCAGCTTACCAGGTTCAACTGCAGGTGAGGGACTCGCTCTCTGCCCGCCAAATCCGTCCACCGACTGTGCCCGCCCTCTCCAGCCAGACTCCGTCCACACTTTCCTTCCATAGACTCTGCCCGCCCCCTCTCCAGCCAGACTCCGCCCACACTTTCCTTCCATAGACTCTACCCGCCCCCTCTCCAGCCAGACTCCGCACGCACTCCCCAGCCCTCTCCCGCCCTCCCCAGCCACTGACTCCTCCCGTCCTCTCCAGCCACACTACGCTAGAAAAAAAAAGTATCGGGTGAAACATCGGAAGCATTTGCACGAGTACAAGTACTCGCGCAAATGCTCGGTATCGGTCCCGATACCGATACTAGTATCAGTATCGGGACAACCCTAGTATAGAGACTCTGGCCTTGCACACTGAGGACAGAAACCAACTTTGAGGAGAACTTCGCTGCAAGACCCGTAGGTGAAACAAGTGTGCTTAACCTCTGCAAACCAGAGGGTGCGGGCATGGTGGCGCCGTTTCCTCTCATGAATGAGCCAAGGAGACGGGAGGAAATGGGTGAGGTCGCTATATTTACATTGAGTACTATTTTGGGGTCTCAGGCCCAACTTTTTATGAATTAAAGCAGTAAAGAGGTTAATCTGCAACTTTGGTTTCTGGGTGAATTTGTCTACAAACTTAAACAAGAAGCATACTAGAGGTGATTGCCCATGTAAATCTGTCTGTCGAACCCCAAATGAGGGCTAGTGTGTGGATACCCCTGGGAGAGATGGGGTTACACAAGCACAGTCAGGAGGGTGGAGGGGGTCCAGTCTCCAGCCCCCATCCTTAGGAAGTACAGTAGGGCATACCAGAATGCTTGCCCTGAAGATCGGTCTAACGTTTGGGGTGATCTGGCTGCTCGCTATGGCTTGCGAGAGGCAGCCTGGGCACCCACTTACACCCTTATCATGATATTTTTGGCTGGGGAAATTTCTCTTCACTTTCTGTCCTGGAGATGCAACAGAAAGTGAGAGGAAATCACTCCAAGGTAGAGAGACAGCGGTCACCAGAACATCTGCCCCTTATTGGAAGGTTTCCCCTCACCTGTTGCTCACATGACAACTCGAAATTTTAGGGTTTTCACATACTGTCTGCTTCAGTAACAACTGTCACCAGGGCAAAAACAAGGGCAAATCATTTCAGCGAGGAAACTGACACCAATAAAAACTGTCACCATTCCAATAAATTAAAAAAGCTTTGCCTTTGCATAAACTTTAATGCTCCACTTACGTTTATGGGTAAAGCACCTGTTGGCAATCATGATTCAAATTTTGCTCATCTTTAATGAGTAAAAGCTCATGTTTATCTTCTTGAAATCTATGTAGGATAAAAACACCTCTTTGAATAAATCAGAATACCCAAGCTTGTAGCGTCTATTCCAATCTAGTTTATTAAACATGGAACCTATTACACAGCGCAATAATTAGAACATTATATCATTGTTATAACAGCCGTGATAACCTGAAGTCATCAGAGGATACTGGAAAAATGACTTGATACGGTTATATGATGTATATATTGTATTTCTGCATGGTGAGAGACTCTCATTTTGTTGTACATAGTACATAGTTAGTCAGGTTGAAAAAAAGACACAAGTCCATCCAGTTCAACCATAAAAAAAATAATAAAAAAAAAATATATATATATATATATATATATATATATATATATATATATATATATATAATATCATACAATCCCATATACCCAATTCTATACCCACAGTTGTGCATGTCTCTAGGATTATGAGACACAATGTACTGAATTTACATTAAATTTGGGTAAGTGTGTGGGGCAGTCCCCCCCGAGGAACCCCTAAAATAAGTTCCCTGTCCTAGAGAACCCCTACTAAAGCCAAATCATTGGGGGTCAATAACAAAAATGCCCCTTATGTTTGTGGTGGGTGGTTAGAATGCCTCCCTCCCAGACAGGTAAAAAGATCAACAGGGGCATTCTGTTGGCATTGCCAAGTGGCATAAACCCTGAAACTATGCGGACACTATCAATCAGAGAATCAATCAGGTCAATCAAGGAACAGCTAGCAACCTCCACAGGAACCTTAGGGTTCCAAAGAATCCTGGCTGAGAATGGCTGGTGAGGTCACCAATCAGTCCAAACGTGGAGAACAACACTTATGGTAGACCTCAGTGGTGAGTGTGGGCACCTATACATTGGCCCGTTTACGTTACAGAGAGGTAGAGCTTACTCGGGTGCTGCATATTCTTGCAGTGGCTCTCACAGCAGTTTATATTAAACAGTTGGTACAGGCACCCATGAAGGTAGATTATCTGTTTGGCTGGTGACCATTACTAGCAGCGCTGTTGGTGACAAAGATATAACTGGTTTAGGGTCTGTGGGACCACATGTCAGCCTGACAAGGTAGGTGGCTTGTTAAATGGGCTCTCATCTAAACCCCTTCCTGCCCAGCCCCAGTGACCCTTTAATAGGGTCTATATGCCTGGTGTGCGGGAAGGACTGTCACAGCAGACACATGATTGGGAGCCAATCCCGCCAGCTCCCTATTATTGGTAGAGACCAAGAGCTGTTTTTGAGAACTCGGTCACACTTGCTGGGAGTGCGCAATGAGCAAGCTCTGGGCACCAAAACCTCTGCTGCCATGTAGGCATACCGTATGTGTGTGGAAGGTTAAGTCCACCTTCTTTTCTGCAGCACATATGCATTACATGGGCAGTAAGAGGTTAACAAAGGTGCTTTATTTAAAGTGGTGCTCTTTGAGGTATACTAAAGCCTGGTACACATAGGTAGTATATGGCCAGTTAAACAGAAACTGGGCAAAATTTGGCCCGTGTGTACGGCAGCCTGTCTGACAGAAGGCTGGCCAAACATCAGGCTTATGTCCAAGAGACATGCCTAAAAAGCATCTGCCGATCGGCATCTGATCAGTGCTCTCAGCCAATATCTGCAAGCGCTGGCCAGTGTGTTCTGGCGGTGGTAGCCCCCTTGTCAGGAAACAACAGCTTAGCAGGGAGACCTCTGTACTAACATTGGATAGTTAGTACAGCAAGCTCCTCAGGTTTTTTTGTTCAGCCCACTGGGTTGATGAAAAAAAAAAACTGATAGAGTGTACCAGGCTTAAAGGGGTTGTAAACCATCCTGTTTTTTCACCTTAATGCATCCTATGCATTAAGGTGAAAAACTTCTGTCAGTCAGTGGTCCCCCAGCCCCCCCGTTTTACTCACCTGAGCCCTGGAATGTCCCACGTCGAGGACGCGCAGTCTCTCTGCCCTGGGTTCTTGGCTCTTGATTGGATAGATTGATAGCAGCGCAGCCATTGGCTCCCGATGCTGTCAATCAAGTCTAATGAGGGGTGGGGCCGAGTCCTGCATTCGGCGGCTATGGATGCCGAATGCTGGACTCGGGAGCGAGCCTGCAAGGTAACCCCCTTGGGAGAGCGCTTCTCCTAGGGGGTTATCTAATGCGGGGAGGAGCCGAGAGAGCCGCAGAGGGACCCCAGAAGAGGACGTTCGGGGCCACTCTGTGCAAAACGAACTGCACAGTGGAGGTAAGTATTACATGTTTGTTATTTAAAAAATAAAAAAAATCGAACCTTTAGTATCACTTTAAGCTGGGTACACGTGGGTCGAATGTCAGGAGACATTTGCTGGTTCAAAAAAACACGTCTGACATTCGGCCCGTGTGTATGTCGGTCTGTCTGTTTGACCGTTTGTCAGCTTCTGTCGGATGAGCATGCTGGAAAAACCAACAGCCGACAACTCCCGATCAGCGCTCTCAGCCAATGGTGGAAAGTGCTGAATGAAGTGTTCTGGCGAGGGGGGGGCATCCTACTGTCAAAACACAGCAGCTCAGCAAGGGAGATCGCTGTACTTACTTCGCATAGTGAGTACAGTGGCTCCAACCGGACCTGACAGTTTTTTTTCCCCTCTTGGTTTGAACGGAAAAAAAAACTATAGTGTGTACCTGGCTTTAAGCTCTACAATGCTTGCATAGCAAGATACTAATGCATGACAAAAGACAAAAGATAGCTGGAAACAATGTAACTGATAACAGTCGGCACAGACAGAGAGCACAGAAGGTTATTAGTCATATGTCAAAGAGATATTCACTTTCAATAGTATATTTAACAGACCAGAAGAAACCAATGGGAGAAGTCCAATGTTCGGGTTTACATACCCTTTAAGTTGTGAAATCGTTTTGTGCTCTGAATGTATGACAATTGAGCCCGTCATCCCCAACTATCCCAAAAGTTCATCTACTAGTCTCAAAACTATGGCCCATGTGCCAAATCTGGCAAGCTGCAAGATTTTATCCAGCTTTCTGATGTAAGAGGGGATGTGATGTGAGGGGGACCCTGATGAAAGGGGGGGGGGGGCTCTGATATAAAGGAGACTTTGATGGAGACTCTGATGTAAAGGCTTAACAATATTCCAATCGCACACCTTCCTGGAAACAAGGCTCATCAATAATGGGTGCTGCAACGATTACCAGCTGGATACCGGAGATGCAAAATCAATGAACATATTCGCCATGACACCAGGAATATTCAATTACCATCCAAACATTTTTATTGTAGATAGATCACATCACAAAGATAAGTGCAACGTTTCGGAGCCGCGCAGGACCCCTTCGTCAGGCACGTGATCTGATGTAAAGGGGGAATCTGATGGGGGCTCTCATGTAAGGGGGGACTCTGAAATAGAGAAGACTTTGATGGGGACTCCAATGTAAGGGGGACTCTGATGGGACTCTCATGTAAGGGGGGACTCCGATATAAGGAAGACATTGATGGGGACTCCAATGTAAGGGGGACTCTGATGGGACTCTCATGTAAGGGGGGACTCCGATATAAGGAAGACTTAAATGGGGACTCCAATGTAAGGGGAGACTCTGATGGGGCCCTCATGTAAGGGGGGACTCCGATATAAGGAAGACTTTGATGGGGACTCCAATGTAAGGGGAGACTCTGATGGGGCTCTCATGTAAAGGGGGACACTGATATAAGGAAGACTTTGATGGGGACTCCAATGTAAGGGGGGAAACTGATATAAGGAAGACATTGATGGGGACTCCAATGTAAGGGGGGACTCTAATGTAAGGGGGACTCCGATATAAGGAAGACTTTGATGGAGACTACAATGTAAATGGGGGACCCTGATGGGGCTCTCATGTAAAGGGGGACTCCGATATAAGGAAGACTTTGATGGGGACTCCAATGTAAGGGGGACTATGATATCAGGAAGACTTTGATGGGGACTCCAATGTTAGGGGGACTCTGAAGGGGACTCCAATGTAAGGGGGGACTATGATATCAGGAAGACTTTGATGGGCAATCCAGTGTAAGGGGGACTCAGATGGGGCTTCTCTTCTAAGGGGGGACTCCGACATAAGGGAGATGTAAGGGGGAACTCTGTTGGATTCAAGGTTATTTGGAATTTCTTTCCTTTGTTATTAAAGGCTTTTTTTTCTGTTTTTATAAATTGAATCATGCTGATTAAAAAAAAAAAAACTCCAAGAAAAACTTTCATTCATTGAAATTTGATTTGTTCTATTAAAAAACAGTTTTTTCTCCCCACAAATATTTGTAAGACATGACGTGACTCTTGTACTGAGAAGTCTGGAGCCCCCTTTGCTAGTACATGGAAGGATGGAAACAGTACAAAGGCACTTAGTATATAATAAACATTAAATTGTAATTTACAAGCACAAAGATCTCCTCTCCTCCGCACCTTTATTTCTTTCATTTTCTGAAGGCTGGATGTGCGGAGTCTTACAAGAAGGGTTAATGGTCTTCCAGTGAACAGGAGGTCTGCTTGCTGACTCAATGCAACGCTCACTTACTGTCAGGGTTAAGGAGGGAGGGTGGAGAGGTTACTTGGCACTTCCCATGTCCAGCACAGATGTTTCTTTTTTTCTGAAGCAATAATCATCTTTTTATTGGGAGAAATCATTTTCAGCTGCATTCACTCATCAGCCGACAGGAAAGAGTCTACTTTTTCTTCCACTATAATATTTGGTTTGCGGTTTCTGTTCCTTCTGCTGCCAGAATTAGGGATGAGCTTCGTGTTCGAGTCGAACATACGTTCGACTCGAACATCGGCTGTTCGATCGTTCGACGAAGATCGAACGATTTCGGCCGTTCGCGCCAAATTCGAGTGACGCGAACGGCCCACAATGCACTACGCCATCGCAGTGTCATCCAGGCGCTGTGATTGGCCAAGCATGCACTGTGACCCCGCATGCTTGGCCAATCACAGCGCCGGCAGCGAGGAGAGCAATGATTGGCCACAGGCAGGATGCCTGTGGCCAATTATTGCTGAGGGTGTTTAGTACACGCCCCACACTATAAAAGGCCGCCAGCACGGCGGCCTAGTGTAGTGTGTTCCGGAGCAGGGATAGAGCAGCATAGGCAGGGACAGTGACTTTTATTTCTTTCTTGCTTAACCTGGATTCCTTTAGTTTAGGGAAAGAGAAGGATAGGTAGGGAGAGTGTCAGTGTGTTTTGTGCTTGTGCTATAGTGTGCTTAAAAAAAACATTTTTTCTAGGGACAGAAAACTGTAGGTAGGGAGAGTGTCAGTTTCTTTCACTGTGCAAGTCCTTGTTTCTAGGGACCTGGAAGGACAGTGAGTGAATTCTCCTTGTGCTATATTGTGCTTAAAAAAAACATTTTTTCTAGGGACAGAAAACTGTAGGTAGGGAGAGTGTCAGTTTCTTTCACTGTGCGAGTCCTTGTTTCTAGGGACCTGGAAGGACAGTGAGTGAATTCTCCTTGTGCTATATTGTGCTTAAAAAAAACATTTTTTCTAGGGACAGAAAACTGTAGGTAGGGAGAGTGTCAGTTTCTTTCACTGTGCAAGTCCTTGTTTCCAGGGACCTGGAAGGACAGTGAGTGAATTCTCCTTGTGCTATATTGTGCTTAAAAAAAACATTTTTTCTAGGGACAGAAAACTGTAGGTAGGGAGAGTGTCAGTTTCTTTCACTGTGCAAGTAAGTCCTTGTTTCCAGGGACCTGGAAGGACAGTGAGTGAATTCTCCTTGTGCTATATTGTGCTTAAAAAAAACATTTTTTCTAGGGACAGAAAACTGTAGGTAGGGAGAGTGTCAGTTTCTTTCACTGTGCAAGTCCTTGTTTCCAGGGACCTGGAAGGACAGTGAGTGAATTCTCCTTGTGCTATATTGTGCTTAAAAAAAACATTTTTTCTAGGGACAGAAAACTGTAGGTAGGGAGAGTGTCAGTTTCTTTCACTGTGCGAGTCCTTGTTTCTAGGGACCTGGAAGGACAGTGAGTGAATTCTCCTTGTGCTATATTGTGCTTAAAAAAAACATTTTTTCTAGGGACAGAAAACTGTAGGTAGGGAGAGTGTCAGTTTCTTTCACTGTGCAAGTCCTTGTTTCCAGGGACCTGGAAGGACAGTGAGTGAATTCTCCTTGTGCTATATTGTGCTTAAAAAAAACATTTTTTCTAGGGACAGAAAACTGTAGGTAGGGAGAGTGTCAGTTTCTTTCACTGTGCAAGTAAGTCCTTGTTTCCAGGGACCTGGAAGGACAGTGAGTGAATTCTCCTTGTGCTATATTGTGCTTAAAAAAAACATTTTTTCTAGGGACAGAAAACTGTAGGTAGGGAGAGTGTCAGTTTCTTTCACTGTGCGAGTCCTTGTTTCTAGGGACCTGG
The DNA here is from genome assembly GCA_029206835.1 of Rana muscosa. Classification (NCBI taxonomy): domain Eukaryota; kingdom Metazoa; phylum Chordata; class Amphibia; order Anura; family Ranidae; genus Rana; species Rana muscosa. The sequence goes on from CM055118.1 coordinate 240,846,247, forward strand.
AAGGACAGTGAGTGAATTCTCCTTGTGCTATATTGTGCTTAAAAAAAACATTTTTTCTAGGGACAGAAAACTGTAGGTAGGGAGAGTGTCAGTTTCTTTCACTGTGCAAGTCCTTGTTTCCAGGGACCTGGAAGGACAGTGAGTGAATTCTCCTTGTGCTATATTGTGCTTAAAAAAAACATTTTTTCTAGGGACAGAAAACTGTAGGTAGGGAGAGTGTCAGTTTCTTTCACTGTGCAAGTAAGTCCTTGTTTCCAGGGACCTGGAAGGACAGTGAGTGAATTCTCCTTGTGCTATATTGTGCTTAAAAAAAACATTTTTTCTAGGGACAGAAAACTGTAGGTAGGGAGAGTGTCAGTTTCTTTCACTGTGCAAGTCCTTGTTTCCAGGGACCTGGAAGGACAGTGAGTGAATTCTCCTTGTGCTATATTGTGCTTAAAAAAAACATTTTTTCTAGGGACAGAAAACTGTAGGTAGGGAGAGTGTCAGTTTCTTTCACTGTGCAAGTCCTTGTTTCCAGGGACCTGGAAGGACAGTGAGTGAATTCTCCTTGTGCTATATTGTGCTTAAAAAAAACATTTTTTCTAGGGACAGAAAACTGTAGGTAGGGAGAGTGTCAGTTTCTTTCACTGTGCAAGTCCTTGTTTCCAGGGACCTGGAAGGACAGTGAGTGAATTCTCCTTGTGCTATATTGTGCTTAAAAAAAACATTTTTTCTAGGGACAGAAAACTGTAGGTAGGGAGAGTGTCAGTTTCTTTCACTGTGCAAGTCTTTGTTTCCAGGGACCTGGAAGGACAGTGAGTGAATTCTCCTTGTGCTATATTGTGCTTAAAAAAAACATTTTTTCTAGGGACAGAAAACTGTAGGTAGGGAGAGTGTCAGTTTCTTTCACTGTGCAAGTAAGTCCTTGTTTCCAGGGACCTGGAAGGACAGTGAGTGAATTCTCCTTGTGCTATATTGTGCTTAAAAAAAACATTTTTTCTAGGGACAGAAAACTGTAGGTAGGGAGAGTGTCAGTTTCTTTCACTGTGCAAGTCCTTGTTTCAAGGGACAGAGAAGGACACCTGAAGGTAGCCCTTATTGCTTTTTTCCCATCTCCCTGCAGGCCATCTATTAGAATGTCTGGAAGGCAAACAAGGAGAGGCAGACAGTCAGGAGGCAATAAAAGAGGGCAAGCAGGCTCTGTGTCTGGGGGCAACAGTGCTGGTCGTGGACGCGGTGCATTGTCATCAGCACATGGCCATGGGACACGCTTGTCCTTCTTTTCGGCAGCTGGACATGTTGAGCCACATCATGCCGAAGACTTGGTAGAGTGGATGACCAAGCCCTCCTCCTCCTCCTCATCCTCTCTCACCCAGGCTCAGGGTACTGGCAAAGCAGCTGCCAAAGCGTCCTCTTCCCTGGTATCAATGTCAGACTCATCATCAGTCACTCCTTCCCTAGACCCACCATGTCCTCCTCCTGAGGAGTCCCCCGAACTGTTTGAGCACAGTGTTGGGTACATGCTCCAGGAGGATGCCCAGCGTTTCGAAGGGTCTGATGATGAAACCCAGCTACAGGAAGGCAGTAGCGTGAGAGCAGACAGAGGGGATGCTCAAGAAGGACACCAATCTGGCAGTCATGTTCCAGCAGCTGCAGCATACTGCCAGATTGGCTCCAGTGATGAGGAGGGAGGGGATGATGAGGTCACTGACTCCACGTGGGTGCCTAATAGGAGAGAGGAGGAGGAGGATGAGGAGGAGGCACATCTCCAACGAGACAGGATGCCCTTTGGTGGCCAGCGTAAGGGCAGTACACCGACGGAATCACACCGCAGAGCTCCGCCTGTGCAGGGCGCTGCCTCTGCCCGTCATTCAAAAAGTTCCTTGGTGTGGGCCTTTTTTGAGGCTAGTGCATCAGATCGCACAGCTGCTGTTTGCAACATATGTCTCAAGCGTATATCGCGTGGCCAAAACATCAGCCGCTTGGGTACCACATGCCTGACCAGACATATGTTGACCTGCCATGCAGCTCGTTGGCAAGCCTACCTCAAAGACCCACACCAAAGAACAAAGCGGACCTCTCCTTGCACCGCATCAGCTGGGATCTCCAACCCCACTATAACTTCAGTCCTCTCTGAAACATGCACTGAGAGGAATGAAGGTGTAGAATTAGGCGTGTCACAGCCAAGTACTTGCGGCCACTCTGCTAGCAGTACACCGACGTCCGATTCTAGCAGGCAAATTTCCCTGCCCCAGCTGCTGGACCGTCGAAAGAAGTTCACTCCCAGCCATCCACATGCCCAGCGGTTGAATGCTAGCTTGGCTAAATTGTTAGCGCTTCAACTGCTGCCTTTTCAGTTGGTAGACTCGGCCCCCTTCCGTGAGTTTGTGCAATGTGCGGTTCCTCAGTGGCAGGTTCCCAAACGCCACTTTTTCTCACGGAAGGCTATTCCGGCTCTCTACCGGCATGTGGAAGGCAATGTCTTGGCCTCGCTGGACAGGGCGGTCAGCGGTAAGGTGCATATTACCGCTGACTCATGGTCCAGCAGGCATGGACAGGGACGTTACCTTTCTTTCACGGCCCATTGGGTCACTCTTTTGGCAGCTGGGAAGGATGCAGGACAAGGTGCAGTAGTGTTGGAGGTTGTCCCACCGCCACGCCTCCAAAATGCTACTACTGGTTGTGACACACCTCTCTCCTCCACCCCCTCCTCTTCTTCTTCCTCCATGGCCTCTTCCTGTGGTTTGTCCTATGAACCAGCGGTGCTCCGTAGCCGTTCACGGGGCTACGCAAGTACGCAGGCAAAAAGATGCCATGCCGTGCTTGCGCTGGTGTGTTTGGGGGACAGAAGCCACACTGGGGCAGAGGTCCTGTCTGCTCTGCAGGGCCAGGCCGAGAGGTGGTTGACGCCACGCCAGCTTAAGCCAGGAATGGTGGTTTGCGACAATGGCACCAACCTCCTCTCCGCCCTCCGACAGGGACAACTGACCCATGTGCCCTGTGTGGCTCACGTCCTTAACCTGGTGGTGCAGCGGTTCTTGGGCAGGTACCCGGGCTTACAGGATGTCCTGAGGCAGGCCAGGAAAGTCTGTGTGCATTTCCGCAGATCTTATAATGCCAGTGCTCGCCTGGCTGAGCTGCAAAAGGAGTTGAACCTGCCCAAGAACCGCCTTATATGTGACATGCCCACCAGGTGGAACTCAACGTTGGCCATGCTGCAGCGGCTGCACACGCAGCAGAGGGCCATCAATGAGTACCTGTGCGACTACGGCACCAGGACAGGGTCAGGGGAGCTTGGTTTTTTTTCTCCACGCCAGTGGGGCATGATCAGGGATGCATGCACTGTCCTGGCACCATTTGAGGAGGCCACGAGGATGGTGAGCAGTGACAGTGCATGCATCAGTGACACTGTACCTCTTGTCCACCTGTTGGAGCACACGCTGCGTGGAATAATGGACAGGGCACTTGAGGCAGAACAGAGGCAGGAAGAGGAGGACTTCCTTGCCTCTCAAGGCCCCCTTTACCCAGACAGTGTTCCTTCTGTCCCACCCATCGCACAGGAAGAGGAAGAGGAGGAGGAGGAGGAGGAGGAGGAGGATTGTGTCAGCATGGAGGTGGAGGCTGGCACTCAGCATCATCAGCAGCAGTCTTTTAGGGATGATTTACAGTCCCAAGAAACCAGTGGACTTGTACGTGGCTGGGAGGAGGTGACTGCGGATCATGTCGTCCTTAGTGACCCAGAGGACTCCGGAGCGAATGCCTCAGCAAACCTACGCTGCATGGCCTCCCTGATCCTGCAAAGTCTGCGGAAGGATCCTCGTATTCTTCGGATCAAGGAGAGGGACCATTACTGGCTGGCCACTCTCCTTGATCCACGGTACAAGGGTAAGGTTGCGGACCTTATGTTACCGTCGCAGAGGGAGCAGAGGATGAGACAACTCCGGGAGGCCTTGCAGAAAGGTCTGTGCAACGCGTTCCCAGAGACTGGGAGGTTACAAACTCCTGGTCCAGGACAACGAGTTGCTGAGGCTTCGGCCAGTCAAAGAAGGAGCGGTGGGGAAGGTGGCCGTCTGACCGTTGCGTTCAGACAATTCTTTAGTCCGCAGCCCCAAAGTATGATTGGTTCCAGCAACCATCGCCAGCGTCTGATAAACATGGTGCAGGAATATCTAGGGGCAAGGTCAGACTTGGACACCTTCCCCACCGAAAATCCTCTGGCTTACTGGGTCTTGAGGATGGATCACTGGCCAGAGCTTGCACAGTATGCAATTGAGCTACTGGCCTGTCCTGCATCCAGCGTTCTTTCGGAACGCACATTCAGTGCTGCTGGAAGATTTGACTCGGTTGATCGACTGACTTTCATCAAGATGAACCAGTCTTGGATCACCACCAGCTACCACACACCTGATGCTGATATAACAGACTAATTGATTTTAACATGTCACGTCCCTTCAAGACTGATGCTGATGCTGAGTGCCTGTGCTGTTATGTTGACTGGCTATCCTCCTCCTCCGAGTCCTCAATGATACGATTGATGATGATAGCTTGGAAGATCATTTTTGTTTATGGGTGCCGCCACCAGTGGCTAAGGCCCAATTTTTCAGCCCCTGTTTTACAGGGGCGTGTACTTACAATTTTTTTTGCAATAATTTGCCATAGGGCTCATTGCTGTGCTCCAAGTACAGTATCTGTGAGGGGTTGTAGTGTTGTGCCACCAGTGCCTAAGGCCCAATTTTTCAGCCCCTGTTTAACAGGGGCGTGTCATTACAATTTTTGAAGCAATACTTTGCAACAGGGCTCATTGCTGTGCTCCAAGTACAGTATCTGTGAGGGGTTGTAGTGTTGTGCCACCAGTGCCTAAGGCCCAATTTTTCAGCCCCTGTTCAACAGGGGCATGCAATTACAATTCTTGATGTAATAATTCACAGCAGGGCCCATTCCTGCACCCACCAAGAGTAAGTCTGAGGGCTTACAGTGTTGTGGCAACGCCACCACCACCACCACCACGAAAGGCCCAATTTTTCAGCCCCTGTTCAAAAGGGGCATGTAATTACAATTCTTGATCTAATAATTCACAGCAGGGCCCATTCCTGCACCCACCAAGAGTAACTCTGAAGGCTTACAGTGTTGTGGCAACACCACCACCACCACCACCACCACGAAAAGCCCAATTTTTCAGCCCCTGTTCAACAGGGGCATGCAATTACAATTCTTGATCTAATAATTCACAGCAGGGCCCATTGCTGCACCCACCAAGAGTAACTGTCAGGGCTTACAGTGTTGTGGCACCAGCACCACCATCAAAGCCCCAATTTTTACTACCACTGTTCAACAATTATATGTAATTAAAATTCCTGATATAATAGTTGACAGCAGGGCGTTCCAGCACCAACCAAGAGTAACTGTGAGTGCTTACAGTGTTGTGCCAACACCAACAACTAAGGGGCCTATTTCTGCAGAGTATATACGGCAGGTCCCTACTTTCAAACATCCAACTTACAAACGACTCCTACTTGCAAACGCAAGAAGACAACAGGAAGTGAGAGGAAATCTACCCCTAGGAAGGAAAATTCTCTCCTGTAAGAATAAATATGGGAGAAAGGTGTCTCCTCTGTACTGATGCTTTATCAGCAATCCTTGTTTCAAGAAAAACACCACATTTCAAAAACAGTTGTCATTGGGACGGAAAGTGAGGTGAAATGTTCTGAACAGGGGCACAGACAGCAAAACAAATGTTACAGGGGTGATAACCCTTACCTATGTTTTCCAAAAAGTTTAAAAATAGATTTTTGGGCTGGAGCTACACTTCAACAATGTACCTGTTCAAAATTACAAACACATTCTACATAAGAACAAACCTACAGTCCCTGTCTTGTATGCACCGCCTGTATACGGCTGTTCAGAGTATATAGGGCCTTTTTTATTTTATGTGCGGGGTTCCCCTTAATATCCATACAAGACCCAAAGGGGCTGGTAATGGGCTGGGGTAGGGGGGGGGGGGTCATGGGGTAGCTATGCCATTTTTCTTAAAGATTTTCATCCATATTACCGGGACCAGACATTACATTAAAGCCGCAAGCAGTTTTAAATGGCTTTTTTTTCCTTTAGAAGTGTCATTTTGTGCAGGGACAGTTCTAAACACGGGAAACACGTGGCACTTCACAGGCATACTTTAGACACCCCCCAGGTACGATATTTAAAGGAATATTTGACTTTTTTTTTTTCACTTTATGCATCATTAAAATGACTGCTCCCGAAAAACGACCGTTTTTAAAACTTCTTTTTGCATTGATACATGTCCCCTGGTGCAGAACCCGGGTTCCCAAACCCTTTTTAGGACAATAACATGCATAATACTTGTTATAATTAGCACTTTAGAATTCGAACGTTCGCATCCATTGTATTTAATAGGGTTCTAATGTTCGTACGAACTTTCGGTCCGTTCGCGGGTTCTGGTGTGAACCGAACCCGGGGGTGTTCGACTCATCACTAGCCAGAATATGTCATTGTAGCTGTGACATTGTATAAGAAAATTCTTTTCATTGCAAGCTCAACCCATTCACTGCTGGGCTGCACCAAGATATGGATTTAAAAGACCCCTTACATCTCAATGTGATCTACCTAAAGTGGCACTAAGCCCACAACAGTCTGTATATGCAGTAAAGCATGCTTGTTATACTCACTGTGGAACCTAAGGGGTTAATACTCCACATTGTGTAAAAAGGCGGTTTTATCCTGTCTTCTCTGATCCTATCCTTCTTTCACTGTCCCCAATCCGAGTCCTGACAGAACAGAGTCTTGGGGACAAGCTGCACATGCTCAGTTTGGTGTGTATTGCTAGAGATTTTTTTCTTTCTATGCCTATATAAGTGAATGCGCTCCGCGCACACAGCATTACAGCCGGAGACAGCGACGAGTCAACATCTCCAGGAGAGAAGAGGGAAGAAGGTGACGAAGAAGACCCGGCCCCCGCTAGCAAAAGAGCTGGAAGAAGATAGCGGAGGCCCGGCCGAAAGAAGAAAGAACCGGAGAGCGAGAGAAGAACCGGAGAGCGCGGAGACGGCACCGGAGACCCCCGAAGTCGGAAGAAGACCCCTGGAGCTGCCTAATAAATTACTTTAAAAACCCGTGTAGTGTTTTTATTGACATTTTTTTTCCACCAGGTGAATGGGTAAGGGTATGATGTACCCCATACACATTCACATAGGGTGGGGGGGCTGGGATCTGGGGGCCTCCTTATTAAAGGGGGCTCCTGGATTCCGATAAGCCCCCCGCCCGCATACCCCAGCAACCAACGGCCAGGGTTGTCGTGATGAGGCCCTGTCCTCATCAACATGGAGGCAGGGTGCTTTGGGGTGGGGGGGGGCACAGGGTGCCCCCCTGCCCCCACCCCCCCATGTTGAGGGCATGCGACCTGGTGCGGTTCAGGAGGGGGGGCGCTCGCTTGTCCCCACCCCCTTTCCTGACGGGCCGGGCTGCGTGCTCGGATAAGGGTCTGCTGTGGATTTTGGGGGGACCCTCACGCCGTTTTTTTTTCCGGCGTTGGGGTTCCCGTTAAAGTCCATACTAGACCTAAGGGCCTGGTATGCTCCTGGAGGGGAACCCATGCCATTTTTTTATTTAAAATTTGGCGTGGAGTTCCCCCTCATGATAACAGCGGCAAGACTTCCCTCTCCTCTCCCTGGTCGGCAAGTCCGCAGCTAAAAACGCAAAGGAACCGCTGAACGACTGATTGCGAACTTGGCAAGGACTCTGGAGCTCAAAAACGCAATGCATAAGTGTGAATCCAGCCTGAAAACTCCTTATACAAGCTTTAACCAGACACTGATAGAAGTCACAAGACTTTAGCAGTTTATATTTACTAAAACTATTGTATTTCTGTGTACTGTGGAAGACCAGATATAATGAATACAGGGTCCTGGGTTTAGTAACACTTTTAGGCCTGGTTCACACCTATGCATTTTTTAGCGCATATTCAGTTTTGCAGAAACACACTCTAGTCCATTTAACATGGTTTCCTATGGATGTAGTTCACATCTGTGCATTTTATGGAAAGGCCCAGGGACTTTTTTCTGGTTTTTGGTTCCATAGACTTCAATGGATGAAAAGCATGTATTGAAAAACGCAAAATGCACCTGCATATGGGGTGAATAAGGCCTAAAGGGTACTTCCACATTTGCAGCCAAATTGGAATAACACCTACTTTATTTTCAGTACATTTCCCTATTCACATAGCAAAATGTAAAAAAATTGCAGCTTACCTTTTTTAGATGCTCTATTCTGGAATCCAGCGAGTAAAAATCCTACTTGTTTTCTTTGTTTATGAGGGGGCTTGGCAGCTTTGCCATAATCAACCATGCATCAGCTACGCAGGCAGATCATTATTATCAAATGTAACTAGATTTGAACACTGTCTGCCCTAATAAAGAATTAAAGGTTTAGAGGCTGGGCTTGTTTCATTGTATGTTATTGAGGACAGACTTGGGCCAGGCTCACTCGGATATTATTGCAGTCAGCCATAACGTGTTCTCCTGAGAACCATCAAAAAGGTAATACATATTTTATTTAAGGTTTGCTGTGTGAATGTGAACACATAACAAACATATAGTGCGGTTTCCTCAAATTTGACGGCAAAACTGGAAATACACTGACAGTATGCTCCCTGGTTCACAGTCTCCGCTCTAATTCATCCCAAAGGTGTTCTATCGGGTTGAGGTCAGGACTCTGTGCAGGCCAGTCAAGTTCCTCTACCCCAAACTTGCTCATCCATGTCTTTATGGACCTTGCTTTGTGCCCTGGTGTGCAGTCAGGTTAGAACAAGAAGGGGCGGCACTTGACCCTAAGTTGTGTATTCTGGGGATACAGAGGTGGACAAATATCACACAATTTTCCTTTTTGAAACATTCTTTATATCACGAAAAGTGATTGCCCAGAGATGGATGCAGGATTTGCCTCCCACTCTACAGTTGTGGAAAAAGGCTGTTAATGACACTTTGCCATTCAAAAAACTGATTTACACACACAGAGGTTCCACACAAAAGTATTCCAAGGTGTGGGGCAGATGGCTAGAGGATGGGGAAACGTGTCTGAATCTGCCTCATGGTGACACCCGAAGGAAGCCCTAAATGGACCTCTTATAGAATACTTATACTTCTGCAGCAAGCACATCCTGCCTGTAATTTGGACTAGAAGGTAGTCTGATCTATTGTCCTTGTAAACGTGCAAATGTATAACCAGTGATATCTATGCAAACAAAACGACCACTCATTTCAACATATGAAAATGTACTTTTATTGACAAATGTGCTTGAATGTCATGTAATCTGTGCTTTATATTAATAAAGTTGGTTTTACCAAGAAAAAAAATGAACAGGAAGGGGCCATCCCCAAACTGTTCCCACAAAGTTGGGAGACATTGTCCAAAATGTCTTGGTATGCTGATGCCTTAAGGCCCCTTTCACACGGTCGGACCGTTCAGGTTCGCTTGTCAGTTTTGTCGGCGATCCTGAACAGCCGCTCCATACATCTCTATGAAGCATTGGATGTCAGCGGAGACATGTCCATCCATGTCCATCCATGGCGGATCGGGTGAGATCTGATGAAAACTCTCCATAGGAGACAGCGGCGCTCGACAAGCCCCTCCCCGCTCAGTGAGCAGAGAGGGACCTGTCATCCGCCGGCTCAGCGCCCGGAGATGAACGTACTGATCTCCCGCTGAGCTGGCGGACTCCTTAGCAACGGAGTCCACCTCGTGTGGTAGGGGCCTAAGAGTTTCCTTCACTGGAACTAAAGGGCCAAGCCCAACCCCTAATAAACAACCCCACACCATAATCCCCCCTCCACCAAATGGTTTGAACCAGTGCACAAGGCAAGGTCCATAAAGACATGGATGAGCGAGTTTGGGGTGGAGGAACGTGACTGGCCTGCATAGAGTCCTGATCTCAAACCTATTGAACACCTTTGGGATGAATTAGAGCACAGGCTACAGGCCAGGCCTTCTCGTCCAACATCAGTGCCTGACCTCACAAGTGGTGTACCTCCCAACTTTTGAAAATGCAGCTGCGGGACATGTTGAGCGGGGGGGGGGGGGGGTTGGTGCTACCGCGGGACCGGAAAGAAAGATTCCCGACATCAAAGTGGGACGGCTAAAGAAAAAATTCTCAACATCTAAGCTGTTGGTTGAGCGGGGGGGGGGGGGGGGGGGGTGCCGCGGGAAGGCAAAATGTGTTTTTTAACAATACATCAATGTTGATGAGGGGGGGGGCGGACTTCCGCCGATTGCCCTGTTATGAGTGGTTAAGCGAGGGGTGGCATTTTCTTACCTCCCGTGCTGACTCCACTGGCTCCTCTTCCTGTGCGGGAATATTTCCTCTGTTGCGGGACTGCGGGAAGTAAGTGGCTGTGCGGGAAAGTCCCGCAGAATCCGTGCAGGTTGGGAGGTATGCAAATGGGATTCTGGAAGACACACTCCTAAAGCCTTCCCAGAAGAGTTGAAGTTCTTATAGCTGCAAAGGGTGGGCCAACTCAATATTGAACCCTACGGACTAAGACAGGGATGCCATTAAAGTTCATGTGTGTGTAAAGGCAGGTGTCCCAATACTTTTGGTAATATAGTATATTAAAGAAAATACGGCGAGTTGCATTCTAAACGTGTAGATGCCTGTCACATCTACAGAGCGAACATACACATAGACCCCTACTGTCCTGTTATATTCTGTCCCAGTGGTTCTGGCTGTGACGAGTCTGACGACCAGCCAGCTGAAGGTAGTTTTCTAGAAGGCCTTCCATTGGTCTTGTTACCACTCCTCTAGCTGATGTCATCACCTATGTAATGTAACCAGTGCAGCAGTCAGTGCAGCAATCAGTGCAGCAGTCAGTGCAGCAATCAGTGCAGCAGTCAGTGCAGGACCAGTGTCCACATCATCAGGGTGGAAGGTGGGCTTGGCTAGAGATGGACTGGGAGGCTGAATATCACAGGACTGCAGGTTAGAGCTGAGTTCAAGGCAAACAGATGAAAATACACTGATAAAATAAATACAAGGAAGCTGATTTACCTGCATTGCTATCTGTCCCATTCAGCTCAGCCACACAAAACAGACCTGTCAGGTATGGGAGGAGACCTGATTTTTTTTTTTAGCTGCTCTTCGGTAACATTTATAGATCTTGTCCCTCCCCCAACCTATGATTGGTCACTGAAAGGAGAAGCAAGAGAACGATGATGTCATCTCCCTGTCATCTTGCTCAACTCAGCTCCTTGTTCTGTTTCTCTCTCCCCCAGTCTGAGCTCTGCTGTACAGGTACAGGTACTGCAAGTGGTTGCTATCAGGTCAAATTAGATTTTGATTTAATTAGAAAATGTAGAAGATTTTTGAAAAGCTAAGAAAACAAGACAATTTTTATAATATGTTTTGCGCAAACAATGATTTTCCCTCCCCGCATTTAGCTGCTTGTCATGGCCCCTTTTCTTTACACCACGCTTCCAATAAATTGTACTTTTTCTGCCTATAAAATAGTTTTCCAACACTTATATTTTTAAAAGGTTCATTTATACTTTTTACAGATGAAAACTGATTGTGTTCAGGGCCAGATTAAGAACATCATGGGCCTGGTGCTGAGGATTTTGGTGGGCCTTTTCTAAATAATAAATAAATAAATATGCAAACAATTTTTTGTTATAACAAATTAAATTAGAGAGAGAGAGGGAGGATGAGAGAGAGAGAGAGAGAGAGAGAGAGAGAGAGAGGGTGAGAGAGGGGTGAGGGGTAAGGGAGGGAGGATGAGGAAGAAAGGGGGGATGAGAAAGAGAGGATGCGCATGAGCATGCGTGGGAATGACATCAACGCAGCCCGGCCAAGGCAAGTGACCGAAGGCACAGAGCCCAGAAGGAAGACCGGGTGAAAATGGAAGCGCTCAGGACCCGCCGGATTGATCACAGCGCTGGAGGGCTCAGTCTGACAATTTAAATGTACCCTAATGTGCTAATATGCTGTGCATACTTGTACATTATGGCAAAACCTACCTCAGGGCCTCTAAAAAGTAGTAATGTTAGCGAAGTTTACTACCGCTTTATTATCACAGGAGCCTCTCATGGGGCCCCCTACTGACCCGGTGGCCCTTGGTCAGTGCCTAAGTGCATAGTTGCCAACATTTCAAAAATATTTTTAAGGGGCACTTTTTTCACCAGTGCTATATTTAGAGTAGCTGAGATCCCCTATGTTCCTCTATACATCACAATAGTAATCACAAAATGAAATGAGTACTAATAATGGGGCAGAACAAATATGAGGACTGAGAAGATTTCCTTCAGTTGAACTAACAAAATTGTGCCTATTCTAGATCTGGTAACATTGAGGATATTCTGTATAATTTTAAATAACTGTTTTTTGTGGGTAAGAGGCTTAGGGGAGGAGTATGGACGGTATAAAACTGGGAAGTATGTGCAGGTAATGGAGAGGAATGTGGAGGGTCTAACAGTGGGCACTATGTACAGGAGAGTAGTGTGGAGGGTATGGCAGAAGGCACTATGTACAGGAGAGGAGTTTGAAGGGTATGACAGTGGGCAGCATTCACAGCAGAGGAGTGTGGAGGGTATGACAGAGGGTGGTATGTACCGGAGAGGAGTGTGGAGGGTATGAAAGTGGGCAGTATGTACAGAAGAGCAGTGTGGAGAGTATGACAGTGGGCAGTATGTACAGGAAAGGAATGTGGAGGGTATGATGGGGGCAGTATGTACAGGAGAGAAATGTGGAGAGAAAGATAGTTGGCAGTATGTACAGGAAAGGAGTGTGAAGGGTAAGGTTAGGTTACAGTATGTACAGGAGAGGAGTGTGGAGGGTAAGGTTGGGTTACAGTATGTACAGGAGAGGAGTGTGGATGGTATGATAGCGGGCAGTATGTACAGGAGAGGGGTGTGGAGGGTATAATGGGGGCAGTATGTACAAGAGAGGAGTGTGGAGGGTATGACAGTCGGCACTATGTACAATAGAGGAGTTTATGAATGTGGGCAGTATGTACAGGAGAGGAGTGTGGAGGGTATGACAGTGAGCAGTATGTACAGGAGAGGAGTGTAGACGGTATGATACTGAGCAGTATGTACATTAAATGTGTGTGGAGGGTAAGACAGTGAGCAGTATGTACAGGAGAAGAGTGTGGAGGGAATGACAGTGGGCAGTATGTACAGGAAAGGAATGTGGAGGGTATGAGAGCGAGCAGTATGTAAAGGAGAGGAGTGTGGAGGGTATGACAGCCGGCACTATGTACAATAGAGGAGTTTATGAAAGTGGTCAGTATGTACAGGAGAGGAGTGTGGACAGTATGATACTGAGCAGTATGTACATGAGATGAGTGTGGAGGGTAAGACAGTGAGCAGTATGTACAGAAGAGAAGTGTAGAGGGTATGACAGTGGGCACTATGTATAGGAGAGAAGTGTGGAGGGTATGACAGTGAAGAGTGGGGAGGATATGACAATGGGCAGTATGTACAGGATAGAGGTGTGGAGGGTATGACAGTGGGCCCTATGTATAGGAGAGAAGTGTGGAGGGTATGACAGTGAACAGTATGTACAGGAGAGGAGTGTGGAGGGTATGATGGTGGGCACTATGTATAGGAGAGAAGTGTGGAGGGTATGACAGTGGACACTATGTATAGGGAAAGAGCGTGGAGGGTATGACAGTGAGCAGTATGCACAGGAGAGGAGTTTGGAGGGTATGACGGTGGGCACTATGTATAGGAGAGAAGTGTGGAGGGTATGACAGTGGGTACTATGTATAGGAGAGGAGTGTAAAGGGTTTGACAGTGGGCACTATGTATAGGAGAGGAGTGTGGAGGGTATGACAGGGGGCACTATGTATAGGAGAGGAGTGTGGAGGGTATGACAGTGAGCTGTATGTACAGGAGAGGAGTGTGGACAGTACGACAGTGGGCACTATGTACAGGAGAGAAGTGTATGACAGCGGGCACTATGTACAGGAGAGGAGTGTGTAGGGTATGACAGTGGGCACTATGTATAGGGAAGGAGCGTGGAGGGTATGACAGTGAGCAGTATGCACAGGAAAGGAGTGTGGAGGGTATGACGGTGAAGAGTGGGGATGTTATGACAATGGGCAGTATGTACAGGATAGAGGTGTGGAGGGTATGACAGTGGGCACTATGTATAGGAGAGAAGTGTGGAGGGTATGACAGTGAACAGTATGTACAGGAGAGGAGTGTGGAGGGTATGACAGCGGGCACTATGTATAGGAGAGAAGTGTGGAGGGTATGACAGTGAAGAGTGGGGAGGATATGACAATGGGCAGTATGTACAGGATAGAGGTGTGGAGGGTATGACAGTGGGCCCTATGTATAGGAGAGAAGTGTGGAGGGTATGACAGTGAACAGTATGTATAGGGAAGGAGCGTGGAGGGTATGACAGTGAGCAGTATGCACAGGAGAGGAGTGTGGAGGGTATGACGGTGGGCACTATGTATAGGAGAGGAGTGTGGAGGGTATGACAGTAGGCACTATGTATAGGAGAGGAGTGTGGAGGGTATGACAGTGAGCTGTATGTACAGGAGAGGAGTGTGGAGAGTACGACAGTGGGCACTATGTACAGGAGAGAAGTGTATGACAGCGGGCACTATGTACAGGAGAGGAGTGTGTAGGGTATGACAGTGGGCACTATGTATAGGAGAGAAGTGTGGAGGGTATGACAGTGAGCAGTATGTACAGGAGAGAAGTGTGGAGAGTATTTACAGGTGAAGAGGATAAAGGGAATCTGGGAAGGAAAAATGTAAAGGTTTGTGGAAGGATGTTTAGGGACTGCGTAGTGGTTAAGCGGGCCATACATGGATTGAAATTACGCCAATTAAGCAGAGACCAGCCATAGTCGATCTTTGTATGGGCTAGCTGGTTTTACACAAGTCAATCTATTATCTGACTTGAGTACAACCAGCCTGTCAGGTTTTTCCCAAAACAATCAGTGCTGCCAGCTATAGTTAGCAACACTAATCATTGTATTCGCAGGCAGAACACAATAACACTGCAGGAGTGATTCCCCCATCCACAGGTCAGCAGGTGAGAGGGTGTGTGGGGACAGGCTGGGGAGAGATACTAGTCAGTGGCTGGGTAGGCCCTGGCTAGTATCAGAGCCAGATACACACAGGTTACATACGCCACGATCGTTAGAGCGAGAACAATAATTCTAGCACTAGACCCCCTCTGTAACTCTCAACATGTAACCTGTAAAAAAAAAATAAAGCATCGCTTAGTATACAACAAAATAAATCGTGATAACTTTAGTGTTTTTTTTTTTGTTTTTTTTTGTTTTTTTTTATGAATCAAACAAACAGTCTCTTTAAAAAAAAAAACAGGTTTGAAAAATTGCTGCGCAAATACCGTGTAACATAAAAAGTTGCAAAGACCACCATTTTATTCCATAGGGTCTCTGCTAAAACAATATATAATGTTTAAGGGTTCTGAGTAATTTTCTAGCAAAAAACAAATGATGATTTTTACATGTAGGAGAGAAGTTTCAGAATTGGCCTGGGTGGCAAGGGGTTAATTACTATAAGACCCCTTTAACACTGAGGGCGTTTTGCAGGCGCTATAGCGTTAAAAATAGCGCCTGCAATCCGCCCTTAAACAGGTGCTCTATTCACACTGGAGCGGTGCGCTGGTAGGGCGTCAGAAAAAGTCCTGCCAGCAACTTCTTTAGAGTGCATTAGGAGTGGTGAACTCACCGCTCCTAATGCGCTCCTGCCCATTAAAATCAATGGGCAGCACCGCCGTATGCCGGAAATACGCCGCTGTAGCGGCACATCTCGGGCGTTTTTTTACCCTTTCTCGGTCGCTGGCGGGGGTTAAAAGCGCCCTGCTAGTGGCCGAAATGTGCCGCAAATCCGACGGTAAAATAGCAGCGTTTTACCGCTATTTTACCGCCAACGCTCGGGGCGGCATAGTGTGAAAGCAGTCTTAGTGATATACAAATAATTATTATAAGAACTGTGAGCTCATCCTCTCTGCTGCAGAGTGTGTCAGCTTGTATTTAAACTGGCCGCTCTGTATATAGCTTCTGACAGGCTGCGCAAGCAGCCCCGTATCTCCGGAACCATAAATGATAGCAGCCCCATATTTTGACCAGTGGTGGGGTGGGTCTTCAGTTGCATACCCCCCGAATATGGGGTCTCTGTGGCCCCTGGTCGCCGAGCTACAATCCTCGAAGCCGATCTTCTTTTTTTTTTTTTTAGATTTTTTTTTTTTTTTTTGGGCAAATGGGCCTATCTTGAGGAAGGGGCCTGGAGCTGCAGCTCCAATAGCCCCTATGTTAATCCGGCCCTGATTGTGTTACAGTGACACAGAGATCAACGTATCTGCCAACTGGATTATTTATTTTTTAAACTGCGCTGTTCCCAAGAGTTCATATCAAATGAAGAATACAATGTACTCCACATCCTGTACAATATAGAATGTGTTTCTATCAATAACATGATCATTAGAGACAATTATTTTTTGGTGCAGAAGACGCAGCTGTTGGTGCGAATATTGGGGGAAATGCATGAAGTCGATGTCGGAAGAAGTCATAGATATGGCACAGAAGAAAAGGTACAGTTGTGTCACCGCAACTGAAGATAGTCGACACTCAATTCATCGAAGACTTTATTAAGGCATTGGGTTCAAATCCACGTCTGTAGACCTGCTAACACATTTCAGCCTTGCGGCCTTAGCCATCAGCTATGACTAAGGCCGCAAGACTAAAGCGTATAAGTGTGTCAGATTGAAGGGTAATATGTTAAGAAATCACTGCAATTTTTTAATTATTTGGTTTATTATTATGTTATATTTGACAAAAAAATAAAATAAATAAATCACTACCATCAAAATAATCATTAGTGTTGTATCTAAAGCCAAGAACAAAATACTGTAGTAAGATATTGTAGCTTACCAGTCCTTGAATGTGGTGGCTACACAATAGTTCTTTTTTTTTTTTTGCAGGTACAAAAATAGGCATTCATTATTTTTATTTTTTTACAATTGAGCCTGCAGAGCATTGCACCTGCACTCAGTGGATTGGGGGTGCAATGTCAGGCTACTGCAGACACTGCCGAGAGCTCTCTGTATGTCCTTTCCAGGCAGGCAGGTACTCAGATGCAGGAAATGTCAGTGAACCACCAGGATGCTGATCATTGCCTTGGTAGCTCCTTGAGAACTGGCAGTGGCAGAAGGGACTTGTAGTCTTTATTTCCTTCACAGCCATTCCGTGCCTGCTTTGAACCAATTTTCCAAAAACCCTATGGAGGTATTTAAAGTGGAAATATGATACCACTGTCTGCTATACAACATAGCAAAATAGTTCTTTAAGTATTCATTCTCTTTATTTTCACCTGGGGGTCCTGTTAGTAACACACTTTCAGTCTTGGGGTGACATCGCTCACTCACTGTATCTAGGCAATAAGCAGCATTGTTGCCCTAGGACAGAGGAAGTGTGCTAGGACTCAGGGCTCGGTGCCAGCAGAAGGCAGCCAAAGCCAAGGGTTCCCTAAGAGTTGCTTTTGCTGGTGCCAGTGGCCAGGTTTGCTCGCGCGGCACCTGTACCCAGCTCAGCACAACACTGTTTACTACACCTCCTTGCATCCCCTTACTACAGTCCCGGCCCTGCTTACTGCACTCCTCCTCTGCTAGCTGCAGCGCAGAGCGAGACTATAACACAGTCAAAGACCACCCCACTCTCTTTAGTGAGGATCGTTGCCTTGATCATGAAAAAAAAATCCCTCCCACCTGGGCAGTAGCTGAGAGGGTGTAGTGGGAGAAAGAATGGAGGGGGGGGGGGAGGCACCAAAATGCACCTTCGCCTGTGTAGTCAAAAATCCTTGCACCGCCCTGCTAGGACTACAAAACACCTCCCTTATCACACTTTATATAAGATTGATTGAAATAACGCTGAAAAATGCACAGGAAACTGCACTTGTCAAACATGGCTGGATCTAGAGGGTGCTGGGGCTTCCCCCCCCTAGATTTCAGTTACGCCCCCCCCCCCAAAGAATCTCTGTCCTCTGCCTTTTCAGTACAGATTCCTGTCATCTGCCCTGCCAGTTGTGATCCCTGTCATCTCTGCCCTGGTAACAGTGACCCCTGTCCTCTGCCCTGCTGACCCCTTGCCCTGCTTACCCCCTGTAATGCTCCTCTGTTAACCTTCCATATTTTGCCCTACGAACCAAAAGCCTCTGTACACTGCCCTATAAACTGCTGACCATATTCTCTGCCATGCTGACCTCCTATACACTGCCCTATACACTGCTGACCATATTCTCTGCCATGCTGACCTCCTATACACTGCCCTATACACTGCTGACCATATTCTCTGCCATGCTGACCTCCTACACACTGCCCTATACACTGCTGACCATATTCTCTGCCATGCTGACCTCCTATACACTGCCCTATACTAAGGTGACCATTTTCTCTGCCATGCTGACCTCCTATACACTGCCCTATACTAAGGTGACCATTTTCTCTGCCATGCTGACCTCCTATACACTGCCCTATACACTGCTGACCATATTCTCTGCCATGCTGACCTCCTATACACTGCCCTATACACTGCTGACCATATTCTCTGCCATGCTGACCTCCTACACACTGCCCTATACACTGCTGACCATATTCTCTGCCATGCTGACCTCCTATACACTGCCCTATACACTGCTGACCATATTCTCTGCCATGCTGACCTCCTATACACTGCCCTATACACTGCTGACCATATTCTCTGTCATGCTGACCATATTCTCTGCCATGCTGACCTCCTATACACTGCCCTATACACTGCTGACCATATTCTCTGTCATGCTGACCTCCTATACACTGCCCTATACTAAAGTGACCAGATTTTTAAAATTAAATCCGGGGATATATTTTTTTTTTACTAGTAATGGTGGAAATCAGCGGCTCTCTGTCTTTCGCCGCCTGCCTCACAGCCTGTCAAGTCTTACTCTCCAGGCCCTGGCTACTACTGGGTGGGAAGCGGAGGAAGATCACTCCGCCAGGGAAGGCAAGGAGATAGGCAGGCAGGCGGCTGGCCGGGACTTGAGCCAAGGCAGAAGAACATGTGAGCGGAGCTGAATGGACATGCACCCGAAACTGAAGAAATATTCCCTCCACTCCCAGCAGCACATGATCATCAGAAAGGGGCACAGACAATGGAAAAAGTAGGATTTTTAAAACAGCTTACCTGTAAAATCCTTTTCTTGGAGTACATCACGGGACACAGAGCAGCATAGTCATTACTATGTGGGTTATATAGAATTACCTTCAGGTGCTGGCACTGGCAACTTCCAAAACAGGAAGTACCCTCCCCTATATAAGCCCCTCCCATCCGGGAGCACCTCAGTTTTGTAGCAAAGCAATACGTGTCCCCAAAAGAGGGGTGGGAGCTCTGTGTCCCGTGATGTACTCCAAGAAAAGGATTTTACAGGTAAGCTGTTTTAAAAATCCTACTTTCTTGTTCATACATCACGGGACACAGAGCAGCATAGTCATTACTATGTGGGACGTCCCAAAGCAATGCCAAATGAGGGGGGGGATACACCATACATAAGCTGGGCGCTATCAGGCATGAGGATCTTTTGCGGCCTGCAACACACTGCGCCCAAAGGCGACATCCTCCTGACTTCTAACGTCCACCTGGTAGAACCTAGTAAACGTGTGCACTGAAGACCATGTTGCGGCCTTACAAATTTGAGCCAGGGAGGCCTGGTGATGCACTGCCCATGAAGTTCCAACTGCTCTCGTGGAGTGCGCCCTAACTTTGAACGGAGGCGGTCTACTTCTCAAGCCATAGGCTTGTATTATGACCTGTCGAATCCACTTGGCTAAAGTAGATTTTGATGCTGCCTGACCCTTTCTGGGGCCTTCCGGCAGAACAAACAAAGAATCCGTTCTACGAATCTGAGCAGTGGCTTTTAGATAAGCTTTAACTGCTCTTACTACATCCAAAGAATGCAATAACTTTTCCTCTACCGAGCTTGGTTTGGGGAAAAAAAGAAGGAAGAACCACATCCTGGTTCAAGTGAAACCCCGATACCACCTTAGGAAGAAAGGCTGGGTGAGGGCGTAATACTACTCTGTCCTTATGAATAACCAGATATGGCTCTTTACAGGACATGGCGGCTAATTCCGACACTCTTCTAGCCGAGCATATGGCTACTAAAAATATCAATTTTCTGGTGAGTAGAACCAAGGAAATGTGCCGCAAAGGTTCAAATGGCTGCTTCTGCAGAACCGACAGAACCAAATTTAGATCCCATGGGCATATGGGAACCTTAATCGGTGGAATAATACGAGTCACACCTTGCATAAAGGATTTGACAAGTGAATGCATAGCCAGGGGCCTTTGAAATAGTATTGATAAGGCCGAAACCTGGCCCTTGATAGTACTTAAGGCAAACTTCCTGTCTACAGCCCACTGCAGGAAGTCCAGAATTCTGCCTATAACGTACTTACGTGGATGCCATTTTCTGGCCTCGCACCAAGTGATGTACGCCTTCCAAACTCTATAGTAGATCTGTCTGGATACAGGCTTCCTGGCATTGATTATAGTTGATACCACAGAGTTAGAGAGACCTCTCTTCTTTAGGATGTGGGATTCAATAGCCAGGCCGTTAAACTTAGAGTTAGTAAGGAAGGGTGGTATATCGGTTCTTGCGAAAGCAGGTCCGGTCGACGTGGAAGGGTCCAAGGACTCCCCACAGACATTTTGATGATCTCCGCGTACCAGGCCCTTCGGGGCCACGCTGGAGCCACCAGGATCACCGGCTTCTTTCCCAACCTGACTCTGCGAAGGAGTCGAGGCAACAATTGTAGCGGAGGGAATGCATATATCAGTCTGAACTGATCCCAAGGGAACACCAGAGCATCCGCGCCGCAAGCGAGGGGATCCCTTGTCCGGGAGACAAATCTGTCCACCTTTGCGTTGAATCTGGATGCTAGCAGATCTACATCCGGTGTTCCCCACCGCTGACATATTGCTCGGAAGACCTCGGGATGAAGGGACCATTCCCCTGGGCATAACTGTTGGCGACTCAGAAAGTCCGCCTTCCAATTCTCCACCCCTGGAATGAAGACAGCTGATATACATGGGACATGCTTTTCTGCCCATTCCAGGATGTGACTTACTTCCCTCTGGGCTGCACGACTCCTGGTGCCTCCCTGATGATTGATATATGCCACTGCTGTGGCATTGTCTGATTGATTCTGACAGGGGACCCTTGGAGTCTGGATGTCCAGGCTACTAGGGCATACCGGGCTGCTCGTATCTCTAAGAGATTGATGGGCAGGGTTCTTACTACATTTGACCATCTGCCCTGGAGAGACCATTGCTCCAGTACTGCCCCCCAGCCTATAAGGCTGGCATCTGTAGTGACCACCTTCCAGGATATCGGACTGAAGGGTTTTCCCTTCTGGAGATTCTGGGGGATCAACCACCAGCAGAGACTCTTCCGAACGGAAGGGGACAAAGCCATCGGGAAGTCTAGAGCCTGAATCTTTCCGTTCCAGGCTGACAATATGGCCCTCTGTAAACTCCTTGAGTGGAATTGGGCGTATGGTACAGCTTCGAATGATGCTACCATCTTTCCTAGCAGCCTCATGCACAGGCGTATGGACGGCTGTCTTTTTGCACAAAGCAGACGGACCAAGCCCCTCAAAGAGGATACCTTGTCTAGAGGTAAGAAAATCTTCCTCTGGTCTGAATCCAGCCGTAGCCCTAGATATACCAGGTTTTTCACTGGCTGTAGGGCTGACTTGTCCAGGTTGATGACCCAACCGTGAGATTCTAGATACTTGATTGTATCGACAATTACCACTTCTAGCTTGGCAACTGAGTGGTCCATCAACAACAGGTCGTGTAGGTATGCCATTATCGTTACACCTCGTGTACTTAGATCGGCCAACAGTGGGGCCAGAATTTTTGAGAACACTCGTGGTGCTGTGGCCAGACCGAATGGTAAGGCTCTGAACTGAAAATGGCGCCCTTCTACTGCAAAGCGTAGAAATTTTTGATGACCTGGAAAGATGGGAACATGCAAGTAAGCATCTTTGATGTCGATCGAGGCTAACCATTCCTCCCCCTGTAGGGCAGCGGTGACCGATCGGATCGACTCCATCCGGAAGGACCGGACGTTTAGAAATTTGTTTAGACTCTTTAGGTCCAATATGGGTCTTATGTCCCCGTTTGGTTTCGGGACTGTGAAAAGGTTTGAGTAGAAACTCAACCCCCACTCTTCCATAGGAACCTCCATAATTACTCCTTGGAGCAATAGTTGTTCTAACGCCACTAGGAGACACCTTCTTTTCAGAGGGTCTTTTGGCATGCCTGACCACATAAAATGGGAAGGAGGAGACTCTTTTAACTCCAACTTGTATCCCTGAGTTACTGCGGAGAGCACCCATCTGTCTTTGATCGTCTCCTGCCAGGTCTCTGTGAACAACTGAAGTCTTCCCCCCACCCATTTGAGTGGGGGCAGCCCTTCATAGGCTTGACTTGGAGGCTGGTTTAGTACCTCTTCGGATCCAGGGCTTTTTATTACCCTGTGACTGTCCCTGATTTTTACCTCCTGAGTTTGACCGAGGAGGCCGTTGGAACTGCTTAGTAGCAGACGTCCCAGGGATAGGAGAGGTAGTCCTCTTAAAAGACGGACCCCTAGACCTCTTTTTAATTGGTAAGAGAGTACTTTTACCACTGGAAATCTTCTGGATATATTTATCCAGGTCTTCGCCAAAAAAGGCGTTCTCCATGAAATGGGAAGCTAACTAAGAGCTTCTTACAGGGAGCCTCAGCAGACCAGCTCTTGAGCCACAGAAGCCTACGCATATGTACCAAAGACAGTGTGAGGCGGGAGGCCTGATGGATAGAATCCTTGATGGCGTCAACCGCAAAGCATAATGCTCTAGGCAGATCAGCCAGAGCCTGGGCCTGCTGGTCTGGCAAATCCCTCAGGACCATTTTCATTTGATCCTTTAAAGCTTGGCAGACCCCAATAGCTGCCACTGCTGGCTGTGTAACAGCCCCTGCTGTGGAAAAAGCAGATTTTAATAAAGATTCCAATTTTTTATCTACTGGATCTTTGAACATTTGAACATTATCTACTGGACATGTCAGTGATTTGTTCACAGAAGAAATGGCTGCGTCCACCGTAGGAACATTCCATCTCTGGGTGAATTTTTCCTCCATGGGATAGATCACCTGAAATTTCTTAGGTGGAACAAATAGTTTATCAGGATGTTCCCAGTCCTGGTATATAAGTCCTTCCAATAATGGATGAATTGGAAAGGAGCAATTAATCTGGGGAGCTTTTAGCGACCCCAACGAGGAGACAGCAGTAGTTGATGGTTCAACAAGAGGCATTTTAAATGCAGATCGAACCATGTCAGTTAGGGTCTGGACCCACAATCTTTCAGTCTGTGATGCTGAAAATGGTTCATCTACTGTCGATTCCTCAAAAACAGAGTTAACCTCCTCCTGATCCCCTTCAGGTAGGTCAGTCCCTTCCTGGGACTGTTGCTCTGCCAACAGGCACTCTAATGGAGGGGATGGAGATCTGGCGCGCTTTCTTTCCTGTAGAGAAGAAGCGATCAATGCTGCCAATCTCTGCTCCAATCCCTCCAGAGTTGAGGCGAAAAACCTCCTCTGTTATATATGCAGGAGCAGGTGGACTGAGGACAGCCGCAGTACCTGGCACTCCCGGGGGTTCCTTATGGGTATTAACCTCTGATTTCTCAGGGGAGGAAGGTGCAGATGACTGCTCCAGATCCTCAGAGCCCGATGGAGACCCCCTACACTTCCTGAGAGGTATATCTCGGAGTTTTTTAGGCGGCATATTCCTTAGTTCAAAGCTGAGGTATTCCAGCCGCAATACACCCCTTTACTGAAATAGTCTAATGCAATTTGCTGCTATGTACATCAGTGGGTGTCTACTAATGCGTCTTTCTGGGGATGCCTGTATCAACCGCCCGCTGTAAGCCCCTATACCATGCTACCAGCTCCTTTTCATGCTCTGTGTCCATAGCAAGCAGCGTGGACTGAGTCCTTTTATCTTGCTGGGACGCCCGCACATGCGCAGAAGCGCTGGGCGCACAGAGCGCGTCATCCGCCAGGCTCCGCCCCCTTTTTTGAAGCTAAATCTTATAAAAAGAAAGCGTGTGTGTGCGCGCGTGCGCGTGCACGTGTGCGCTCTTGGCGCCATGTAGGGAGAGGAGCCAGGGTCCCTGTTTCACCAGGACTCGGGGATGGAAGGAAACTACTTGGCAGCATGACAGAGGAATGCAGCTTCCCTGATAGAGAGCTCACTCATCTGCCTGGACTTTCACCATGGAAGGAATAGTCCCAAGAAAAAAAGACGTTCCACAGCGGCCTCTAGTGGACAAACACAGGTACCGCACTTTGTCTTTTTTTTTTTTTTTTTAAAACCCCCTTTATGAAAAACATTTCTAGGTTTACAGTTTTTAAAACTTCCTTATGAAAAGACATTTCTAGGATTTCTTAGGCATATACAGCTATTAGCGGGAATACCTTTAGGTAACAGGCAGAAAGACATATTAGGCTTGGGGGTCCCCTCAATAGAACCAAGTTCCTGAGGGGCCCCCACTTACCTTTTCCCCGCCGCAGGACTTTGTTTGGTCCACAGAAGCCCAAACTTCACCTCTCACGGCAGGCATTGTACTAGACCTTCAGGGACCGGGTTCCCAAGGATTCCACTCCCCTGGACCTGTATAGCACCCTGCACAGATAGCCTCTTGGTTTTGGGTATGACCAGAGCTCTGGATCCCAGGGTCCAGCCCTCCTAAGAGAGGCATTACAGGCAAAACCCTGCTCTTCTCTGCAAGGCCCGGGTACCGACCGTTTAGCTATGAAGCTTTTTTGGTCGGATCCGGAATAGCTTGCTAAGGCCCAGAGAACCTGTACACAAGCCCAGATGAATACATGTTAACCTTGGCCAACACCTTAGACACTGGCAAAAAACTGAGGTGCTCCCGGATGGGAGGGGCTTATATAGGGGAGGGTACTTCCTGTTTTGGAAGTTGCCAGTGCCAGCACCTGAAGGTAATTCTATATAACCCACATAGTAATGACTATGCTGCTCTGTGTCCCGTGATGTATGAACAAGAAAAATACACCCCCCTAAGCTAGTAGGAGCGGCGGAGCAGGGGTGTGTAATTCAGATTTTTTTTTTTTAATTCTGCACTGACTGTCTTTGACATTTTCCCAGCCCCTGTTCAAATCCAATCCGGGGACAAAACCGGGGACAGATTTGGTCTGGGGACAGTGCCCTCAATCCGGGAACTGTCCCCGGAAACCGGGGATGTCTGGTCACCCTACCCTATACACTGCTGACCATATTCTCTGCCATGCTGACCTCCTATACACTGCCCTATAAACTGCTGACCCAATCCTCTGCCTATGCAAACCCCCTGTACACTGCTCTACAAACCACTGACCCTATCCTCTGCCTATGAAAACCCCCTGTACACTGCCCTATAAACTGCTGACCCTATCCTCTGCCATGCTGACCTCCTATACACTGCCCTGCTGACCTCCCATTCTTTGCCCCCTGACATTTTTTACTGCGTGAAAAGTTAACCCCAGCAGCTTCCGCTCCTGCCCTCCATTCAGCGAGGCCGTCCCTCCTTCTCTCCACTCTGTGTAAGGAGAAGTAAAGAGGGGCAGTGCTCTGGGGGGAGAGATGTGAAGAGGGGGGAGCAAGTGCTATGGGGGGGGGGAGAAATGCAAAGGGGGCAAGTGCTGTGGGGGAAGATGTAAAAAGGGGGCAGTGCTGTGTGTGTGTGTTGGGGGGGGGGGGAGATGTAAAGGAAAGCAGTGCTGTGGGGGGATGTGAAGGGGGCAGTGCTGTGGGGGAGGGGTGATCTGAATGGGGGCAGTGCTGTGGGGGGTATGTGTTGTGGGGGGTGATTAAAGTGGGGGCAGTGCTGTGCGGGTGGGATTTGAAGAAGGGCAGTGTTGTGGAGGGGGGGGTGTGAAGTAAAGGGGGGCAAGTGCTGTAGGAGATGTGACATAAAGGGGGCAAGTGCTGTGGGTGAGGTGATGTGAAGCAGGGCAGTGCTTTGCGGAGTGATGTAAAGGCAGGGCTGTGCTGTCAGGGTGATGTAAATGGGGGCAGTGCTGTGCGGGTGCGATTTGAAGCAGGGCAGTGTTGTGAAGGGTGGGGGGAGGTGTGAAGTAAAGGGGGGCAAGTGCTGTAGGAGGAGATGTGATGTAAAGGGGGCAAGTGCTGTGGGTGGGGTAATGTGAAGCAGGGCAGGGCTGTGCGGAGTGATGTAAAGGCAGGGCTTGTGGGGAGGGGGTCAAAATAAAGGGGGTTGTGCTGTGGGGGGGGGGTTGATGTAAAGGGGGCAATGGATACTAATGTGAAGGGGAAACTGATGTGAAGTGGGGGACTGTGATATGTGGGGGACAGAGGACATTAATGTAAGAACGGGATTGTGATATAAAATGAGGGGTTGTGATGTGACGGATATGAGGCATCGCACAAACATGCGATTCGGACTCTGCTGAAAGAAAATGTTACTGATTGGACCTCCTTGAATTTTAATTCAATACCCTTGGACTAGAGGAACTTGTGTCATCCCCCAGAATGAGAAATTATTTATTAAGGAAGGGCCCGTTCATACAAAATGCATTGAGCTGCCTTGATCAGTGTTGATCAACATAAGCTCAATACAAAGACACATAGAAAACAATTGTTCTCTATGCGCTATGTTCACACAATACACGTGTGTGTTGGCGTGCATTGCATAAAAATGCATCACATCTTCCTCTGTACATGTACTCCCTTCAGTTGCAGTGGCACATCATTTCTCAAGGCTGACAACAGCAGAAAATGGCTGCACAGAAAGTGTCTTAACCAGAATCTTGTGTGCCAGGGTGATAATGCGAGAGAACAACAAGAGACAAGGACACAGTGTTGTCACCTTATAACAGGAAGTGTCTGAAATAGGACCTTCATGGCAGCATTGCCAGTCCCAGATATTATGTTAAATAAAGCTGAAGATTGTAAAAGATTAACCCTTGAAATAAATTTAAATAAAAGACTAAAGAACAGGGTTACTTACCCTCTTGCCACCTATGTAATGCATATGTACGGGGGCAAAGAGGGTGGAGGATGTTCATGGACAGCCAAGGTTTCTTTGCTAAGAGTGCTCTTACTGGGGGTTACCAGCACAGTGACTGAGCTGCCAAAGGCAGCTCTCGATCTTTAGTCATAATTGGGAGCTAACGGGATGGCTTCTGATCATGTGACCACTGTGACAACCAATCACACTGGTCACATGATTCGAAAGTTCATCCTGCCTCCCACTATAAAGACTCACTTAAAGGGACACTGGGGCTGGGCAGGAAGGGGTGAATAATAATGAAATAAAAAATGATTAATAATGGTCAGAAAAGAAACACAGAGAGTGAAAATTGTAGTGACCCCTTACATTGATGGTCAGTTTAGAAGTAATCCCTTACATTTGTTATCCATGTAGAAGTGGCCCCTTACATTTGTGGTCATCATAGAGGTGAGCCCTTACATTGGTGATCCTTGTAGATGTGACCCCTTACATTGGTGGTCATCACAGAGGTCACCCCTTACATTGGTGATCCTTGTAGAAGTGACCCCTTACATTGGTGGTCATAATAGAAGTGACCCCTTACATTGGTGAGCCGTGAAGAAGTGACCCCTTGCATTGCTGGTCATCATAGAGGTCACCCCTTACATTGGTGATCCTTGTAGAAGTGACCCCTTACGTTGGTGGTCATCATAGAGGTCACCCCTTACATTGGTGATCGTTGTAGAAGTGACCCCTTAAATTGGTGGTCCATGTAGAAGTGACCCCTTACATTGGTGATTAGTGTAGAAGTGACCCCTTACATTGGTGATCAGTGTAGTAGTGACCCCTTATATTGGTGGTCATCATAGAAGTGACCCCTTACATTGGTGGTCATCATAGAAGTGACCCCTTACATTTGTGGTCATCATAGAGGTGACCCCCTACATTGATGATCCTTGTAGAAGTGACCCCTTACATTGGTGATCGTTGTAGAAGTGACCCCCTACATTGGTGATCCTTGTAGAAGTGACCCCCTACATTGGTGATCCTTGTAGAAGTGACCCCTACATTGGTGATCCTTGTAGAAGTGATCCCTTACATTGGTGATCCTTGTAGAAGTGACCCCTTACATTGGTAATCCTCGTAGAAGTGACCACTTACAATTGGTGATCGTTGTAGAAGTGACCACTTACAATTGGTGATCGTTGTAGAAGTGATCCCTTACATTGGTAATCCTTGTAGAAGTGATCCCTTACATTGGTGATCGTTGTAGAAGTGATCCCTTACATTGGTGATCGTTGTAGAAGTGATCCCTTACATTGGTGATCGTTGTAGAAGTGACCCCTTACATTGGTGATCGTTGTAGAAGTGATCCATTACATTGGTGATCGTTGTAGAAGTGATCCCTTACATTGGTGATCGTTGTAGAAGTGATCCCTTACATTGGTGATCGTTGTAGAAGTGATCCCTTACATTGGTGATCGTTGTAGAAGTGATCCCTTACATTGGTGATCGTTGTAGAAGTGATCCCTTACATTGGTGATCGTTGTAGAAGTGATCCCTTACATTGGTGATCGTTGTAGAAGTGATCCCTTACATTGGTGATCGTTGTAGAAGTGATCCCTTCTACAGTGAGTATTGATTTGTTATGGCTTGGCACTCATAGCCGCATTAAAATGTAAGGATCCCTTGTGTCCTGAATGTGCGCGGCGGTCGTATTCCTCCGGCTGAAACTTATTATTGGAAATTGACACTCCTTTGCGTCGCCCCGGTAGAATTTTTTGTAATACTAGAACAGCTTGGCTGGATGGCTGGAACACAAAGGCGAATGGAGGATCCAGTATACTACCATGCTTTGCTCCGATTTTAGCTGCATGCAGTCTCTAGAATTGACCCTCATGATGTGGACTACACAATAATGTGACCCGTATACCTTGACATGCAATGAAGGATGATTCTACAATCCCCATACACCTGCAGACTGAGTTCTTTTACAGGAAAACTGTAATTGGCTCACTTCTAAATACAAGTACAAATCTCAGATGTAGACAAATACAACTTCTCACTACAAAACCTACCCAGGGCCGATGTAATATTTAAATATTTCAGTATCCTTGCTTGTGTGCTGGACCCCACCATGCGGAATAAAGGCCATCTTTATATCGAGTTTGGTGCAAGGATGGTCATTATTCTCCAAGGCCACATGTCACATGTGTGACCATCTTATTGGATGCTGCAGTGTTTTAACCCCTGGCGCCCAACCTGTGGCTCAGGGGCCACATGTGGCCCTTTGGCATTTATTGTGTCCCTGCATACAGTAAACTATTTTCATTACCTAAGTTCTTACTTAGACCAGTGAAAGAAAATTATAATTTAGACAAAATTCTAGTTATTAAATGGATTTCTATAATTCAGGAGTTTGTCTAGGTTAATTGTTGCCTGAGGTAGCCATTTTGCTGTTCCCTTCCCATTGAGCTGGTTTGATCTCCAGCGGATATCCTGGTTACCAAGGCAGCCCACGCACAATTCACCAAACAAGTGAAGGAAACATTCAAAAGTTGGTACAATCTCTAATGGGCATCCCCATTACTATAGCAACCCACCCACATTCCACCAAACAATAAGTGCAAACAATGACTGGACCAACTTTTGAATATTTCTGGTGATCCTGCTATACTGAGTCCTGTGGACACGTCTAATGCTACATTATTTTTGCCACCTCCATGTAACCATTTTTGCTTTGTGTGACTCTGTGTGGCCCAGCTGCCAGCACCCTAACAACCATGACACAGCCACGGAGTATTATTGGTTGCTATACCAACACCCTAGAAACAATGCACAGCTACATAGCATCACTGGTTGCTAGGATGATGGCACAGCAACCAATGATGCTGTGACACTGCTGCCAGTGACAATGTGAGACTGTGAGTTATTGGTTGCTACTGTAGCCCAGGGGTTGCTACTATGGTTATTATGTTAAGAGGTTTATTGTTTCTTAGATAAGGGTTTGGCTCCCTCTAGTGACCGCTGAACTCTGTCAGGATTTTTCCTTTCTCTTAACCACTTAAAGCGGAGTTCCACCCTTTTTTTATGTTTATTAAAAGTCAGCAGCTACAAAAAGTGTAGCTGCTGGCTTTTAATAAACATACACTTACCTGCTCCACTGTCCAGCGACGCGCCGCCTGGAGCTCCGCTCCTCTCCCCCTTCCTCCGCCAGTGCGTCCATTCACAGTATGGGCAACCGGCCGTGACAGCTTTCGGCTTCATGGCCGGGCACTTTACTGCGCATGCGCGAACGGCGCAGCGCTCTGTGAGTGGACAGGCGATCGCCTGGGACCTGTCACGTCCCAGGTGATCGCCTACAGGGAGGAGCCGCCACAAGGCGATATGACGTATCGCCTAGGCGGCTCCAGGGTGGAAGGAGGAAGTGGGACAGGAAGTCCCACTCCTACTGAAGCCCCCACTCCCCCCCAAAAAAAATTACATACCAAATGTGGCATGTAAGGGGGTGAGGAGTGGAATAAAAAAAAGGAAAAAAATTGGGTGGAACTCCACTTTAAGGACCTTGCCTGTTTTTCAAATTTGGTGTTTACAAGTTTAAAACATTTTTTTTTGCTAGAAAATTACTTAGAACCCCCAAACATTATATATTGTTTTTTTTCTAACATACTAGAGAATATAATAGTGGTCATTGCAATACTTTTTGTCACATCGTATTTGCGCAGCGGTCTTACAAGCGCACTTTGTTTGGAAAAAAATCACTTTTTTAAATTAAAAAATAAGACAACAGTAAAGTTAGGCCAATTTTTTTTTATATTGTGAAAGATAATGTTACGCCGAGTAAATTGATACCCAACATGTCACACTTCAAAATTGCGCCCGCTCGTGGAATGGCGTCAAACTTTTACCCTTAAAAATCTCCATAGGCGACGTTTAAAAAATTCTACAGGTTGCATCTTTTGAGTTACAGAGGAGATCTATGGCTAGAATTATTGCTCTCGCTCTAACGATTGCGGGGATACCTCACATGTGTGGTTTGAACACCGTTTTCATATGCGGGCGCTACTCACGTATGCGTTCGCTTCTGCGCGCGAGCTCGTCGGGATGGGGCGCTTTAAAAAAAAAAAGTGACCCCTTACATTGGTGAGCCTTGAAGAAGTGACCCCTTACATTGCTGGTCATCATAGAGGTCACCCCTTACATTGGTGATCCTTGTAGAAGTGACCCCCTTACATTGGTGGTCATCATAGAGGTCACCCCTTACATTGGTGATCGTTGTAGAAGTGACCCCTTAAATTGGTGGTCCATGTAGAAGTGACCCCTTACATTGGTGATTAGTGTAGAAGTGACCCCTTACATTGGTGATCAGTGTAGTATTGACCCCTTATATTGGTGGTCATCATAGAAGTGACCCCTTACATTGGTGGTCATCATAGGAGTGACCCCTTACATTTGTGGTCATCATAGAGGTGACCCCCTACATTGGTGATCCTTGTAGAAGTGACCCCTTACATTGGTGATCGTTGTAGAAGTGACCCCCTACATTGGTGATCCTTGTAGAAGTGACCCCCTACATTGGTGATCCTTGTAGAAGTGACCCCTACATTGGTGATCCTTGTAGAAGTGATCCCTTACATTGGTGATCCTTGTAGAAGTGACCCCTTACATTGGTGATCGTTGAAGAAGTGACCCCTTACATTGGTGATCATTGTAGAAGAGATCCCTTACATTGGTAATCCTCGTAGAAGTGACCACTTACAATTGGTGATCGTTGTAGAAGTGATCACTTACAATTGGTGATCATTGTAGAAGTGATCGTTGATCGTTGTAGAAGTGATCCCTTACATTGGTAATCCTTGTAGAAGTGATCCCTTACATTGGTCCCCCAACTCGCTCTCTAGCCATCTTTCTTGTTTTTTCATCTTTTTCTTTCTCTCCCTTTTTCTTTGTTCCTCCCCCTCTTTTCCTCTCCCTTCCATGTATTTTCTATTTTTATTGCTGCTCTTACTACTTGGTGGGGGGGTATGGGATGAGTGGCAGTGCTGGTGGGGAGTTCTGATCAGCCAACTTAGGTGCTCTTGATCAAGGTCATCTGCTGATCTGAGAACTGTAGTGGGGACTTCTAATGGCAACTAAATATCACAGCCAGTGTTACTCCCTGTGTCTCTGGCTTCACTGTGTCTCTGACTTTGTGGTGTCTCGTAGCAGTGACACCTATGCCAAAATCAGGAGATAGGGTCTCCTCCAGTCCCTCCCACTTCACATTCTTCACCAGTCAGCTGACCTCTAGTCATTGCCCCCCAGCCATGCCATGAGCTGAATGGGCAGCTGCAAAGAGGCTGAGTGGGTGGCCGTGGGCTCCAGGAAGAGCCCAGCTGGACGGCTACAGGCTCCGGGGACAGCCCTGCTGAGCGGCTGCAAAAAGGCTGGGAGAGCGGTGCGGGCTTCAAGAACAGCCCAGGATTCGGTGACCCCTGGCAAATCATCATTCGACCCCCGAGGGGGTCCCGACCCCCAGGTTGAGAACCACTGCTCTAGATGAATTCTGGTTAAAAAAGGTTGGCTTACAATAAAAACAGTATTATACCCTGCTGTGATAAAAAATGTTTTTTTTCTTTCTGTTATTAGTATACTTTGTGTGCAGTACAGCTTATGCCCAGCAGGAGGTGCTGCACCCCTTCCATAAACACTGGTTGTGTAGACTGGTGAGCAGAGTGGAAAGCATACCTTCTGACCAGTACATTTAACCTCTTGTAGTGCTCACAGACACACCAGTGTGAGTATTGATTTGTTATGGCTTGGCACTCATAGCCGCATTAAAATGTAAGGATCCCTTGTGTCCTGAATGTTCCCCGCGGTCGTATTCCTCCGGCTGAAACTTATTATTGGAAATTGACACTCCTTTGCGTCGCCCCGGTAGAATTTTTTGTAATACTAGAACAGCTTGGCTGGATGGCTGGAACACAAAGGCGAATGGAGGATCCAGTATACTACCATGCTTTGCTCCGATTTTAGCTGCATGCAGTCTCTAGAATTGACCCTCATGATGTGGACTACACAATAATGTGACCCGTATACCTTGACATGCAATGAAGGATGATTCTACAATCCCCATACACCTGCAGACTGAGTTCTTTTACAGGAAAACTGTAATTGGCTCACTTCTAAATACAAGTACAAATCTCAGATGTAGACAAATACAACTTCTCACTACAAAACCTACCCAGGGCCGATGTAATATTTAAAAATTTCAGTATCCTTGCTTGTGTGCTGGACCCCACCATGCGGAATAAAGTCCATCTTTATATCTAGTTGGGTGCAAGGATGGTGATTATTCTCCAAGGCCACATGTCACATGTGTGACCATCTTATTGGATGCTGCAGTGTTTTAACCCCTGGCGCCCAACCTGTGGCTCAGGGGCCACATGTGGCCCTTTGGCATTTATTGTGTCCCTGCATACAGTAAACTATTTTCATTACCTAAGTTCTTACTAAGACCAGTGAAGGAAAATTATAATTTAGACAAAATTCTAGTTATTAAATGGATTTCTTTAATTCAGGAGTTTGTCTAGGTTAATTGTTGCCTGAGGTAGCCATTTTGCTGTTCCCTTCCCATTGAGCTGGTTTGATCTCCAGCGGATATCCTGGTTACCAAGGCAGCCCACGCACAATTCACCAAACAAGTGAAGGAAACATTCAAAAGTTGGTACAATCTCTAATGGGCATCCCCATTACTATAGTAACCCACCCACATTCCACCAAACAATAAGTGCAAACAATGACTGGACCAACTTTTGAATATTTCTGGTGATCCTGCTATACTGAGTCCTGTGGACACGTCTAATGCTACATTATTTTTGCCACCTCCATGTAACCATTTTTGCTTTGTGTGACTCTGTGTGGCCCAGCTGCCAGCACCCTAACAACCATGACACAGCCACGGAGTATTATTGGTTGCTATACCAACACCCTAGAAACAATGCACAGCTACATAGCATCACTGGTTGCTAGGATGATGGCACAGCAACCAATGATGCTGTGACACTGCTGCCAGTGACAATGTGAGACTGTGAGTTATTGGTTGCTAGTGTAGCCCAGGGGTTGCTACTATGGTTATTATGTTAAGAGGTTTATTGTTTCTTAGATAAGGGTTTGGCTCCCTCTAGTGACCGCTGAACTCTGTCAGGATTTTTTCTTTCTCTTAAGGAGAAAATGCAGCCATGCATTGTGGGATGTGTAGTCTGGATGAGGAAATGACTCATGTTGTTAAATCAGTTTTGGGGCTACAGGACCCACAAGCCAAGCGCACAGAACAGCATGCTGGGAGGCATTCAACAGCAATTCAATGCCTGCCAGCAGGAGGTCTGTGTGTGTGCCCAGAAGTGAGAGACTGCGGCCTACAGCGGAGAGCCGGATCATCCGCCCCAGAGGGATCTTTGGAGGACAGCCCTGCTAATCGAGCAGGTGGATCGGCCTGCGCTTCAGAGCATTTGAAGCCATCTGCATTCCAGCTCACCGGGAGTTGCAGCACGGCGTGGCGACGCCATCTTCCCTAACGGAGACACCAGAAGGAGATTCCAGGTGGAGTCTAGCATCCACTGGGATCCATTGTGGTGAGAGGGCACCTGTCCATCCAAGTAGTGACTACAGTATTGCGGAGTGAGTTTCTTTTCTACAGACTGCTGGTGAGACTTGTAGTTCCACGGCTGTGCATCCGTTCTTTCCAGGTATCATACAGCTAGACTCTGGGGCCTTGTTGTTTTTCCCTGAGCTGTAAGGTCAGTACTGAATTACTCACACATACAAGAAGGAATCTATAAGTGGGAATAGTCTTACAGCTGTGCAATCATTAGCAACTTGTTCTGCAGCCATTGCTTTTGTCCATTTGGATTACAAATAAATACCAAATCATCACTGCAGTAAAAAATAAGGCTAGCTGAAGACATCTGGAAATTAATGAACATTTACCACTTTATTTTTCTACCAAGCTTACTGTACTACATTGGAGTTCTGCTCTGAATTACAACCTAGGGGGAGCCATTTAATGATAAATAGTACTGTGTTACTGTATTCACTGTTTGTGCATTTTTGGTACTGGTCTGTGTGCTGAGGCCTCAGTGGGAAGGTATTCAAAACATGTGTTAAAAGTATTTAGAATCTATCTCCCTGTGTACCTGTTCACATATACCCCTTCAGGTTGTCACTAGGTTACAAGTTTATGTCATATGTGCATTGAATAATACATCTGTCAATCATAACTTGTGTTCATTCATCTATTATTCATAATCCTTGTCCTTGTGTTATTTTATACCACAGTAAACAGTTCTGAGTGGTTCAGTAATATTGTGTGAGTTTCTCATTACTAACGTGACTTTCCAAAATGGAACCCAAGGTGTCAGGTAAGACGGGATCTGCAGAGTCGGGGTAGCCAGTGGGGTATAGAGTCAATGAGCAGCCCCAATGGGGGTACCGCTACACTAGGATGCTGGCGGCTGGTCCGCACAGCACCTTTGGTTGCTAGAGGACAGGCGGCTGGACTGCATAGCGTCATTGGTTGTTATGGTACTGTAATAGCAATGATCTCTACCAGTTACATTTAATGTGTCTCCCGTCTCAAAATCTCTGACCATCTCCTGATTTATGTCTGGAGTCTTCAACAGCTTTATCTCGCATTAAGCGCTGCATTGGTCCTGGGCAAGCTGTGACCAAATAATGTTTTCAGCATCTAAGATATATACTTTGTTTGGGCTTAAGGGGTGGGGCATTATTTTATTGAATTATGATCAGTTGCATATATTTATTTTAACTACCATATATACTCGAGTATAAGCCAAGTTTTTCAGCACATTTTGTTGTGCTGAAAATGCCCCCCTTGGCTTATACTCGAGTCACC
The DNA here is from genome assembly GCA_029206835.1 of Rana muscosa. NCBI lineage: Eukaryota > Metazoa > Chordata > Amphibia > Anura > Ranidae > Rana > Rana muscosa. The sequence continues at coordinate 240,882,203 of CM055118.1, forward strand.
TTTTTGCGCCTGATCTCCCAGACTTTGGGGACCCAGTACACATGTGGCCCCACTCTTCCTCTACAAGTGTGAAAAGTTTGTTGTCCGGGGGACCTACGGCCGGGGATCACCGATTTTTCAAAGCCGGGCACCCCTTCCATAGACTCCCATGTTAAATGGTAATTTCTCTGGTGAATTTGGGGACCCGGTACCGGACGGTCGTAGGTTCCCTGGACCCGAAAGTTGGTACATGTGTAGCCCCATTTCTCATCTACAAGAGTGTAAAGTTTTTATGTCCGGAGGAAAATAGGGCCGGGGAGCAACGATTTTTCAAAGCCGGGCACCCCTTCCATAGACTCCCATGTTAAACGTCAGTCTAGTCATGGACACAGTGAGGCATGGGCACAGTGAGGCATGGGCACAGTGAGGCATTGACACAGTGAGGCATGCACATGGAAACAGTGAGGCACAGTGAGGCATGCAGATGGACACCCTAGGCTTATACTCAAATCAATATGTTTTCCCAGTTTTTTGTGGTAAAATTAGGTGCCTCGGCTTATATTCGGGTCGGTTTATACTCGAGTATATACGATAATCGAAAAAGGATTTCAAAGACAAGTCCACCTTTCTAACCACGTGTAGCGGGTCTTTACTTTTTAGCAGTGTTATGTGCCTAAATTTAGGGGTTGGTCTGAGCTGGTAGCCAGGCTCGGACCATTTTTAATTGCTAGGTATTTGCTTCTGCCTATGTGATGCTGCCTGGTGTATGGTTCCCTGTGGTCTGTAGGTGGCGCTGCCATATCAGGTCAGGGTTGAGCCAGGGGTGGCATTGCTGGCCTTAGGGTGTCCTCTCTCGGCTGCGGTACAGTGAGCGTGGTCGACCTGTTGTGCAACCTGAGAGAGGGTACATAAGGGGCAGACGCCAGTTGGGGAGTGGGAGGGAGGAGTTGGAGTGGGAGTGGAGGAGCCGGAGGGGTGTGCCCCTCGGGGGTGCGATGGCTGGCCGAGAAGTCTCGGGCACCTTTGGCCCGAGGCTGCAACGTTCCAGGTAGGCCCAGTACCTTTAACTGGGTCTACAATTCTCCCATTGGAGTCCCAGGGTGCCCAGGTGAGGGTACCCGCTCTGACCATGAGGAAGCCAGGGGAGGACCGGTCCCACTGAGGAGATGAGTAATGGAAGATTTTTGTCTCGGGAGAGGCCTGGTGACCTGTCAGAGGGAAGGATTCCATGTTTGGGAGGACTAACCTGTAGAGTGCCCATTGGCATTATCCTGTTCTTAAAAGTCTACAGAGGTTAGAGGATTTCCTGTACCTGTCCCTGGAGGGGATAGGGTGAAAGAACAGTTCGAGCTCCACACCGGCTGCTAGGACTGTGAGATAGGACTATCCGGGTGAGCTAACCCACTCGGGATCGAGTGGCGACGAGGTTACTGGTTGTGCCTGGATCTAATCCCTCACACTATTCCTTCTTTCATCCATCTGTCTCTATCTACTACGCGGCAAATAGAAAATGAACTCTCTGTTGGAGTTAAAGTGTTTCTGGACATATAGCACAGTGTGCCTTGACTTGCAAGTGAGCCAGGCGAGAAAAAGGTTCGTGTGCTACACACGTTTCATGCTACACCCATATTTAGGGTGTGACATGACACATGGTCACAGTCCTCCAGTCCAAACCACTCTCCCAAGTTACTGAATCTTGGAGTTTTTCTTCAACCATCTCCTATCAATAGTTGAATTCAGTGTGGCCATTACCACAGCCCCTGGGTGTCACTTTTTCACAAGAGTCCATGAGGGATTCATAGTTCTCAATGGTGACCTCACTGCATTTGTAGTGCTTTGAACTTTTCCCCAGCCCTGTAACTGGAGGTGCAGGAGACAAAGTCTGCAGGAGCCAGAGTATTGCAATAGTTTGCATTCTCCAGGTAAAACAAACTAAATGAATGCATATTTTTTCATTAATAAATATGAGTGCATTTATTTATTTATTTATTTATTTTAAGTGGATTATGCTTGTAAACACCACTGGTACTGTTAAGGAGCCATATGTTTTATAATGTTAGCCATACATGATTTAATTTTCCCCTATTCAGTCTGTTGGCTGAAGAAGAGAAAATCACTTGAGATCCTCATCTACACTTACAGCATGGATGGCGCATTATCCACTGCCGGCTGTTTTAATTCCGGCAGTCATGGGTGCCAAACTTCTGAACAGGGACTGGCGATAATTTTCCATCCAGCTGAGTCAATTTTTAAACTGTCCAGCCAGGTGGTGCTTGAAGGGCCACCTACAGCTCAAATTTCAGCTATTATAGAAGTAATCATATAAAATTCTAGCTGTCTCTTTACATCTGGTGGCAGTGCCCATGATTATGGGCTTTTGGTCTCGGGTATGCTGTCCTATCCCAGGTCTCTATGCCCACCAACAGAAATTGGCATCACACCTATTCCTGTCAGCTAAAGGAACTGTTACTTGGGCCTGGAAAAAAACTGTGGATTCAATCCAGGGTGTTAAAGAACATATGTTGGTAGAAAAATACTGCGCTGTCTCAGTATATGTGCTAATATATAATCATAATAAGGTGATGTAAACTTGCTGCTGCAACTAACTATGTGAGATACAGTAGTGCCCCTGGATGACGTCATCTGTGACGAAACGGCGTAGGGAGGAGTGGCGTGCTGACGTCACCACGATACAACACTACAGTCCCGGAAGGAACGGGCGGATAGTGAGAGCCGGCCGGCTTGAATTTTAGACATGCTTTTTAACTACATCGTAATTGTAAGTGTGCATCGTAATCTTTTACAATAAATATCCATACAGTATCACACTATGGTAGCCTTTGTATTTGCATGGGGACCACTTACTCTGGAGAAATACTAAAGGATTCCAGACGTGGAGCAGACAGGAGTGTTTGCAGTTTACCATTGAGAGACCCAGGGCTGGGGTAATTAGCAACAGGCTGTTGTGATCTCCTGACAAGAGATCTATGTAGCTGGTAAGCGAATTTGATATAAGAGGTGGAGGACCCTTTTCTATAACATCTCATCACTTCTTCTTGGGTGTATATTTGTTTGAAGTCACTGTTGATCAACACATTGAAGGACTGTTATCAGAACTGTGTTCCCTTCAGAGTGCAACTCACAGTTTTTTTGCTATTCATTGAATACAGTGATATGGACATATGGGGGGGGGGGGCACACTTGTTAATTCCATGCTGTGTTCAACCACATTTTTTGGGGATATATCACAGCTTTTATCATCTAGATCATTTATGTATTACACCATATTATACCTTGTATGACTTTGTTATTTAATTGTATATTGCAGCGCAGCTATATTTTTTCCAATTTTTAAAGAACATATGCTGGCCCTCGTGGTTAATGAGTCTAGTGTCCTGGAGCAGCGGTTCTCAACCCTGTCCTCAAGTACCCCCAACAAGCCATGTTTTCAGGTTTTCCTTTATCTTGCACAGGTGCTTTAAATCAGAGTCAATGGCTTGGTATTTTGGACAGCTATTTTATCTAAGAGACATTTCCAAAACATGGCCTGTTAGGGATACTTGAGGACAGGGCTGAGAACCACTGTGTTGGAGGACTCGCATTCCAAGTTTCTCAAAATTTGGGAACCTTGGATTGAGTACGTTTTCACCTCATTACACTTGGCTAGTATTGGCCGCTTATGATTGCTGGTGTGGCGGTCCCAAGTCCATGGTTCTCCCCCCTCCCCATGCCTGCCTTTCTTTCTGTTTTTTCTTTTTTATTCTCCATATACTTGGGTTCCCTTACTACTCAATCTCTCTTTCTAATTTTATCCTTTACTTTGTATTGGGTTGCACCAAAGCTGGGAAACCCGCCTTTTGGATTATATGGAACTATGTTTTGGGGTTCTTTATTTGGGCTCCCCGATATATATTACTCTGTTCTGATTTTCATTGGCACCTCCCTGTGTTTTATATTTATGGATGCTCTTTTTCTAGCCCCTGCGTGGGTGATTTTGGTGCTCATTTGGTTATGTTTGAAAACCCTTATTATAATTATTGATCTGAAATTCGAGCTGTCTAAGGCCTGCTTTAGCTACCTAACATAAGTCTTTGGGAATAATTTACACATTTTGACATCTACGTTAACTGCATTTCTCTATTCACAGTTTTAAATAAAAAAATAAAAAAACTACAATCAAGCTAACCTGTAAGAGAAAATGAATAACATTTACCTGTGCCACCTTGAGGATCTTCACTCTCTTGTAGAGCTAGATTAACCGAAGGACCTTAAGCATCTAACAAAACATGGTGTACCAGATTTCTGCACCCCCCCTGCATGCTGTGGTTCTACCCACGGGCTGTTACAGTGCCTTGAAAAAGTATTCATACCCGTTGAAATTTTCGAAATTTTCTCATGTTACAACCAAAAACGTAAATGTATTTTATTGGGATTTTATTTGATAGACGAACACAAAGTTGAACATAATTGTGAAGTGGAAGGAAAATGATAAATGGTTTTCCAAATTGTTTACAAAACAATATGTGAAAAGTGTAGCGGGCATTTGTATTCAGCTCCCTTTACTCTGATACCCCTCCCTGAAATCTAGTGGAACCAATTGCCTTCAAAAGCCACCTAATTAGTAAATATAGTTCACCAGTGTGTAATTTAATCTCAGTATAAATACAGCTGTTCTGTAATGCCCTCAGAGGTTTGTTAGAGAACCTAAGGCTGGGTTCACACTGGTCCGACAAACGCTCCGACATTGGGAGCTCATGTCGCATGACGTGTAAAAATCAATGTTTCCCTATGGGAGCCGTCTTAACTGGTCCGACACAAGTCGGTCCGACTTTGAAAATGCTCCCTGTACTACTTTGGTCCGAATTTGATCCTACTTCAGCCCATTGACTATCATTGAAGTCGGATCAAAGTAGGATACTTGTCCTAACCATCCACATTTGACATCCGACATGGTGATTACAGCAGCAGTAAAAGGAATTTATCTCACCCTGGGATTGTTTTGATTGGTCAAAGGACAAGTCAGACTAGCACAAAGTCGGATCAAAGTAGTATCCTGTTCATGAATGTCGGATGGATGTCGGACCAATGTAGGATCAATGTAGGACTGATGTCGCAGAGCAAAGTAGGATGAAAGTTGTATGACTGTCGTGTCGTATCAGTGTGAACCCAGCCTTAGTGAACAAACAGCATCACGAAGGGCAAGAAACACAAGACAGGTCAGGGATAAAGTTGTGGAGAAGTTTAAAGCAGGATTAGGTTATAAAAAATACCCCAAGCTTTGAACATCTCACAAAGCACTGTTCAATCCATTATCCGAAAATGAAAAAAGTATGGCACAACTGCAAATCTACCAAGACATGGTTGTCCACCTAAACTGACAGGCCGGGCAAGGAGACCATTAACCAGAGAAGCAGCCAAGAGACCCATGGTAACTCTGGAGGAGCTGCAGAGATCCACAGCTCAGGTGGGAATCTGTCCACAGGACAACCATTAGTCGTGCACTCCACAAATCTGGCCTTTATGGAAGAGTGCCCAGAAGAAAGCCATTGTTGAAAGAAAGCCATAGGAAGTCCTGTTTGCATTTTGCGAGAAGCCACGTGGGAGACACAGCAAACATGTGGAAGAAGGTGCTCTGGTCAGATGAGATCAAAATTGATCTTTTTGGCCTAAAAGCAAAATGCTATGTGTGGCAGAAAACGAAAGCCCTGTACACACGATCGGATTTCCTATGGATTCTAATCCGATGGATTTTTCTATCAGAAATCCGATGAAACTGACTTCCATCAGTCTTGCCTACACACCATCAGTCAAAAATCCGACTGCCACGTACCTGACAGTGACGAGCCCGGTTTAGCAGAGGGAGGCCTCCCTTACGGCTCCCACCAGCGGCCCCTGGTAAGGTAACAGCAGGCGCGGAGGTAGGAGGGGTACGAGTGCCTGGCAGGATCAACCAAGGTGAAGGTAGTTCCGCAGACTTGGTAGGCACACTGGGACACAGCAGGTAGAACTGGAATCAGGAACACTCAGAAAACTGGAATCGTTCAGCAGACTGAACCGGAACCAGGAGCACAGGAACTCAGCAAACTGGATCAGCTTAGCAGACTGGACCGGAACCAGGAACACAGGAACTCAGCAAACTGGATCAGCTTAGCAGACTGGACCGGAACCAGGAACACAGGAACTCAGCAAACTGGATCAGCTTAGCAGACTGGACCGGAACCAGGAACACAGGAACTCAGCAAACTGGATCAGCTTAGCAGACTGGGCCAGGACCAGGAACAGGGAGATTGGTCGGACAAGCCGGGTCGGTTAACTGGCTGGCAGAAAGGTACAGAGGGATCAGACAGAGGAGAGGTCACAACAAGCCAGGGGTCGGATGCAGGCAGAAAACTGGAGAAGTCACAGGCAGGCCGGGTCAAACACAGGTAAGTCTTCAGATCAGGTTTTCAGGTACTCAACGCTGTAGAGCAGACAGCAGGGACTGTCTGCGATTGACAGGTTTAAATAGCCCCTCTGGCGCCACCTGCAGGGCGCGCACGCAACCGAGAATCAGGAAGACCGGGACGCCTGTTTCTGCCAGGATCTCCATGACACCGACTGTCCCAAACGCTGTGACATAAAACACTCCGACAAGCCGAGAAAAATTAAGTTCAATGCTTCTGAGCATGCGTCGACTTGATTCTGAGCATGCGTGGGTTTTTTGTCCGATGGAGTTCCACACAGACGATCGGAATTTGCTATCGTTTTTTTTCCCATCGGATAAATTTAAAACATGTTCTATTTTTTCTCACCTATGGAAAAAAGACCGATGGGACCCATACACGATCGGTTTGTCCAATGAGAAAAGTCCATCGGACTGTTTTTATCAGTAAAACCGATCGTGTGTACACGGCATAACACAGCACATCACTCTGAGCACACAATCCCCACTGTGAAACATGGTGGTGGCAGCATCATGTTGTGGGGATGCTTTTCTTCAGCAGGGACAGGGAAGCTGGTCAGAGATGATGGAAAGATGGATGGAGCCAAATACAGGCAATCTTAGAAGAAAACTTGTTAGAGTCTGCAAAAGACTTGCGACTGGGGTGGAGGTTCACCTTCCAGCAGGACAACGACCCTAAACATACAGCCAGAGTACAAATGCACACCACACTTTTCACATATTTATTTGTAAAAAAAATGTAAAACCCTTTATCATTTTCCTTCCACTTCACAATTATGTGCCACTTTGTTTTGGTCTATCACACAAAATCCCAATAAAATAAATTTACGTTTTTGGTTGTAACATGAGAAAATGTGGAAAATATCAAGGGGTTGAATACTTTTTCAAGGCACTATATGTCTGTGGGAAGGTTGAAATAGTTAGTTAGGTGCTGTCCTAGCCAGGAGGGTAGGAGTTAATGCCTTTCCCGGTTCTTTGGTCTTTTGACGGGCTCTTCTCTGGGTGCGACCCACTGGTCCTGTGTGATATAAAAGGGACAGTGGCCCCAAACCGGAAGAGTAGGGGGCGAGAGAAAAGAGAAGGAGGACAGAGGTTCGAGTTCCGCTTGGAGAATCTGGCAAGATAGCTGGGAGAGTTTGGGCTTATCCATCACAAGAAAGCCCGTAAGGGAGTGAGACAAAGAATGTCACTCACAAGGAGCAGAAGGGGGTCATCTGTTATCAATGGGATGTAAAATCCTCGGAATCTGGGGTTTGCCCTGAAGACACCAGCACTGGAGTATGCCTCTGAAGGACTTAAATCTGCATGAGGGTGCATCTGAAGGACTGTATTTGCTGGACTTCACCTTTGCAGGTATGCCGGGGCAGCACAGGCCTGTAGTTAGGAATAGGGTTGTAGGAATAACTTTGTACTTGTACGCTTGACTGTAGAATGTCAATTTTCTTAAGTAAATTATTGAAATGTTGTCCTTGCCTGGTCTGAAGTTACTAAAGGAATGTATCGCAAGTAGGGATGAGCTTCGTGTTCGAGTCGAACATACGTTCGACTCGAACATCGGCTGTTCGATCGTTCGACGAAGATCGAACGATTTGGGCCGTTCGCGCCAAATTCGAGTGACGCAAACGGCCCACAATGTACATGTCATCCAGGCGCTGTGATTGGCCAAGCATGCACTGTGACCCCGCATGCTTGGCCAATCACAGCGCCGGCAGCGAGGAGAGCAATGATTGGCCACAGGCAGGATGCCTGTGGCCAATTATTGCTGAGGGGGTTTAGTACACGCCCCACACTATAAAAGGCCGCCAGCGCAGTGTGTTCCGGAGCAGGGAAAGAGAAGCATAGGCAGGGACAGTGTCATTATTTTTCCTTTACTAATCCTGGATTCCTTGTGTTTAGGGACAAATAAGGATAGGTAGGGAGAGTGTCAGTGACAGTGTGCTATTCTGTGCTAATCCTTGTTTGTAGGGACAGAGAGGTACAGTGAGGGAAAGTGTCAGTGTGCTATTCTGTTCTAAACCAATCTTGCTGAACCATATTTTCAATCCTTGAGTTTAGGGACAGAGAGGTACAGTGAGGGAAAGTGTCAGTGTGCTATTCTGTTCTAAAACTATTTTGCTGAACCATATTTTCAATCCTTGAGTTTAGGGACAGAGAGGTACAGTGAGTGAAACTGACAGTGTGCTATTCTGTTCTAAACCAATTTTGCTGTTCCATATTTTCAATCCTTGAGTTTAGGGACAGAGAAGGACACTCGTAGAAATTATCAGTGTGCTATTCTGTGCTAAATCTTGTTTGTAGGGAGGGACAGAGTAGGACAGTGAGGGAAAGTGTCAGTGTGCTATTCTGTTCTAAAACTATTTTGCTGAACCATATTTTCAATCCTTGAGTTTAGGGACAGAGAGGTACAGTGAGTGAAACTGACAGTGTGCTATTCTGTTCTAAACCAATTTTGCTGTTCCATATTTTCAATCCTTGAGTTTAGGGACAGAGAAGGACACTCGTAGAAATTATCAGTGTGCTATTCTGTGCTAAATCTTGTTTGTAGGGAGGGACAGAGTAGGACAGTGAGGGAAAGTGTCAGTGTGCTATTCTGTTCTAAAACTATTTTGCTGAACCATATTTTCAATCCTTGAGTTTAGGGACAGAGAGGTACAGTGAGTGAAACTGACAGTGTGCTATTCTGTTCTAAACCAATTTTGCTGTTCCATATTTTCAATCCTTGAGTTTAGGGACAGAGAAGGACACTCATAGAAATTATCAGTGTGCTATTCTGTGCTAAATCTTGTTTGTAGGGAGGGACAGAGTAGGACAGTGAGGGAAAGTGTCAGTGTGCTATTCTGTTCTAAAACAATTTTGCTGAACCATATTTTCAATCCTTGAGTTTAGGGACAGACAGGTACAGTGAGTGAAACTGACAGTGTGCTATTCTGTTCTAAACCAATTTTGCTGTTCCATATTTTCAATCCTTGAATTTAGGGACAGAGAAGGACACTCGTAGAAATTATCAGTGTGCTATTCTGTGCTAAATCTTGTTTGTAGGGAGGGACAGAGTAGGACAGTGAGGGAAAGTGTCAGTGTGCTATTCTGTTCTAAAACTATTTTGCTGAACCATATTTTCAATCCTTGAGTTTAGGGACAGACAAGTACAGTGAGTGAAACTGACAGTGTGCTATTCTGTTCTAAACCAATTTTGCTGTTCCATATTTTCAATCCTTGAGTTTAGGGACAGAGAAGGACACTCGTAGAAATTATCAGTGTGCTATTCTCTGCTAAATCTTGTTTGTAGGGAGGGACAGAGTAGGACAGTGAAGGAAAGTGTCAGTGTGCTATTCTGTTCTAGAACTATTTTGCTGAACCATATTTTCAATCCTTGAGTTTAGGGACAGAGAAGGATAGGCAGGGGACAGTGTCAGTGTCATTGTTGCTAAGCCTCCTGCACAGTATACACCTGAAGGTAGCCCTTATTGCTCTTTTTCCCATCTCCCTGCAGGCCAAGACTTGGTAGAGTGGATGACCAAGCCCACCTCATCCTCCTCATCCTCTCTCACCCAGGCTCAGGGTACTGGCAAAGCAGCTGCCAAAGCGTCCTCTTCTCTGGTATCATTATCTTCATTAGTCAATCCTTCCCTAGACCCACCATGTCCTCCTCCTGAGGAGTCCCCCGAACTGTTTGAGCACAGTGTTGGGTACATGCTCCAGGAGGATGCCCAGCGTTTGGAAGGATCTGATGATGATACCCAGCTAGAGGAAGGCAGCAGCGTGAGAGCAGAGAGAGGGGATGCTCAAGAAGGACACCAATCTGGCAGTCATGCTCCAGCAGCTGCAGCATACTGCCAGATTGGCTCCAGTGATGAGGAGGGAGGGGATGATGAGGTCACTGACTCCACGTGGCTGCCTAATAGGAGAGAGGAGGAGGAGGATGAGGAGGAGGCACATCTCCAACGAGGCAGGATGCCCTTGAGTGGCCAGCGTATGGGCAGCACACCGACGGAATCACACCGCAGAGCTCCGCCTGTGCAGGGCGCTGCCTCTGCCCGTCATTCAAAAAGTTCTTTGGTGTGGGCCTTTTTTGAGGCGAGTGCATCAGATCGCACAGCTGCTGTTTGCAACATATGTCTCAAGCGTATATCGCGTGGCCAAAACATCAGCCGCTTGGGCACCACATGCTTGATCAGACATATGTTGACCTGCCATGCAGCTCGTTGGCAAGCCTACCTTAAAGACCCACACCAAAGAACAAAGCTGACCTCTTCTTGCACCGCATCAGCTGGGATCTCCAACCCCACTATACCTTCACTCCTCTCTGAAACCTGCTCTGAGAGGAATGAAGGTGTAGAATTAGGTGTGTCACAGGCAAGTACTTGCGGGCACTCTGCTAGCAGTACACCAACATCCGATTCTAGCAGGTAAATTTCCCTGCCCCAGCTGCTGGACCGTCGAAAGAAGTTCACTCCCAGCCATCCACATGCCCAGCGGTTGAATGCTAGCTTGGCTAAATTGCTAGCGCTTCAACTGCTGCCTTTTCAGTTGGTAGACTCGGCCCCCTTCCGTGAGTTTGTGCAATGTGCGGTTCCTCAGTGGCAGGTTCCCAAACGCCACTTTTTCGCACGGAAGGCGATTCCGGCTCTCTACAGGCATGTGGAAGGCAATGTCTTGGCCTCGCTGGACAGGGCGGTCAGCGGTAAGGTGCATATTACCGCTGACTCATGGTCCAGCAGGCATGGACAGGGACGTTACCTTTCTTTCACGGCCCATTGGGTCACTCTTTTGGCAGCTGGGAAGGATGCAGGACAAGGTGCAGTAGTGTTGGAGGTTGTTCCACCGCCACGCCTCCAAAATGCTACTACTGGTTGTGACACACCTCTCTCCTCCACCCCCTCCTCTTCTTCTTCCTCCATGGCCTCTTCCTGTGGTTTGTCCTCGGAACCAGCGGTGCTCCGTAGGCGTTCAAGGGGCTACGCAAGTACGCAGGCAAAAAGATGCCATGCCGTGCTTGCGCTGGTGTGTTTGGGGGACAGGAGCCACACTGGGGCAGAGGTCCTGTCTGCTCTGCAGGGGCAGGCCGAGAGGTGGTTGACGCCACGCCAGCTTAAGCCAGGAATGGTGGTTTGCGACAATGGCACCAACCTCCTCTCCGCCCTCCGACAGGGACAACTGACCCATGTGCCCTGTATGGCTCACGTCCTTAACCTGGTGGTGCAGCGGTTCTTGGGCAGGTACCCGGGCTTACAGGATGTCCTGAGGCAGGCCAGGAAAGTCTGTGTGCATTTCCGCAGATCTTATAATGCCAGTGCTCGCCTGGCTGAGCTTCAAAAGGAGTTGAACCTGCCCAAGAACCGCCTTATATGTGACATGCCCACCAGGTGGAACTCAACGTTGGCCATGCTGCAGCGGCTGCACACGCAGCAGAGGGCCATCAATGAGTACCTGTGCGACTACGGCACCAGGACAGGGTCAGGGGAGCTCGGGTTTTTTTCACCACGCCAGTGGGGCATGATCAGGGATGCATGCACTGTCCTGGCACCATTTGAGGAGGCCACGAGGATGGTGAGCAGTGACAGTGCATGCATCAGTGACACTGTACCTCTTGTCCACCTGTTGGAGCACACGCTGCGTGGAATAATGGACAGGGCACTTGAGGCAGAACAGAGGCAGGAAGAGGAGGACTTCCTTGCCTCTCAAGGCCCCCTTTACCCAGACAGTGTTCCTTCTGTCCCACCCATCGCACAGGAAGAGGAGGAGGAGGAGGAGGAGGATTGTGTCAGCATGGAGGTGGAGGCTGGCACTCAGCATCATCAGCAGCAGTCTTTTAGGGATGATTTACAGTCCCAAGAAACCAGTGGACTTGTACGTGGCTGGGAGGAGGTGGCTGCGGATCATGTCGTCCTTAGTGACCCAGAGGACTCCGGACTGAATTCCTCAGCTAACCTACGCTGCATGGCCTCCCTGATCCTGCAAAGTCTGCGGAAGGATCCTCGTATTCTTCGGATCAAGCAGAGGGACCATTACTGGCTGGCCACTCTCCTTGATCCACGGTACAAGGGTAAGGTTGCGGACCTTATCGTACCGTCGCAGAGGGAGCAGAGGATGAGACAACTCCGGGAGGCCTTGCAGAAAGGTCTGTGCAACGCGTTCCCAGAGACTGTGAGGTTACAAACTCCTGGTCCTGGACAACGAGTTGCTGAGGCTTCGGGCAGTCAAAGAAGGAGCGGTGGGGAAGGTGGCCGTCTGACCGATGCGTTCAGACAATTCTTTAGTCCGCAGCCCCAAAGTATGATCGGTTCCAGCAACCATCGCCAGCGTCTGATATACATGGTCCAGGAATACCTAGGGGCAAGGTCAGACTTGGACACCTTCCCCACCGAAAATCCTCTGGCTTACTGGGTCTTGAGGATGGATCACTGGCCAGAGCTTGCACAGTATGCAATTGAGCTACTGGCCTGTCCTGCATCCAGCGTTCTTTCAGAACGCACATTCAGTGCTGCTGGAGGATTTGTCACGGATCACAGGGTGCGCCTGTCCACCGACTCGGTTGATCGACTGACTTTCATCAAGATGAACCAGTCTTGGATCACCACCAGCTACCACACACCAGATGCTGATATAACAGACTAATTGATTTTAAAATGTCACATCCCTTCAAGACTGATGCTGATGCTGAGTGCCTGTGCTGTTATGTTGACTGGCTATCCTCCTCCTCCTCCTCAATGATATGATTAACGATGATAGCTTGGAAGATCATTTTGGTTTATGGGTGACGCCACCAGTGGCTAAAATTTTTGATGCAATACTTTGCAACAGGCCTCATTGCTGTGCTCCAAGTACAGTATCTGTGAGGGGTTGCAGTGTTGTGCCACCAGTGCCTAAGGCCCAATTTTTCAGCCCCTGTTCAACAGGGGCATGCAATTATAATTATTGATCTAATAATTCACAGCAGGGCCCATTGCTGCGCCCACCAAGAGTAACTGTCAGGCCTTACAGTGTTGTGGCACCAGCACCACCATCACCACCACCACCACCACCAAAGGCCCAATTTTTCAGCCCCTGTTCAACAGGGGCATGCAATTATAATTATTGATCTAATAATTCACAGCAGGGCCCATTGCTGCGCCCACCAAGAGTAACTGTCAGGCCTTACAGTGTTGTGGCACCAGCACCACCATCACCACCACCACCAAAGGCCCAATTTTTCAGCCCCTGTTCAACAGGGGCATGCAATTATAATTATTGATCTAATAATTCACAGCAGGGAGCATTGCTGCACCCACCAAGAGTAACTGTCAGGCCTTACAGTGTTGTGGCACCAGCACCACCATCACCACCACCACCACCACCAAAGGCCCAATTTTTCAGCCCCTGTTCAACAGGGGCATGCAATTATAATTATTGATCTAATAATTCACAGCAGGGCCCATTGCTGCGCCCACCAAGAGTAACTGTCAGGCCTTACAGTGTTGTGGCACCAGCACCACCATCACCACCACCACCACCACCAAAGGCCCAATTTTTAAGCCCCTGTTCAACAGGGGCATGCAATTATAATTATTGATCTAATAATTCACAGCAGGGCCCATTGCTGCGCCCACCAAGAGTAACTGTCAGGCCTTACAGTGTTGTGGCACCAGCACCACCATCACCACCACCACCACCACCAAAGGCCCAATTTTTCTGCCCCTGTTCAACAGGGGCATGCAATTATAATTATTGATCTAATAATTCACAGCAGGGCCCATTGCTGCGCCCACCAAGAGTAACTGTCAGGCCTTACAGTGTTGTGGCACCAGCACCACCATCACCACCACCACCACCACCAAAGGCCCAATTTTTCAGCCCCTGTTCAACAGGGGCATGCAATTATAATTATTGATCTAATAATTCACAGCAGGGAGCATTGCTGCGCCCACCAAGAGTAACTGTCAGGCCTTACAGTGTTGTGGCACCAGCACCACCACCACCACCACCACCACCAAAGGCCCAATTTTTCAGCCCCTGTTCAACAGGGGCATGCAATTATAATTATTGATCTAATAATTCACAGCAGGGACCATTGCTGCGCCCACCAAGAGTAACTGTCAGGCCTTACAGTGTTGTGGCACCAGCACCACCATCAAAGGCCCAATTTTTACTACCACTGATCAACAATTATATGTTATTACAATTCCTGATATAATAGTTGACAGCAAGGCGTTCCAGCACCCACCAAGAATAACTGTGAGTGCTTTCAGTGTTGTGCCAACACCAACACCTAAGGGGCCAATTTCTGCAGAGTATATACGGAAGGTCCCTACTTTCAAACATCCAACTTACAAACTACTACTACTTGCAAACGGAAGAAGACAACAGGAAGTGAGAGGAAATCTACCCCTTGGAAGGAAAATTCTCTCCTGTAAGAATTAATATGGGAGAAAGGTGTCTCCCCTCTACTGATGCTTTATCACCAATCCTTGTTTCAATAAAAACACCACATTTCAAAAACAGTTGTCATTGGGACGCAAAGTGAGGTGAAATGTTCTGAACAGGGGCACAGACAGCAAAAAAAATGTGACAGGGGTGATAACCGTTCCCTATGTTTTACAAAAAGCTAAAAAAAAGGAATTTGGCATGGAGCTCCACTTAAACAATGCAGCTGTTCAAAATTACAAACAGATTCTACATAAGAACAAACCTACAGTCCCTGTCTTGTATGCACCGCCTGTATACGGCTGTTCAGAGTATATAGGTCCTTTTTTATTTTATGTGCGGGGTTCCCCTTAATATCCATACAAGACCCAAAGGGGCTGGTAATGGGCTGGGGTGGGGGGGGGGGTTGATGGGGTAGCTATGCCATTTTTCTTAAAGATTTTCATCCCTATTACCGGGACCAGACATTACATTAAAGCCGCAAGCAGTTTTAAATGGCTTTTTTTCCTTTAGAAATGTTATTTTGTGCAGGGACAGTTCTAAACACAGGAAACACGTGGCACTTCACAGGCATACTTTAGACACCCCCCAGGTATAATATTTAAAGGAATATTTGACTTTTTTTTTTCACTTTATGCATCATTAAAATGACTGCTCACGGAAAACGTCCGTTTTTAAAACTTCTTTTTGCATTGATACATGTCCCCTGGTGCAGAAGCCGGGTTCCCAAACTCTGTTTCGGACAATAACATGGATAATAGTCGTTATAATTAGCACTTTAGAATCCGAACGTTCGCATCCATTGTATTTAATAGGGTTCTAATGTTCGTGCGAACTTTCGGTCCGTTCACGGGTTCTGGTGCGAACCGAACCCGGGGGTGTTCGGCTCATCACTAATCGCAAGTAACCGGCACACACATAGTCACAGAGTGGGTCTTAACTAGGGATGCACCGATAACAGTTTTTTAAGACCAAGTAAGAGTAACGATACTTTTTCTCAAGTACTCACCGATACCTATTTTTAGTGTCATGTGACAATTTTTTAGACTAATGAAAACTTACCGGTTAACCCAGTTCACATGTATGCAAATTGGATGCATTTTGAAACACAACCGATTTGCATGGCATGTGAACCAAAATCCTTTTCTATGGAGCCAGTTCACATTTAAAAATGAGTCAGGTACGATTTCCACAGTCATACACTTTAACAATTCGCAGTGGAATCGCACATAAACCGATGAACAAAACCGCACCAGACTCTTTTACAAGTCACACTGCAAACCCGCCTGCAAATAGGTATCGGTTTCGGTATCAGATCATGTGCACGAGTACAAGTACTCATGCAAATGCTTAGTATCGGCACCGATACTGGTATCGGTGCAATGCTAGTCTTAACACATTGAGGTATGAAGGCATTCGTTTGGAATGGAGTAATGAGAAGACATAAGTAGCTGCCAAGAGTAACAAGCAGCCTGTCAATAGCATGTACCTGTTATAGGTGGTACGGGGTCTAACAGCGAGGGAAATGTTATTGGCACTCCTTACGCCAGCGGTCTGTATCTCATAGCAATGGGAGTGGATTTGCGGTGCAGAGGTTCCCATCCTGTACAGAGGTACGGAGGTTCAAGAGTTAGGTTGAGTGCACGTGTGGAGCCCACTCTGCTACTGGGGAATGGTAGGGGAAAACGCTGGACAGGTGGATGTTGACATTGGCCCCCCTAAATGCAAATTACAGAGAAGGTGCACATTGGCACGGAGAACCGAGAGTTAACTGGAGAACAGTTACAGTATCAGTATACATGGTGTATTTAATCTCTAACAGTAGAAGTCCACCTTAAGGTTGAGTATTCCCCCATGGAAGCCTCAGCCTTGTCCCAGGGCATTGAAGAACATGGCACAAAGCAAAGGTACCCCACGTGTGTAGTGAAGTGACCCTGTCCAAGGTGCCTAGTGTAGTCCAGATTGAAGAGCCCACCCCGAGGTAGGCCTCTCATGTGACCCTTGTTTGGCACCCAACAATGAGGAAAACATGGAGGATATGACAACCAAACACCACCCTACTCTTACATGTCACTAATGTGTTTCTGCAGAGCTTTATAGATATAGTGGCTGGTAGGTGGAACCACAGAACCTAGCAAGGTGAGCAGGCATCTGGGTCACCTGGAGCGTCTCTGCAGGAGAGTGAATATAAGAGTAACTAGAAGTTATTACTCTTCTTTTGCGGGTTGTCTTTTTTTTTTTTTTTTTACAAAAAACTTTGCCGTCTGTACAGTGAAGCAGGGTAAAGACAGAGGCTGATGTACAGCATGCAATAATCCATAGCAACCAATTCAATTTCCCTTAACTGCAGTGAGGTCATTTGAGAGGTGATTCCTGATTGACTGTTTTGGGTTACTGCTCTCACACTGCACTTTGCCTTATTGAATAAGCTAGTTTATATTATAAAGGGCTAGTAACCTTTTATGACTATATGCCATATGTGAAACAATTACATTCACAATTTTATATGCATTTAGGAATATGTGTCTATAGGTACATCTAAGCGCGGAATTCATTCGAGAAAAGGTCTCAGTAATGAGGGCCATTGTTGCTCACAATTTATTTCCTTTTAGTAATCTTCCTACAGAATGATAAAAAAAAATATTATTAAGTGGCTGCACAAAAGGTATAAATATACCGTATTCTGTCATTATTCAACTTCTCTGTTACACAATAGTGTGATAATGGTATTTCAGTTGTAGGGCTGACAATTCTGAGTTGATACAACCCTAGTTCCAAAAAAGTTGGGATGCTGTGTAAAATTAGCAAATCCCATAAACCCATATTTTTTTCACACTAGAAAACAGAAACATATTGTATGTTTAAATTGAGAAAATGGGCCATTTTATGAAAAAAAAATAATGTAATTTTGAAATTGATGGTAGCAGCATGTCTCAAAAAAGTTGGGACAGGGCAACAAAAAGCTGGTAAAGTAAGTGGTACTAACAAGAAAGAGCTGGAAGAACATTTTGTAACTATGTAGGTTAAATGGCGACAGCTCAGTAACATGATTGAGTATAAAAAGAGCATCTTAGAGAATCAGAGTGTTTCAGAAGTAAAGATGGGCAGAGGTTCACCAATCTGTGAAAAGCTGCATCTAAAAATTGTCGAACAATTTCAGAATAATGTTCCTCAACAAAAAATTGCAAAGACATTAAATATATAATCATCTACAGTAAACAATATCATCAAAAGATTCCAGGAATTTGGAGAAATCTGTGTGTGCAAGGGACAAAGCCGAAACGCAATATTGGATGCCTGTAATCTTCGGGCCCTCAGGTGGCACTGCATTAAAAACAGGCATGATTCTTTGATGGACATCACTGCATGGGCTCAGGAATACTTCCAAAAATCACTGTCTGTGAAATGCAAGTTAAAACTCTATCATGGAAACAAGAAGCCATAACTGAAAATGATCCAGAAATGCTGCCATCTTCTCTGGGCCAAAGTTCATTTAAAATGGTCTGTTGCAAAGTGGAAAACAGTTCTGTGGTTAGACTTATTGAAATTTGACATTCTTTTAACCTCCCTGGCGGTATGATTCTGTCTGGAATTATGTACCAAAAGCGGTACAATTATTTTGCATGGAAATTTGGTGTTCTGTATTGTAGGCCTGCAATTCTTAGTAATTACTTACTTAAACCTGACCAAACAAGAGTCTAGTAGACATCCCGGGTATGATAAAGTTTGAAACACAAAATCATAAATTATAATATAATAAATAACTATAAATATGTAGCGGCCTCACCCCTCTCCCTTGCTTTATCGGTTATATGGCTGTTGTCTAGGGGATTGGGCTTTTGTGTAGGTGTCCTAGAGTCAAGTCCAGTCCTTCGTCCCTGACTCCTTTGCTTTAGTAACCCAAGTTCCACACAGTGAATAGGTACAACTCAGTTTTATTCTTCTTGCCAAGCAATAAAACAATCTTTCTCCTTTAGAAAATGGGGACAGATCAAGGCACAATCCTTTCCCTTCTTGCTGCTGCCCACTGTGCTGTCACCAGTGGTGAATAGTCACTGCCACTGACTAGGTAATATAGAACGTGAATTACCTTCGCTCACTTTGCCCCTGTCAGAGGAAGAAATCCGTCCAAGGGAGAAGTGGAGGCCTCTCCGTCACCAGCGATGCTGCGCCGGGCTCTTCAGAGAAGTTACTGCGCACTAGTCCTCACTAACTCAGACACGGGCACCCAAGGAGTTAGGGCCCCCTCGGATTCCTCCACCCTCGCGGAACTCAGTCGAAGGTACCTCACCCCAGGCTAAAGGTGCCTGAGATGGACTCAATCCCTGCTCCAGCTAGGCCAAGGGCGCCTAGGCCTGAAACACCGGAACGCCAGCACCCAAGCTGAAGGTGCCTGGGTGCGGCCACGTCCTCCAACTCTCTCCCCCAAATCAGGGCATCCGCCCCTTTTATGACCTCTCCCTTTGCGTCACAGCGGGTTCCCCGCCCCGCTGTACCAGCTCCAGGGGAGGACAAAAAGGCACAGTTTGCGGTGTGAGTTCAGCTCCGGCCCAAGGCAACAACGCCACCTGCAGGCCCCAAGGAACCCCACACCACCAGAGTCCTCACATAAATTCAAACACCCGCTACACTCTCCCCCTGTTGATTTGACACTGGTCCCTAGTGTCCGGTACAAACTCACATCCCACAAGGGCGATGACATAAGTTCAGCCCAGAAACCAACTACACAATTTAGCCCTGAATTGTGCCAAGACCTGTATGGGGAAGGGAAAACTTAAAACAATATAACTATAAAACTTTCCAATAAAACACTTTAAATATCTCACACATTTACATTCCTCCCTCTGGCTATCTAAGAACCACCCACTCTCAGTAGTCTTGACAGACGAGTCTCCTGCAGAGGGAAAGAAAAGAAACATACATCCTACCAACATGTGTGTTTGCTTGGAATGAATGGGTCTATCCCAGAAGAAACCCATTCACTCCAATAAGTGCTGCATAATGTAAAAAAAAATAAACAATCGTTGCGCAACACTGCCACCTGGTGACAGTGCCGCGGTCAAGACACTCATCACTTCCAGACAAACTTTCCCTTTGAACATTTTCTCTGTGACCCTACACTATCTAAAACCCAAAGTCACTGATTTTTTTTTTTTTTGCCAGAAGAAGGAGGGAGAACAAACAAAAACAGCTCCCATATCTCCAACGAGTAAAACTGCCCAAATACAAAAAAAAACTAGGGCACAGTCCCTGTGCTCAAGAGAAGTCACTCCGGAAAGTTCAGCCAGGAATAGAAAAGAAAAGCACACAGGAGTCTCTTTTTCCCTTACAGGTAAAACCTTGGATGAGGCAGTGATATAGGCTTGAAACGATCATCAAAAGCCTCCACATGGTACTCAATACTTTTTCCTTCTTTGCGGCAGATCACCACTCTGTCCGCATGAATGTGTCTTCCCAGCATCCATTTAGCTTTACAGTCCTGAAACTTCTTGGTGACCGTTGGTAAACAAGAAAGGTACCGCCGTGCTTGCTGTACTTTCAGTTTGTCCCATACAAAGGTATCATACCATCTTTGCCGAAAGACCTCCACCTCATAGAGCAGTCCCCGAGGCAGATACGGGTATTCCCACCCATATTCCTGAGCAACCTTTTGGCCAAAGAGACGCTACAGCCTTGACAAAGGTGGCATAGTAGCTCGGTCTCCCTCTCCAGGTGGAACAATCGCTTCTGGGTGGCGAGGTGCGTTCACCACCTTGGTAGACCTGGGCCTAGGAGCCTGCAGTGATTGACGTTGCACTCCCACAACAGGAGCAGGTGAAATGGATGTTGAATCCAGAAGGGGAACTTCAGACAAAGGACCAGCTTCATCCCCTGGCGCCGGGGCCTCTACCCGGGGTGTACTATCTCCAGTAGACATGGGCAGGTCCCTTGTGACACGGGCCAAGGGTAGCTTCATTTTGTCCCGTCCCTTCTGTTGGAAGATTTCGTCTATCTCCCCATCATCGCCATTGTCAGACAATGAATCCAGGTCAGAGGTGTCGTAGCACTCAGCGGGCAGATAATTCCCAGTCACGGAACTATCCCCCTTGACGGCCTCTACCGACTGTGGGCTACCGCCACTTTCTACCACACAGACAGTCCCAACCCCTGGCTCACCTGGACCTTTAAACGAGCAGGGATGTCCAGGACGTTGTCTACCGAATCCATCCAGGTCAGGCAAGCAGTGGGGCGAAGCTCTTCCACGGCCACACGAGGCCATCACTAGGCCGACTTTTCTCTTCGGTGGCCGGAGCAGGGAGCTGCTGGTGACCGAGGCAGCATCCTCGGATTTCTCTCTTTTCACTTCCGCTTGGGCAGTCCCTTCGCCCGGATCAGTGCGCACGGGGAACGCACCAGCATCGATCTCTCCCTCTGGAGTGGCAGTCCCTGTGTGGTAGTTGAGGTGGAAAGCCCGAGGCTTTTCTGTGAATGGTTCCACATCGAAGAGGAATTCTTTGCAGACCTCACAGTGCCCAAACGGCTTCAGCTGGACCACCAGTCCCGAACAGCCGGGACAGATCACACCGAGGGCTTCCATGTCTCTACAGGTAAAGAGAGCCAATCGCCCCCGGGGCCTTAGTCTTATCCCCGTATCCCTAATCGGAGCAGCTAGAGAAGACATATCCGCAAAGGAAGGAACAGAAATCCACGGAGCACTTTAAGCCATCCTCTCTCTTTGCTGCTCCATTGCGCACTGACCCACCTGCGCCGGAATCTCCACGTGCGTACCTCCACGTGGCCAGACTCCTCCCACCTTCTGCACTTGTTCGCGGGCTTCTCATTGTTCGCAGGCTTTTCCCTTGCCCCACCCACGAACTACACAGTTATGGGTTGCCTCGTGGCGCGTTGGCCAATATGGCCGACCTACTCGGAACTCCTCCGGGCAGCAAAGTTACATTTCAGACACCATACACATATCCCGGATACGATGCCCCCACGTGTAGCAGCCTCACCCCTCTCCCTTGCTTTATCGGTTATATGGCTGTTGTCTAGGGGTACCTGGGAGAGAGAGATAAAACACACCACGGCTCATGTCCTCCGTAACTGGGAGGTGAAGGCCAGAAGATTGGGCTTTTGTGTAGGTGTCCTAGAGTCAAGTCCAGTCCTTCGTCCCTGACTCTTTTGCTTTAGTAACCCAAGTTCCACACAGTGAATAGGTAAAACTCAGTTTTATTCTTCTTGCCAAGCAATAAAACAATCTTTCTCCTTTAGGAAATGGGGACAGATTGAGGCACAATCCTTTCCCTTCTTGCTGCTGCCCACTGTGCTGTCACCAGTGGTGAATAGTCACTGCCACTGACTAGGTAATATAGAACGTGAATACCTTCGCTCACTTTGCCCATGTCAGAGGAAGAAATCCGTCCAAGGGAGAAGTGGAGGCCTCTCCGTCACCAGCGATGCTGCGCCAGGCTCTTCAGAGAAGTTACTGCGCACCAGTCCTCACAAACTCAGACATGGGCACCCAAGGAGTTAGGGCCCCCTCGGATTCCTCCACCCTCGCGGAACTCAGTCAAAGGTACTGAGCCCCAGGCATCCGCCATAGTACCTCACCCCAGGCTAAAGTTGCCTGAGATGGACTCCATCCCTGCTCCAGCTAGGCCAAGGGCGCCTAGGCCTGAAACACCGCAACGACAGCACCCAAGATGAAGGTGCCTGGGTGCGGCCACGTCCTCCAACTCTCTCCCCCAAATCAGGGCGTCCGGTCCTTTTATGACCTCTCCCTTTGCGTCACAGCGGGTTCCCCGCCCCGCTGTACCATCTCCAGGGGAGGACAAAAAGGCACAGTTTGCGGTGTGAGTTCAGCTCCGGCCCAAGGCAACAACGCCACCTGCAGGCCCCAAGGAACCCCACACCACCAGAGTCCTCACATAAATTCAAACACCCGCTACAAATAATTATAACAAATAGTAATGTAATTATAATAAAAATTATTCAATATTGTAATCAAATCAAAAATACTGAAATTTGCTCAGTTGCAGAATTGTCGCTGTCATTAGATTTAGTGTTTGATGATGAATTTCCCCACAAATCGCTATCGCTCAATTCTGCAAGTGATTCTAATTTATTATCGCAGTTTTTTAGCTGGTCTAAAACCACTTTTGACATAAAGGGACACTTTTTGGTTGCTATGGACAATCTCCAGTTTCTAGGCAGAAATAAGTTTTTATCATTTAAAAGTGCATGCAGGGCACTGGACAGACCACTAGGGACAAAGGGGATGTGTTATTATTTGATACAGTACTGTAACTAGTAAGATTACAGTATACTGTATCTATACTGTGTTTTTCACTTTTTGAATTTGGCACCGAACTCCGCCCCCGTGCGCCGCAACGTCGCAGGGAACGGAGCTCGGCACTCGGCAGTGTGAATCGAGCGAGGAGACAGCTCGCACACACTGCAGGGAGATATCGCAGGATCCAGGGAACAAGGTAAGTGTCTTCCCCTGGATACTGCAATGCAGCCCGAGTCTGGCTCGGGGTTAGAGCGCTCTTAGCATTTAAAACTCACCCTGAGCCTGACTCGGGAGAACCGCCAAGGGGGTTAAGCAACCATGGGTGCCGCTTCCTCTGGACTAGGGGTGCAACCGATCAAAAAACTCACGGATCGGATCGATCCTCGGATCAGAGCCACGGATCGGATCATTTTCGGATCGGCAAAAAAAAATAAATACTAATATCCACGTCATCCCACTGTAATATCCACAATCTCCCTACCACAATCTCCCCCAGTAATATCCACAATCTCCCCCCAGTAATATCCACAATCTTCCCCCAGTAATATCCACAATCTTCCCCCAGTAATATCCACAATCTTCCCCCAGTAATATCCACAATCTTCCCCCAGTAATATCCACAATCTCCCCCAGTAATATCCACAATCTCCCCCAGTAATATCCACAATCTTCCCCTGTATGTAATATCCACAATCTCCCCCAGTAATATCCACAATCTCCCCCAGTAATATCCACAATCTTCCCCCAGTGATATCCACAATCTTCCCCTGTATGTAATATCCACAATCTTCCCCCTGTATGTAATATCCACAATCTCCCCCAGTAATGGGCATCTCCCCCACTTACTTTAGTCTCTCCCGCCGGCCAGTTCAAATCCACGAGCAGCGAGGGGTGATGACGTCACAAGGCGGCCGCCGCCCCTGGGTGTACCAAGATGGCCGCGGCTCCGAAGCTAGGCCGAAGCCGCGGCCTTTCCTAAGGCCGAGGCCGCGGATCGCGGTGTGTGCCGATCCGAACGGGGTGACCCGTTCGGATCACGGATCGTCACCGATCCGTTGCACCACTACTCTGGACTAAAGAGGAGAAGGACCTTCCGGCTTGTTATCAGCACTCAGTTAAAAAGCCTGCATTTCTGATGGTATGGGGGTGCATTAGTGTGTATAAATGGGCAGCTTGCACATCTGGAAAGGCACCATCAATGCTGAAAATATATCAAGGTTTTAGAGCAGCATATGCTCCCATCTAGATGACATCTTTTTCAAGGAAAGCCTTTCATTTTTCAGCAGGACGAGGATAAACCACATACTGCATCTATGAGAACAGCATGGCTTTGTAGTAGAAAAGTCTGGGTGCTTAACTGGCCTACCTGCAGTCCAGACCTTTCACCAATTGTAAATATTTGGTGCATCTTCAAACGACAAATAAAACAATGAAGACCCAGGACTGTTGAGCAGTTGGAATCCTATATCAGGCAAGAATGGGACAACATTTCTCTCCCAAAACTTCAGCAACTGGTCTCAGTTCCCAGACATTTACAGGATGTTGTTAAAAAAAGTGGGGATGCTACACCGTGGTAAACATGGCCCTGACCCATTTTTTTTGAGACCAAAGAAAGAAAAACCCCCCCAAGGATGGGACTTTAAGCCCAACAAGAGGTGAATATGTAAAAAGTTTATTACAAATTATACAAATATGCAATGATACGATTTAAAACCATTGATGATGCGAAGGTGCAAGGATCCCAACGTAAGGTCCGGAGGCCCCCCTTCATAACCCCCTTTTTGTATTTTTTTTGAGACCTGTTGCTGCCATTAATTTCAAAATTACCTCACATTTTTTTTAAACTTTTTTTTAAACTTTTTATTTTCTATTGTGACTAAAATATGGGTTTTTGAGATTTGCAGATCATTGCATTCTGTTTTTATGTCGATTTTACACAGCACCCCAACTTTTTTGGAATTGAGGTTGTATTTCAGTTATGGGTAAACTGGTATTTCAGTTATGCCTTGTACACACTATAGGAATTTCCGATGAAAAAAGTCAGACGAAGTCCGACGGCATTTTTTCATCGGAAATTTCGACCGTGTGTGGGCCCCATCGGAGAAATTCCGATGAATTCCATCAGAATTTAAATATAGAACCTGTTCTATTTTTTTCCGATGGAATTCCGATGGGAGTTTGGTCGGAAAAAGGTCCGATCGTGTGTACGCAGCATAAGAGGGGGAATGCTATTTCAACTACATGTTGGCTGGTAGTTCAGTAACAGATGGGCTGCATTACCCAGGGGTTTCTTGTATCTCTCTGAAAATTCAAAGATGAATTTTACAGAGAATGAGCCAGGACTGGGCTTACCCATGAATCGTCTTGAATTCTGCTAATTGTCTAGGCTTACCTATGAAAGAAGCATATTTCCCCTTTATTTTGCTTTGCTCATTTGTGAGAGATTGACTCTTTAAGCTTATAGTCAGAGGTTCCTTTAGGTTTGACAGATGCTACTCTATTATCTGCTATTACTCATGTAGGTAATATAGACAAAGGTTCTGAGTATCCACAATATTATCAAACATAGAGTCCTGTAGTAGTTTACACCCCTCTTAAAGCCGGCAATTTTTCCAAGCTGTGCCAAGGTAACTATGCAGGTGCCATACCTGTGGGATCCCTGTGGAAGCTGAAAATCTCTGCTAGTGGAAGCTGGTTGCTGCTAGCTTTGGGTCACACGCCAAGTGGCTGTCCTGCTGCTTTCTGAACACAGGAAGTTGCGTAGTGGGCACAGGCACCATTCAGAGAACATCTTGCATTTTCTCAATAAATACAAAGTGTTCTCTGATTGGACGAGGTGGAGATTGTGACCTCCCCACCCCACTTCTTCATTTTGTCTAATCAAAGAACGCTTTGCATTTGTTGAGAAAATGCAAAAGTTCCCTAAATGGCACCCATGGTGAGTGAGCAACTTCCTGTGTTCACAAAGCACCAGGGCAACTGCTCAGCATGGGACCCGGAAGCTAGTGGTGATCACTCTAGAAGCGATGCCTACTACAGTGATTAACAGATTCCACAGGGATCCCACAGGTATGGCACATACATACTTATACTGGTGCAGTAACTACGCAAAAATTACAATGCCTAAACTTCAGCTTTAACTACAGGGTTCTATTAGGTCTGCCAGATGGTAGAGCAGCAAATGTCAACCTTCAGGGGACCTTCTGACTTCAACGGCCTAGAGCAGTGATGGCGAACCTTGGCACCTCAGATGTTTTGGAACTGCATTTCCCATGATGCTCAACTACACTGCAGAGTGCATGAGCATCATGGGAAATGTAGTTCCAAAACATCTGGGGTGCCAAGGTTCACCATCACTGGCCTACAGTCTTCCTTTGACACAGTATCTAAAGCTAAAATTTTCTTTTGTTTTGCATACAGTGTTAAGAACCCTGTCATATTTTTATTGCTGTTTGTGTCTCCAATTGTGAGATTTATTGCTTTATTTGTCATTGCATCTGTTACCACTGGGACTGAGAGTGAGGGAAAATCCAACATTTTGAGTTACCACCAGAACAGGAACGGAGGGAAAATCTTCCATTGGGCACACTTGTGATGTGACAGCTGTCCAAGAAGGGATTCCTTTACTTTGGAGAGATTTTCTCATACTGCCTGTTCCATCTACACAACTGGAAATGGTGAGAAATCTCCCCTATGGGTCCAGGATTTAAACCCTTCCATAATCTACAGAAAAATGGGACGTCCAAAAGCAGTCCGCCTGAGGGGTGAGCAACAGCCACTGAGAGATGCAATGGATGTGAAAATCTTACTATAGAAATATCAGAAGAATCAATGATTGAAAAGGACTGGATAGAAAAGTTGGAAGAAAATAATGAAATTACTACTAACAAGGTAAGGCACCAAGAATGAATCTGTCTGCCAGAAAAGTAGCACTGCTAGAGTCAAACTGCTATCTGAAAGAATGATAGACCTCTACAAAACTGCATGAGCCACAAGTCAACCACCATAAAGTAAAACAGATGGAAGAAACACAGACTAACACCTAAAGTGGTTATCAATAAAGGATATCTGAGGATAATGCACTAGATTGGTTTGCCCTCTGTTTCAGTGGCGGCTGGTGCTTAAAATTTTTGGGGGGCACAAACTGATTTTTTTTATGGGGTTTAGAGAAAGATGGGTGTATACAGCTATATATACACCCCCCTTCATTCCTGTATATAGAGCCCTTCCTCTATCATCACTGATTGCAGACATACATCATCTGTCCTGTTTATAGCTATACAGTATATATATCCACCTTTCTTCCTGTATATAGATACCTTCCTCCATCACTGACTGCAGATATACATCATCTGTCCTGTATACAGCTATATATACGGTAACAAGACAGATGATGTATACAGGAAGGAAGAAGGTGGGTGTATATAGCTGTATACTGTGGACAGGACAGACATGATGTATTCACTTCAGTGATGATGATGGAGGAAGCATGTCTCTTCTCCGAGCCAATCTCTGTACCCCGCTTGTTCCAGCCGCGTGATCCGTCACCCCCCAGCCCAGGCTGCACTGTCTGCCACTGAGTCGGTCTGACTCAGGTGGTGGACTGCCTGAAGTGGAGAGAGAGAAGCAGGGAAGTGTGTGCGGAGCAGAGGGGCGGCTGTCAGTGCACAAGGTGACAAGCAGCTTACAAGCCCAGCCAAGTATTAGAGGGGCACTGCTCAGCTCAGATCTTGCTCTGCTGCTTCCTTCCATTACATCCACAACACAGACAGTGAGTGATGGGGAAACGGAAGTGACGCTGCGGTTCCACGCAAAGCACCGCCTACCGTCTTCTGGACCCGCCAATTACAAAACAGTTACTTGAGGAGTCATTGTAGTGGCTTGCACTTCGAGGACACTCTAAAGGCAGCCCAATGGAGCTTCCCATAGACAACTGTGTGTTTGGCGTCTGTACACACTTAAAGGACCACTTTTTTCTTCTCAATGATTAGCTTTGGGGGGCCACGCCTGTGCGCCCCCTATTGTCGGGCAGCCACTGCTCTGTTTGTTTTATGGCTGCAGCTTGTCCAGACTACCCCAGTCTTAAGAGGGCAGCATGGCATTTCCATGTGAGTCAAGATTGGAACAAGGAGTGTAGCATGTGTACCACTTTCAAGCGCATGAGGTGCTTTGCTTGCTTTAGCACCTAACATGCTACAGAAACAAGGATAGTGACAAAAGAGAAAAATAGTAAAAATATAAATAGAGTTCCACAGCAGGGCTGAGAAATAAGCATCAAACCTGCTAGGACACTAGCAAAAAATAGATTTGAGATGGTTTGTTGGGGTTATAAACTGTTCAACTGTTATTTTGTTTGTTAGAGGCCACCCCTTGAAGGCAACTACATATAATTCAGTTGAACTGGATGGACCAGTGTCTTTATTTAACCTTACCAACTATTTAACTATATAATAATTTCTAAGCTCCTGTGTTTCTTAATGGACGATAAAGAAAAAGTGAGCTTTTGTTGACCAGCAATGTTCTGTGTTTCTTTTTACCCCCCCCCCCCAAAAAAAAAGGGGGAATATGATTGGTCAGCATGGACAACATGTCACCTTTACACATCTTTATTCACATTTGTTTTGTTATAAATAGCATAATGCATGCATTGCGAAAAATATTCCTGCCACACATGTTCCTGGAATTGCCCGGAGTAAATAGGTGCTGAAGCAATTACCAGCTTGATAGCGGCATCAGCATGAATAGAAACATACAGTATATCCCCAGCACACCATGGATCTTTAAATTAGAGCCCAAATGTTTATTAGCCACTTCAATACTGGACACTTTCATCCTCTTCCTGCCCAGGCCAATTTTCAGATTTCAGTGCTGTCAAACTTTGAATGACAATTACTCAATCATGCAACACTGTACCCAAATTACATTTTCATAATTATTTTTTAGACAGATCTTTTAATGGTATTTAATCACCACTGGGTTTTTCTTTCTGTTATACAATTTTGCAAATAATAATTTTTTCTTCATAAATTTAGAGCAAAATGTATTTTCCTACATTTCTTTGGTAAAAAAAATAACATAAATCTGTGTATATTATTTAGTCTGTGTAAAAGTTATAGTCCCCAAACCATATATATTTCAAAATTGATTAATCCTGATGTTTTGACAGCCTCTCATCTCATTTCTTGAGGCCCTAAAATGCCAGGACAATACAAATACACCTCAAATGACTCCTTTTTGAAAATGAAACACCTCAAGGTACTTAGTAAGAGGTACACTATAGTAAGTATTTTGAAGTTGTGTTTTTTTGTCCAAATTTTGGGGAAAAATTAGAAAATTTAATAAAATTGATGAGCTGCGATTGGCCCTGTACCATGTGGTTACTGTGACCAATTACAATAGTATGCAATAAATAGCTATGAATGAAAGCCATTGGGGTTGATTTACTAAAGGAAAATAGACCGTGCATTTTGTAAAGTGCAGTTGCTCCAGAGCTTAGTAAATGAGCAGAAGCTCTGCTTGCTTCCATCATCCAATAATGTGCAAGCAAAATTGCTGTTTTTTTTTTTTCATTTTCCTTGCACGTGATTGGGTATTTTTTGCAAAGTGAAGCTTCATCTCATTTACTAAGCTCTGGAGCAACTGCACTTGAAGAGTGCAGTCTATTTGACTTTAGTAAATCAACCATATTGTGTACAACTGACCTGATTGCTGTGATTGGTCACAGTGTTCACATGGTACCAGGACTTGCCCTGTACAACATTATGTGTTCCACTATGTCTGGTGGACACAGCGGGTCACAGATTGCGCCGCTGTGCAGCCCCTAGGGCGCGCATGAGGTGCGCAAATGGGAGGACATCATATGACATCCACCCGGAATAATGGTGCTCCTGCTTATAATAGGTCAGATGGGAGGTGGTTAAAGTGATCCTATCACAGCAGTGAAAGTGCAACTTTTCGGGGCCCCTCAAGACCACTTCATCAGACATGTGATCATGTGCCTGGCAAAGGGGTCCTACATGGTTCCGAAATGTTGCACATTCACCACTGTGATATGATCGCTTTATTTTGAAAATCCACGGAGTGCTGGTGATATATGTTTGTATTAATGCATGTGATGTAGCACACAGTGTTGTGGTGTGAATGAGGCTTAAATAAGAATGTCGATAATTCCTGTATTGTAATAGGCAGAGTTGGTGCAGTGATACTTTAAAACTTGTACAGGTAAAATGGTTGGAAATGAAAAAGATGATTTTACTATTGTGTTGTATAACTTGTCTGTAAAAAAGTAACACTAAGTTTTTCCACAAACAGTGTCCAGTGCTCCTAGTGAATTTGGGCCTTATGCTTGTGTTGTGTTTTTTGTATACAACATTCATGCTTCCACCTGCTCAATGGCTCAGCATCCCTGGAAATTGTTTTGGAATGCTGGGAGTGAGCTAGCAAACTGTCTGTGGCTTCTGCTGCTGTCCTGTGTTGGTATGTAAATAGATGCGGTAGCCCTGCTCTCCTGTGAACCAGCGGCACCACTCTCTTCCTGTCTTGCCATGAGTTAGGGATGTAGCTCTAGCTCCTCTCTGTGTCACATCTCCAGGTCTCTGAAGACACCGTGCAGAAAAGAAGCTTATTAACAAGCTCTCACAAGACAGTTATTTTTGGAGGAGTCTCGGAAGACCTGACCCTGTAGAGGGGAACTCATTTATTCCACAGCTCCACTGTCCTGCCATTTCCTGCAGAGAAAGGGGAAAAGTGAAAACACATGTTCTGAGGCGAGGTTTAGGAAACCCCGCACAAGACAGATGAGACCTCCTATCCCCGTTACATTAGTCAATGCCGGGATGCTTGCCAACCCAGGTGTTCCTGGCTCTGTCCAAATTTGCCAAGAACAATGAATATAGCATGTGATGGTGCTGACAGAGCCCCTCGCTAATTTCCTGTGTCTTGGCATCTCAAGACCCTTTCCCCACAATTAACTGAAGGATGTGAGTTGTTTGCCTATGGTCCAAAATTTGGTTTACTAGGACAGGATCACACAGTGCTGGGTTATATCTAATGTCCGGTGATCCCCTGACTGTATAGTATCAGGACAGGATTACACAATGCTGGGTTATATCTAATGTCCGGTGATCTTCTAACTGTATATTATCAGGACAGGATCACACAGTGCTGGTTATATCTAATGTCCGGTGATCCCCTGACTGTATATTATCAGGACAGGATCACACAGTGCTGGGTTATATCTAATGTCCGGTGATCCCCTGACTGTATATTATCAGGACAGGATCACACAGTGCTGGGTTATATCTAATGTCCGGTGATCTCCTGACTGTATAGTATCAGGACAGGATCACACAGTGCTGGGTTATATCTAATGTCCGGTGATCTTCTAACTGTATATTATCAGGACAGGATCACACAGTGCTGGGTTATATCTAATGTCCGGTGATCTCCTGACTGTATAGTATCAGGACAGGATCACACAATGCTGGGTTATATCTAATGTCCGGTGAGCTCCTGACTGTATATTATCAGGACAGGATCACACAGTGCTGGGTTATATCTAATGTCCGGTGATCTCCTGACTGTATATTATCAGGACAGGATCACACAGTGCTGGGTTATATCTAATGTCCGGTGATCCCCTGATTGTATATTATCAGGACAGGATCACACAGTGCTGGGTTATATCTAATGTCCGGTGATCCCCTGACTGTATATTATCAGGACAGATCACAGAGTGCTGGGTTATATCTAATGTCCGGTGATCCCCTGACTGTATATTATCAGGACAGGATCACACAGTGCTGGGTTATATCTAATGTCCGGTGATCTCCTGACTAGGGATGAGCTTTGTGTTCGAGTCGAACATACGTTCGACTCGAACATCGGCTGTTCGATCGTTCAACGAAGATCGAACGATTTGGGCCGTTCGCGCCAAATTCGAGTGACGCGAACGGCCCACAATGCACTACGCCATCGCAGTGTCATCCAGGCGCTGTGATTGGCCAAGCATGCACTGTGACCCCGCATTCTTGGCCAATCACAGCGCCGGCAGCGAGGAGAGCAATGATTGGCCACAGGCAGGATGCCTGTGGCCAATTATTGCTGAGGGTTTTTAGTACACGCCCCACACTATAAAAGGCCGCCAGCACGGCGGCCTAGTGTAGTGTGTTCCGGAGCAGGGAAAGACAAGCATAGGCAGGGACAGTGACATTTATTTCTTTCTTGCTTAACCTGGATTCCTTTAGTTTAGGGAAAGAGAAGGATAGGTAGGGAGAGTGTCAGTGTGTTTTACTGTGCGAGTCCTTGTTTCTAGTGTGCTTTAAAAAAACATTTTTTCTAGAGACAGAAAACTCTAGGTAGGGAGAGTGTCAGTTTCTTTCACTGTGCGAGTCCTTGTTTCTAGGGACAAAGAAGGAAAGTGAGGGGAATTCTCCTTGTGCTATAGTGTGCTTTAAAAAAACATTTTTTCTAGGGACAGAAAACTCTAGGTAGGGAGAGTGTCAGTTTCTTTCACTGTGCGAGTCCTTGTTTCTAGGGACAAAGAAGGAAAGTGAGGGGAATTCTCCTTGTGCTATAGTGTGCTTTAAAAAAACATTTTTTCTAGGGACAGAAAACTCTAGGTAGGGAGAGTGTCAGTTTCTTTCACTGTGCCAGTCCTTGTTTCTAGGGACAAAGAAGGAAAGTGAGGGGAATTCTCCCTGTGCTATAGTGTGCTTTAAAAAAACATTTTTTCTAGGGACAGAAAACTCTAGGTAGGGAGAGTGTCAGTTTCTTTCACTGTGCCAGTCCTTGTTTCTAGGGACAAAGAAGGAAAGTGAGGGGAATTCTCCTTGTGCTATAGTGTGCTTTAAAAAAACATTTTTTCTAGGGACAGAAAACTCTAGGTAGGGAGAGTGTCAGTTTCTTTCACTGTGCCAGTCCTTGTTTCTAGGGACAAAGAAGGAAAGTGAGGGGAATTCTCCTTGTGCTATAGTGTGCTTTAAAAAAACATTTTTTCTAGGGACAGAAAACTCTAGGTAGGGAGAGTGTCAGTTTCTTTCACTGTGCCAGTCCTTGTTTCTAGGGACAAAGAAGGAAAGTGAGGGGAATTCTCCTTGTGCTATAGTGTGCTTTAAAAAAACATTTTTTCTAGGGACAGAAAACTCTAGGTAGGTAGAGTGTCAGTTTCTTTCACTGTGCCAGTCCTTGTTTCTAGGGACAAAGAAGGAAAGTGAGGGGAATTCTCCTTGTGCTATAGTGTGCTTTAAAAAAACATTTTTTCTAGGGACAGAAAACTCTAGGTAGGGAGAGTGTCAGTTTCTTTCACTGTGCCAGTCCTTGTTTCTAGGGACAAAGAAGGAAAGTGAGGGGAATTCTCCTTGTGCTATAGTGTGCTTTAAAAAAACATTTTTTCTAGGGACAGAAAACTCTAGGTAGGGAGAGTGTCAGTTTCTTTCACTGTGCCAGTCCTTGTTTCTAGGGACAAAGAAGGAAAGTGAGGGGAATTCTCCTTGTGCTATAGTGTGCTTTAAAAAAACATTTTTTCTAGGGACAGAAAACTCTAGGTAGGGAGAGTGTCAGTTTCTTTCACTGTGCCAGTCCTTGTTTCTAGGGACAAAGAAGGAAAGTGAGGGGAATTCTCCTTGTGCTATAGTGTGCTTTAAAAAAACATTTTTTCTAGGGACAGAAAACTCTAGGTAGGGAGAGTGTCAGTTTCTTTCACTGTGCCAGTCCTTGTTTCTAGGGACAAAGAAGGAAAGTGAGGGGAATTCTCCTTGTGCTATAGTGTGCTTTAAAAAAACATTTTTTCTAGGGACAGAAAACTCTAGGTAGGGAGAGTGTCAGTTTCTTTCACTGTGCCAGTCCTTGTTTCTAGGGACAAAGAAGGAAAGTGAGGGGAATTCTCCTTGTGCTATAGTGTGCTTTAAAAAAACATTTTTTCTAGGGACAGAAAACTCTAGGTAGGGAGAGTGTCAGTTTCTTTCACTGTGCCAGTCCTTGTTTCTAGGGACAAAGAAGGAAAGTGAGGGGAATTCTCCTTGTGCTATAGTGTGCTTTAAAAAAACATTTTTTCTAGGGATAGAAAATTCTAGGTAGGGAGAGTGTCAGTTTCTTTCACTGTGCCAGTCCTTGTTTCTAGGGACAAAGAAGGAAAGTGAGGGGAATTCTCCTTGTGCTATAGTGTGCTTTAAAAAAACATTTTTTCTAGGGACAGAAAACTCTAGGTAGGGAGAGTGTCAGTTTCTTTCACTGTGCCAGTCCTTGTTTCTAGGGACAAAGAAGGAAAGTGAGGGGAATTCTCCTTGTGCTATAGTGTGCTTTAAAAAAACATTTTTTCTAGGGACAGAAAACTCTAGGTAGGGAGAGTGTCAGTTTCTTTCACTGTGCCAGTCCTTGTTTCTAGGGACAAAGAAGGAAAGTGAGGGGAATTCTCCTTGTGCTATAGTGTGCTTTAAAAAAACATTTTTTCTAGGGACAGAAAACTCTAGGTAGGGAGAGTGTCAGTTTCTTTCACTGTGCCAGTCCTTGTTTCTAGGGACAAAGAAGGAAAGTGAGGGGAATTCTCCTTGTGCTATAGTGTGCTTTAAAAAAACATTTTTTCTAGGGACAGAAAACTCTAGGTAGGGAGAGTGTCAGTTTCTTTCACTGTGCCAGTCCTTGTTTCTAGGGACAAAGAAGGAAAGTGAGGGGAATTCTCCTTGTGCTATAGTGTGCTTTAAAAAAACATTTTTTCTAGGGACAGAAAACTCTAGGTAGGGAGAGTGTCAGTTTCTTTCACTGTGCCAGTCCTTGTTTCTAGGGACAAAGAAGGAAAGTGAGGGGAATTCTCCTTGTGCTATAGTGTGCTTTAAAAAAACATTTTTTCTAGGGACAGAAAACTCTAGGTAGGGAGAGTGTCAGTTTCTTTCACTGTGCCAGTCCTTGTTTCTAGGGACAAAGAAGGAAAGTGAGGGGAATTCTCCTTGTGCTATAGTGTGCTTTAAAAAAACATTTTTTCTAGGGACAGAAAACTCTAGGTAGGGAGAGTGTCAGTTTCTTTCACTGTGCCAGTCCTTGTTTCTAGGGACAAAGAAGGAAAGTGAGGGGAATTCTCCTTGTGCTATAGTGTGCTTTAAAAAAACATTTTT
Source organism: Rana muscosa (assembly GCA_029206835.1). Classification (NCBI taxonomy): domain Eukaryota; kingdom Metazoa; phylum Chordata; class Amphibia; order Anura; family Ranidae; genus Rana; species Rana muscosa. The sequence continues at coordinate 240,917,403 of CM055118.1, forward strand.
TCTAGGGACAGAAAACTCTAGGTAGGGAGAGTGTCAGTTTCTTTCACTGTGCCAGTCCTTGTTTCTAGGGACAAAGAAGGAAAGTGAGGGGAATTCTCCTTGTGCTATAGTGTGCTTTAAAAAAACATTTTTTCTAGGGACAGAAAACTCTAGGTAGGGAGAGTGTCAGTTTCTTTCACTGTGCCAGTCCTTGTTTCTAGGGACAAAGAAGGAAAGTGAGGGGAATTCTCCTTGTGCTATAGTGTGCTTTAAAAAAACATTTTTTCTAGGGACAGAAAACTCTAGGTAGGGAGAGTGTCAGTTTCTTTCACTGTGCCAGTCCTTGTTTCTAGGGACAAAGAAGGAAAGTGAGGGGAATTCTCCTTGTGCTATAGTGTGCTTTAAAAAAACATTTTTTCTAGGGACAGAAAACTCTAGGTAGGGAGAGTGTCAGTTTCTTTCACTGTGCCAGTCCTTGTTTCTAGGGACAAAGAAGGAAAGTGAGGGGAATTCTCCTTGTGCTATAGTGTGCTTTAAAAAAACATTTTTTCTAGGGACAGAAAACTCTAGGTAGGGAGAGTGTCAGTTTCTTTCACTGTGCCAGTCCTTGTTTCTAGGGACAAAGAAGGAAAGTGAGGGGAATTCTCCTTGTGCTATAGTGTGCATTAAAAAAACATTTTTTCTAGGGACAGAAAACTCTAGGTAGGGAGAGTGTCAGTTTCTTTCACTGTGCCAGTCCTTGTTTCTAGGGACAAAGAAGGAAAGTGAGGGGAATTCTCCTTGTGCTATAGTGTGCTTTAAAAAAACATTTTTTCTAGGGACAGAAAACTCTAGGTAGGGAGAGTGTCAGTTTCTTTCACTGTGCCAGTCCTTGTTTCTAGGGACAAAGAAGGAAAGTGAGGGGAATTCTCCTTGTGCTATAGTGTGCTTTAAAAAAACATTTTTTCTAGGGACAGAAAACTCTAGGTAGGGAGAGTGTCAGTTTCTTTCACTGTGCCAGTCCTTGTTTCTAGGGACAAAGAAGGAAAGTGAGGGGAATTCTCCTTGTGCTATAGTGTGCTTTAAAAAAACATTTTTTCTAGGGACAGAAAACTCTAGGTAGGGAGAGTGTCAGTTTCTTTCACTGTGCCAGTCCTTGTTTCTAGGGACAAAGAAGGAAAGTGAGGGGAATTCTCCTTGTGCTATAGTGTGCATTAAAAAAACATTTTTTCTAGGGACAGAAAACTCTAGGTAGGGAGAGTGTCAGTTTCTTTCACTGTGCCAGTCCTTGTTTCTAGGGACAAAGAAGGAAAGTGAGGGGAATTCTCCTTGTGCTATAGTGTGCTTTAAAAAAACATTTTTTCTAGGGACAGAAAACTCTAGGTAGGGAGAGTGTCAGTTTCTTTCACTGTGCCAGTCCTTGTTTCTAGGGACAAAGAAGGAAAGTGAGGGGAATTCTCCTTGTGCTATAGTGTGCTTTAAAAAAACATTTTTTCTAGGGACAGAAAACTCTAGGTAGGGAGAGTGTCAGTTTCTTTCACTGTGCCAGTCCTTGTTTCTAGGGACAAAGAAGGAAAGTGAGGGGAATTCTCCTTGTGCTATAGTGTGCTTTAAAAAAACATTTTTTCTAGGGACAGAAAACTCTAGGTAGGGAGAGTGTCAGTTTCTTTCACTGTGCCAGTCCTTGTTTCTAGGGACAAAGAAGGAAAGTGAGGGGAATTCTCCTTGTGCTATAGTGTGCTAAAGCATTCCTCATCAACCATCTTTGAAATCCTTGTTTTTTGGACAGTCAGGGAAATTGTCGTTGTGCTATTCTGTGCGAAAGCAATCATCCTCAACCATATTTAGAAATCCTTAAGTAAAGGGACAGAGAAGGACACCTGAAGGTAGCCCTTATTGCTTTTTTCCCATCTCCCTGCAGGCCATCTATTAGAATGTCTGGAAGGCAAACAAGGAGAGGCAGACAGTCAGGAGGCAATAAAAGAGGGCAAGCAGGCTCTGTGTCTGGGGGCAACAGTGCTGGTCGTGGACGCGGTGCATTGTCATCAGCACATGGCCATGGGACACGCTTGTCCTTCTTTTCGGCAGCTGGACATGTTGAGCCACATCATGCCGAAGACTTGGTAGAGTGGATGACCAAGCCCTCCTCCTCCTCCTCATCCTCTCTCACCCAGGCTCAGGGTACTGGCAAAGCAGCTGCCAAAGCGTCCTCTTCCCTGGTATCAATGTCAGACTCATCATCAGTCACTCCTTCCCTAGACCCACCATGTCCTCCTCCTGAGGAGTCCCCCGAACTGTTTGAGCACAGTGTTGGGTACATGCTCCAGGAGGATGCCCAGCGTTTCGAAGGGTCTGATGATGAAACCCAGCTACAGGAAGGCAGTAGCGTGAGAGCAGACAGAGGGGATGCTCAAGAAGGACACCAATCTGGCAGTCATGTTCCAGCAGCTGCAGCATACTGCCAGATTGGCTCCAGTGATGAGGAGGGAGGGGATGATGAGGTCACTGACTCCACGTGGGTGCCTAATAGGAGAGAGGAGGAGGAGGAGGATGAGGAGGAGGCACATCTCCAACGAGGCAGGATGCCCTTTGGTGGCCAGCGTAAGGGCAGTACACCGACGGAATCACACCGCAGAGCTCCGCCTGTGCAGGGCGCAGCCTCTGCCCGTCATTCAAAAAGTTCCTTGGTGTGGGCCTTTTTTGAGGCTAGTGCATCAGATCGCACAGCTGCTGTTTGCAACATATGTCTCAAGCGTATATCGCGTGGCCAAAACATCAGCCGCTTGGGTACCACATGCCTGACCAGACATATGTTGACCTGCCATGCAGCTCGTTGGCAAGCCTACCTCAAAGACCCACACCAAAGAACAAAGCGGACCTCTCCTTGCACCGCATCAGCTGGGATCTCCAACCCCACTATAACTTCAGTCCTCTCTGAAACATGCACTGAGAGGAATGAAGGTGTAGAATTAGGTGTGTCACAGCCAAGTACTTGCGGCCACTCTGCTAGCAGTACACCGACGTCCGATTCTAGCAGGCAAATTTCCCTGCCCCAGCTGCTGGACCGTCGAAAGAAGTTCACTCCCAGCCATCCACATGCCCAGCGGTTGAATGCTAGCTTGGCTAAATTGCTAGCGCTTCAACTGCTGCCTTTTCAGTTGGTAGACTCGGCCCCCTTCCGTGAGTTTGTGCAATGTGCGGTTCCTCAGTGGCAGGTTCCCAAACGCCACTTTTTCTCACGGAAGGCTATTCCGGCTCTCTACCGGCATGTGGAAGGCAATGTCTTGGCCTCGCTGGACAGGGCGGTCAGCGGTAAGGTGCATATTACCGCTGACTCATGGTCCAGCAGGCATGGACAGGGACGTTACCTTTCTTTCACGGCCCATTGGGTCACTCTTTTGGCAGCTGGGAAGGATGCAGGACAAGGTGCAGTAGTGTTGGAGGTTGTTCCACCGCCACGCCTCCAAAATGCTACTACTGGTTGTGACACACCTCTCTCCTCCACCCCCTCCTCTTCTTCTTCCTCCATGGCCTCTTCCTGTGGTTTGTCCTATGAACCAGCGGTGCTCCGTAGCCGTTCACGGGGCTACGCAAGTACGCAGGCAAAAAGATGCCATGCCGTGCTTGCGCTGGTGTGTTTGGGGGACAGAAGCCACACTGGGGCAGAGGTCCTGTCTGCTCTGCAGGGCCAGGCCGAGAGGTGGTTGACGCCACGCCAGCTTAAGCCAGGAATGGTGGTTTGCGACAATGGCACCAACCTCCTCTCCGCCCTCCGACAGGGACAACTGACCCATGTGCCCTGTGTGGCTCACGTCCTTAACCTGGTGGTGCAGCGGTTCTTGGGCAGGTACCCGGGCTTACAGGATGTCCTGAGGCAGGCCAGGAAAGTCTGTGTGCATTTCCGCAGATCTTATAATGCCAGTGCTCGCCTGGCTGAGCTGCAAAAGGAGTTGAACCTGCCCAAGAACCGCCTTATATGTGACATGCCCACCAGGTGGAACTCAACGTTGGCCATGCTGCAGCGGCTGCACACGCAGCAGAGGGCCATCAATGAGTACCTGTGCGACTACGGCACCAGGACAGGGTCAGGGGAGCTTGGTTTTTTTTCTCCACGCCAGTGGGGCATGATCAGGGATGCATGCACTGTCCTGGCACCATTTGAGGAGGCCACGAGGATGGTGAGCAGTGACAGTGCATGCATCAGTGACACTGTACCTCTTGTCCACCTGTTGGAGCACACGCTGCGTGGAATAATGGACAGGGCACTTGAGGCAGAACAGAGGCAGGAAGAGGAGGACTTCCTTGCCTCTCAAGGCCCCCTTTACCCAGACAGTGTTCCTTCTGTCCCACCCATCGCACAGGAAGAGGAAGAAGAGGAGGAGGAGGAGGAGGATTGTGTCAGCATGGAGGTGGAGGCTGGCACTCAGCATCATCAGCAGCAGTCTTTTAGGGATGATTTACAGTCCCAAGAAACCAGTGGACTTGTACGTGGCTGGGAGGAGGTGGCTGCGGATCATGTCGTCCTTAGTGACCCAGAGGACTCCGGAGCGAATGCCTCAGCAAACCTACGCTGCATGGCCTCCCTGATCCTGCAAAGTCTGCGGAAGGATCCTCGTATTCTTCGGATCAAGGAGAGGGACCATTACTGGCTGGCCACTCTCCTTGATCCACGGTACAAGGGTAAGGTTGCGGACCTTATGTTACCTTTGCAGAGGGAGCAGAGGATGAGACAACTCCGGGAGGCCTTGCAGAAAGGTCTGTGCAACGCGTTCCCAGAGACTGGGAGGTTACAAACTCCTGGTCCTGGACAACGAGTTGCTGAGGCTTCGGCCAGTCAAAGAAGGAGCGGTGGGGAAGGTGGCCGTCTGACCGATGCGTTCAGACAATTCTTTAGTCCGCAGCCCCAAAGTATGATCGGTTCCAGCAACCATCGCCAGCGTCTGATAAACATGGTGCAGGAATATCTAGGGGCAAGGTCAGACTTGGACACCTTCCCCACCGAAAATCCTCTGGCTTACTGGGTCTTGAGGATGGATCACTGGCCAGAGCTTGCACAGTATGCAATTGAGCTACTGGCCTGTCCTGCATCCAGCGTTCTTTCGGAACGCACATTCAGTGCTGCTGGAGGATTTGTCCACCGACTCGGTTGATCGACTGACTTTCATCAAGATGAACCAGTCTTGGATCACCACCAGCTACCACACACCTGATGCTGATATAACAGACTAATTGATTTTAACATGTCACATCCCTTCAAGACTGATGCTGATGCTGAGTGCCTGTGCTGTTATGTTGACTGGCTATCCTCCTCCTCCGAGTCCTCAATGATACGATTGATGATGATAGCTTGGAAGATCATTTTTGTTTATGGGTGCCGCCACCAGTGGCTAAGGCCCAATTTTTCAGCCCCTGTTTTACAGGGGCGTGTAATTACAATTTTTTTAGCAATAATTTGCCATAGGGCTCATTGCTGTGCTCCAAGTACAGTATCTGTGAGGGGTTGGAGTGTTGTGGCACCAGTGCCTAAGGCCCAATTTTTCAGCCCCTGTTTAACAGGGGCGTGTCATTACAATTTTTGAAGCAATACTTTGCAACAGGGCTCATTGCTGTGCTCCAAGTACAGTATCTGTGAGGGGTTGTAGTGTTGTGCCACCAGTGCCTAAGGCCCAATTTTTCAGCCCCTGTTCAACAGGGGCATGCAATTACAATTCTTGATCTAATAATTCACAGCAGGGCCCATTGCTGCACCCACCAAGAGTAACTCTGAGGGCTTACAGTGTTGTGGCAACGCCACCACCACCACCACCACCACGAAAGGCCCAATTTTTCAGCCCCTGTTCAAAAGGGGCATGTAATTACAATTCTTGATCTAATAATTCACAGCAGGGCCCATTCCTGCACCCACCAAGAGTAACTCTGAGGGCTTACAGTGTTGTGGCAACACCACCACCACCACCACCACCACGAAAGGCCCAATTTTTCAGCCCCTGTTCAACAGGGGCATGCAATTACAATTCTTGATCTAATAATTCACAGCAGGGCCCATTGCTGCACCCACCAAGAGTAACTGTCAGGGCTTACAGTGTTGTGGCACCAGCACCACCATCAAAGGCCCAATTTTTACTACCACTGTTCAACAATTATATGTAATTAAAATTCCTGATATAATAGTTGACAGCAGGGCGTTCCAGCACCAACCAAGAGTAACTGTGAGTGCTTACAGTGTTGTGCCAACACCAACAACTAAGGGGCCTATTTCTGCAGAGTATATACGGCAGGTCCCTACTTTCAAACATCCAACTTACAAACGACTCCTACTTGCAAACGCAAGAAGACAACAGGAAGTGAGAGGAAATCTACCACTAGGAAGGAAAATTCTCTCCTGTAAGAATAAATATGGGAGAAAGGTGTCTCCTCTGTACTGATGCTTTATCAGCAATCCTTGTTTCAAGAAAAACACCACATTTCAAAAACAGTTGTCATTGGGACGGAAAGTGAGGTGAAATGTTCTGAACAGGGGCACAGACAGCAAAACAAATGTTACAGGGGTGATAACCCTTACCTATGTTTTCCAAAAAGTTTAAAAATAGATTTTTGGGCTGGAGCTACACTTCAACAATGTACCTGTTCAAAATTACAAACAGATTCTACATAAGAACAAACCTACAGTCCCTGTCTTGTATGCACCGCCTGTATACGGCTGTTCAGAGTATATAGGGCCTTTTTTATTTTATGTGCGGGGTTCCCCTTAATATCCATACAAGACCCAAAGGGGCTGGTAATGGGCTGGGGTAGGGGGGGGGGGGTCATGGGGTAGCTATGCCATTTTTCTTAAAGATTTTCATCCATATTACCGGGACCAGACATTACATTAAAGCCGCAAGCAGTTTTAAATGGCTTTTTTTTCCTTTAGAAGTGTCATTTTGTGCAGGGACAGTTCTAAACACGGGAAACACGTGGCACTTCACAGGCATACTTTAGACACCCCCCAGGTACAATATTTAAAGGAATATTTGACTTTTTTTTTCACTTTATGCATCATTAAAATGACTGCTCCCGAAAAACGACCGTTTTTAAAACTTCTTTTTGCATTGATACATGTCCCCTGGTGCAGAACCCGGGTTCCCAAACCCTTTTTAGGACAATAACATGCATAATAGTTGTTATAATTAGCACTTTAGAATTCGAACGTTCGCATCCATTGTATTTAATAGGGTTCTAATGTTCGTACGAACTTTCGGTCCGTTCGCGGGTTCTGGTGCGAACCGAACCCGGGGGTGTTCGGCTCATCACTACTCCTGACTGTATATTATCGGGACAGATCACACAGTGCTGGGTTATATCTAATGTCCGGTGATCTTCTAACTGTATATTATCAGGACAGGATCACACAGTGCTGGGTTATATCTAATGTCCAATGATCTCCTGACTGTATATTATCAGGACAGGATCACACAGTGCTGGGTTATATCTAATGTCCGGTGATCCCCTGACTGTATATTATCAGGACAGGATCACACAGTGCTGGGTTATATCTAATGTCCGGTGATCTCCTGACTGTATATTATCAGGACAGGATCACACAGTGCTGGGTTATATCTAATGTCCAGTGATCTCCTGACTGTATATTATCAGGACAGGATCACACAGTTCTGGGTTATATCTAATGTCCAGTGATCTCCTGACTGTATATTATCAGGACAGGATCACACAGTGCTGGGTTATATCTAATGTCCAGTGATCTCCTGACTGTATATTATCAGGACAGGATCACACAGTGCTGGGTTATATCTAATGTCCAATGATCCCCTGACTGTATATTATCAGGACAGGATCACACAGTGCTGGGTTATATCTAATGTCCGGTGATCTTCTGACTGTATATTATCAGGACAGGATCACACAGTGCTGGGTTATATCTAATGTCCAGTGATCTCCTGACTGTATATTATCAGGACAAGATCACACAGTGCTGGGTTATATCTAATGTCTGGTGATCCCCTGACTGTATATTATCAGGACAGGATCACACAGTGCTGGGTTATATCTAATGTCCGGTGATCCTCTGACTGTATATTATCAGGACAGGATCACACAGTGCTGGGTTATATCTAATGTCCGGTGATCTTCTAACTGTATATTATCAGGACAGGATCACACAGTGCTGGGTTATATATAATGTCCGGTGATCCCCTGACTGTATATTATTATCAGGACAGGATCACACAGTGCTGGGTTATATCTAATGTCCGGTGATCTTCAAATTGTATATTATCAGGACAGGATCACACAGTGCTGGGTTATATCTAATGTCCGGTGATCTTCTAACTGTATATTATCAGGACAGGATCACACAGTGCTGGGTTATATCTAATGTCCAGTGATCTCCTGACTGTATATTATCAGGACAGGATCACACAGTGCTGGGTTATATCTAATGTCCAGTGATCTCCTGACTGTATATTATCAGGACAGGATCACTCAGTGCTGGGTTATATCTAATGTCCGGTGATCCCCTGACTGTATATTATCAGGACAGGATCACACAGTGCTGGGTTATATCTAATGTCCGGTGATCTTCTAACTGTATATTATCAGGACAGGATCACACAGTGCTGGGTTATATCTAATGTCCGGTGATCTCCTGACTGTATATTATCAGGACAGGATCACACAGTGCTGGGTTATATCTAATGTCCGGTGATCCTCTGACTGTATATTATCAGGACAGGATCACACAGTGCTGGGTTATATCTAATGTCCAGTGATCCCCTGACTGTATATTATCAGGACAGGATCACACAGTGCTGGGTTATATCTAATGTCCGGTGATCCCCTGACTGTATATTATCAGGACAGGATCACACAGTGCTGGGTTATATCTAATGTCCGGTGATCTCCTGACTGTATATTATCAGGACAGGATCACACAGTGCTGGGTTATATCTAATGTCCAGTGATCCCCTGACTGTATATTATCAGGACAGGATCACACAGTTCTGGGTTATATCTAATGTCCGGTGATCTCCTGACTGTATATTATCAGGACAGGATCACACAGTTCTGGGTTATATCTAATGTCCAGTGATCTCCTGACTGTATATTATCAGGACAGGATCACACAGTGCTGGGTTATATCTAATGTCCGGTGATCTCCTGACTGTATAGTATCAGGACAGGATCACACAGTGCTGGGTTATATCTAATGTCCAGTGATCTCCCTAGGTCATGGGTGTCCAACCTGCGGCCCTCCAGCTGTTGCAGAACTACACATTCCATCATGCCTCTGCCTTTGGAAGTCATGCTTGCAACTGTCTGCCTTGCAATGCCTCATGGGTCATGTAATTCCACAACAGGTGGAGGGCCGCAGGTTGGACACCCATGCCCTAAGTGTATAATATCAGAACAGGATCACAGAGTGCTGGGTTATATATATTTTCTGTTGGAAATCGATCCATCGATCGACTTGGGTACAACCAGTATGTCAGATATTTAGGATGCGATTATTGCCAGCAGCTATAGCCACTAGCAATAATCTCTGTGTTCTCCCGGCAGGGACATCTCCCTGCGCCCTCCTGCCAGCAGAACACAATACCTCTGCAGGGGGGGTTTCCCCATCAACACTGACTGTAATTGAGCGATTTTCTTTCCTGCAACTCACGGTTTGCAGGAAAGAAAATCGCATTATCTATGGCCAGCTTAACTGTTTTAGATAATAGCATTAGTGAACGCTACAGTTTAAGTTTAACCTACTCAACAGAAAGACACCTTATACCTTATGGGAAATTGATTAATTTTTTTTTTAAACCCTAGCTCAATGTTGACCATCAGAGCTTATTTTGAATGGTACATAGGAATGCTTTACACGCTGTATTGAAGCAAGTTTATATTTCTATTGACCCTCCTGCACCATGCACTGATATCAGACAGACATATAAATAGCGGGGGGGGGCACTGTCTGTGCATATAAATATTGTGAGCAACTCAATTCACCTTCATGCCTAAATTACTTCATATATGTCCAGTCCCTGGTACCACAGTGCCAGATCTGCCTGGAACACATTCATATGGGGAAGTCACAAGGTGGCCATGTTGGATCATTTTTAAGCTCTTCTTAAGTATAACCACACATACTCCTCTCTAAACACTGTCCATGTCAATAAAATGCTTCCTAGAGTCATTGGAGTAAAGTAAAAGAAGGGTATATTCCATGATATTGGATGTTATTGTCACTTGGGACCCATTGTTCAGATGATCACTGGCCTCTCTCCAGTTGGGCAGTGGAGCTCCTGATTTAGCCACCATTGTATGCCATGTTCTGAAGTCTGGGTCTAGCAGTACAGCTGGACACCCTTTACAAACTCCATTGTGTGCAAAGAAAATGATCCAATCGGAATTCTGTTGACTGGAGTGAGTATTCCTGTTCCTTAGGCATTCTCCATAACTCTCCATTACATAATTGGCTTACCAAATAAACACAGATAATACGCTGTTTGGAATCACCCAATGTCCTGTCTCTGCAAGGTAGTAGAAAACTTCTTGTGCCATTCAATTTAATTTGCTTCCATCCTTTACCCTAATATACAAATCTCTGGAGTGCCTAGTTAACCCCTTTAGAGACAGCAAAGTGCAGGCTAAAAAGGAACATGTCTATTATCATTAGTATTATTATTATTAGTGTTGAATAAACATGGGAGAGATTTTGATAGCTCAAGTCCTCTCTTATTCCTTGTTCTTGTTTTGGTTTCGCTGTGCCCCCCTCCCCACCTTTCCTGTCACCTTGGCTCCTGTCTCACATACTCTCGATTCCCGGTATCTCATTCCCCAGCGGCCCATTGTATTCCAGGCAGATGGAGCCCGTTCCACCGAGACTTTACTCTGTGACAGCAATATAAATAGCCCCGGAAAAAAAATCAGGGGACTCTGGCATAGTTCTGGGCCAAAACAGAGCATTTATGAGCTGGAGTGTGCGCCTAAATTGTATGTGTTATAACCACATCTGTTTATGTAGAAGAGGAACAAATAACTACACTGAAGAACTGACACTCTAATTAGTCATATTAGATCTAAATGGTATTTGGTAGAGTGTTTAAAAGGATATATAAATAATATGCATTACATGACCCCCTGCTTTACTGAAGAGATATGTATTTTAACATAATAGTTATACTAAAAAGCCAAGGTATCTGGAGGCATTGAGTTGCTAGCTCCAGGCAATAAGAATCCAATGTCCCAGCATTCACCGGCATCAAAGCTCAATACCTTTTTTTGTGCATTTATTGTACTAAGTGAATAATACACTCTTTAAGGCCAATTTTTATGTCATTTTTATGTCCCTTAAGCAGCTGTAAAACTAAAAGCAGATAAATAAATACATAAATATTGGCATTGCTTTTTTATTTAACTAATTTTATTAAGATTAAGAAATCTATCTATCTTCTCTTCTGTTAAACAATCCCCAAATGTAAAAATGAGAAGTGCTCCAGTTACATATAACCACACTATGATATTTATATATATATAATTAGTTCTCTGATTAGAATGTCAATAGTTTAATGATTGACTAAAAATAGACAGTTATTTGGTATTTTGTTAGCCAGACATTGCATAATGAGGCCCCGTTACCATCTTAGTGTTCTAGAATCGACAGCAGAAATCACTGCAAAACACAATGCGCGTTTGAGTGCCATTAATGTTAATGGCATCCCAAATGTACAAAAGAGACGGGTGTTTGTTTTGCGACAAAACGCATGCACAGATGTGCAAAGGTCGGCTCCAAAAAAAGATACAGAAGCTACTATGGTGTGTTTTTGGAGCAGAAAGCAGCTCATTCAAATGATGCATTTTAAAAAAACTTAATGCTTTGCAGTTGCAAGAAGTGAACAGGGCCTTAGTGCAAGTTTAGAGGAATACCTCTGGCTCTATATACATAGCACCCCATTGGTATCATTAAATTTACTTATGCTACCAATAGTTGGGTAGAAGAGGTGAGGGCGAGATCCAGAGCCTAGAGATCTCCTTTCATGTCAAGTAATAGCAATTTTTTTTTTTTAAAAGTGGTCAATCTCCTTGGGACATTGGAGTATTCCCCAGCTAACCAAATACTCAGAGCAAAGGAATAGTAGTGGAATCCAGACATAAGAACAGAATAACGCCCCATGCACATTGGGCATTTGGTGCATGAGGTTCCAGCGAATACTCAGGACTTCTTGCATTCTGGGCATTTGCCTCTGAGAGCATATTGCCCTAAATGTTAGTAGCACTCAGTGCACCATCCAGCCCCGTCCAGCTGCAGCATCTGTCAGCCTCTCCTAGAGCTCAAATAGAGTTTTTGTATGCCCTGCTCCCAGTATCTTTGTTAGCTGGGGCAACACCATAAAATGTTAAAAAAAAATATTTTGTATGTATCTACAGTTTTGGGCATTGTGGAGAAACTCTGAGTCTGGCTTTAAACGATTTGCCGTGTGTGTGCCCAAAACATTTATGAGAGTTGTTAATACATCTTACATTATTTGGGACCTATTCACACCTTTCCTTTCTGGTGTGTTGTATTAACACATGCACGTGTTATGACATATGTTAACGAGTGTTGTGTTATGCAACCAATTCATTTCAATGGGCTACCAATGCACCAGAAGGGACAAAAAGGCTCAAGTTATAGCAGCACAGTGCACCACAACATATGGCAGTGCATTACTGTGTATTGCTGTGGGATGTAAGGCATGTGGGTTCCCTTAAAGGGGTTGTAAAGGTTTGTTTTTTATTTTCTAAATAGGTTCCTTTAAGCTAGTGCATTGCTGGTTCACTTACCTTTTCCTTAGATTTCCTTTCTAAAAAAATTTTTTCTTTGTTTTCTTTGTCTGAATTTCTCACTTCCTGTTTATCCTCAGTAAGCTGTTCAGTAAGCTGTTCTGGCTGACTCCACACCACTCAGATGATGGTGTGAAGTTTAGTGAGGAGAAACAGGAAGTGAGAAATTCAGACAAAGAAAAAAACATTTAGAAGGTAAATCAAAGGAAAAGGTAAGTGAACCAACAATGCACTAGCTTAAAGGAACCTATTTAGAAAATAAAAAACGAACCTTTACAACCCCTTTAAGCCTGGTACACACTGATGTCGCGTACACACGACCGTTTTTAATGTCATTGAAAAAAAATGCATTTTTCTCGACGTGATTCTTCTCAAGCCTGCCTTGCCTACACACTATTGTGGAAAAAATGCTTGAGTAAAGCGCGGTGACGTACAACACGTACGACGGCACTATAAAGGGGAAGTTCCATTCGGATGGCGCCACCCTTCATGTTAGTAAAGTTTGTTGAGCGACGATTCGCGCTTTTCAGCCTCGTGCTTTTCAGTCCGTTACAGCGTGACGAATGTGCTATTTCCATTACGAATGCTAGTTTTACCAGAACGAACGCTCCCATCTCATACTTGATTCTGAGCATGCGCATTCTTTTTCACGTCGTTAAAGCCCACACATGGCCGTTTTTCATGACGAGAAAAACGACGATGTAAAAAACGACGTGAAAAATTAGAGCATGTTCCAATTTTTTCATGGCCGTTTTTCACGTCGTGAAAAATGCTCTGAAGCCCACACACGATCATTTTTAATGACCATTTAAAAAAATTTAATTTTTCTCGTCATTAAAAACGGTCATGTGTACGCGGCATAATAGTTATTTTTTCTGGTTAAACAAAAAAAACCTCACAGCTCCGGTCAGAGCCACTGTACTAACGATCCAATGTTAGTACAGTGATCTCCCCTGCTGAACTGTTGCATTCTGACAGGGAGACGGCCCCCATTGGCTGAGAGCGCTTAACGGGAGACGGTCAGCTGCTGGTTTTCCAGCATGTTTGTCCGACAGAAGCTTATGGTTGGACCGGCTGACACACACAGTGGTCATCTATCATGTATACAAAATCACTATATACTTTCTTTAACAAACCTTGCCCTTATGTGGTCTTCTCACTAACCCCAGCATACAGTTGATTAGAATACTTGCTCACATCATTCCTGGGTCACCTAACCAGTACTCATTTCATTGTAGGCTAATAGTGTTCACAAATGTTACAATCTGACAATCTATCTATTCTTACCAAACCTAAATATATCAGACATTCTTTATTTCAAATGCTTCCATTCGATGTTTTCAAAATCTAAATATAGAAGGTAAGGAGGCAGGTAAGAATATTTTGTTTAGTTTTTTTTATGGTGATTTAACCACTTCCTTTCTGGGCACTTAAATCCCCCTCCTGCCCAGACCAATTTTCAGCTTTCAGCGCTGACGCATTTTGAATGACAATTGCGCGGTCATACAACACTGTACCCAAATGAAATTTGTATCATTTTTTTCCCACAAACAGAGCTTTCTTTTGGTGGTGTTTTTATTTAAAAGACTGACAATTTAGAAAAAAACACAATATTTTTTACTTTTTGCTATAATAAATATCCCAATTTAAGAAAAAAAAAAAAAAAAAAAAATCTCAGTTTAGGCCGATATGTATTCTTCTGGATATTTTTGGTAAAAAAAAATTGCAATAAGCGTTTTATTGGGTTGCGCAAAAGTTATAGCGCCTACAAAATAGGGGATAGATTTCTGAAATTTTTTTTACATTTTTTTTTACTAGTAATGGCGGTTATCTGTGATTTTTGTCAGGACTGCGATATTGCAACGGACAGATCGGACACTTTTGACACTATTTTGGGACCATTCACATTTATACAGTGAACAGTGCTATAAATATGCACTGATTACTGTATAAATGTGACTGGCAGGGAAGGGGTTAACACTAGGGGGTGTCACGTGCAGGGAAGCAGTTAAATGTGTTCCCTGGGAGAGATTCTTACTGTGGGGGGGAGGGGACTGACTGGGGGAGGTGACCGATGGTTGTCCCTATGCACAAGGGACACACCATTGGTCTCCTCTCTCCCTGACAGGACGTTGATCTCTGTGTTTACACACAGAGATCCACGGTCCTGCTCTGTGACTGCCGATCGTGGTTACCTGGCGGACATCGCAGCCGCCAGGCACGCGCATCGGCACCCACTTGACACAGCGGGCACAGCTATTCCCGCGATGCGTGCCCGTGGCGGCGCGCAACGCGGAAGCAAACAGGAGGACGTCCAGGGACGCCATCCCGGCAGTTCAGGTCCGCGCTGCGGCCATCTTTCGGCTATAGCGCAGATCTGAAGTGGTTAAAGAGTGTGTTTTGTCTCAAATTATTATCATTTTAATTTTTTTTTCCTTTTCGTGAACAGTCTGATCTAATGTACATTGAATGGTGATCAAATAGCAGCCTGTATAGCATTTAACAATCAATCAAAATTTTGAACAAATGGAGAAAACATATGTTGAGTTGGATTGAAAAAAATTGATAGCTTAGAAATACTCCAAGATCCAAGGGAATATATGAGAGTCAGCACATAAAGAACATATAAAGCGACTTAACAAATGTATATGTTGATATGCCTACATCACCAGAGTCTCTGCTCTGGGCACAGGACAGACAACAGACCGCTGTAAAGGGAGCACTAGGAAGGCCAGTTTAACCAAGAAATGGTGTACCTGAGACTGGAGCAAAAACCATGTAGACATAGCTTCAGAACCTTACCAGCTGGGCAGTGCAAATAACGCTTTGTGATATAAAGAAGTCCGCAATTATAGTTACTGTGCCAGCACATTCTCTTTCTGCTACTACTTGAGTCTTTTAGATAAAAGTTCATAGTTACATAGTTGGTAAGGTTAAATAAAGACAACAGTCTATCCAGTTCAGCCTGTGTAGGTGTGTGTGTGTAGAAAAATTATTTCCCATATCCCCATTTATTGTCTTCGCTAAGATGCCCATCCAAGAGTCTTTTATCCATACTTCCTGCCAACACCATCAATTGTGGAAGAGAGTTCCACATCCTTACCACCCTGACAGTGAAAACCCCCCTACACAGTTTAAGGTTAAACCGCTTCTCTTCCAGTCTCATCGTGTGGCCCTGTGTCTTCTACACTCCCTGGGACTGAAAAGTTTCATACTTACGCTGGGATCACCATTGAAATATTTGTAAATCGCTATCATATCTCCTCCCAAGCGTCTCTTCTCCAGGGAGAATAAATGTAGCGCTTGTAGTCGTTCCCCATAATTTAGGTCCTCCAGTCCCCGTATTAATTTAGTTGCCCTTCTCTGGACTCTCTTCAGCTCCAGCACATCCTTTCTGCGGATTGGTGACCAGAACTGGAAGGAATACTCCAGATGTGGCCGAACCAGAGTTTTATAAAGTGGTAGAATAATCAGTTACCTTTTAAAAACATCTGCTCTTATCTTGCTACCCAGTGGTTGTTTTGAGACTGCAACACTTTAGTCTAGTAAGTAAAAGGATGGTCTAATGGTACCATTGGCACCCTTTGAGAACACTTCGATGGTTGTCTCCAGCGTTCCTCTTTGACAGATAACATTTATATCCCAATATTTCTATTGTTTTTATTATTATCATCTCTTCGGACCCATTGCCCCACTTATGCTTTGTCTCTTTTCCCTAGTCTTTCCCCACTTTTTCTTCTCTCTTGCTCTTTTGACCATCTTTGCTCACCTCTCTCTCCTTCTCCTCTTCTTCCCTTCTTGTATTCCTCCATACTCCTTACACCAATGTACTTTTTTTTGGGTTGGTTTCATGCCGTTATTTATGTTTTTTTATCTACACTCCAATGTTCAGTCGTTTTACTCATGTATTTTATCCATTTTGATTGTACATTGTATGGCCTTTGGCCTTCCCATGCAGTAACTATATTTTTCTATTTCTATACTGTTATGAAACAATAAAGATATATTTGTCTCTAAAAACATCTGTTCAACAAAACCAGAAAAAGGTCAAAATATGTAATAACATATTACAACATTTGTAGTACACCCCACAGAAGAAAAACTTTTCCCTCCCCCTATCAAGTACCTGAGGAGGGATATGTGAACTCTTTACACCTTGATGAGTTTGGTTAGGAGTGTTCTTAATCTTTGTGCCACCACCAGGAGTAATATGTCAATGCCACCTCAAAGGCTCTATTTACAACTTTGTTTTTGTGTATTGCCAATGTGTATTGTATGTGTGTTTCACACATTACCATTCCTGACACTATTGCCATGACCACTTGTGTTCTTTCATGAACTTTACACTTGATACTTTGCTTCCATTTGGCCTTGTCTTTTGACAGGTTAGTGTTCTGCTTTACGTCACAGCTTCCTATAATTTCCTGGATGCCATCCATCCACTGAGTTCTTCTTTTCCCTTACCTTGCTCTCTTCCACAATTGTAAATAGCTCCTCCTCCTCTCCTCTATGGTTTTGCTTTATTAACTCTTTGCAGCACCTCTTTACCTGTGAGCGGTCCAGCTGATTTTTCAAGATCCTTCTCTAGTTCCACAGTTTAAAATTTCTGATCTTCTTTTTAAGAGACATTGTGAGGGAAAACCTGAGAAAAGACCAGGCGTTGTTTTGTGCTCAGAGGGATATTGTTCCTCATCGGCTGTTTATGTCTTCAGAAACTTTGCTTGGCCATTACAGCTCTGGTGTCAACATCATTCTTCGGGTTTTCATTAATCCATATTCCAAGATATTCGAAGTTGGTTATTTATTTATTTATTTCAGCTACTTCTATAGCGCTGTCAATTTACGCAGCGCTTTACACATATATATTGTACATTCACATCAGCCCCTGCCCTCAAAGAGCTTACAATCTAAGGTACTTGCTCTATTCTTTTCAAGCATTAGTTTTCCTTCTCTGTATACTTTGTTGGGTACATTCGTGTTTTTTGTCTTTTAAGTGTTTGAATTGAGACTTCCTTGCCCTATTACAATACAATAGACACAGCAGAAGATTCATCCATCTGTGCTGTGTAGCACGGATGGAGGAATCTGTTCGATTTTTTTTAAATTCAGCTATGTGTGTATAGCCAGCTTAGGGCCAGAATCTTTACCTAACACCATACTAACTAAAGCCTGCCATAGATGGTTCAAATCTCGGCCAGTTCAGCAAGGACTGGCTGAGTTTCGAACCATGTAGGGGCAGGCTGATTGGACCCAAGTTGATCCATTCACTGACTTGGGTACAACCAGCATGTCGGATTTTTCATGCGATTATTGCCAGCAGCTATGCTGGCGATTAACAATGTGTGTTCTCCCGCAGGGATGCCCCCCGCCGGGAGAACACAAAAGCTTAGCGGGAGGTATTCCCCTATCAACACGCCCTGTGTTGATGGGAGAATCAAGCGATTTTCACACCATCTATGGCCGGCTCTAATCCATAACTAAGGCACTATATAAAAACATCTTTCTGGTTGTGTCAGTAAATTGCTGAATGTCTCTGTGGGTATCCTTACTTATTATCAATTTAATTGAGCAGTTGTTTCTTCAGCAGTATATAGCAGTCTTGTGACTTCTATCAGTGTCTGGTTAAAGATTGTAGGAGGAGTTTTCTGGCTATCCTATGAGGCTGCAGGACCCCTGACCCTTTGTCTGAACAGTGCTGATTGGCCCTGTGCTGATCACATGCACCCTCCCAAGAAGAAAAAAAAAAAACTCTCTAGGAATAAACACCAAACTGAGCATGTGCGGCCTGACTCCAGTAACTCTTATCCAGACATGTTATGGGGGCAATGTGAGAAGAAGAGGCTCTGTGCGTACAGGATCAAACAGTCTTTTTGCACAAGGCAGAGGATTAACCCCTTAGGTTCCACAGTGAGTAGAACAAGCATGCTTTACTGCATATACAGACAGATTTTACTGTTGTGGGTTTAGTAAGACTTTAAGTGTTTGCCTTATTGCTTGGGCAGTTGTATTTCTCCATAAAGGTAACTTATGCCTGATTAGCTGTGTCTTTGATTATTTTCTATGTTTATACGAAGCAGTTCATGTGTCCTGTGTGTGCTTGGGTTCAGGAGGTGTGGGATGGGGGAGACAAGGTAATTGGTCTAGGGGTGAAAAAAGATTAAATCCAACTTTGATTCATTGATCCATTCATAAATCCATTCACCTGATTTCATTCCATTATCAACTTCCCTTTGCAGCTCTAAGGAGTCATGGCACAGAATGCAGAGAGCTGCAAAGAAAGCCAATGTTGGAGAAAGGGTAAAACTGTATAATGCATTGCGCTTATGGACTAAAGGAAGCTGAATGTTTTCTTTGTGATAACGGCACAGTATTTTATTTAAGTGAATACATATCTTTTTCACAGAGCAGTCATCTCGTTTAGCTGATACCTTCAGTTGTAATTATTCTTTTACAATACCCCTTTCAATAACACATACCGTCATGGGCGTCCGCTGAACTTTTTTCAGGGGGGGGGGGGGGGGGCATCATTCCTGAGGATAATTCCGCTTCACTCAATGCCCATATAAATATAGCCTAGAGAATGTACATCTTTCTATATTGCAATGTATTGCAATACATCTGTTGTGGCCATATTTTGATCTTGATGAAAACAGCCTATACTGTATGTATAGGTTGTTTTCATCAAGATCAAAATATGGCCGCCCACACCACAGATGTATTGCAATACATTGCAATACAAAAAGATGTACAATGGTGTCGTGGCACAGGCACTGTTGTTACCTGTAGTTCTTCAGGCACTGGCAGCATATTCAGTCTCTTGTCTCGGCCACTGCACGCCACGCACCTGTGGGAGGAGCCGGCTCCGCGCTGGCCGGATCGGCATAGGCACATTTACACAGGCAGGCTGAGGCAGCAGCCAATCACGGAACAGCTGGGTCAGGGTCACGGTGATGTTAAGCAGAGGCTCGAGCGGCAGAGCCAATCCGCTGCTCGGGTCGGGGATGAGGAGGGAGGGACGGATAGTCGGAAAAGACTGAGAGCCAGCAGCAGTCTGCAGACTTAGAAAAAAAAGTCCACGGCTTCCGCGGAGGCCATTGCAACACAGGGGGCAAGTGTGTCTTCACTCTGACTTCCAGGGGGGGGGGGCAATCGACCCCCCTTGCCCTATGGAGCGGACGCCCATGCATACCGTATATGTGAAAAGGTAAGTTACAATAAACCATGTTCTTTAGGACATCGTCCATCATGGCCAACAAAGACTGTGACACACAATGGAGTTGATTTGCTAAAACTGGGGAGTGCAAAAATCTGGTGCAGCTCTGCACAGAAACCAGTCAGGGTCCAGGTGGGGTTTTTTTGTTGTCAAAGCTTATTGAACAAGCTGAAGTTAGAAGCTGATTGGCTACCATGCTCAGCTGCCCCAGATTTTGCACTCCCCAGTTTTAGTAAATCCTACCAGTGGTGCTAAATCCTGTTTACAGCCTTTACAAGCATAATACAGATGCATTGTTGGGCGTCTCAAAGTTGTATATTTCTTTACTGAAAATCCGGGTATATCATCTCTTTTGCATGCTTGCTGGCAATGAATCAGTTAAGACATGTGACATGGATCTCACTCTTCAGACAAGTCATAAAAAGAGGTTGCACAGAGCTGCACCTTGTATTTGGGGCTGACTTGTGATTTATGTTCCCTGATTCCTAGCACATGTCTGTGAGTGGGAGCTCCTTCCCATTTCCATGTGCGTGTTCTGACTGTGTTCATGCTGTTAAAGTCTGTGTCCTTACCCCTAAATCAGAAGGCTTGTCAGATGGGCTGCTGCACTGACCCCCAGCTCACATCTGCTCTGCATACCTCTCACCTCCCCCGCTCTGAGCATCCTGACAGCATCACCTCCCTGGACTGCTGTCACTTGGACCATTGGAAAGAAAAAAAAAATCATGATGACAAAGGTTAAAACCGACCCTGTGTCTGAAACTCATGAACTGGTCAGTATAGCAAAAGGCTTTGTACATTGTGGAACTCAGAGTAAATGCCGCAAATACTATTTTACAAATATTCCTGTTTTCTGAAGGAAGTTCCAGTTTACAAAAAATTTGTCCTGGGAAAACTTTTTTTTTCCTGGAAAAGTTCCTAGTTTTCAGTACTGACCTGCTGTACTAAATATCTCCCTTTCTGCTTGCTATTTTTATGTCATGTAATCCGTTAATAATAGTATTATTAAAGGCAATCTATCTGTATCTAGTTTCAATAATATTTTAAACAGGCGACATTGTTGGCTCAACTTAGCTGCCATAAAAGTGGCTATAACCATACACAGTCCTCTACACCTTTGCAATTTCTGTACACCCCAGTGCAGTTTGCAAGATCTTTTAGACTAAGGTGACCAGATTTTTAAAATAAAATATGGGGACATATTTTTATTTTTACTAGTAATGGCAGCGATCAGCGACTCTCTCCCCATCGCCGCCCGCCTCACAGCCTCTCAAGTCTCATTCTCCGGGCCCCGGCTACTACTGGGTGGGGAGCGGAGGAAGATCACTCCACCAGGGAAGGCAAGGAGATAAACAGGCGGCTGGCCGGGACTTGAGCCAAGGCAGAAGAACATGCGAGCGGAGCTGAATGGGCATGCACCCGAAACTGAAGAAATATTCCCTCCGCTCCGACCAGCACATGATCATCAGAAAGGGGCACAGATAATGGAAAAAAATACACCCCCCTAAGCTAGTAGGAGCGGGGGTGTGTAATTTAGATTATTTTCTTTTTAATTCTGCACTGACTGTCTTTGAAATTGCCCCAGACCCTGTTGAAATCCAATCCGGGGACAAAACCGGGGACAGACTTGATCCGGGGACAGTGTCCTCAATCTGGGGACTGTCCCCAGAAACCGGGGATGTCTGGTCACCCTATTTTAGACCCCTTTCTCACTGAGGCAGTTTTCAGGTGTTTTAGTGCTAGAAATAGCACCTGTAAAGCGCCTGAAAACTGCCTCCCATTCATTACAATGGATGCTTTCACACCCGGGCGGTGAGCTTGTGCGACGTTAGAAAAAGTCCTGCAAGCAGCATCTTTGGGGTGGTTTGAGAGCACTGTATACATCGCTCCCAAAATGCCCCTGCCCATTGCAATGAATGGGAAGCTCTTCCGAAGAGTCTGAAAAGCGAATGGGAAGCGCCGCAACACAGGAGTTTTTAATTTATTTTTTGGGGGTTAAAAGCACCCTGCTAGCGGCTGTAAAGTGGTGCAAAAGCGATGCTGAAACAGCGGTAAAGCGCCGCTAAAATGAGCGGTGCTTTACCACGAACGCACGGGCGTCCCCAGTGTGAAAGGGCTCTAAACCGGCTCCCCACCGGCTCCTGTACATATACGTCGGCAGAATGGCGCGGCTAGGCAAATTAACGTATATGTAGCGGGCATTTAAATTTGGGGGGGAGCATCTGGGTTATTCAACCCGGATGCACTAATTGTTAGGGAGTCTGAGAACCTCTTTTGTGGTTCTTGGAGGACTCTGGTGGGGCAAGGTTCCCTGCGGCCTGCGGGTGGCGTTGTCGCCCTGGGCCGGAGTTGAACCCGCACCGCTAGACTGCTCCCTTTTTGTCCTTTCCTGGTGCTGGTACAGCAGGGTGGGGAGCCCGCTGTGACGCAGAGGGAGAGGGGATAAAAGGGGCGGACGCCCTGACCACGGGGTTGTCCGGAGTGGTGGTCCGAGGGTTCAGAGTTCGGAGTTGGAGGATGCGGCCGCACCCAGGCACCTTCAGCCTGGGTGCTGGCGTTCCGGAGTTCCGGGCTCAGGTGCCCTTGACCTGGCCGGAGCGAGAGATGGAGTCAATCCCAGGCACCTTAAGCCTGGGGTGAGGAACTACTGCCGGAGCCTGGGGCCCAGTAACTTCGACTGGGTTCCGCGAGGGTGGAGGAGTCCGAGGGGCCCTAAGGTGTTGGGACCCGTATCTGAGGTGAGGAGGCCGGGGAGTGTGACCCTTCCGAATAGTCCGGTACAATATTAATCCGGTGATGGCGGGGCCTCTGGTAACTCTCTTGGAGGGATGTCTTCCCCCTGACAGGGGCTGCAGCGTAGCAAAGGTAACTCCAGTTCCTGTTCATTAGAGTCGCTGGAAGAGACTCTGAAGCCAAAAAGTATGTTTTACAGCCACTGTGCTTAGCAACCGTTGGTGAAACCCCAACGGTTTAGTTTCTTTGAGGATTGTGCCTTGACCCACTCCCCACCAATACTGAACTGTTCTATGGGTCTAAAACTGTCTGCTCGCAAAGGACTATTTGTTTGCCGTTATGGAATAAATAAGTGTTGGACCTTTTCAGTGTGTGGTACTCCAATTACTGGGAGCAAAGGGGGTTATCAGCAGAACAGTCTTGGCTCTGAGCGTATACACAGCCCGAAGGTAATCTGGTGCTGGCCTTCACCTTTACATGCTGTAATCTAGAGGACATGGGCCATGGCGCACCTCGCTCTCCCCTTCAAGGTACCCCTAGACCGGAGCCAGAGTAACCGCTAAAGAAGAAGAGAGAGGGTGAGGCCGCTACATATATATACGTCACTTTGAAATTCCGACCCTGCTGCGAGCTCCGTGACTGTGCCCGTGGGATCCGCGGACTCGATGTCCGCCGGTGTCCCGCGATCGGGTCACGAAGCTGCAGAACAGGGAGAGGCAAGTGTAAACAAGCCTCTCCCCGTTCTGCTTAGTGGCACTGTCACTGATCGTCCGCTCCCTCTCATCGGGAACAGCGATCAGTGACGTGTCACTGGTAGCCACGCCCCCTGACAGTTAGAATCACTCCCTAGGACACACTTAACCCCTTCCTAGCCCCCTACTGGTTAACCCATTCACTGACAGTCACATTTACACAGTAACCAGTGCATTTTTATAGCACTGATCGCTGTATAAATGTGAATGGTCCCAAAATAGCGCCAAAAATGTCCGATGTGTCTGCCATAATGTCGCAGTCATGGTAAAAATCCCAGATCGCCGCCATATGTAAAAAAAAAATAAAAATGCCATAAAACGACCCCTATTTTGTAGCCGCTATAACTTTTGCGCAAACCAATCAATATATGCTTATTGCGTTTTTTGTTTTTTTTACCAAAAATATGTAGAAGAATACGTATCGGCCTAAACTGTGAAAAAAAATGTGTTTTTTTTTATAGATTTTTTGGGGATATTTATTTATAGCAAAAAGTAAAAAATATTGCAATTTTTTCAAAATTGTCGCTCTATTTTTGTTTATAGTGCAAAAAATTTAACTGCAGAGGTGATCAAATACCACCAAAAGAAAGCTCTATTTGTGGGAAAAAAAGGACGTCAATTTTGTTTGGGAGCCACGTCGCACGACCGCGCAATTGTAAGTTAAATCGACGCAGTGCCGAATCGCAAAAAGTGTTTTGGTCTTTGGCCAGCCAAATGGTCCGGGGCTTAAGTGGTTAAGCCTCATACACACGATCGGACTTCCATCGGACTTTCTCGTGGATTTTTGTCCGAAGGGGAGTTGGCCGTGAACTTGGTATGCATACACACGGCAGAACTTTTTCAGCAACCATTCACCAAATCACGTGGTTTTTCAGCTCTTTACCGCCACCCTTAGGGCAACTTCTGCTATTGTTGTCTGATGTTAAGCATTGGTTCGGAGCATGCGTATTTGTACTTTGGACTTTAGTCCGATGGACTTGTGTACACATGATCGGATGATCCTCCATCAGACATTTGTTGTCGGAAAGTTTGAGAGCATGCACAGCGAACATTTGTCCGTTGAAAAACCGAAAACAATTGTCCGATGGAGCATACAGATGGTCGGATTGTCCGATAAAACACGTCCGTCGGACTGTTGTTGTCGAAAAGTCCGATCGTGTGTATGGGCCTTTAGATTGGTAAAACAACTTCAATAAAACAAGAACTCAGAAAAGAATAGCAAACAAATAGTTTTTTGAAAATTGTTTTTTTCTTGCCAATCACAGACTCTCTTCCACGTTTAGCACAGACTGCAAGCTCTTACTCAAGGTGCTGATCCCCCATAATCACACAAATCTGACACGGCACCTTGGCTGGATACTAGTTTGCCTACATCTGACTACTCTCATCCATCCAGGAGTAATGAGAGTGACTGGCAGATATAGTGATAAACCAAATGCACCTGGTCTCCTTTCGACAAACATTACAGAATCCAGACTCCAAACCCCATTGAAATCAATGGGAGCCGAATGTTTGATTTCAGTAATGGCCATTTTCTTTTTTTTTTTTAAATTCGCTTTATTAAAGTTTTCTGAGATACAAAACATGGCCATTGGAGCATACCCCGGCCTAACCTTGCACATTACCACGTGCACATCAAAGAAAGAAGAAAGAACACAAAAAAAAAAAAAAAAAGGGATGGGGGGGGGGGGGGGGGGGGAGAAAAAAAAAAAAAAGGGGGGGGACACCCCCAAAAACACAAGGGGACATAAAGAAAAAGAAAACAAAAAACAGATGACAACTTATCATCTCATCTTAACGCTAAATATATCTAACTAACATAACAGGGACACCTCTCGGGATACACAAGGTAGGATTACAACAGGAGTTGTTATTCCTTGCAGGACCACTACTCGTTCCTAGATGTCTGGGTTGGGCTTATCAGGAGCATGCAGGGGTAGGTGCTTTGAATTTGAGCTATGCTTACACCTAGTAATGGCCATTTTCTAAGCTAAAAGTCAAGGTATTGGTATTGGCAAAGAAGGGGCATGGGCTGTGGTCACTGACCTGGGGGACATGTACCAAATAAAAAATATTTTTTGAAAATTATTGTTTAATGAAGAGAGGTCATTTTCAGGTGACTTAAAGGGCAACATTAAAAATATGCAGTTTCTTTAAATAATATACCTGGGGATTCCTTAAGGCTTGTTATTGCTACACAAAACACCAGTTGCTTTTGCAAAAACTACCTATTTAAATTTTCTTTTTAGGGTGGAAATTAATCATATTGGGTTGCGGTATGTTAGCCAAGCAATTATGAAAACGTAATCTAAATGTAATTCATCTGATGCCAGAATGTGGTGTTGTTGTACCCAAGAATCAAAACATTCTGTAATTCCACATACAGCTTTAAGGTGACACAAAATGATATTCTTATTTTTCACAAATAATCCATATACACTTGTAGTACCCTACTCCTGTTGGGTAGACGCTATGTGTTAAATGTAGTTATCTGAACTGTAGTTCAGCTCAGAAAGAATTATGTAAATTACTGGCTCTGTTTCAGTCTAGCTGGGCTGCGCGTTTTCCACCTGACAGTAGGTGTCCCTATCATCACGGGTCAGGGTTGGAAATGCAGCAGGCTAGGTGAATTGGGTATTCCTTTCCCAGAAGTGGCTCAGGGGGTCAACCCACTGTGCATTCTGGGAGGG
Source organism: Rana muscosa (assembly GCA_029206835.1). Classification (NCBI taxonomy): domain Eukaryota; kingdom Metazoa; phylum Chordata; class Amphibia; order Anura; family Ranidae; genus Rana; species Rana muscosa. The sequence goes on from CM055118.1 coordinate 240,943,559, forward strand.
GGTACTTAAGAGGAAGAGACCGCTCTTTCGGGGTGCGTTGCCGGATCCTGACCTGAGGACCTTCCTGGCCTCAGGAATGTACGAGCCATTTTCGGCCTCGGGGCCTGCTGGCCCGAGGCTCTGCAACTGAGAAGTAGGCCCAAGAGTTGCTGGGGCCTACTAGTCCAGGGATGGTCCTACACGGTCTCTGTAGGTTTTCATGTTCTGACCGTGGAAAGACCCAACAACAACACCGCTCAACCTCTTTGCACAGGAAGATACGGGCTTAGTGCGGTGTGCCTCTCTCTTCCTGCGAGGAGCCAATGTTAATGCAGGTAAAGAAAGGGGTCTGTGCGCTACAGTAGTGATTATGCACTGCAATTGAATAAAAAAATCGAATGGCCAGCCAAAAATGGAACAATTTCTAAGTTAAAAAAAAGAAGTTTTGTAAACATTAATTGTCGGGTATTAATAGTGACAAAGCACCATAACCCCGCACATATATTCTTGCAGAGGAGAGTATCGACCATGGCCGAAAAAAATATTTTTGCTACCACCATCACAAAGCACCATAAAAATTGAACTTTGGATGTTGGTGCTGCCCAAACACTGTAACCCAACAGAAAAATCTCAGCAGAGCACAGAATGGACCCTTCTCTTTTTTATATCAAGAGCGTTTATTAAAGTTTTTTCACCAAAAATCGGTACAATAACAACTGAGGTACAGAGCAAGCCAATCAGAAGATCCACATATCAAAGAGACATTCCAATTTGCAAAAGTAGAGTCTGCATAAAGTACATCACTCAAAAAGCAAAATAGAGACAGAGATAGTGTATCGTGGCGCTACAACTTCAGTTCCCAAGAATAGGAATAGTCAGGAGGGGAAGAGAAGTGGGAGAAGGAGAGGGGAGATTTAAAAAAAAAGGGGGGGGGGTGCAGAAAATTTGGGGGGGGGGTATTGGGGGTGAGGGAAGGCAATAGGAGAGTGTCAGCCATAAGGACCTGGGCCCGAGGTTGATCTGCCAGGAAACGTAACATTCTGTCACACTGTAAGGCCTTGCACATCTATCCAGCTATTCCACACCTTATCAAATTTAGCTGGCCAATTTCTACTCAGGTAAGTAAGTTTATAAAGCAGGAGGGCTTGACTGACTGCCTCTTCCCCTTGTGGCGTAATACGCAGCAAAGAATATAGATGGACCCTTCTCTAACAAACATGCACCATATCTGCAACTGTCACAAAGCTGTGAAAAATTGGGTTTTGTGTGTTGGTGGTACTCAAACGCCATAACCCAAAAGAAAAATTTATTTGAAGCAAGGGATTAACTCTGCTTTAATAAATATTCACCTTATTTGCAACTGTAGCACAACTGCGAGAAAATTGTGGCTTTGGGTGGTGGCGGTGCCAAGACACCATATCCCAAGGGCAGACAACAGATTGGTGTCATTGTTGCTCACCATCCTAAGGTTATCGTCTGGTTAACCACTTCTGGGCCTGCTCCTGCAGAGCTAAAAATAATTTCTACCCTAGTGTGGTTCCTATCCACTAGGCATACCAGCTGCAGCAGTGGGTGAAATCTTTTAACCTGAGCCATGGGCAATTGAACGCTTGGGTGGGACTGGTGGATCAGAGGAAGACTCAGTAGAAGAAGGCATTAAGAAGGAAGAGGAGGGGTGGAGGGGACAGCTCTGGCATCATCAGCACCAGCTGTAAGGATGCAAGGTCACCGAACAAGCTCCAGCCACCCAGAGTAGGGATTGTTTAAAACATGTCAATTTATTTTACAATGATCACCAGGACCCATTAAGAGGACAATTCTACCTAGTGGGAACATAGCAAAAAAAAAAAAAAAAAAACTTGAAAGGGGTTCTAATCCTTCCATACATTATCCAATACTAAAAAAAATGGAAACTCCTCACAGCTGGTAAATCTTCGAGGTCTGGGATCAGCCTCAGCATGGTACTAAGTAGAGCTCAAGTTTAACCCCAACACATCGTGATCACCAATCTAGTCTACACCAAATATAAACATATTATTATTATTATACAGGATTTATATAGCGCCAACAGTTTGCACAGCGCTTAACAAAAAGATATTACCTATGAATGGTCCAGATACTCTACCTTTAACCCCTTCCATACCGGGCCATTGTAAAATGACGCCGGCAGGAACCCTCTCTCCCTCCGGGGGGACGTCATATGACGTCCTGGGTTTGAGGGGTGATTCCTGAATGATGCCTGCAGCTAGAGGCATCATTCAGATATCCTTGTTTTCAGCCGGCGATCCTGCGCACCATAAGAACGATCATAGCGGTGGTTCCGCCGCTTGATCGTTCTTATAGGCGGCGGGAGGGGACAACCCCCCTCCCGCCGCCGTCCGGTGCTTCTCCGGGCTCTCCCGTGCCATCGGGGACCCGGAGAGAATCATCCGGCGCTGGTGGTGGGTCACGTGACGAGCATAAAAATGACTGGTGACCAGATGGTCACCAGTCATCTCTATGACCGTTGGAGGCCCGGGCGCGATGTGATGACGTCACACCCGGGTCCTCAAATGTAAACAAAGACGCCATTGCGGCTAGTAAGCATGAGATCAGTGAATTTTTTTCACGATCTCATGCTTTCCAGCCTGGAGGAGAGATGTGGGTCTTATTGACCCCGCATCTCTCCATAAAGAGGACCTGTCACACACCATTCCTATTACAAGGGATGTTTACATTCCTTGTAATACAGATAAAAGTGATCAAAAAAAAAAAGTGTTAAAGAAAAAAAGGAAAAATAAAAAAAATAAGTAAAATAAAAAAAACGCCCGTCCCCAATAGCTCGCGCTTAGAAGCGAACGCACACGTAAGTCCCGCCCGCATATGTAAACGCCGTTCAAACCACATATGTGAGGTATGGCCGCGTGCGATACAGTGCGTGCAACAATTCTAGCACTAGACCTCCTCTGTAACTCTAACCTGGTAACCTGTAAAATTTTTCAAAGCGTCGCCTATGGAGATTTTTAAGTACCGAAGTTTGGCACCATTCCATGAGTGTGCGCAATTTTAAAGCGTGACATGTTAGGTATCTTTTTACTCGGCGTAACAAGCTTTCATATTTTACAAAAAAATTGGGCTAACTTTACTGTTTTGTTATTTTTTAATTCATGAAACAATTTTTTTCCCCAAAAAAAGGCGTTTGAAAAATTATTGCGCAAATACCGTGCAAGATAAAAAGTTGCAACGACCGTCATTTTATTCCCTAGGGTGTCTGCTAAAAAAAACGTTTATAATGTTTGGGGGTTCTGAGTAATTTTCGAGCAAAAGAATGATGATTTGTACATGTAGGAGAGAAGTGCCAGAATAGGCCCGGTATGGAAGTGGTATAAAAAGCCCTGTATGGAAAGGGTTAAAATGCCATACTTCCATTAGTCAAGGCTTCCGTTCACTTAAGCCGTGTATGTACGATCGGTTTATGGGCCCCATCAGTCTTTTTTCCATCGGTGAGAAAAAATAGAACATGTTTTAAATTTATCCGATGGGAAAAAAAACGATAGCAAAATCCGATCGTCTGTGTGGAAATACATCGGATAAAAAACCCACGCATGCTCAGAATCAAGAATCAAGTCGACGCATGCTCAGAAGCATTGAACTTAATTTTTCTCGGCTCATCGGAGTGTTTTACGTCACCGCGTTTGAAACGGTCAGTTTTTGGACTGATGGTGTGTGGGCAAGACTTATGGAAGACAGTTTCATCGGATTTCCGATGGAAAAATCCATCGGATTAGAATCCATAGGATATCCGATCGTGTGTACAGGGTTTAAGGATCAAGTGGCCTCCATGCTTTCTCTATAACAATGCAATGCAATCTAATCTGTGGAATGGGGAACTAAATATTCAGGTGAACTCTGCTTCATATTCAGCATTCACACCTCAATTTCCAGATCTGTGAGATTTTACACCTAGACCTTTGCTTTTGAGGTGTTTATGAAGCATTTTAGAAGGTTCTGGAAATCAGTGTTTGGATTTTGAACTAAAATATATGAAGCTCATTTCAGTATTTTGTTGCCTTTGCGGTTTATCTTTTTACTTTGTTTTTTTGCAGAGGCAGCACATCCAATTCTGTTTTTATTGCTCTATGTAAGTCAGAGGGAATGCAAACAAAAGCAACTCAGAGTCAGAAGCCAGGCCATTTACCTAAAAATATACTACATTTGATTTGCTTTTGCAACTAATGGTCACACACACAAACCCTATTACTTTCTATACGCTACAAATCCTACAACTGCAATTTACCATTACCACAGTGTAACTTGAAAATGACAGGTAATTCTGTAGCACGCTATAATATAAGAGTATTCCCAAATGTCTCCCTTTTAAATCTTTTACAGGAATACTGCCGCTCATGTATTTAGTGTATTTGTCTTTTCAGATTTAGGCAGCCTGTGTAAATGTAGCTTTTCGTTTTCTACAACTGTTATCTCAATGATTGCTGACATAAGCAATGAAAGCTTCGTCATCTGCTGAGAACCAGTAAAAAAGGAATTCAGACTTGACATTCTGAAATACGGCTTAAAAATATTGAAACCTGCAACATATTTAACCGTATGAAAGTTAACAACCCATTGTGGAATTAAGCTCTCACAAAAAATAAACAGTATTTTTAAAATAGTTCTTGATTTACGATGGCCTCTTATAAAAGTATCTGAAAAAGAAACGGTCTGTGTTGCTCACAGAAACTAACCAGATACTTTAATCATCAAACTTGCAGAGGTAAGATAATCAGAATCTAGTTGATTGATATAATTCACAATTTACCATGGGTTTTATTAAGGCCAATAAATATAGAGCACTAAGTCAAGTCAAGTGATGGCTGGAGATCCCATAGTGCGCTATGGGTGCCAACGGAATTTAGATGAACTGGTTAGGGGTTCAACAACCCTTAACAATCTAGAGATGAGCATGCCAGCTCAAAGCAGTTTGCAAAATATTCACAAACGTACTCCTTTCTTCTCCAGTGAATCCAACTAAAGTGCCATATATGTTTTTTGTATCTAATTGGAGAAAACGAAAGACTCTAGTCTTTGCTATAGACAAGGCAGATGCTTTAAATTCAGTTGCTTGACATACGTTGTCTGGTACTCATGGGGACTTTGTCAGGCCCAATGATACTATCAAACAGTGGTCCAGTTAGTCACATTGACTGAAACCACCTATCCAGCTTTAGGTCTACTTGTGGCACCATTCCTAATCTTTTCTAAAGGAATGCAAGATGGCGGTTGTATGCACTGGACTACAGATCCCAGAATGCATTGGAAGCATGGCTGGTGTTTCTTATTTAAGTTTTGTGACACCCAGGTAATCATCTTGCAAACACCAAGGACAAGGAACTCGTTAGAGGATCAGAAAACTGTGTACAAAGTGTTTACTAATTACAGAATCTGGGTCATGGGTCCCTTTGGACCTCAGACATCTGGCAGGCTCTAATTAAACAGCATAGAGCCAAGACATAAGAGAATGTGCCGATAGTAGGTGAATGGCCGGGTGTCACGTGTAACTCTTTCTTTTCCAAAATTATTTTTAGTTTTTGTACCAGATATACTTCTAGAGAGAACAGAAATGATGTGCCTTTGTCAAACTGACCACTGCTAATGTACCCTCCATGGTGGCTACATGGTCTTGATTTGCATACGTTACTAGGAAATTGCCATTACTGCAAACGTATTTAAATATTTTACAGGAAACAGATGTTGCTGATTACTTTCTTAAAAACAGAACTCCTGCAAAATCACACTATGTACACTTAAAAATGTTTTCAGGCACTGGGAGCTCAAGGATGTAGTGCACCTGTGCCCAGATTATCGATCATAAAGTAAGCATGAACGGCAGGCTCTACCACCTCTTTAAAAAGTGATCCACTTCCTGAATGACATTTTTTTATTTCCCAGTAAGGTTTTTACATCAAACTACTGTGCCACAACCGTGCAGTCCCATTGATTCCAGTGGGGGAGCTTGACAGGTGATTCTGCCTGTCAGACTTTACATGCCATGTTAACATTGCCACACCGCAAAGCATTGTTTTCACAGTAATCTAAACAGACCTAAGTGGTGCCGTGTCCATTTGTAGGCAGGTGCCTAAATTGTGTGTGTATATGCTACCTCACTTTGCCATTTATTAACATTGTGTAACATGTTTACTGCTGCTGAACTGTGTAGTATGAATTTATTGCAGTTGGTGCCTCCTGATTAGCAAAGGGTTAATGGTTCTGCCTAATCTCCCGGGTGTTTATAAGAACGCCCCCCTGCTGGTGAATTATAAATACAAGGGGAGGCATCCTTTAGAGTAGTCGCTCCATGTATCTGAACAAGTAAGAGGGATTGTGCTGCCATGTAATTAAAGTCTGCTCAGCCCTTGGTGGAACCTGGTCAGGGTTCCAGAACATGGACTTTATGCTCATTTAAAATGGACTTTTTAAAATGCTAACGGTACAACCTATTATTGGGCTAGAAGCACCAGGGCTAGAGTGATGTACTAAAGGCTGGATAATATCTATGGAAACTGTAATGTAACTTGAAGCTGTAATAGAGAAGTGCCTGCAGTAAAGTGAGTTTCGTTGCGACAATGGCCCGCTCTGAAGGTTATTCAAGAGTACAGCAAAGGAGTCCATGCACAGTGTTTCACACAACATGGTCACACTGCGGGGGAAGCATTACAAGTAGAAGATGTTGTACAGGTATCCCATAGGGTTAACCCTTTCAGGGTCATGTCACACTTGACAGTGACTACTATACAAGTGTCTATTACAGGATAGCAGCCAGCTGACCAGGAAGTGAGGTGACTTGGTGTAGATGATGGAGGTCCCCAATAGCAAAGTAGCTCATGTGCTTGGGTTCCTTTCTAACAATCAGTACACCAGCTTGGGTCCAATTGCAGTATGAGCATCCTGGGGACTCGGCCTGAGTGTTAGATGGAGTAAGGCCTCAGGTAGTTGAAGCATGGAGAGAGCATAACTAGGCTTCCTAGAGAGTAAGCAACACAACGCTCAAGTGAGGGAGAATACATAAGTTAAATTATGAGTGGATCAGAGTGCATTGATATGGTCACAGGGACTAGTGACATATAGTGGCTGGTGGAGACCGGTGCATGCTATACGCCACCAGCTTGGAAATGCTATTCAAGAAGGGAAGTGCATCAAACACCTGATGCCTATAGTGTTAAGCCAGAGAAGTGAACTAAGCAACTGAACCCAAGAGTCAAGTTTAATACCAGTTAGGGAAAATTGGTGCTCATAATGAAGAGTGCTGCCTTTATGCCATGCCCTGTGTTCAGGCAACTACTTTCTTGCGTCTCCACATGAACCTTCTTACAAACCTGTAGGTGGGTGGCCAGAGGTTCATAAAAACATGGATCAGCCGCCGGTTATAACCCCCCCCCCCTTCCTAGCTGCCTTTATAAACGTATCCCTAAAAGAGCTTTAAAACAAACCATCACTGACCTCTCTAGCTGCACGTACTGTGGAGAAGTTTATGCTACAAAAACTTTCGAAACAGAGACTAACAAGTCAGATTAAGTTGGTCTCTAACTACATAAATCTTCTGCTGTTTGTCTACATTAGAAGGCTGGTCAGCTGCCTATTCAAAAATAAGGGGAGAAGAGCTATCATTTAACTGCCACTATGAACTCTCAGACTGAATTTCTCCATAGTGCCTTCAGCTACAGAGGGCTTGTTTTGAAACTCTCTTGCTGATTATTATGAATATGTGAATACATAATATCCATAGTCTGGGCACAGGTGCATTTAAGCAGGGGAAGGAGTCTGTGAAATGCACAAGTGTTTAGAGAATAATTTTTTTTTTAGCCCTTAGGCAACATGGGCATTGGCAACACAGAAGCATAGTTATCAGTGCTGATACCTTGCATAGCTGAAGTCCTGAGGCTATAAATCACCTTGGACATTATTTGCAATTTCTCCCCATCTTCTTCTATAATCCAAAGGTATAACAGTGGTTGTGTGACTGATCACATACAGCCCATATACAATATAATGAAACCTTGCTGTAGAAACCCAATTGCCTCCGGCTCTAACCACAAATTTTTATTCAGCCATAAAAGCAAGGCTCTATGAGTAAGTCCATGAGGGTGAAACATGTCAGAGAAGGGGTCTCGAGGCAGGAATGAGCTGTGTTGCTTTTATGGTTGAATATAATTTTAGTGAGCCAAGTAATGTCATTGGTGTCCAGCTTCTCCTTTTCTTTTTTTTCTTACTTCTATTTAAGGTTGGGAGTGTAGGTGATCACTTTTTTTAACGCCTGGATTGTAGACAACAAAAAACAACAAACATTTTCTGCTACTAATTGGTGTGCGGACCACTGCTGACTTTTGAGGACATGATAGATCTTTTCAGATATCCAGTTAGCCTCCCAAATTAGGCATCATAAGTCATTAGAGGAAATCTACTGCTGATTAGGCTGCTTGTGTGTGCAACTTTGGATCCTTATCTTACCCTTCTGATTAATTCTGTGCCCGCAAATTCTGCTCCAGTGATTGGGCAATCCAATATTTTCTCTGAACCTACACCTTCTGCTGCATTTGTGATTCTGGAAAGAACAGTCCCCCTAATTGATATAAACAACGAGAAACAGCAAAACAAAAGATCAAAAGACATTCACACATATATACATAATCTCATGCCTTTGAATTAGCTACACAGCAGGGGTGATGGAGGCTAAATTTGTTTGCCTTGAGGCAGCCAAAGACACGCCAAGTCTGCTGCTCAGCAGACTGCGGATTGACAGGACTCATTCCTTGACTTGGCATGTCTACTTCCTCAGTAGCAATGATGCCAACATTCCTGAAGGGAAGTTTGGGGAAATGTAGGGCACAAAATTCACCTTGCCAAAGATTCCTGCATCTGCACACAAGAGATCAATCTTCCACAGATCATTCGTCTTCAGTCCCAAACCCAGGACAGCTCAGGCAAATTCTGGTCTGTGGGTAATTTCTACATGCTTTGGAGTAAGGTCTACTGTAGTTGAATGAAGCATTCAAGGTTAAATTAATGAGAGGCTGCAACTGAGTTAAACAAAATATATAGCAGTGTTGTATAAGCCCTTTCTGCTGAAAAAAAAAGTATGTTTTTGTGCTGCCTAGTACAAAGTTTCAGTTAGAGAGTCTGAAGGCAAACAGCCTCAGCTTTAGAAGTTCTATAGCACTTTGTGACCTCTGTCTCATGAGTACAGTCTGTACTAAATGTTTATTTAAAAAAAAGTACAAACATCTATTTACTTATATACGCATAGGCAAAAACACAGTTTTGAATAGTTGCAAACCACAGGCAAAGAATTTCCAGCACAAAGGGTCAACCCAGAAACATCTATAGAGCAAAATTGTTTAGCATCCCACATTGCTCTAACATGTTTTTAGATACTCATGTACCACCACCGTGGGCTCTGTCTGGCTGCAGCTGCTTGAATACGAGGTGTGCCCAGAAAGTAATGAGAATAATATTTTAAAAATTGCACCTTGTGAGTGTACACAATGCTCCCAGCAACTTTTTCATTCTGTATAGTGTAGCGGCCTCCTCACTCCCCTCTTTCTCTCGTCTCGTCTTTCTCTTGTCTAGGGGTATCTTAGAGGGGAGGGAGCGGGGACACCACGCCTGGCTTCCACCACAGGTGTCAGTGCGGTATAAGCAACGTTCTTGTATTACCTTTGGGTCAGTGCTGTGCACCTGGATCCTCCCTCCAAGAGTCACCTTGAACAATGTCTGTCAGGAAATGAGCTCCACACCATTAAAGTTCAACACTCCTTTATTCTTCTGCGAATGAACACAATCAGTTGAACTCCCTTGATAGAAACAGAACAGGAAAGGAGGTGTGGATGCGAATAGGCCCAGACACAATGTAGTTCTCCACTTTCCTTCCTGAAAGTGGGTTGCGGTCTCCGCACGAGGGGGAATTTCCCTCCAGGCCATCTCCGATGAGAGACTCACTTGTCACCGGCAATATGCTGCACCGGGTCTTCAAATGAGGAGCTCCCCCCGGTCCATTGCGCCTTCCGGATTCGGGTACCCACTTCCGGGGTTCCCTAGGATCTTCTTTCCTCGCGGAACTCAGTGTTGGGCGCTGAGCTCCGGACCTCCATCCGAGTACCTCACCCCAGGCTAAAGGTGCCTGGGATGGAACACGACCTCCGATGGTCCTCTAGGCCTAGGCCACCCAGAGGACCGACACGAACCACCGTCCACAAGCTGAAGGTGCCTGCGACTCGAACCCGTGACAAAGATGGCCGGCCCCTTTATACCCTCTCCCAGCAAGCACGGCGGGCTCCCCGCCCCACCATACCGCTGCCGAGGGAGGACAAAAAGGAGGCACAGCACACAGCAATGATTCAACCCCAGCCCAGGGCGACAGCGCCACCCACCGGGCTGCAGGGAATTACACATCACTAATGTCTCTGCCAAGTTCAAATTTACACCCGGGAAAGAACATACCCGCTACAATAGCATCCCTGGAAGTCTTCATGTAGAATGGTGTTCAGAGCCTGGAAAGTTTGACTTTTCATTTGCTCGTTCAAGCTTTTTTGGGATCAGGTGATATGGGTGTGTGCCATTCTGAACTTTGTTTCTTTGTCTCGGGATCAAACTCAAACACCCAGGATTCATCTCCCGTGATCACGCGACTCAAAAAATCAGGCTCTCTTTCCAAACTAGCCAACAGGTCTTGGCAAATGAGTTGACGGTGTTCCTTCTGATGATCAGGTGACAAGTTTTTGGAACAAGTTTTGAACACACTTCCCATGTTCAAATCCTGAGTCACGATTTCTTAAACAATTAACTTGGTAATTCCCGTTTCCTCTGCATTCATTCTGATAGTGAGCTGTTGGTTCATGGTTTATAACAGACCTCACTGCATCCACATTATGTTCCGTTTTTGACAAAGAGGGGCGTCCTGATTGTTGTTTGTCTTCAAGACCTTCACCTTCTTCTTCCTTGAAGGCCTTGTGCCATTGGTACATTTGTGCAGATGATAGCACAGCTTCTCCATAAGCTTTCCTCACCATTTCCAAAGTTTCTGGAGCACTTTTACCCAATTTCATACAAAATTTTATTGCGTATCGCTGTTCCAAACTCTCTTGCATTTTTTTTAACATGAGGCACTTGAACAGGGTGTTACAAAAAAGAATACCTCGACTCTGACAGGGCTGGAATGCAACTGATCAGTGTTCAAACGTACGATATACCTGACACCCCACTCCAAGTGACTCACAGAGCCCTTCTGGAGTGTAGGAACTTCATTCTCATTATATTCTGGACATACCTCATAGAGCCATGGTTGGTAGGGAGTAGGGTCATGTGGCTTCTGTAAAATTATTAATGGGTTTGTCTGAGCAGACTTGAGTTGTGGTAAGTGAGCTGTAACTGTAATACGAAAGAGCAGTGGGTATTGCTGAAAGGAGGTGGTATGAAGTGAAGTTTTTTTTTTAATGATTAGCACAGACCTATAATTCTACCATGCTACCCTTACCACCCCACCTCCATTGGCTACAGACTGCAGCATGCATTGAGCCTCACTGCAGGCTTGATCTGACTTCTGACAGAAGTCGGCCTGGTGTTCTAGGTTCCAGCACTCCTTGTCCATGCCTCAATAATTTGCAGCAGCAATAGCACATCTGCTTCAACCCTCACATGTTTTAAATAATCTAGAAAAAGGGTCAAGGCTTCCCCTTTAAAGATTTGACAGTGCCAATTCTCCCACTACCACCTGCAGCTGCACTCCCACTGGGACGGTGCCCGGAAACTGAGGATACCACCCACCACATAAAGAATGGGGTAGAGGAAAAGACAATGGCCTCCAGTGTGTTATCACATGGAAAGGTACGCTAAATCATAGTATATGTACTGGCAGCTTTAAAAGCCATTGTACCTAAATGACATACATTTCAGAAATGGGTTCAATTCAACAGCATGGGTGAAGAGGTTATCTGTAAATAAGAGATTTAGAATGAACATAGAAGCAGATAAGTGTTTCTTGTCCAGGAGCTTCACAGATAACAAAATACCCCAAGTCATTTTGCTGCATGCTGCTGCTTAACATAGCATTTATCACAGGGCAATAGTTTGCACAGAAAATAAATGTGTAATTTCGTATCTTCTTGACTAAGGCTGGCCATACATTATACACATTTCTTGTACAATTTTTCTTTAGATTTATCACCAAATCCATAGAATATGATGTCAAACTTAAACACTTAAAATTTTTATGCAATCAGGCAGGCCCCTGCACTACATAGTTAAAGGTAAATCTAAAGGAAATTGAAGAAGAAAATTGTATAATATATGGCCAACTTAGGGGTAGCATAGATGTACCCAGCTACATCCCTTTACACTGCCAGGTCATCCCAACCCTACCCATTAAATCACCTATAAATAAACACACGTTATGTGGAGTTAAATCCCCATAGTAAACTTTTATTACAATTTAACAAGAAGACAAAAATTTTATAACTTTATAGAAACTTAAAGTAATAGGCTATTTTTGTAACCCCTTTCCACCTGTCCTGGCTTCCCATTTAAAGGTTCTTAACGTCCAGGGGGGCGAGAAGGATTGGCAATCATGTGACCACTGTGATTGGCTGTCACAGGGGTCACATGATCGGAAGCCAGTCCTGCCGCTACCAATGTTTTCTTGGGATCAAGTGCCATTTTTGGCAGCTCTGTCTTTGTGCTGGAAACGCGCTCCCAGCACATAAACATTGCCCATAGAGCAACGCATATGTGGGGTGTTTAGGTGTTAAAGCCCAGCTTTTTGCCACCACACATATAGATTACTGGGGCATAAGAAGGTTAAAAAAAGACATTATTACTTACCTGCTCTGTGCTACTGTATTGCACAGAAGAGCCACTTTCCTCGTTTTCTGTAGCAGGATGTATACATTGTACAGATGTGCCACTGCAAAGGCAGGTTCAGAGCATTCCCCAGGCATGTTATTTCCAGGCATTGCAGAAAATAAATTTACAAAGAGAAAGCAGACTTTGTATAACTACAAATTGATTAAAATTGTTTTACTTTATTTGACATTCACATTAAAAACAACATTAGGATATATAGATAATAAACATTATACAAAATTAGCTGGTATAACTTCCAACCCCTTATGAAATCTGGGCCACCCGACTGTCTCAAGAGATAGTAGCACTATACTGTGCCCTTGGGCACTCAATGGACGGGAGTGGGTAGGTCCAGCTCTGAATCTAGCTCAACAGGTTTCGCGTCTAACGCGCTTCTTCAGGAACTTATTAAAATAATAGAAATAGGTAAAAATAGCAAGACACGGTAAATACCAACAGAGATAGCATAAAAAAAATCCAAAAGCCATGCGATAATTACAGGAATTGTGCATTGAGTTAATATATGTAATGATAATATTCACTATATGAATGTTGGCTTCTGCCATACACTGGAGTGTTTGGCTTCCAATTTTGTGGGCAGCCAGGCTGTAGCCAGCCTGAGTTCTTATTGCTATCTGGAATTGTTGAGTTTTCCCTTAAATTGTATGTAAACCCACTCTCAGCCTTTCTAAACTCCTGCCATAGTGCTGATCTATAAGGATATAGATGCCTCCTGCATGTATCTTTACCTGTCAAATGTCTCCCCTCTGTCTGTTATGAGACCTGAAAAATTGCAAATTCTGTGGGTGGGTCTGTTGTCTGGAGCTTGGTGGGTGGAGTCGTGATGTCAGTAGACTCCCCGCCCACCTCTACACTCCCCTTGGCTAGACTGCACAGAGCTGGATTAACTCTTTGTGGCAAGACTGGGCACAGATGACATGAAATCCTATACTGTACAAGTTGCAACCCTTAATTAACCCCTTGCCGACCAGCGCACAATGATTTACGTCGGCCCAATGGCATGGCTGGGCAAATGGGTGTTTTTATAGCACTGATCGCTGTATAAATGACAATGGTCCCAAAATAGTGTCAAAAGTGTCCCATGTGTCCGCCATAATGTAGCAGTCATGATAAAAATCGCAGATCGCCGCCATTACTAATAAATAAAAATTAATAATAAAAATGCCATAATTCTCTTCCCTATCTTGTAGGCGCTATAACTTTTGCGCAAACCAATCAATATACGATTATTGTGATTTTTTTTTTACCAAAAATATGTAGAAGAATACATATCGGCCTAAACTGAGAAAGAAATTTGTTTTTTTTTTATATATTTTTTGGGGATAATTATTATAGCAAAAAGTAAAAAATATTGCTTTTTTTTTCAAAATTGTTGCTCTTTTTTTGTTTATAGCGCAAAAAATAGAAACTGCAGAGGTGATCAAATACCACCAAAAGAAAGCTTTATTTGTGGGAAGAAAAGGACATCAATTTTGTTTGGGTGTAATGTCCTATGACCGCGCAATTGTCAGTTAAAGCGACGCAGTGCCGTATTGCAAAAAGTGCTCTGGTCAGGAAGGGGGTAAATTCTTCCGGGGCTGAAGTGGTTAAAAAAAAAAATTGGGTTTACATCCACTTTAAGCCTAGGGCATTGTTTAGTTCTACCTGGTGAGTGTTCTCTAGAACAACCTTTTTCAACCCGGGTCCCCAGGCACCCTGGGATGCCTTGAGGTTTCTTCAGGGCTGCCTTGGCAAAATACCTAAAAATTTATCAAAAATTGTATACAAGCCAGCAGGTGGATCAAGCCTGCCTTTTAGTTACACAAAGTCTTTCTAGACACTGGCATCCTAAAAACGAATTACTTTAGTTAATAAGGAGGATGTCTGTTGCCACAAAAGCATTCTTGTTTGACCCTCCTGTGCCCCCCTCCCTCAGCACTGGGGTGACATTAGCTGACCGATGGAGAGAAATTGAGGGAGAAGAGAAACATTGGAATACTAGTCAGTACCATTGTGCAAAAGTGTATTTCCTTTGGAAGAATAAATCACCTCTAAAGTTGGGTGTCCTACGTGTGGATGTTGCTGCATTATGTAAAGCTACTAAGCCTCGTACACACGATCGGATTATCCAACGGGAATTGTGTGATGACAGGCTGTTGTCGGAAAATCCAACCGCTTGTATGCTCCATCGGACAATTGTTGTTGGATTTCCCACGGACAAATGTGGGATAGCATGCTTTAAAATTGTCTGCCAACAATTGTGTGTTATCGGATTTTCCGATCGTGTGTACACAAGTCTGTCGGACAAAACTCCAAAGTACAAACACACATGCTCTGAATGAATGCTCACCATAACACAACATTAGCAGAAGTTGCCCAAAGGGTGGCGCTAAAGAGCTGAAAAAGCACGTAGTTTCATGTTTGTTGGCCGACAATTCTTTGCTGTTCGTATGCAATACAAGTTCCTGGCCAACGCCCTTCGGACAAAAGTCCTACACTTTGTCCGATGAAAATCCGATTGTGTGTACCAGGCTTTAGAATTGTATTTTTACATTTTAGAATGGGGTGCCTCGAGACTGTCCATAATTTAAAAGGGTGCCTCGACTGAAAAAAGGTTGAGAAACACTGCTTTAGCACATAGAGCAGAAATTGTTATTTAAATGGTCAGGCCAATCCAAACACGTCTAGATGGGGTACTGTGGCACTGGTAATGGGAACTACTGGGTCACCCAAGACCAACGCTGTATCCTGGCCTAGGCCAACAAGGCCCAGCCCTAGGGCAGCACTTTGCAGGGGGGCAGCACGGAAAGAGTCCCCACCGGCTTGAACTACACTGCTTCTAATTATCTTATCATCCTGGACCACAAACCTTCCTCACTGTGCTATATGCTTTCTGCTGCACCATTGGCATGGTTATATCTTCCTAGTCCTCACTCCTCTCCATAAAATTATCAGAAATTTGTGCTTAAAGTAGAACTATAGGCAGCACTTTTTTCTTTCATTTTGGATAGAGTAAGGGAGGGTTATAGCCCCTGTCAGTTTATTTTTTACCATCCCTTTCCCATTGCAGAGATTTCCCTTCACTTCCTGCCCCATAGCCAAACAGGAAGTGAGAGGAAATCTATGCAAATTAAGGGAATCCAATGCCCCCCAGGCCCTCAGAACTAGTGTCCCCACTCGAAAATGTCAGGGTGGGTCATAAACAGAAAGGGGTGTGGCCTTGGCAGGAAGGGGTGGGTCATATTTAAATTAGGGGTGCACGAGTTTAGTCAGGCCTAGGGCAGCACAAAACCTAAATACACTACTGCCCAAGACTCAACAGAGCCAATATACTGCAAGTTCTGCTTGTGCTATAATGGGGTGTGTATGAATGGGGAGCTTAGTGCTAACAGCTGCTTTCAGGGTTACTGACAAAGTTGTCAATTTTAATTTGGTGCTAGGGTGTCTTTTATATTTTTGTGAAATTTTTAACATTTTGTAAGACTCCTTTCACACAGGTGGAGTCCGCCACTGGATCTGCCTGCTCAGCAGAGGATCTCTGCTGACACAGCCCATTGTCCTCTATGGGATGTTGGATGGAAATGGACCGCCTGTCCGTTTCCTTCTGACTGTCATCCGATCCGACCAGTCAGACGGATGGAGAACAGATCTGTTTTTAGTGGATCGGATTTTGACAGGTGTCATGTCCGTTGACATCCGCTGCTCCATAGAGAGCAATAGTTGGTCCGATTGTGAAAAACTGACAGGCGGACCTGAATGGTCCGTCCGTGTGAAAGGGGCCTAGCAAAGTATTTTGTCAATGCTACATAGTCCTGTGAAGTCACCACTCTTTTTGGGTCTTCTTTAGCCCATTGGTTTTGTATTAGGGTGACCACATTTCCAAACTACCATTCAGGGACACCCTCCCTTCCCAAAAATCAGCTTGTGCTGTAACGAATCACAGTACAGTGATTGGACACAAGAGGCGGGATTTATGATTTCTCCAATCACAAGCAGGGGGTGGGGATTGTGCTCCTCCAGGCATTACGGGCCAAGACAAGTACTGTCAGTGAGTAAAGCGGTGATGTGGCGGCCTTTTTTGGGGGCATCAGATTGGCCCGGGGGGGGGGGGGGGGTGTCTGTGTCAGTTTCATTCCGGGACACTGTATTGTCCTGGAATGAATGTGCCCGGGACAGACCTGCAAAATTTGGGACTGTCCCGACAATCCGGGACACGTGGTCACCCTATTTTGTATGTGTTATTCCAATCTGGCTGGAAATGTTGAGATGCACTTTAAAGTGAACCTGTCATTAGGCAAAGCTGACATAGACACCACATTGTTCCTGCTATGTCAGTAATGTATGTTTATTTTGCATTGAGATGTCACAACAGTTCACACAGCTCCCCGGCCAGCCAGCTTTACTCCCTATTTCACTTGAACTAGTAGAGGAAGTGAGTGTATTCACAGCTGACCTGCCAACCATTCACTAGCACAATTAATGACCAGAGCCCAGACAGTGGAATCCCAGGCATGCCTCTCCCTCACTGAGCACCACAGTCACTACTCTGTTATTTCAGTGGTGTTAAACTTGTTAACCCAGTCATTGCTGGAGGCCCTAGCACACGTGGATTGACAGATGGCAGCAGGTCGCACAGATAAATGCATCCAGCCTTGATAAATTCCCGCAGACAGACCCAATCTGTCACAGTGACCCGATACCCTGCAATTAGCAATAAATATTAGTTCCAGCCCAGTGCCCATCACTAAATGCCGCCCAGTAACTGCTGCAATAGGTGACTTTTCCTTAATCCTAATTACATTGCTAAGTTATAGCTTATAGAAAAGTGCTTTAAGGTTATGTACATGACAGGTTTATTCTGCAGTTACAATGCATTGTGTTTGCATTGCTCTAATTGAGAAAATACACTCAATAAAGTTGAACGCGGATCGCTTAATGCAGATGGGACTAGGCTGTGTATTGGCACCCTTATGCTAATAAATGCTAATAAATTCATAATTATTCTACTTGTGTACATTATTGTGTAACACACCGTCTTATGTGTCTGCACAGCATTATTGCAGCTAGTGGTTATGGATTGAGGGTTCAGTGGCTGCACTGGTGACGAGGCCATATTCTTGTGCTTGACTGTCACAGGTAGAAACTAGGCCAGGGCTACACCTGCAATTTAAAGTGGTTGTATACTAAGGTGACCAGATTTTTTAAATGAAATCCGGGGACATATTTATTTTTTACTAGTAATGGCAGAAATCAGCGACTCTCTGCCCATCGCCGCCGCCCGCCTCACAGCCTGTCAAGTCTTACTCTCCGGGCCCCGGCTACTACTGGGTGGGGAGCGGAGGAAGATCACTCGGCCAGGGAAGGCAAGGAGATAGACAGGCGGCTGGCCGGGACTTGAGCCAAGGCAGAAGAACATGCGAGCGGAGCTGAATGGGCATGCACCCGAAACTGAAGAAATATTCCCTCCGCTCTGACCAGCACATGATCATCAGAAAGGGGCACAGATAATGGAAAAAATACACCCCCCCCCCCCTCCTAAGCTAGTAGGAGTGGCAAAGCGGGGGTGTGTAATTCAGACTTTTTTAATTCTGCACTGCTTGTCTTTGAAATTGTCCTAGCCCCGTTCTAATCCAATCCGGGGACAAAACCGGGGACAGACTTGGTCTGGGGACAGTGTCCTCAATCCAGGGACTGTCCCCTAAAACCAGGGATGTCTGGTCACCCTATTGTATACCCAGGGCCGTCAGAACAGGAGAGGCAAACCAAGCAACTGCTTGGGGCCCCAAGCTGGCCTGGGGCCCCAGCAGAGCGGCCCCCCTCCCGCGATCGGCGCCCCCCCCTCCCATTCAGGCGGGGGGAGACCATCGGCACACCTGTCACTGTGAGACAGCAGCAGCATTGCTTTTAAATAAGTGCACTGTGCCTGCGGTCTGTGCTGGAATCCAAAGCTCCTTTCTGTCTCTCCCCCCTCCTCCAGTGTCCTGCACAGTCTCTGGTATCTCTGACTCAACCCCCCCCCCCCCCCTCCAATCACCAGTGCAGAGTGCTGAGAGAATCGGGAGGCGGAGCTCACTGAAGCTCCTGTCGGGCTGGCCAGAGGAAGGGAGGAGGCGAGCCAAATTTTTTTTTTCCTGAGAAAAGTCTCCTAGGAAGCAAAGCTGCAAAGTTTAGGAGTATTTGTATTGCAAGTGATGCAGTAAAGGGTTAATTAAGGTGACAGGAGAATCAGACAAGATAGAGAGTGTATGGGGGGGATGTGTGCAGCCCCATCACAGCTGACAGATACCTCCTGAGCAGCACACATGTTCTCTATACAAACATCCCCCAATCACTCAGACTAGATAATGTGAAAGTAATGTGTGACCAATCATGTAACCTGTATATATGTGATGAGTCTACACTTCTGATTGTACACTCATGGCTTGGATAACACAGAGTTACATTACATTCACATCATGTGTACATACAGAGTGCTGGGGGCTGGATTATATATATACATGTATGTGCTTACGGTTTATAGGAGCCCTTTCACACTGGAGCACCCATAGCGTTGGCGGTAATATGCCGCTATTTTTACCGCCGACGCTATGGGTGGATTTACGGCGCATTTCGGCCGCTAGCGGGGCGGTTTTACCCCCCACTAGCGGTCGAGAAAGTGTTAAAACCGCTCGCAATGTGCTGCTGAAGCAGCGCATTGCGGGCGGTATAGCCGCACTGCCCCATACATTTCAATGGGCAGCAGCGGTGGAGGCGCGGTAAACTCACCGCTCCTTCACCGCTGCAAAGATGCGGCTAGCAGGACTTTTTCTAACGTCCTGCTAGCGCAACGCTCCAGTGTGAAAGCCCTCGGGCTTTCACACTGGAATGAATGGGGCAACAGTTTAGCAGCGTTTTGCAGGCGCTATTTTTAACGCTATAGCGCCTGCAAAACACTACAGTGTGAAAGGGGTGTAACAGATTGTTTTCATTGAATAATACTGCTGTCTGATTTATTGCTGTATATATTAGTAGATGAGCTTTTTTTGCATTATAGACATCACCATCTAAACAATTCTCAGCCCCCAACTCCCCCCAGCTTATATCACCGCCAGACCACTTTATACATCCAGCTGAGGGACATCATTCCATAGTCACTTTCCTTATCTTCCCAAAATCACTCCCTGGTCACCCCACAGACACTGCAGGAAATCCCTAACCCCATCTTACCCACCACAGTCCTCTCCTGTACATACTGCCCCCATCATACCCACCACAGTCCTCGCCTGTACATACTGCCCCCATCATACCCACCACAGTCCTCTCCTGTACATACTGCCCCCATCATACCCACCACAGTCCACTCCTCTACATACTGCCCCCATCATACCCACCACAGTCCTCTCCTGTACATACTGCCCCCATCATACCCACCAGACTCCTCTCCTGTACATACTGCCCCGGTCATCCCCTCCACACTCCTCTCCTTTACATACTGCCCCCATCATCCCCTCCACACTCCTCTCCTGTACATACTGCCCCCGTCATACCCTCCACACTCCTCATCTTTACATACTGCCCCCATCATACCCACCACAGTCCTCTCCTGTACATACTGCCCCCATCATACCCACCACAGTCCTCTCCTGTACATACTGCCCCCATCATACCCACCACAGTCCTCTCCTGTACATACTGCCCCCATCATCCCCTCCACACTCCTCTCCTGTACATACTGCCCCCGTCATACCCACCACAGTCCTCTCCTGTACATACTGCCCCCATCATACCCACCACAGTCCTCTCCTGTACATACTGCCCCCATCATACCCACCACACTCCTCTCCTGTACATACTGCCCCCATCATACCCACCACACTCCTCTCCTTTACATACTGCCCCCATCATCCCCTCCACACTCCTCTCCTGTACATACTGCCCCTGTCATACCCTCCACACTCCTCATCTATACATACTGCCCCCATCATACCCACCACAGTCCTCTCCTGTACATACTGCCCCCATCATACCCACCACAGTCCTCTCCTGTACATACTGCCCCCATCATACCCACCACACTCCTCTCCTGTACATACTGCCCCCATCATCCCCCTCCACACTCCTCTCCTGTACATACTGCCCCCGTCATCCCCTCCACACTCCTCTCCTGTACATACTGCCCTCGTCATACCCTCCACACTCCTCATCTTTACATACTGCCCCCGTCATACCCTCCACACTCCTCTCCTGTACATACTGCCCCCGTCATACCCTTCACACTCCTCATCTTTACATACTGCCCCCGTCATACCCTCCACACTCCTCTCCTGTACATACTGCCTCCATCTTACCCTCTGCATTCCTCTCCTGCAGAATCAGATGTAAAGGGGAACTCTGTTGACTCTGATGTAAAGGGGAACTCTGTTGACTCTGATGTAAAGGGGAACTCTGTTGACTCTGATGTAAAGGGAGACTCTTGTGATTAATTCCATATGATTAGAAATGATATTTAATCACAAAAATATATGTATAGTGTATACTACATAACAAAATTGCTGTGCGTTGCTTTGTACAGAGGTAATGAATTTAATGTACTACAAAAAAAAATAAAAAATTGGCGTGCGCTGCTTAAGCATTCGGGTTTGGCTTGACGAAAAGGTGGCAACCCTACCCCCCCCTCGGGGGCCCCAAATTCTCAATCTGCTTGGGGCCCCCAAATTCCTTCAAACGGCCCTGTGTATACACAATGTGGAAGTTGTGCCTATTGGTAAGCCTATAATAAGGCTTACCCATAGGCAGGGCTTTTTTTCTCAGACAATAGGTGCAGGAACTCCCCCGTTCCGAGTCACCCCTTTTCTCCGGCCCTACCCACCTCCCAGTACTGTCCCTTTTAGACAATATAGGACCAAGTATCATTTTGTGGTGCTAAGTAATTTGTATGGAATTTGGTAATGATATCAAGAAAAGCAGTAAAATAGATCTCCTGCAGCCAGCAACAATAGATCCCCCTAACAACACTGGACTACCCACAACAAAATTTCCCCACCAGCAACAATAGACTCCCGGCAGCATCAACAGATCTCCGCACAGTCAGCATTAATAGACTCTCTGGCTGCCATCAACAATAGATCCCTCCCCAACAGTAGATCTCTTTCAGAAACAACTGACCCCCCAGCAACATAAGACCCCCCCAGCAACAATAGGTCCCCACCTGCAACAATAGACCTCCCCAGCAACAATAGACACCCCTGCAAAAATAGATCCCCAGCAGTGAGCATCAATACCCTGCAGCACACCCCAGCACTAGGGTGACCACGTGTCCCGGATTGCCCGGGACAGTCCCGCATTTTGTAGGTCTGTCCCGGGCACCTTCATTCCAGGACAATACAGTGTCCCGGAATGAAACTGACACAGCCACCGCCCCGGGCCAATCTGATGCCCCCAAAAAAGGCCGCCACATCACCGCTTTACTCAGTGACAGTACTTGTCCTGGCCGGGAATGTCTGGAGGAGCACAATCTCGCCCCCTGCTTGTGATTGGAGAAATCATAAATCCCGCCTCTTGTGTCCAATCACTGTGCTGTGATTCGTTACAGCACAAGCTGATTTTTGGGAAGGAGGGGGGTGTCCCTGAATGGTAGTTTAAAAATGTGGTCATCCTACCCAGCACCCCTTGTCATTACATACAGTCAGTCCAGGAGGTGCCGGAACTGCGTTCCCCCGTGTACCCGCTGAAAAAAAAAGCCCTGCCTATAGGTACTGTAAATATCTCCTAAACGTGCGCCGCTTAGGAGTGACGCGATTCCCGTCAGTCACAGAGCTGGAGTCTGCGGCCCTGGAAAGAAGAGGGGAAAAGATGGATGCGACCACCAGTGGGGACAGTGTGGGCTTCGATTGTAGGTAGGTGGCACATAATGGGCTAGTATTAGATGCATACTAGCCCATTATGCTTTTACTTTGCAGGGGAAAAAAGAGGAAGTAAAACCCATCAGGGTTTACTTCCTCTTTAAATCTTAAGCTACATTTAACCATTTATTTGCAGTGACTTCTCTTGCAGCACAGTGAAAAAAAAATGTAGTTGCTAATGAGTAGTGATGGGCTCAGGCGTGTTCGGATCGAGCCCGCCAGGAAGCCTGGCACTGCACACCGCCAATCACAGGCAGCGTGTGTACAGTAGTACCTTGGATTACGAGCATAATTCGTTCCAGAAGCATGCTTGTAATCCAAAGCACTTGTATATCAAAGCGAGTTTCCCCATAGGAATCATTGTAAACTCTGATAATTCGTTCCAGTGTCATTGCTAGTGTATGCAGTACCGCATGTGGCCAGAGGTGGGGGCCACTGGAGACACTTGAAAATGCTCGGAGACCAATCAGAGGCATTCGGAGACGCTCAGAGACACTGGGAATGGAGTGTTTCCGAATGTTTCCGGGCGTCTCTGGCCACATGCGGTTCTGCACACCCCAGAGGCTTGAATGCTGCTCGTCTTGCGAGACAACACTCGCAAATCGAGTCAGGATTTTTTATTTTTTTTTAAAACGCGTTACTCGCAATCCAGGGTTTTACTGTATGTGCAGTTGCCGGTCGAGAAATGTCTCACTGCCTATGATTGGCGGTGTGCAGTGACGGCTTCCTGGCGGGCTCGATCTGAACACACCCGAGTCCATCACTACTTATGAGATGTCAGTGCCACAAAATAAAGAAGATTCCTCATGGGATTGTCACCCCATTTTTCTCCTAACAATTTTATTTTAATCTAATTTATATTATATAACAAGGTTAGGAATTGAGCTGGTTTGTGCAGTTTCTTTGAGGGTGCCGGTTGCCTGAAGTTGTTGTGGGGACCCTGAGAGGGGATGTGGCTGTGCTGAACATCAGCGGATTGAAGACATTTTGGCAGGAAAAGTCCCTAAGACATTTCACCCCAGCTAGGACGTGTTCTGCTCCGTGTAAAGCGCCTCCACTGGTACCTGTTATGTAAGGGGCAGTGCAATGCCTTGTTATAATGCAGCTATTCTTTACCTATTGTTTCCCTTTTTTTTACATTATTGCAATGTCACAAGATGACATTTCACTCAACTCTATGTAGCAACAAGGGTGCGGTGAGCTGTGCTGCATAAAAATGCAGACATGCTGAGAAGAACCTCGACAATGACCCTAAAACGAAACGCCAAATATAAAGGCACTTATTAATGCATCAATGCGTTCATTCATAAATCAGTTTATTTTTAATTCAACTAGTATAAGTACTTGAATTTGACTTCATGTTAGTCTTCTGCGATATCCTGTACAGCAACACTCAGACTGGGAGGAGGAAGAACAAGGCCAACTGAATGTGCTGCATGCAAATATTCTGACAATGGGCATGTTGACTGGAGAACAGAGCAGAGTGAGCAGAAGGATAACTTCCTCAGTCTTTTGCTTTTTTTCATTGTTCAATTAGCAGGCTAGGGGTTGGAAAGGAGACCTCTATGTAATCCTATAACTGAAACATGGAAAATGGTGTCATCTGCCTGGATCCGCTGTCTGTCAGTGTTGTGTAAAGCACACATGGTCAGACTTTTGGCCAACAAACTTCATTTTGTGCAAGTTGGACCAACAATCCGACCGTGTGTACGCTCCATCGGACAAACTTTTTTTGCTTTTTTCTTGTTTTCATCGGACAAAAGTTGGGTCTGCAAATGGACAAACAAAACAAAGTCCGACCGTGTGTACAGAAAACCATCGGACTTTTGTCCGATGGACAAAAAAAATAATGTTAAAATCAACCAACAATAGCAGAAGTTGACCAAAGGGTGGCGGTAAAGAGCAGAAAAGAGCAGAAAAACCACGTGATGTTGCAAAAAGTTTTGAGAAAGTTTGCAGAAAAGTCCTGTGGTGTGTATGCTATGGGTGTGTTCGGACAAAAAAACACGGAAAAGTCCGATGGAAGTCCGACCGTGTGTATGGGGCTTAAGTATCAGAAGTGATTGGACTGAAATACAAATAATTTGGCAGATAAAGTTTAGCTAAATAACATTTTTTCTCTATAACTTTAATTACATTATTTTCTTGTAATGAAGTATGTCCCACAATGTGCAGGCTTCTGGATTCTGTAGAAATCTCCAGGGCTGCCCTGTGCTCTTCCTGTTGCTGAACTTCCGGCACTGTGGGAGTCAACAGTTTCGGGTCTATGGGGCTGATCCAATGGGGAGAGGGCAGGAGGGGGCAATTCTTTCAATGATTACAATACCTGTAACAGGATCTGTAAATGGTGGAAAGTCTGATCAGTTACAAAATTCTCTCCCCCATTCACAGATCCTGTTACAGGTAGTGTAATCACAGGAGAGGAGGGGACATTTCCCTGTTGGATCACCTTTAGCACAGCTGAACCCATAGACCCAAAGCTGGTAAATCCCATAGTATTGAAAATGCAGCAACAGGAAGAGGACAAGGCAGCACTTCAGTGAAGATTTCTACAGAATCCAGCAGCCTGCACATCAGAGGACATACTTCATTACAGGTAATGCCTCGTACACACGACCGTTTTTTCCTATGGGAAAACTGCTATGAGAGCTTTAGGCCGGGAATTCCGGCCGTGTGTATGCTCCATCGCAGTTTTTCAGACGGGAAAACTGCCGGACAAAAAAAGAGAGCAGGATCTCTTTTTTCCCCGTCAGGAAAAAATCCTGGTGGGAAAACCGTTCAAATAAAAAACGCGCATGCTCTGAAACAAATCGACGCATGCTCAGAAGCATAGAACTTAATTTTCTCGGCACGTCGTAGTCTTTTACGTCACCGCGTTCTTGGCAGTTAAAAGTTCACCGGACTTTTGTCTGACTGAGTGTATGCAAGGCAGGCTTGACAGGAATTTTGTCGGGAAAACCATTGGTTTTTTATCCGACGGGAAAACCGGCCGTGTGTACAGGGCATAAGAAATGTAACTAAGGCCCCTTTCACACAGACGGTCCGTTGAGGTCCGCCTGTCAGTTTTTTAGGCGGACCTGAACGGATGCTCCATGTAGCCCTATGGAGCCACGGATGTCAGCGGTGACATGTCCGCTGACATCCGACCCGCTCCACTCCCCCAAAGTGTGACAGAGGAAAATCCTATTTTTCCATCCGTCGGCGGAGCGGATCGGATGAACACGGACAGACGGTCCGTGTTCATCCGATCCCCCCATAGGGGAGAGCGGCACTCTGACAGGGCGGTCCCTGCACAGTGTGCGGGGACCGCCCAGTCATCCGCCGGCTCAGCGGGGATCAACGGAGCGATCCCCGCTGAGCAAGCGGAGCTTCACGGGGCGGATCTTCACGGATCCGTCCCGTGTGAAAGAGCCCTAAAGCTGTAGAGAACTTTTTTTATTTGACAAACTTCTACTTTAAGGTAGGGTCAGACAAAGTGTTAGCTCTTTGTCAATATTCTGTTTTATTTCAGCTTCTGACCCAACTCCGCTCATAACTGAACTTGGCGAATTCCGGCCTGCCCGCTGTACTATTGCTCATCTGTTACCAGCCTTCCCAAGTTCCAGTCTTCAATTCCAGGGACTGGTGCCCTTCCCTCGCCCTTGCAGGCCCTGTCCCAACTTCCGGGGTTGCTCAGACAGGAATTGTGCAAGAGTACATCCTTGTCACCTCAGGCCCCTCATACAGGTACGTGATATTTACACTTGGGCATGAGCTTTTTTTGAAATTTTTGGAGTGTTTTTCTATATGTGTTTGTACAAGCGTTTTTCAACGTTTTTGTTTGGCCAAAGGAAAGCTAGTTACTAAGTGAAGGAGAGGCAAGAAAACACATAAAAATGCATGTTTTCAGGCATTTTTTATTGGCTCCTGTTGAAATCTATAGGGACCACAATGCCCAACTGAACCAAAGATTTTCATGTACTTGGGCAGCAAGTGGCTAAGTGGTATGCATTTCCACCTAGCAGCTCTAGGGTTGCCAGGTTGAATTCCAACCATGACACTACCTGCCAGGAGCTTGCATAATCTATATGTGCTTGCGTGGGTTTCGTACGGGGACTCCAGTTTCCTCCCGCACTCCAACGACATGCTGGTAGGTTAATTGGATCCTACCTAAATTGGCCCTAGTGTATGTGAGTTTGGGACCTTAGATTGTAAGCTCCTTGAGGGCAGGGACTGATGTGAATGTACAATATACAGTGCCTTGAAAAAGTATTCATACCCCTTGAACATTTCTGGCATGTTACAACCAAAAACAAATGTATTTTATTGGGATTTGATAAATGGTTTTCAATTTTTTTTTACAAATAAATACCGTATATACTCGAGTATAAGCCGACCCGAATATAATCCGAGGCACATAATTTTACCACAAAAAACTGGGAAAACGTATTGACTCGAGTATAAGCCTAGGGTGTCCATCTGCATGCCTCACTGTGCCCATGTGCATGCCTCACTGTGCCTCACTGTGCCCATGCCTCACTGTGCCCATGCCTTACTGTGCCCATGCCTCACTGTCACTGTGCCCATGCCTCACTGTGCCCATGCCTCACTGTCACTGTGCCCATGCCTCACTGTGCCCAATCTCCCTACCTGATCTCCGGCGCTGTGTGACTAGACTGACGTTTAACATGGGAGTCTATGGAAGGGGTGCCCGGCTTTGAAAAATCGGTGCTCCCCGTCCATAGATCCCCTGAACAACACTCTTTGCACACTTGTAGATGAAGAGTGGGGCTACATGTGTGCCAAGTTTGGGGTCCAGGGGACCTAGCGCCGGCCGGTACCGGGTCCCCAAAATCACCGGAGAAATTACAGTTTAACATGGGAGTCTATAGAAGGGGAGCCCAGCTTTGAAAAATCGGTGCTTCCCGGCTGTAGGTCCCCCGGACAAAAAACTTTGCACACTTGTAGAGGAAGAGTGGGGCTACATGTGTGCCAGGTTTGGGGTCCTGGCCAGGATCAGGCGCACAAAGGTGAAGATAGACACAGACTCGAGTATAACCCGGGGGGGGGGGCATTTTCAGCACAAAAAAAGTGCTGAAAAACTCGGCTTATACTCGAGTATATATGGTATGTGAAAAGTGTGGCGTGCATTCCGCCCCCCTGAGTCAATACTTTGTAGAACCGCCTTTCACTGCAATTACAGCTGCAAGTCTTTTTGGGGATGTCTCTACCAGCTTTGTACATCTAGAGCAGGGGTCTCAAACTGGCGGCCCTCCAGCTGTTGGGAAACTACAAGTCCCATGAGGCATTGCAAGGCTGACAATTACAAGCATGACTCCCACAGGCAGAGGCATGATTGAACTTGTAGTTTTGCAACAGTTGGCGGGCCGCCAGTTTGAGACCCCTGATCTAGAGAGTGACATTTTTGCCCATTCTTCTTTGTAAAATAGCTCAAGCTCTGTCAGAATGGATGGCGAGCATCTGTGAACAGCAATTTTCAACTCTTGCCACAGATTCTCAATTAGATTTAGGTCTGGACTTTGACTGGGCCATTCTAACACATGAATATGCTTTGATCTAAACCATTCCATTGTAGCTCTGGCTGTATGTTTAGGGTCGTTGTCCTGCTGGGAGGTGAACCTCCGCCCCAGTCTCAAGTCTTTTGCAGACTCTTATGCCGCGTACACACGACCATTTTTCTCGACGGGAAAACTGTAATTTTTTCACTTGGACGAGAAAAACGGCCGTGTGTAGGCTCTCCAGCAGTTTTCCTGACGGAAAAAACGCTGAGAATCACGACGAGAAAAATTAGAACATGCACTAATTTTTCTCGTCGCGAATCGCTGCATTTTTTTTCTCTGCAGTTTTCCCATAGGGAAACACTGCTAGGGAGCCTACACACGGCCGGTTTTCTCGACCAAGAGAAAACATGTCGTGAAAAACGGCCGTGTGTAGACGGTCCTCGTGTTTTCACCGCCGAGAAACTCGGTCGTGTGCACGCGGCATTAGAGGTTTTCTTCTAAGATTGCCCTGCATTTGGCTCCATCCATCTTCCCATCAACTCTGACCAGCTTCCCTGTCCCTGCTGAAGAAAAGCACCCCGACAACATGATGTTGCCACCACCATGTTTCACGGTGGGGATGGTGTGTTCAGGGTGGTGTGCAGTGTTAGTTTTCCGCCACACATAGCGTTTTGCTTTTAGGCCAAAAAGTCACATTTTGGTCTCATCTGACCAGAGCACCTTCTTCCACATGTTTGTTGTGTCCCCCACATGGCTTCTCACAAACTGAAAATGGGACTTCTTATGGCTTTATTTCAACAATGGCTTTATTTTTGCCACTCTTCCTTAAAGACCAGATTTGTGGAGTGCACGACTAATGCCCTGTACACACGGTCGGTTTTTCTGATGAAAAAAGTCTGATGGATTTTTTTCATCGGAAAAAACGATCGCGTATGGGCCCCATCTGACTTTTTTCCATTGGTGTTAAAAAATAGAACATGTTTTAAATTTTTCCGATGGAAAAAAAAACTATAGGAAATTCCGATCGTCTGTGTGGAACTCCATCGGAGAAAAATCCATGCATGCTCAGACTAAATTACAGGACGGGAGCGCTCGTTCTGGTAAAACTAGCGTTCGTAATGGAGATAGCACATTCGTCATGCTGTAACGGACTGAAAAGCACGGAGAATGAAAAGCGTGAATTGGCTAACACCAAACTTTTACTAACACGCGGTAACACAAAATCAGCAAAAGCAGCCCAAAGGGTGGCGCCATTGGATTTGAACTTCCCATTTATAGTGCCGTCGTACGTGTTGTACGTCACAGCGTTTTGGACGGTCGGAATTTTGTCTGATGGTGTCTAGGCAAGACTGATGAAAGTCAGCTTCATCATAATTCCGACGGAAAATTCCATCGGATTTTATTCCATCGGAAATCCGATCGTGTGTACAGGGCATAAAAGTTTCTTCCAACTGAGCTGTGGATCTCTGCAGCTCCTCCAGAGTTACTATTGGCCTCTTGGCTGCTTCTCTCATTATTGCTCTCCTTGCCTGGCCTGTCAGTTTAGGTGGACGGCCATGTCTTCGTAGGTTTGCAGTTGTGCCATACTCTTTCCATTTTCAGATAATGGATTAAACAATGCTCTGTGAGATGTTCAAAGCTTGGGATTTTTTTTGTAACCTAACCCTGCTTTAATCTTCTCTACAACTTTATCCCTGACCTGTCTGGTGTGTTCCTTGGCCTTCACGATGCTGTTTGTTCACTAAGGTTCTCTAACAAACCTCTGAGGACTTCACAGAACAGCTGTATTTATATTAAGATTAAATTACACACAGGTGGACTGTATTTACTAATTAGGTGACTTCTGAAGGCAATTGGTTCCACTAGATTTTAGTTAGGGGTATCAAAGTAAAGGGGGCTAAATACAAATGCACGCCACACTTTTCATATATTTATTTGTAAAAAATGTGGAAAATCATTTATCATTTTCCTTCCACTTCACAATTATGTGCCACTTTGTGTTGCTCTATCACATAAATATCTATCACATAAAAATCCCAATAAAATACATTTATGTTTTGGTTGTAACATGATGAAATGTGGAAAATTTCAAGGGTTATGAATACTTTTTCAAGGCACTGTATATATGTGAAGTGCTGCGCAAATTGATGGCGCTATATAAGTACCTGTATTAAATAAATGTACTGCTTCGAGCGACAATGATGCTCAGGTGCAACCAGATACCATAGGATACCACGGGGACCCTCGTGGAGAGTGTTGAAGCTTCTAGAAAAGCATTTCAAATCACTCAGGTATGAATCAGGCCCAAATTCTGCAGGCTGGATGGATCACTTTGCTAGATCATACAAGGCCCACAATGCTACTGGTCACCATCTCAGTTACATGATCTATTCCAGCTGTGTCTACAAATTTGATTGATTTTTACTTTACCATTGTTAAAATTAAAGCAGACCATTTTTGATCATTTGTGTGTGTTTTTTATTTTTCAGTTTAATTTGAAAGCTGGGAAAAGATTTGATCTTAAGACTTTCCAAAGAACACAATAAAGAAGATTTACTAAAACTGGACAGTGCCTCTCATAGAAGCTAATATCAAAATATTCACGAGATGGTATCTGGTCCCTACGAGATTGGCAGCAATGTATCCTTCCACTTCACCCTTATGTTTTAGAGCAGGGATATGCAATTAGCGGACCTCCAGCTGTTGCCAAACTACAAGTCCCATGAGGCATAGCGAGACTCTGACAGCAGCAAGCATGACACCCAGAGGCAGAGGCATGATGGGACTTGTAGTTTTGCAACAGCTGGAGGTCCGCTAATTGCATATCCATGTTTTAGAGCAGGGATATGCAATTAGCGGACCTCCAGCTGTTGCAAAACTACAAGTCCCATCATGCCTCTGCCTCTGGGTGTCATGCTTGCTGCTGTCAGAGTCTCGCTATGCCTCATGGGACTTGTAGTTTGGCGACAGCTAGAGGTCCGCTAATTGCATATCCCTGTTTTAGAGGATGCCAAGGAATGGGTTCTATGATTCACATATGGTGGGAGTGTCCCAGGATTCGAGGATTCTGGAATAAAGTTTTTCACATCATACGAAAAGTCACGGGATGTGCCATCTCCCAACACCAGCGATTGCTTTGCTAAATGGATTTTTGCCGCACGTATCCAAAACCACTCGTAAATTGATTCTGTTTATATTGACGGCTAAATTGACTATTGCTACAGCATGGAAGAGGTCATCAGTATCTCTATTGTCCCTGAAAAGAAAAATTTTGTGGATAATGGAACAAGAAAAAATGGTCAGTTCATTATTAGACAAGACCACTCAATTTTAAACTATCTGGGAACCCTGGGCTTGGTTTCTGGGAATTTCCTTGATACCAGGCACAGGTAGCAACACCAATAACTACTGTATATACTCGAGTATAAGCCGACCCGAATATAAACCGAGGCACCTAATTTTACCACAAAAAACTGGGAAAACGTATTGACTCGAGTATAAGCCTAGGGTGTCCATCTGCATGCCTCACTGTGTCCATGTGCATGCCTCACTGTGCCCATGCCTCACTGTGCCCATGCCTCACTGTGCCCATGCCTCACTGTGCTCATGACTAGACTGACATTTAAAGGAGCACTAAACTTTTTTTTTTTTTTGCTTAAAAATAACAAACATGTTATACTTACCTCCACTGTGCAGCTCGTTTTGCACACAGTGGCCCCGATCCTGGTCTTCTGGGGTCCCTCGGCGGCTGTCTTGGCTCCTCCCCGCAAGGACTCCACACCTTAATGCGAGTGAGCTCGCATGGTGTGGAGTGATTGCGGGCGCGCTCCCGTGATACAGCGGCGGCCATAGCCGCCGACTGTATCACTCGGCCCCGCCCCCCGGCGTGCCGCGTCATTGGATGTGATTGACAGCAGCGCCAGCCAATGGCTGCGCTGCTTTCAATCTATCCAGTGTAGCCAATCGGCGGCCAGGCAGAAAAACGAAGAGGATGACGGGGACGAGCATGGGACTTTCGAGGGGCCAGGTAAGAAAAACAGGGGCTCGGGGGGGGGGGGGCGGTATTGTCGAATGTTTTTTCACCTTAATGCATAGGATGCATTAAGGTGAAAAAACATGTAACTTTACTACTCCTTTAACATGGGAGTCTATGGAAGAGGTGCCCGGTTTTGAAAAATCGGTGCTCCCCGGCCGTAGGTCCCCTAGACAACAAACTTTGCACACTTGTAGAGGAAGCTACATGTGTGCCAAGTTTGGGGTCCAGGGGACCTACCGCCGGCCGGTACCGGGTCCCCAAAGTCCAGGAGATCAGGCGCAAAAAGGTGACTCGAGTATAAGCCGAGGGGGGCATTTTCAGCACAAAAAAATGTGCTGAAAAACTTGGCTTATACTCGAGTATATACGGTAATTCTGTTTTTTTTTCTTCTTTCTTCTCTCTATCGAGCAGGTAGGCATTCTATTCTTCTTTTCTTTAGAGCCGGTTCACACAGGGGCGTCCTGGGATCTGACTTCAGGTCGCCCCAAGTCGCTTTTAGAAAAGTAATGGAAGTGAATGGAGCCGTCTTAATGTACACTACTGCAGTTGCTCCGACTTTAGAAAAGGTTCCTGTATGACTTAATTCCGACTTCTAGGCGACTTGTACCCATTGATTTCAATGGAAGTTGCCTCCAAGTCGAATCCCCTGTCTTAACTGAAGCAACTTTCCAGTAAAAATAGTTTTCCAGGCAAACCCCTCCCTCTCACAGAGCTGATTATTGTTTGATTGGCCACTGGAAAGTCGCCTGTCCTGGAGGCAACTTGAAGTTGCCTTGTAAGTTGCCTGGAGTCGCACTGTGATTCATACTCAAGTCGTGTCCAAGTTGCCTCCCAAATTCGCGCTGGAAGTCGTGTTGCCCCCCGTGTGAACCGGCTCGTACTATATTTTACTATACTTTTGTTTTTGTTTTGTTTTTTCTTCTTTCAATAGTCTATCCTTTTTAATTATCATTTTTTTATTAGATCAGTATGGTTCTTCTCTTAATTCTATAAGGAATTTTCAGGTTTATATACTAATTTCCCGAATTTAGGTCAGGGGCTTAGACTTTGATTTAGTATGATGAGAGCATAATATTGTGTACTTGTTTGAGATTATAATAACATTTGAGCTAGGCATCGTAGGATGTCAATAATACCATCTCTCTTTTCTTACTTAGAAGTGTGTAGAAGATACTGGTAAAGAGAGAGGGGACCTCTCATTCTTCCTTGGAAACAGCGTGATCCCTTTAGGGGTGTCGGAGGGGGAGTGGGGCTCTAACTTTTCTTAGATTAGTAATGTTTATACTATGAAATGATATTGACACAGTCAAAGTCACATATTTATATTTTAGTTTTCTAAATTGATAGTTCTTAATTGATAAAGAAGTATCTAAAATGCATTTGGAACCTTCTTGGAACCTTCTTATGATTCCTCTGTGAATTATATTGTAATGACTATTATATGATGTTTATATTGTAATGACCTTTTTTTTTGATGATGAAAATAAAAACTTGAATGAGAAAAAAAAAACTGGACAGTGCAAAATCTGGTGCAACTTCAGCTTACTCAATTAAGCTTTGCCAATTAAACCTGGAAATGGATTGGTTTCTATGCAGAGCTACACCAGATTTTGCACTCTCCGGTTTTAGTAAATCAACCCCTTTGTATCACAATACAAGTTGGTAAACCCGTTTTGTGGGAAAGAGTTAATGCATGTAAACTCATGGAAATATGGAACACGTGTGTGCTCACAAGAGAATAATCCTGACAGGCCCATTAATTCTTTCAGCCTTCAGGAGATTTTCCTTAGATTGTGTGTGAAATCAGCTTCTAACGATGCTGCGTGCTACAGACAAGGAACTGCTTGTATGGCTGTCTTTACCTCTGTTGTGAGTACCTTGTTACCCGTAGCTCTTCTGGGTATTGAAAGATCTGATTTACATGAACTCCAATTGCTGCTGTTCTTCCATAGATCTTTATGAACCTGTACCTTCAAGGTTCTATGCATTTGCTGAGTCGTTTAAAATTCACATTGAACTGTTTAAAAGTCAAAGAATGGAGTTTTTATGCTGAAAACATAAATGTGGCCATCATTTTTATTCCTTTGTATCACACAAAGCATTTTATTTACCCTGAGCCAACAATTCGGCAGTGATTTATGGAAACCAAAAGAAAGGAAAACTGCAGAAAAGTGGCGCTCCAACCCACGATGGGCAGTTGGGTCCTGTATGCCAAGTGAAACAGGGACTCAGATTGATAGCTATGGGCAGTATTTCAATTTCTTATTAAGTGAACTTTTGCAATGCCCAGAATGGGTAAAGTAACAGGTTGACTTTATGGGAGGTACTTTGAAGTCACCCTAAAGCCCCATACACATTAGATTTTCTGCAGATTTTTGTTTTCAGATTTACCAAAACCATATAATATGAGGTCAAACCTTAAGAGTTTCAATTTGTATGCAATCAGGCAGGCCCTTGCACCACATGGTTTTGGTAAATCTGAAAACAAAAACCTGCAGAAAATCTCATAGTGTGTATGGGGTCCAATGTTGGTCCTTCCCAGCTGCATATACTCACTTTTTCTTCCTTAGGCCGGGTTCACACTGGTACGACAAACGCTCTGACATTGGGAGCTCATATCGCATGACGTGTGAAAATCAATGTTTCCCTTAGGGAGTCGTCTTAACTGGTCCGACACAAGTCGGTCCGACTTTGAAAATGCTCCCTGCACTACTTTGGTCTGACTTTGATCCTACTTCAAAAGAGCAGAAGTTAGCAGAGGAGACCCAACAGAAGACACCGGACAGAGGGAGAAGAACCGAAGAGAGAACGGAGAAGAGCCGGAGAGGGGAGGAGGCAGAAGAGCCGTAGAATAAGTCGGAAGAGACCCCCGGAGCTGCCTAATAAATTACTTTAAAAACCTGTGTAGTGTGTTTTATTTTTGACACTTTTTTTTCCAGGTGAATGGGTAGGGGTACAATGTACCCCATACTCATTCACATAGGGTGGGGGGCTGGGGCCCCCTTATTAAAGGGGGTTTCCAGATTCTGAAAAGCCTCCCGCCCGCAGATCCCGACAACCAACGGCCAGGGTTGTCGGGAAGAGGCCCTTGTCCTCATCAACATGGGGACAAGGAGCTTTGGGGTGGGGGGCGCAGGGCGCCCCCCTGCCCCAAAGCACCCACCCCCCATGTTGAGGGCATGCAGCCTGGTACGGTCCGGGGGGGGTGCTCACTCGTCCCCACCCCCTTTCCTGACCAGCTGGGCTGCGTGCTCGGATCAGGGTCTGGTATGGACTTTGGGGGCCCCCCCACGACGTTTTTTCGGCACAGGCCCACAACGTTTTTTCCGGCACAGGGGTTCCCCTTAAAATCCATACCAGACCGAAGGGCCTGGTGTGCTCTTAGAGGGGGAACCCATGCCATTTTTTTTTTTATTTGGCGTGGAGTTCTTCCTAAAGATTCATACGACACAGTGCCTGGTATTGTCGGGGTCGTACCAGTGTGAACCTGGCTTTACTGCTGGAAGTAGCCACCAGAAGATGGGCACACTGTAGTCATACTTCCTTACTGCGAGCAAAGATTGGAAGCTTTGGGTACAATCCAAGTTATGAGCTTACACAGGGCTAAGGACTCTCTCGCAGCCCCCGTGTGACAATGCTGGTTGCCTCAACAGCCAATTACAATGCACCAGTACTGTCACATGTTCAGCATCTGAACAAAGAAGTATCCTGCCCATCCAAAACAATATGCTCTTTTCCTGTACACTTCACATTTTTCAGTAAATCCTAGGATTTTGTCTTGTGGACAGTTGCACAAGGGCGCACTCTTTAACTCTGGAGGAAAAGTGACTTACCGTATTTTTCGCTCCATAAGACGCACCTGACCATAAGACGCACCCAGGTTTTACAGGAGAAAAACAAGAAAAAAAATATTCTGAACCAAATGATGTACTAAAATATTTAATATTATATTACTACTATAGGTGGGTGGTGGACACACAGCAATATCAGCCCCCCCATCAAATAAGCTCAGCTACACTATACCTGGGTGGTGGTGGACACACAGCAACCCCCCCCCCCCCCCGCCCTTCCCAGATCAGCTCAGGGCAGACACAAACACCCCCTCAGCCTCTCATATAACAACAGCTCAAATGATGAACAGTGGATACCATCCCACACCTCCCACCCCCTTATCACTCACCTCAGGCAGTGGAGGACACTGTCATTACAATCCACAACCCCCTCTGGCTGGCTCTCAGCATCAGATACACCCGGGCAGCAGCTAGGAAGGAGGACTGAGGACATAATTTGCAGCAGCAGCAGCGGCAAGTCGAGAGAGGCAGGAAGTGAGACTGGACCAGACCAAGGCGCCGGGGGTGTTACAGCTGAAAAAAAAAAAGCCATACAGGGCTCTTGTCGTTTGCAGGATGGGGTCACATCTGGCGGGTGTCAACTTACCTGGGTGCGGAGTGCACCATTATAGCAACAACACTGACAACCCCCATGTTTTGGCACCTTGGGCAGACCGTCTCCCCCCGCTCCCCCTTGGTATGCCCCAGCAAGGATATGCCTCACATCCTGTCATCTCTCCTCCACAGAGAAGCCGAGTGTCTGTATTCTGACACGGCGGCGGCGATGGGGGGGGCGGAGCCTGCTCAGTATTCGCTCCATAAGACGCAGGGACACTTTTCCCTATTTTTTGGGGGGGTAAAAGTGCGTCTTATGGTGCGAAAAATACGGTAACTTCCACATACACAGTAAGAGCTGTGAAAACGTTGAATACACTCCTTCAAGAACTAGTTCTGGACAGCTCAATAGATTGTTTCAAAATTCTGGATGCATTCCTAAATGCAAAAAATATAACTGAATATTAACATTTATAGGTAATAATACCAGGGTAGTGGATGCAAGGAATATCCGATTGCTTCCTGGGGGATCAGGAAGGATTTTTTTATCTCCGCTAAAGCACATTGGATCATGCTTCTTTGCCTTCCTATGGATCAACTGTGGGTATAGGATTGTGTATATTTATTTATTTATTACAGGAATTTATTTGACGCTGACAATTTACGCAGCACTTTACATATACACTCACTGGCCACTTTATTGGGTACACCTGTTCAGTTGCTTGGTAACACAAATTGCTAATCAGCCAATCATATGGCAGCAACTCAATGCACTTAGGCATCTAGACGTGGTGAAGATATGGTGCAGAATGGGGAAGAAAGGGGATTTAAGTGACTTTAAACCAGGCATGGTTGTTGGTGCCAGTTGGGTTGGTCTGAGTATTTCAAAAACTGCTTAGATCAGCAGTTTTTGAAATACTCAGACCAACCCAACTGGCACCAACTGTGATTTTCACGCACATCCATCTCTAGGGTTTACAGAGAGGGGTCTGAAAAAGGGAAAATATCCAGTGAGCGTCAGTTTTGTGGACGAAAATGCCTTGTTGATGTCAGAGGAGAATTGGCAGACTGGTTTGAGATGATAGGAAGGCAACAGTAACTCAAATAACCACTCATTACAACCAAGGTATGCAGAATACCATTTCTGAATGCACAACATCGAACCTTAAAGCAGATGGGCTACAGCATCAGAAGACCACACCAGATGCCACTCCTGTCAGCTAATAACAGAAAACTGCGGCTCCAATTCACACAGGCTCACCAAAATTGGACAATTGAAGTTTGGAAAAACATCTGGTTTGAAGAGTCTCGATTTCAACTGTAACATTCAGATGGTAGGGTCAGAATTTGGTGTAAACAACATGAAAGCATGGATCCATAATGCCTTGTATCAACGGTTCAGGGTGGTGGTGGTGGTGTAATGGTATGGGGGATATTTTCTTGGAAACTTTGGGCCCCTTAGTACCAATTGAGCATTGTTTACATGCCATGGCATACCTGAGTATTGTTGCTGATCATGTCCATTCCTTTATGACTACAGTGTACCCATCTTCTGATGGCTCCTTTCACCAGGATAATGCACCATGTCACAAAGCTCTAATCATCTCACCACTGGTTTCTTGAACATGACAATGAGGTCACTGGACTCCAATGGCCTCCACAGTCACCAGATCTCAATCCAATAGAGCACCTTTGGGATGTGGTGGCTGCCCCCATAAAAAGCAGCCACTGTGCCTGTCAAATGCAGCCACTGTACCCATCATATGCAGCCACTGTGCCCATCATATGCAGCCACTGTGCCCATCATATGCAGCCACTGTGCCCATCATATGCAGCCACTGTGCCCATCATATGCAGCCACTGTGCCCATCATATGCAGCCTCTGTGCCCATCATATGCAGCCACTGTGACCCCTCCCCTGGGCCCGCTCGCCATCTGACCGACACTTACCCTATCCTGGTGGTGGGTCAGGCAGCAGGTGATGGCGGCGAGCTGTGGGACATGCAGCGGGTCAGACGATGGCTCCTGTGTCCTTCATGGTTCCCGTGCGTCTCTTTTTCCGCTAGGCGTCCAATAGGGATGCCTGTGTCATCAGCCAATCAGGTGACGGGTATTAGACCCGTGCTTCCTGATTGGCGGAGAGGCGGTTCAGTGTTAGAAAATATTCATTTGCTTTTCTAACACACTTGGGTGGGCTCTGAGCGCAATGCCCTGCGCTCTGAGTCCGAGACCTTTTTTGAAGCCTATTAAAGCCTATGTGAAATTCGTGTGTGTTACCGTCGCCAAGATTTTTACCAAAATAACAGTCTGCTGCAATCAATAATCATGCCACCGTGTAGGTTAAATGAAATAATGAATAAATATGTGTGGATTGCGCTGACTTAAATCACTTTTACCTATGTGCTTAAACCGCCACCAGATGGATCGGCCACTCACCAGAGTCGGCACTGAGCTGAACCAGCAATGTATAGATGGTTTATATGTCTGGTCCGCACGAGTGCCCCTTAAAGTGGTTGTAAACCCTGTTGAGAATTTTTTTTTTTTAACTAACCTGCAAGACAAAGCTATAATGAGCTAGTATGACTAGCATACTAACTCATTATGTACC
This sequence comes from Rana muscosa, assembly GCA_029206835.1. Taxonomy (NCBI): domain Eukaryota; kingdom Metazoa; phylum Chordata; class Amphibia; order Anura; family Ranidae; genus Rana; species Rana muscosa. The sequence goes on from CM055118.1 coordinate 240,982,819, forward strand.
ACTTACCTTAGATCGGGGCCCCCTGAAGTCGTCCGTGTCCCTCCTCTAGCCGCATCCATCGCTGCGGCGACAGCCGGAATGTTACTTCCGGGTATCGCCGCTGCAGCCAATCACAGCGCCGCTCCGGCGTGAGCCGTCGAAATCGACTACGTCGTCGAATGTTGCGACCTAGCCGAATTTGTGAATGGGGTTAACCCCATGCGCATGCGCGTGACGTCAGCGTCGCCGCTTTTAAATGCAAATATCTCCTTAACCGTGTAGGTTAAGGAGATATTTCATGCACCTACAGGTAAGCCTTAATCTAGGCTTACCTGTAGGTCTTTGTTTATAAAGTGGGTTTACAACCACTTTAAGATTCCTTCTTAAACTGAATAGCATTTCCGATCTTGTTGGATTACCAGAGATGACATACGGGACTAGTTGTATGTATTGCTGGATCAGCTCAGTGGCACATATAAATGTGAGTGAATGACATTTTTTTTAACTCTAATAAATAATTTTACTGTTTGTTGCTTATGCACTTTAAAATCACAGTAGGTACTCCTACTATTGATGGCATGTAATTTAACCAGATTGGTATATCACTTGTGGTTGTAATTATTGACGTTTAGAGCACTAAATTCATATAACTGTTTGGACTAACACAGGTATAGTGATTTAAGTCAGCGCAATCCACACTTATTAGAGCCTATGGCTCTAATCAGGTGCTACAAAAAAACACCCCCGCCACTGTAATTCAGGCGCCCAGCGTCTGCAAAGGGGTCGGACGCCTGAATAGGGTGTGGCTACAGTGGCCATGGATAGATTCATGCTATGCATGAATCTATCCATTTTACATATAGGGGGTGGCGTGACAGGGGGGCGGTGCCTGTGCGCCCTTAATAGACGCTCCACCACTGGAACATAGGGTAGGTAAATACAGTCTGCCTAAAATGTATTTCGTAGAGTACCGTAAGTCTGTTACTTTGACCAACATGAGTAAAGTACAAGTTCACTTTAAAGTATATCTAAAGCCACATCTTTGAATAGAGTATAGAAGGATTAGAACCTATGTCAGGTTTTATGGTTGTCTCTTACCTACTGGAGAGATTCACCCTTTCTAGTTGACCTGGTAACCATTTATTATTATCTGAAAATACTAAATTTCACAGCTTTCACCAAAAGCTGAGGGTAGGGGGGAGTCTTCCAATGAGGACACCAGCTGTGGTGACAATTGTCTAAGACGGGATTTACACTCATTTAGGAGAGATTTCAATAATTCTCTTATTTTTCTGATACATAGTAAAACGTAAACTTCTCAATAGGCACACAAAACCGGCAGTACACTCAGCTACACGCATGTTGCATACTTGTTCTGTTTGTTAGTTAATGCCGGGTACAGCCAATAACTGATTTTTCCAGAACAGAACTGTGGTCTTGGTGAGAATGTTATGGGTATTACAAGCAGACAGGACAACATTGGACACATATTTTGTGACATTAAGCTCTGTTCTAGAACCACAGAGGTATTTAACTAACAAGCAATACTTGAACACATTATATAACAATTTTTTTTTTTTCATTATACCTAACAATTATGTAGAGGGGGCTAGGGGTAAAAGAGTATGGGTGTGGGTGGAGGGCAGAGTAGTTGGTCTGGGTTGATAGTGTTGCTGGATATTAACATTTAACATCATAAAGTGCATGTCTACTTCATATTATATTGTGAATATTTTATTTCTAATGATATGGTGGCTCCTAATAACTTAATATAATTCACACCAGAGTACTTAGATCCGGTAGTGAGATTTCTGCATAGGGGTTTGACTTCACCCTCTACAGTGTTAAAGGACTGCATAGCTAATCATTTGTTTTAGAGGCTTGGCAGCCTGCCAGTTATATGCAAAACTGTAGTAGCCTAAGGCTTTCAGTGATAAAAATAACATTTATTTTATCTATGGCCAATATAGGAAAGGCTGCCCATCGATAGACTAACATCTTACTAATTGTAAAAACCAGCGCCTATCATAGAGGGCTGGGAAATCTGTGTGTGATAATAATCCCTTGCATTGGCTGGGAAAATTACCACCCTCCTATGGAAACCATATGATCTGGTCAGTGGTTATTATTTATGTGCTGCCAAAGTCTACAGGAGCCTTGGAGAAAGATTCCAAAAAAGCATTGCTAAAGGAGAACATCAGGGTAATGCACATAAATGTTGAAATTCACTAGCAACAACCCAGAGATAAATTGAAATCTGAAAAATAGGTATGGCCATTTTTACATACAGTAGTTTGGTCCAAGCTGAACCAATGTAAGTAAACATATGGCATACCTGCAAGATCTCCATGGAAGCTGGAAATCACTGTAGCAGGCACTTCTAATCCAGTGATCTCCCCTTGCTTTCAGCTCCTGTACTGGGCAGCTGCCCTTCTGCATTGTGAGCACAGAAGGTTGCCCACTCGGCCTGGGCATCATACAGGGGACATTTGCGTTGACCATCCAAGCTGGACCAATTTAACTATTTGTGCAACCAGTGGGTTAAACGAAAGAAAAAAAAACCTCACAGATCCCTGCATCCAATCTCGATACAGGGATCTCCCCTGCTGCACTATTGTATTCTGACAGCAGGGATACCCCCCCCCCCCCCATCCAGGATACACTGATCAGTGCTGCAGGCACTGATTGAATTTTGGTTTTCCAGGAGGACTGTTTAATAGAAGCCATTCATTAGAATGGCTTCTGTTGAACAGACATCAAAAGTAGACAGGTTCCTGCTGCTGAACCAGCCAGCTTTCAGTACATGTATACCCAGCTTAAAGTGGTTGTAATTGCCTTCTATGCATGAAGGTAAAAAACCTTCTGTGTGCAGCAATCCCCCTCAGCCCCCCCTAATACTTACCTTAGCCCCCTGTCGATCCAACAATGTCCATGACAGCCTTGAATCTCCTTGGAACCGCACTCCTTATTGGCTTTTGGCAACAGCAGGAGCCATTGGCTCTCGCTGCTGTCAATCACAGCCAGTGAGCCAATCAGGAGGCAGAGGGGCGGGGCCGCACACCCGCTCTGTGTGTGAATAGACACACGAGCCGCTGTGTGTGAATAGACACACGCCTGCTTCCTTTGAGGGAAGGAGGGAGGAGCCAGGAGCGCCAGCGAGGGACCCGAGAGTGGAGGATGCGGGCTTCTCTGCGCAAAACCATTGCACGGAGCTGGTAAGTATAACATGTTTGTTATTTATTTATTTTAATAAATGAGACTTTACTATCACTTTAACTTTATTTGTTTACTTGTTATTTTCTGCTAAGTAATATGCAAATGATACAGAGTGAGTAAAGCCGGCCATACATAGATCAGAATTCTAATTGTTCAGCACCAGCCGAATTTCAATCTATGTATGGGCAGGCTGGATTTACAACCAGCCTGTTGGAAAATTTCTGCATGATCGGACCCGCTGGCTATAGCTGATAGGGAAGTCTCCCTGCTGTCAGAATACAATAGCTCAACAAGAGGATTCCCTTATCCACTTTGTGTGTGAGTCTTTGCGTCATGTATGGGCTGCTTAAAGCGGAGCTCCGCCGATTTTTTTTTAATTAAAAGCCAGCAGCTACAGCAGCTGCTGACTTTTAATATTTGGACACTTACCTGTCCTGGAGTCCAGCGACGTCTGAAGCAGAGGACGAGCGATTGCTCGTCACTCTGCTGTCCCCTCCGCCATCCTCGCTGAGGGAACCAGGAAGTGAAGCCTTGCGGCTTCATGCCCGGTTCCCTACGGCGCATGCGCGAGTCGCGCTGCGCCGTTCTGATTCGCCCTCCTGTGTTCTGGGAGCCGAGTGTCTCCCAGAACACCAAGGGAAGTCTGCGGGAAGTGACGTCACTCCCGCAGATTCCCGGAGAGAGGACTCCCGGATGTGGGTGAAAATACCTGTCTTAGACAGGTATCTTCACCCCCCTCCCCCCTGAAAGGTGTCAATTGTGACACCGGAGGGGGGGAGGGTTCCGATTAGCATAAGTTGTAATTTAGGGTGGAGCTCCACTTTAAGCCTAATGTTGATCAAGGTTTACAGTAGGCTCTTGCTGAGACTATGATAATGGACTCATCACCAGGTTCAGTTTCAAAATTACCAACACACATTTCATCAGGAAAACCTTGCTACACAGTAAGCCAGTAAACAGCAAGAAAGTATTACATGGAGTCATTTATTGTTATTCCTGACAAACCATCCTTAGCAATATGGAAGCTATATTCTTTCCTCAACAGTAATGTGCACACAGAGGAAACGTTTTTTACTTATCTGGGAGAAGATTAGAGAATACATGTTTAGGACCTGAACTTTATATGGTTTCTAGAAATTCAGTCATTTTGGAAAGTCATACCCCGTACACACGACCGGTTTTCCCTTCGGAAAAAGTCTGATGAGAGCTTTTGGACAGAAATCCCGGTCGTGTGTATGCTCCATAGGACTTTTTCCAACAGAAAAACTGCCGGAAAAAAAAGAGAGCAGGATCTCTTTTTTCCCGTCAGGAAAAATCCGAACGGGAAAAGGGTTCGTCTGTATGCTTTTCCGATAGGAAAAAAAACATGCATGCTCGGAAACAATTTGACGCATGCTCGGAAGCATAGAACTTCATTTTGTCAGCTCGTCGTAGTCTTTTACATCACCGTGTTCTTGGCAGTCAAAAGTTCACCAAGGCAGGCTTGAGAGGAATCCCATCGGGAAAACCATTGTTTTTTTTTTCGACGGGAAATCCGGTCGTGTGTACGGGGCATAATAGTTTTTCAGAGGAGCTCCACAATGACTTTCCATATACTGTATGTATTTTTTAGAATCAGATTCCAGTAGGGCAGAGGGCACCAGTGGATCACAAGTGTATACAAAATGTTTTCATTAATGTCTACTTATTTTCTACTTGCCCATCTTTTTTTAGTTTTACCCGAAATACCATAAGAAAAAATAGGTTGGATTACTTACGCCCACTGGCATGTTCCAGTCCAGGAAAAGTGCATTTAAAAGTTTAAGAGCTGTGATATACTTTTTCCTTTATCTTGATCTTTACACTTGGGCAAACTGAGAGCTGTCAATGACACTATTAAGAATGAAATCGGATGGGAAAAGCAATCTGTTTGATCGAATACTGGAATATGCAGGCAATGCTGCTTAACAGATTTCTATGGTTCTGCAGAATATGAGGTAAGTGTCTAGCAATGTTTTAAAGCTAATAAAATGTGTCATAAAAGGTGAAACCACGTGTACATAGCCCAGAGCAACCAAAAATTTCCATAAATGTTATAGAATGAGTACTTAGCTCTTTAAAAAAAAGTGTTAAACGGCTGTAATGGCCTTTTTAATGGATTCCTTCCTTTGGCCACTTGGCAGCCATTGTGTACAAGCCTATTTCTCTATACTGTATGTGTATCGACCATAACAAAGAACCATCATTCCAAAAATTGTAACTCATTTAATAGTTTGATTTCCACAACTTGCAGAATCCCAGAATTACAAGAGGAAATGTGGACACAGTAAAAAAAAAAATACAGCTACAGGTGCCGTGCAGAGGAAGTACTCTGGCAGATTCCGCAATGTTCTATTCTTTAAAGTAGAGTTAACAATTTTTTTTTTTTATATTTGAGATAGAGTTAAAGAGGGTTATAATTAATTTCACGTTTTATTTTTGCCATCATTTGTGCTAATGGGGAGATTTCCCTTCACTTTCTGTCCCATAGCCAAAACAGGAAGTGAGAGAAATCCCTCCAATATGAGGGAATCCCTGGTTGTCACCAGGGTCACCACAACTAGCATCCTCATTGAAAGATTTCTGTTTTGGTGACAAGCCCAAAATTTGGGATTTTCTTTTACTTTCAGGCTTGGTGATTAGGGATGAGCCAAACACCCCCCGGTTCGGTTCGCATCCAGAACATGCGAACGGACCGAAAATTCGCACGAACATTCGAACACCGTTAAAGTCTATGGGACTCGAACGTGAGAAATCAAAAGTGCGAATTTTAAAGGCTAATATGCAAGTTATTGTCCTAAAAAGGGTTTGAGGACCCGGGTCCTGCCCCAGGGAACATGTATCAATGCAAAACAAAGTTTTAAAAACGGACGTTTTTTCGGGAGCAGTCATTTTAATTATGCTTAAGTATCCTTTAAATATCGTGCCTGGGGGGTGTCTATGGTATGCCTGTAAAGTTGCGCATGTTTCCCGTGTTTAGAACAGTCCCTGCACAAAATTATATTTCTAAAGGAATAAAAGTAATTTAATGCTGCTTGCGGCTTTAATGTAATAATGGGTCCCGGCAATATGGATGAAAATCATTGAGAAAAACGGCATGGGTACCCCCCCCAGTCCATTACCAGGCCCTTTGGGTCTTGTATGGATATTAAGGGGAACCCCGCACCCAAATTAAAAAAAGGAAATGCGTGGGGCCCCCAGGCAATATATACTCTGAACAGTAGGCGGCCCAAACACAGGGACTGTAGGTTTGTTCTTAAGTAGAATCTGTTAGTAATTTGGAACAGGTACATTTTGTACGTGTAGCTCCAGCCAAAAAATCTATTTTTAAGCTTTTTGGAAAACATTGGGAAGGGTTATCCCTCCTGTAACATTTGTTTTGCTGTCTTTGCACCTGTTCAGAAGATTTCACCTCACTATCTGTCCCAATGACAATTGGATTTTGAACATTTTTTTTTTTTAGGGAAACAAGGATTGGTGATAAAGCATCAGTGGAGATGAAACCTTTTTCCCATATTAACTCTTACAGGAGAGAATTTCCCTTCCTAGGGGTAGATTTCCTCTGACTTCCTGTTGTCTCTCTCCATTTGTAAGTACGAGTCGTTTGTAAGTCGGATGTTTGAAAGTAGGGGCCTGCCATATATAGTCTTCAGAAATTTGGGCCTTAGGTGTTGGTGGTACCAGAACACTGTAAGCCCTCACAGTTACTCTTGGTGGGTGCTAGAACGGGCCCTGCTGTGAATTACTATATCAAGAATTGTAATTACATGCCCTTGATAAACAGGGTCAGGAAAAATATGCCTTTGTTGGTAGTGTGGTGGTGTTGCCACAACACTGTAAGCTCTCACAGTTACTCTTGATGGGCGGTGGAACGGGCCCTGCTGTGAAATATCAGATCAAAAATTTTAATTACACCCCCCTGTTAAACAGGGGCAGAAAAATTGGGCCTTAGGCAGTGGTGCCACAACACTGCAACCCCTCACAGATACTCTAGTTGAGCGCAGGAACAAGCCCTGCTGCAAAATATTACAGCAAAAATTGTAATTACACGCCCCTGTTAAAAAGGGGCAGAAAAATTGGACCGTAGCCACTGGTGGTGGTGCCCAGAACCAAAAATGTTATTAGAAGCTATCAACATAAACATTGAGGACGAATAGGATAGTCATTCAGCATAACAGGATAGTCACTCAGTATAGGCAGTCTTGAAGGGATCTCACATTCATAAAAAAATTATTCGGTTACTTCAGCATCAGGTGCTTGGTAGCTGGTGATCCAAGACCGATTCATTTTTATGAAGGTGAGACAATCAATCGAGTCGGTGGACAGGCGCACTCTGTGATCGGTTACAAAGCCTCCAGCAGCACTGAATGTGCGTTCCGAAAAACGCTGGATGCAGGACAGGCCAGTAGCTGTAATTGCATACTGTGCAAGCTCTGGCCAGTGATCCATCCTCAAGACCCAGTAACACAGAGGATTTTCGGTTGGAAAGGTCTCCAAGTCTGATCTTGCCCCTAGGTATTCCTGCACCATGTAAATCAGACACTGGCGATGGTTGCTGGAACCGATCAGACCTTGGGGCTGCAGACTAAAAAATTGTTTAAACGCATCGGTCAGACGGCCACCTTCTCCACCGCTCCTTCTGTGACTGACTGAAGCCTCAGCAACACGTTGTCCAGGACCAGGAATTTGTAACCTCCCAGGCTCTGGAAACGCGTTGCACAAACCTTTCTGCAAGGCCTCCCAAAGATGTTTCATCCTCTGCTCCCTCTGCGACGGTTGGATAAGTTCCGCAACCTTACCCTTGTAACGTGGATCAAGGAGGGTTGCCAGCCAGTAATGATCCCTCTCCTTGATACCACGAATCCGAGGGTCCTTTCGCAGGCTTTGCAGGATCAGGGAGGCCATGCAGCATAGGTTTGCTGAGGCATTCGGTCCGGAGTCCTCTGGGTCACTAAGGACGACATGATCCGCAGCCACCTCCTCCCAGCCACATACAAGTCCATGGGTTTCTGGGGACTGAAAACGATCCCTTGAAGACTGCTGCTGATGCTGAGTGTTAGGCTCCACCTCCATGCTGACACAGTCCTCCTCCTCCTCCTCCTCTTCCTGTGTGATCGGCGGGCCCACAGGAACACTGTCTGGATAAAGGGGGCCTTGAGAGGTAAGGAAGTCCTCCTCTTCCTCCCTCTGTTCTGCCTCAAGTGTCCTGTCCATTATTCCATGCAGCGTGTGCTCCAACAGGTAGACAAGAGGGACAGTATCACTGATGCATGCACTGTCACTGCTCACCATCCTCGTGCCCTCCTCAAATGGTGACAGGACAGTGCATGCATTCTTGATCATGAGCCACTGGCGTGGCGAAAAAAAGCCAAACTCCCCTGACCCTGTCCTGGTGCCATAGTCGCACACGTACTCATTGATGGCCCTCTGCTGCGTGTGCAGCCACTGCAACATGGCCAACGTTGAGTTTCACCTGGTGGGCATGTCACAGATTAGGCGGTTCTTGGGAAGGTTGTATTCCTTTTGGAGGTCAGCCACTCGAGCACTGGCATTATATGACCGTCGGAAATGCACACAGACTTTCCTGGCCTGCCTCAGGAGATTCTGCAGCTAACTGAATCAACTGCCTGCCTGTAGTATATTAGGAAGAGAACAACAGGAATGGTCTGCAGTAAGATCTAGCTGCACAGGATACAGTACTGAATATACTGCAGCTAACTGAATCAACTGCCTGTCTGTAGTATATTAGGAACAGTACACCAGGAATGCTCTGCAGTGAGATCTAGCTAAACTGTATACAGTATATAAATATATATATATATATATATATACACATATACACACACAAAGCCTGGAATGTATACTGTATATATACTAAATATACTGGGGCTAACTGAATCAACTGCCTGCTCAATCTAGCTAACTGAATCACCTGACTGCTCAAACTATCTAAATGAAATTAAATGACACTCTCTCTCTCTCTCTCTCCACCGGAACACACTACAGAAGGCCGACGTGCAGGCGGCATTATATAGTGTGGGGCGTGTACTTAATCCCCTGAGCCATGATTGGCCAAAGGCATCCTGCCTTTGGCCAACTATGGCTCTCTGTGCTGACGGCGCTGTGATTGGCCAAAGCATACGGGTCATAGTGCATGCTTGGCCAATCATCAGCCAGCAATGCACTGCGATGACGCAGTGCATTATGATCCGTGACATGCCGCTCGAATTTGGCGCGAACGGCCCATAATGTTCGATCTTCATCGAACGATCGAACAGCCGATGTTCGAGTCGAACTCATGTTCGTCTCAAACTCGAAGCTCATCCCTATTGGTGATATTAGTTAACAGGACAAATAGTGAATGTTCCTAACAGGAGCACCGACAGCCATAACAACCTGACAGGTTTTCTAATCCTTCTCCACTCTATCCAAAACTAAAAAAAATCTGTTTTGGCTTAAGGCTCCATTCACACCTGGGCGTTCTAGATCACGGGCGGAATCACACGTTTGTGATGCCATTATTTCTTAATGGCACCCCAAATGCAGTGCGATTTTGCTGCGCTTGTCGAGCAACAAATTGCGGTATAATTGTGGCAAAAGATGCGATTGCAAATGCTTCTGGCTCTGTGACAATATTTGGTACATGAGCTTCTTTTGGAGTGTCTTTGGAGCGGAGGGAGGCCCATTTAAATGAGTGATGCCACTCCAAAAACGCTCAAGTAAAAAAAGAAAAAAAAAAAAAGATAAATTAAAACAAGCCACTGCAGATTGCTCAGGTGTTAATGGAGCCTTAGTTACACTTTATTACGTTTGCTCATTACATTACATATAGAGGCTCTGCTTCTTGCTTTGTAGTGCTACACAATGGTTGTGCTTTACTTTTCCTTCTCACAACCTACATTGGTTCATCTAAAGTCAAAACAACGCACTACCTGTTTTTCGAATATTTCTTCTCAACTGTAGATAAGCATTTAGGATGAATAAAGCTATGTCAAGTACAGAGATTCATCTTGTGGTCATCTATAATTCATTAAAGCCCAGCTCCTGGGAAAACGTTAAGGATATGTAAACCGTAAATGGACAACATTTAGTTTGCTAAAGCACTGTGCATCAGCAATTTCATAAAATATTGTTTTTATCTTTTTTTATATTTTCTTTATACTTGGTGCGGCTTATATCCTCCAGTATCTTTCATTCACTTCCTGTCTATATATACTTGCTCCAGTGTCACCTGCACACCATTGTTCTGGACCAGCTTCCAAAAAGTGAAACAGTGAACCATGACTGCACAATGGGGTAGATTCATAGCTCCCAACTGTGCCTGATTTCGAGGGACTGTCCCTGATTTTGAAAAATGTCCCTCTGTCCCTCTTTCCTTTCCATTTGTCCCTCATTTTGATCTGATTTATATAGTTGTAAATAAAATGCACTTTTTATCTTTCAAAAAGTGTTTCCCAGTGGTAAACCTTTCATCCAATTTCTAAATTGCTGCATTTGTAAATTTCAAAAGCCAATATAAAGGAATAGTAGTGGTAAAAAAAAGCCCTTGTGGGATTACCTAATCTTTTTTTTTTAGGTTAATTCTCCTTTAAGGTGCGTGGCAGGGGACGTGCCCTATGCCTACATGCTTTTGCTAGTAGGTGTCCCTCATTCTTATCTCAAAAAGTTGGGAGGTATGTAGATTTACTAAAACAGGAGAGTGCAAAATCTTGTGCAGCTTCCAGATTTTATTGCCAAAGCCTAATTGAACAAGCTGAAGTTAAAAGCGGATTGGCTACCATGCACAGCTGCACCAGATTTTGTAAATCGACCCCAATGTGTGTTAGCATGGTCACCTGTAGTCTTCGCGAGGAGCACTTATGACAGGGTGGCATGGTCTTTATTATGTTGAAGTTCATATTAGATTTTATTGATTTAGTGATTAGGTTTACTACTACTTTAACCCCCTCCCACTCATCCCTAACACCCTCTCTCATCTAAATCCATCACATGTGTCCTTGTTAGGTGCAGGGGACTGATAATTCAGCACTGCAGATGAGCCCACTCCAGGCTGTGTCTGTTGGTTCCCGTTTGCTGACATCATACTATTTTGGATTCTGGGAGGACCCCACTGCTGAACAGCCAATAGAAAGTTTTAATGATGGAAGACTCGGGAGCAGGACATCACAATTTAGGCGAGTATAAGGAACATTTTTTTTATGGTAGAGATTAATTAAATGTGGGTGGGCTATACCCAAAAATAAAATGTATTATATTGCAAATTACCAGTCCTTAGATGTAGTGGTTGCATTTTTTTGGGGGGGCTAAGAACATTGTCACAAGTACAGAAAACATCTGTTAAACTTGTCAGAAATGTCCTTGGTAGTGTCCTTGTTTTTTCCTGTTCTGAAGCATAACAAACTTATCTTTGTTCTGTAAACTACTAATCCCATCATCCCCCCTGTAATGGAGATGAACATAGGCAGACATGTTTGAAGTCCAATCTGGGTAACAACCATAGATACAGTTGAGTAAATGAACGTAACCACCCAAGAACAGGAAGTGCGTATTCACAGGATTGTCAGATGAAAATATAAGGAACAAAATCTGAAAAAAATACGAATGCATCCGCCACATCCAAGGACTGGTAGGCTACAATATATGACATTTTTGTTTTCTGATTTAGATACTGCTTATTGAGAGTCAAACCAAACGTTAATATTAGGTGATAAAACTGTAATCATTTCTTAAAATTTGTGCTTGCTGAAAATACATTAAACTTTGATTTTAAAATGACTTTTTTGAGGGTTAAGACACTTAAGTCTAGTTATAATTTTTCACTAGCTATGGTAACTAATGCGGAATGCATTAAAACTATGCTCACAGTAAGAGATGTTATACAAGAGAACTTGGGCAAAAGACCCATCTTATCTTTGGGATAGTTACCCCTAATCAGAGTTGCAAACACTAGACGAAATCCAGAACTGAAAAATATTTTTCTAGGGATAGCTAGAGAACTCCCGGAGTCTGTACTCCAGCGGCATTCCATTATAAGGATAATCCAATAAAATTCTGAATAGCTGGATGATGCCTTAACTGCTGCTGCTGTTGATGCCACAACAGAGAACCCACAACTCTACATGTTCCTATGCTCTCCTCTTATGAAAGTGGTAATTTGAAGCCCACCCAAGCACAATAGAGTCTTCACAGTCACCCAATAACCAAAAGAAGTTGATTTAACAGATATGTTTTGATGACACCATTATGTAACATCTGCAAGAATATCACCAGCATAAAGGCTCAGTAGGTGATTCCTACACTACCTCAAATCTGGAAATCCTGAAGAATCCTTGAGAGCCAGCACATTTCGGTGACCTGTCTTCCCTTTATCTGAGCTAATAATAAACTTTTAATCTTGGTTAAAATAATACATAAAATACTCATAAGTATATTTGTAAATAGAAATCAAACAAATAAACACTATACATACTGTGTGTATGTATATATTATATATATATATATCCCTGATCCCTCCTTGACTGGGCGTAGGCTTTATATCCTTCAGTAGTTGCTTAGCTCTCTCAGGGACTTCAATGGTGAGATGCCTGTAACAAATATTAATTTTCACAAAGTCTGCTACCTCAGTTTTTATGATGGCAATTTGCATACACTCCAGAGTGTTAAAAAGAGTGATCAGATGAACTGCAATTAATTGCAAAGTCCCTCTTTGCCATAAAAATTAACTTAATCCCTAAAAAACATGTCTACTGCATTTCAGCCCTGCCACAAAAGGACAAGCTGACATCATGTCAGTGATTCTCTCGTTACCGCAGGTGAGGACAAGGCTGGAAATCACTCTGTAATGCTGATTGAGTTAGAATAACAGACTGGATATTGCTGCTACTACAATTGCACCTAAATCAACCATTTATCAGATCATTAAGAACTTCAAGGAGAGAAGTTCAATTGAAGTTAAGAAGGCTTCAGGGTGCCCAAGAAAGTCCAGCAAGCACCAGGACCGTCTCCTACATTTGATTCAGCTGCGGGATCGGGGCACCACCAGTGAAGAGCTTGCTCAGGAATGGCAGTAGTCAGGTGTGAGTGCATCTGCCCACATAGTAAGTCGAAGACTTTTGGAGGATGTCCTGGTGTCAAGAAGGGCAGTAAAGTAGCCACTTCTCTCCAGGAAAAACATCAGGGACAGACTGATATTCTGCAAAAGGTACAGGGATTGGACTGCTGAGGAATGGGGTAAAGTCATTTTCTCTGATGAATCCCTTTTCAGATTGTTTGGGGCATCCAGAAAAAAACTTGTCCGGAGAAGAAAAGGTGAGCGCTTCCCTCAGTCCTGTGTCATGCCAACAGTAAAGCAGAGACCATTCATGTGTGGGGTTGCTTCTCAGCCAAGGGAGTGGGCTCACAATTGTGCCTACAGTAAGAACACAGCCATGAATAAAGAATGGTACAAAAACATCCTCCAGGAGCAACTTTTCCTGACCCATCCAAGAACAGTTTGGTGAGGAACATTGCCTTTTCCAGCATGATGGAGCACCTTGCCATAAGGCAAAAGTGATAACTATAAGTGGCTTGGTTAACAAAACATCAAAATTTTGGGTCCATGGCCAGGAAACTCTCCAGACCTTAATCCCATTGGGAACATGTGGTCAATCCTCAAGAGGCAGGCGAACAAAAAAACAAACAAATTCTGATAAACTCCAAGCATTGATTATGCAAGAATGGGCTGCCATCAGTCATGATGTGGCCCAGAAGTTGATTGACAGCATGCCAGGGAGAATTGCAGAGGTCTTGAAAAAGAAGGGTCAACACTACAAATGTTGACAAGATAGCAGGAATACCCAAAACTCCATTGTGACTAGGAACAGGGCCTGTAACTATGACAGGAAAGGCTTGCCGTTGGAGTCCTCAAAAGATATAGTGAACTAAGGAATAACTAAGGGGTTGATTTACTAAAACTAGAGAGTGCAAAACCTGGTGCAGATGTGCATGGCAGCCAATCAGCTTCAAACCTCAGCTTCTTCAATTAAGCTTTGACAAAAAACCTGGAAGCTGATTGGTTTCTATGCAGGGCAGCACCAGATTTTGCACTCTCCAGGTATATTAAATCAACCCCATAGCCTACAAAACTCAACCTATAACTGAAAAATCAAATATGGGTGGACTGATCCCTTAATGCACAAGTGCTTTTTCTAAAGACCATAGTGATGCAAATGCAAAGTGCTTTTCAAGCAGATTTTGTTGACAATATTTTCTACATACATTAATGTCACTTGTATAGCACATTGCGAATGACTGATATCCAGTACACATACTTATATTGGATAATTAATTCTTAATATCTTATTTGCATAATATTTCCTCTTCACACAAACAACTTTTCTCTCACTTCTATCTACCCCTGTAAAAAATCTAAAAAAACATCTCTAATTAACCTGCATACACTGTGAAGAAAAAAAAACGTGAAGCACTTGAACAGAAGCATACTGATGGTGAGATATATGCAAATGACTATAGGCTGATCTGCGATTTATTTATTGTGTTACTATTTGACAGCTGTATTCCACTGAACGTTGCTAAGTGTCAGTAAGTGACCTGCTTAAAACATGATTTGGCATGTAAAAATGTGAATTATTTAATGACATGAAATTAAATATGTGCTTACTGGAAATACACACCAATTCCCCATTAAGAGTATAACATAAGCTTTCTTAAATATTGGAGATTTTAAACCTGCAAAATTACCAATTTTGTAAATTGCATAGATTGCTAATGAGAGATTTAATATATGTGACCAAAGAACAAGGGGGCTTCATACCCAATAGACAAGCTGTTGAAAACCTCCAAATATTGCATCTTACTTATCTTGCCAAATAAAGCAACTGATCTGTCTACTATCTCTGGACGTCAAAACGTATTTTGATACAGTATATCGGCCATGTATGATGCTATTGTTGGATATATATAGGGATTTGGTTCCCAATTTTGCAAATGGATAGTGTCTCTGTGTCACCATCCCAGGGCTTTTGTTCAATATACCCTAGTTTTGGTCTCCTTGCTATCCACTTACTAAAGACACAAGGCAGAGCCATTCCTTTTCCCCTTTGTTATTTGCTCTCGCAATGGAATCCTCTGCCATTAAGATTAAATCCAATCCAAGACTTGGAGATCACCAGATGCCAGCATAAGCTTTGCATTTTTGATGATCATGTTATCCTGGCACTCTCATGCCGCGTACACACGATCGATTTTTTCGACGGTGAAAACACAGTCGAGAAAATCGACGTTAAAAACGAGGAACAGCTTGTTCCCCTCACACACGGCCGTTTTAAATGTCATTTTTTTTTTGGTCGAAAAAAACGACCGTGTGTGGGCTCCGCGGCAGTGTTTCCCTATGGGAAACACTGCCGCGGAAAACATGTCGAAAAAAACAACGAGAAAAATTAGAACATGTTCTAATTTTTCTCGTCGTTTTTAATGCCGTTTTTCTCGTCGAAAAAAACGACAGAAAGCCCACAGACTATCGTTTTTCTCGTCGAATGGGAAAAATGTCGTTTTTTTCGACGGGAAAAACGGCCGTGTGTACGCGGCATCAGACCCGCAAACCTCTCTTCACAATCCGATGCAACTGTTCAATAGATTTGAAAGGATGAGAGATGCCGCATACCACTAGCTCAACAGGTGAAAAGAAATGTGAACAACCTCAGCTTTGAGCCCCATCTCTGATGCATTTCGCCCCACCTATTGGGGCTTATTCATAGAGATTAGTTTAAATATCATGTTAGATAGATTTGCTCTACTTTCCCAACATCTTTCATACAGATGTCACAAAATACCTTCCATTTCCGTTGGGAAACGACTCGCCTTTCCTACTTAGGCATTTAACTCACTGTGTCCTGAGATGTTCTATATGCAGACAACTTTTTCTTTCTTCTTAGTGTAGCAGGGTCTCTAAATTTAGGTGGGACACTCAGGTGTGTAAGTACAGGAATAGTGGACCACTTGTGTTCGTGGAGGATTGGATGGTGTAATAATCTCCTTGGCCTCTGGGTGGCGGGGTACCCGTAGGCTCAAGGTAGATTGGCCGTCACAGTGCTACCCTTTTTGTCCCTTTCCGGAGATGGTACGGCGAGGGCGGGGAACCTGCCGTGGTGTCGATGGAAGGAGATAAAAGGGGGGGACGCCCTAACCACGAGGTCTTCTGGAGGATCTTCTTCACGCGCCCAGGCACCTTAGGCCTGGGTGCGGGCGGTTCCGGATTCCGGCCCAGGCGCCCTAGGCCTGACCGGAATGGAGTTGGAGTCCATCCCAGGCACCTTCAGCCTGGGGTGAGGTACTAAATTAGGAGGCCTGGGGTCCAGTGACTTTGACTGGATCCCGCGAGGATGGAGACGTCCGAGGGTCCCTGAGGTGGACGGGGCCCATGTCTGAGGTGAGGAGGCCGGGGAGGTTACCCGTCCGGAGAGTCTGGAGCAGCATCAACCCAGTGACGGATGGGCCTCTGGTAACTCCCTTGGAGGGACATCTTCCCCTGATAGGGGCCGCAGTGCAGCGAAGGTACTCCTATCTACGTTCTCTTGAGTCGCTGGTAGAGACTCTCAAGTTCTAAGTCCTTTCTAGCTAATGCTATAGTAGCCGCTGGTGAGATCGCAGTGGTTTAGTTAATAACCAGGATAGTGCCTCGACCTGCTCATCCCCGTATCAAAATGTTATCAAGTCGCAACCAGATGGCTACTGAAACACTGTTTATTGTGAGATGTACAATAAAGCAAGAGTTGGACTGTGATCGGTGTGTGGAACTCTGGTTAATGGGAGCAAAGGGAAGTGTTGACACAGCCGGACTTGATTCTAGACAAAAGCACATAGGCCCGAGGAAATATCTGGTACTGGCCTTCACCTCACCCACAGCTATGGGGAGGACATGGGCCGTAGCGCATCTCACCCTGTCGTGTGACATACCCCTAGACAAAGGAGACCGCTACATTAGAAACTCAGAAATTGTGGGAAAAATGATGAGATATTGTGGTTGGGATGTATTTTTTTGCTCTAAAAATTACCCTTTCCCTAAACATTTGTATCTGTTTAGAGTCCTACCAGTGTTTTTTGTATACACCTGCTTCAATCCTTCCAGCATCTGTTCTTGAGGTTTATATTATTATTATTATTATTATTATAATACAGGTTTTATATAGCGCCAACAGTTCTCCAAGATAGTGCTATTCCAACCCAGGCTTAAGGGAGTTTGGGCAGCCCCATGTGGACAATGAAAATATACTAAATAGCTCCCATAGCTGTAGACAATATTTTATGGACCCCTCCTCTATTAAGGGGTTGCAATACGAATTCCATTATCAAATATTGTCTAATGCCGCGTACACACGATCGGAATTTCCGACAACAAATGTTCGATGTGAGCTTTTGGACGGATATTCCGACCGCGTGAAAGGCTCCATCGGACATTTGCTGTCGGAATTTCCGACAACAAATGTTTGAGAGCAGGTTCTCTATTTTTCCGACAAGAAAAGTTCTTGTCGGAAATTCCGACCGCGTGTAGCCATTTCCGACGCACAAAAGTGCTGCACATGCTCGGAACCAATTTGACGCATGCTCGGAATCATTGTACTTTATTTTTCTCGGCTCGTCGTAGTGTTGTACGTCTCCGCGTTCTTGACCATCAGAATTTCCGACATTTGTGCAACCGTGTGTATGCAAGACAAGTTTTTGAGCCAACATCCGTCGGAAAAAAAACCACGGTTTTGTTGTCGGAAATTCCGATCGTGTGTACGCGGCATTAGATTATGGGATAGCTTTAAATATATGGGGAACTTAACCTCCCCCCCATACTCCCCTAGCTACTGTCTGTTGAAATGTTTCTTTCTCGCTGGTTTTCGAAGAACCATATAGAATCTTTTGGTAATAAGCAAGCATTTCAACTGGATCTATCATTTAACCTCAATATATAGAATCAAATCTTTCCTTTACCTCCAACCTTCTCATAAAGCCCTTCTTCAGAACGGTTTTATTATCCACTTCCAGACCAACCGCCATTGTTATACGTCAAATACCGGGGTTATGGCAGCAGATAGCTCGCGCGCAGAAGCGAACGCATATGTATGTCGCGCCTGCATATGTAAACGGTGTTCAAACCACAAATGTGAGGCATCACCACGATTGTTAGAGCAAGAGCAATAATTCTAGCACTAGACCTTCTCTGCAACTTAAAACTGGTAACCTGTAGAAATCTTTAAACGTCACCTATGAAGATTTTTAAGTGTCAAAGTTTGTCGCCATTCCACGAGCGTTCAAAATTTTTAAGCATGACATGTTGGGTATTAATTTACTCAGCATAACATTATCTTTCAAAATATAAAAAAAAAAAATTGGGATAACTTTACTGTTTTCTTATTTTTTTATTAAAAAAAAGTGTATTTAAAAAAAAAAATATAAAACTGCTTTTGTAAGACCGCTGCACAAATACGGTGTGACATAAAGTATTGCAACGACCACCATTTTATTCTCTAGGGTGTCTGAAAAAAATATATATTATAATTTTCTAGCAAAAAAAAAAAAAATGATTTTAACTTGTAAACAAGTGTAAAAAATAGGCCTGGTGCTTAAAGCGGGATTCCACCCGCAATTTATTTATTTTTTTAAAAGTCAGCAGCTACGAACACTGTAGCTGCTGACTTTTAATAAGGACACTTACCTGTCCTACTTGCCCGCGATGTCGGCCCCCCGAGGCCGATCCCTTGATCCTGGCAGCTCCCGGCACCACCATCCTCACTAAGGGAAACAGGCAGTGGAGCCTTGCGGCTTCACTGCCCGTTTCCTACTACGCATGCGCGAGTCTCGCAGTGTTTTCTGAATGGGCGGCTGCTCTCTGAGATACACACAGTTCCCAGAAGGCAGCGCGCACCATTCCCCAGAAAACAACGCGAGGATGAAGACCAGCCGCGGCGGATGAAGAGGCAGATTAGGAATATCCGCATAGCAACCGCTATTTCTGGTAAATAAAAAAAATAAAAAATTCTATTTTTTTTTCTATTTATTTGTAGATTTTTGGTGAATTTTTTGTTTTTTAGGGTGAAACTCCACTTTAAGTGGTTATTTATAGTTTAGAAATAATATACACAGTGTTCTTAAATATACATCAGGGGGTCTCAAACTGGCAGGCCTCCAGCGAAACTACAAGTCCC
This sequence comes from Rana muscosa, assembly GCA_029206835.1. Lineage (NCBI taxonomy): Eukaryota > Metazoa > Chordata > Amphibia > Anura > Ranidae > Rana > Rana muscosa. The sequence goes on from CM055118.1 coordinate 241,002,222, forward strand.
ATGAGTCATTGCAAGGCTGACAGTTACAAGCATGACTCCCACAGGCAGAGGCATGATGGGACTTGTAGTTTTGCAACAGCTGGAGGGCCGCCAGTTTGAGATACCTTATATACATCATCATCACCCCTTTCCATGATGCCCTTTAAGCACCAGTGTTTAGATGTACTGCTTGGTAAAGTTGTCTTCCATTAACTCCACCATTAGAGAATCTGATTATCATTATCTGCCTGCATATGTCACTAGGTGGGAAAGTGACTCGGGCTCCTACTTAATAAAAAAGCCACTGTTCTTGCTCCACATTTGGGATCACTGTTCTATTAACTCTTCCTGTTGGAAGTTAAATACAGGGTATTACTTGTTTGGTATTTGGTTTCTCAGAGGTTGTCAAAGTATCCTCATGATATATCGGATCAATGTTTTGGAGGCTGTAGCAAGATAGGTACCCTTGGGGGGAGTCTGTGCAAAAATTAAATGCTTTTGGATTAAAGTTTACCAAATTATATACACGGTATTAGTCCAATGTATATGTAAAATTACATATCAAGGCCCTCCTTGATTTACAAATTGAAGCTATAACGACAGGAGTTAACGTTGTTTAAATATATTCCATTCCCGAACACACAGCAGCTACCAGACACTCCAACCAGCCGAATAAGACCCCATACAAATATTTCTCCCCGCACAAACGAGACAACGCTCTGTGTTAAAGTTCCAAAAACAGGGAATTAATCTTTATTACAAGCACATGGTAACACACTTCCCTTCTAAAACACTTCCCTCCCATCCTTGGGGAACAGGGCGGGTTAACCACTTAACGACCGCTCACTGTATATATACGTTGGCAGAATGGCAACGACAGGCACAATCACGTAGAGCATACGTGATTGCCTTTGTACAGTTGGGGGGTCCGATCGGACCCCCCTCCTATACAGTGAGCGGTGGCTAAGTGTCCGGGAGCGTTCCGGGATGAGGGGGCAGCCATTCGTTTCTGGCCACCCCCTCGCGATCGCTCCCGGCGAATGGAAATGCCCCCTCTGTGTCAGACAGAGGGAGCAGGAGGAAGTGATGTCATCTCTGGTGCGGCGCTCACATATACCGATCGCCGTACAAGAGAAGATATCAGGTCAGTGCACACAACACTACACTGACACCAGGACACATAGGGACATAAATCGCCCCCCCAGATCACCCCCCCAGCCCCCAGTCACAGTGTCACTGATTGCAGTGACCATTTATTTAGTGATCACTGCAATCAGTGACATTTGTGACTGTAAAAGTGTCACCAAAGTTTAGTCTTAGGTCCAGTGTAGCCCCCTAACCCCCCCCCTAATAAAGGTTTAACCCCCTGATCACCCCCCAGATAACCCTTTCACCGCCTATCACCACTGTCGCTTAGCGATCATTTTTCTGATCGCTGTCTTAGCGTCAGTGATGCCGATCGGCAGCCAGTAATTTTTTTTAGGTTCGCCGCAGGTTTTTATAGCGTCAGGTACCCCAATATATTATCTAATAAAGGTTTAACCCCCTTGATCGCCCCCCCAGGTAACCCTTTCACCCCCTATCACCACTGTCACTAAGCGATCGTTTTTCTAAACGCTGTCTTAGTGTCGGTGATGCAGATCGTAGCCAGTAATTTTTTTTAGGTTCGCCGCAGGTTTTTATAGCGTCAGGTACCCCAATATATTATCTAATAAAGGTTTAACCCCCTTGATCGCCCCCCAGGTAACCCTTTCACCCCCTATCACCACTGTCACTAAGCGATCGTTTTTCTAAACGCTGTCTTAGTGTCTGTGATGCAGATCGGTAGCCGGTAATTTTTTTTAGGTTCGCCGCAGGTTTTTATAGCGTCAGGTACCCCAATATATTATCTAATAAAGGTTTAACCCCCTTGATCGCCCCCCAGGTAACCCTTTCACCCCCTATCACCACTGTCGCTAAGCAATTGTTTTTCTAAACGCTGTCTTAGTGTCGGTGATGCACATCATAGCCAGTAATTTTTTTTAGGTTCGCCGCATGTTTTTATAGCGTCAGGTACCCCAATATATTATCTAATAAAGGTTTAACCCCCTTGATTGCCCCCCCAGGTAACCCTTTCACCCCCATCACCACTGTCGCTAAGCAATCGTTTTTCTAAACGCTGTCTTAGTGTCGGTGATGCAGATCGGTAGCTGGTAATTTTTTTTAGGTTCGCCGCAGGTTTTTATAGCGTCAGGTACCCCCATATATTATCTAATAAAGGTTTTAACCCCCTGATTGCCCCTAGTTAACCCTTTCACCAGTGATCACCATATAAGTGTTACGGGTGACGCTGGTTAGTTAGTTTGCTTTTTATAGTGTCAGGGCACCCGCCGTGTATATAACCCAATAAAGGTTTAACCCCCTGATCGCCCGGCGGGTGATATCAATTAGGTTTTAGCGTCAGAGAGGGTCTGAGTCACACCCCAGGCAGCGTCAGGTTAGTGCCAGTAACGCTAACACCCACGCGTGAAGCATACACCCCCCTTAGTGGTATAGTATCTGAACAGATCAATATCTGATCTGATCAGATCTATACTAGCGTCCCCAGCAGTTTAGGGTTCCCAAAAACGCAGTGTTAGCGGGATCAGCCCAGATACCTGCTGGCACCTGCGTTTTGCCCCTCCGTCCAGCCCAGGCCACCCAAGTGCAGTATCGATCGATCACTGTCACTTACAAAACAAAAACGCACATAACTGCAGCATTCGCAGAGACAGGCCTGATCCCTGCGACTCCAGTGCTGTAGGAGGTGATTTCACCACCACAGTTAAAAAAAAAAAAAAGCAAATATGCCGAAGCATTGGGGCAGCAGGGGTGGAGGAGCGATTTTGCTCCTAATGCCGCGTACATACGGTCGAAATTCCGACGGAGGCTTGCCCGTGGAAAAGTCCGACCATGTGTGTGCGGCATAACTTTTTTGCGGGAGGATGCCCCCATGCTTCGGCATATATAAATGGTGCGTGTATGCCCATCATTGGAAGTGGGTGGATGAAGGGCGGTATTCTAATGGTGGGCATACCCACCGATCAATCTCTTTTTTCGTTCAGCCAACTGGCTGCATGAAATAAAAAGATTACAATACATGTCCAACAAGGACCAGCAACGTACTGGTATGTTGCTGGACTTTGAATGTTTATACCAGAATGATGCCTGCGGGTTTAGGTATCATCTTGGTATCATTCTTTTCAGCCTGCGGCCGGCTTTCATGTAAAAGCAATCCTAGCGGCTAATTAGCCTCTGGACTGCTTTTACAAGCAGTGGGAGGGAATGCCCCCCCCCCCCGGATATAAAAAGCGCCATTGGGAAATTGGGAAAGCATTTTATCACAACGATCTTGGTGTGGTCAGATGCTTTGAGGGCAGAGGAAAAATCTAGGGTCTAGAAGACCCCAGTTTTTTCAAAAAAAGAGTACCTGTCACTACCTATTGCTATCATAGGGGATATTTACATTCCCTGCGATAACAATAAAAATGATAAAAAAATAAAATAAAAAAAAATACTTGGAAGGAACAATTTAAAAATAAAATAAAAAAGCAAAATTAATAATAAAAAAAAAAAAGAAAAAAAAAAAAAGCACCCCTGTCCTGCCCTGCTCTTGCCCAATGGCGAACGCAAGCGTCGGTCTGGCGTCATATGTAAACAGCAATTGCACCATGCATGTGAGGTATCACCGCGAAGGTCAGATCGAGGGCCGTCATTTTAGCAGTAGACCTCCTCTGTAAATCTACTGGGGTAACCTGTAAAGGCTTTTAAAGGCTTTTAAAAATGTATGTAGTTTGTCGCCAATGCGCGTTTGTGCGAAATTTTAAAGCATGTCGTGTTTGGTATGTATGTACTCGGCCTAAGATCATCTTTTTTATTTCATCAAACATTTGGGCAATATAGTGTGTTTTAGTGCATTAAAATTAAAAAAAGTGTATTTTTTAACCCAAAAAATGCGTTTGAAAAATCGCTGCGCAAATACTGTGTAGAAAAAAAAAATGCAACACCCACCATTTTAATCTGTAGGGCCTTTGCTTTAAAAATATATATAATGTTTGGGGGTTCAACATAATTTTCTTGCAAAAAAAAAAAAATGTTTTCATGTAAACAAATAGTGTCAAAAAGGGCTTTGTCTTCAAGTGGTTAGAAGAGTGGATGTAAGCTTCCTAATGTTGTGTATAAAATGCCAGAACAGTTCAAAACCCCCCCAAATGACCCCATTTTGGAAAGTAGACACCCCAAGCTATATACTGAGAGGCATGTCGAGTCCATGGAATATTTTATATGTTGACACAAGTTGCGGAAAAAACGACAATTTTTTTTTTTTTTTGCACAAAGTTGTCACTAAATGATATATTGCTCAAACATGCCATGGGCATATGTGGAATTACACCCCAAAATACATTCTGTTGCTTCTCCTGAGTACGGGGATACCACATGTGTGAGACTTTTTGGGAGCCTAGCCACGTACGGGACCCCAAAAACCAAGCACCGCCTTCAGGCTTTCTAAGGGTGTAAATTTTTGATTTCACTTCTCACTGCCTATCACAGTTTCGGAGGCCATGGAATGCCCAGATGGCACAAAACCCCCCAAAATGACCCCATTTTGGAAAGTAGACACCCCAAGCTATTTGCTGAGAGGTATTGTGAGTATTTTGCAGATCTCGCTTTTTGTCACAAAGTTTTGAAAATTGAAAAAAAAAAAAAAAATTATATATATATTTTCTTTCTTCATTTTCAAAAACAAATGAGAGCTGTAAAATACTCGCCATTCCTCTCAGCAAATAGCTTGGGGTGTCTATATTCCAAAATGGGGTCATTTGGGGGGGTTTTGTGCGATTTTGGCATTTTATGGCCTTCGAAACTGTGATAGGTAGTGAGGAGTGAAATCAAAAATTTGTGCCTAGAAATCCTGAAGGCGGTGCTTGGTTTTCGGGGTCCCGTACGCGGCTAGGCTCCTAAAAAGTCCCACACATGTGGTATCCCCGTACTCAGGAGAAGCAGAAAAATGTATTTTGGGGTGTAATTCCACATATAACCATGGCATGTGTGAGCAATATATCATTTAGTGACAACTTTTTGTAATTTTTTTTTTTGTCATTATTCAATCACTTGGGACAAAAAAATATATATTCAATGGGCTCAACAGGCCTCTCAGCAATTTCCTTGGGGTGTCTACTTTCTAAAATGGGGTCATTTGGGGGGGGTTTTGTGCTATTTTGGCATTTTATGGCCTTCGAAACTGTGATAGGTAGTGAGGAGTGAAATCAAAAATTTGCGCCCTTAGAAATCCTGAAGGCGGTGCTTGGTTTCCGGGGTCCCGTACGCGGCTAGGCTCCCAAAAAGTCCCACACATGTGGTATCCCCGTACTCAGGAGAAGCAGCAAAATGTATTTTGGGGTGAAATTCCACATATAACCATGGCATGTGTGAGCAATATATCATTTAGTGACAACTTTTTGTAATTTTATTTTTTTTATTTTTTTTTAGTCATTATTCAATGACTTGGGACAAAAAAATAAAAAATTCAATGGGCTCAACATGCCTCTCAGCAATTTCCTTGGGGTGTCTACTTTCCAAAATGGGGTCATTTGGGGGGGTTTTGTACTGCCCTGTCATTTTAGCACCTCAAGAAATGAGATAGGCAGTCATAAATTTAAAGCTGTGTAAATTTCAGAAAATGTACCCTAGTTTGTAAACTCTATAACTTTTGCGCAAACCAATAAATATACGCTTATTGACATTTTTTTTACTAAAAACATGTGGCTGAATACATTTTGGCCTAAATGTATGACTACAATTGAGTTTATTCGATTTTTCTTATAACAAAAAGTAGAAAATATCATTTTTTTTCAAAATTTTCGGTCTTTTTCCGTTTATATCGCAAAAAATAAAAATCGCAGAGGCAATCAAATACCATTAAAAGAAAGCTCTATTTGTGGGAAGAAAAGGACGCAAATTTCGTTTGGGTACAACATTGCATGTCCGCACAATTTACAGTTAAAGCAGCGCAGTGCTAAATTCTGAATTCACCTCTGGTCCTTTAGCTACCAAATGGTCCGGGGCTTAAGTGGTTAAACTGTCCAATGACAATGGTGATACAGGTCAGGTGTGTTCAAACTTCTCCTTCAGTAAACAGTCTTAGCAGGAGGGGTTGCTGGAGTGATTCCCCCCCCCCTTTCCTCACAGCAAGACACTTAAATATCCCATAATAGGCAGCCAGACGGTCTACCAGCTCCAATCCACATCATCACAAACAACAATGAAAAGGTCTTTGGAAGCTAGTCTGGATTTAATCTACATTACACAGGCAGACAGGTGGTTAGAGTTGCAAACAACCAGTAATTCTCAATGTCCATTATTTTCTGGCTCATACTTTCTAAGAACTTCTGGGTTCCACGGGCCCTCCCGTTACAGAAGCTTGTATAAAATAATAAATGAAATTGCTCACTTTCATCTTGACCGCGGCTAAGCAGACACTGGATAAAGCTAGGTGGTCCACACAACCAATGGTAGCCCAAGTCAAGAACAAAATGACCTGGTATTTAAAGTGGATGTAAACCCTTACATATACCCAGTGAAGTGAACAGCCTCAGATGATACACAGAGATGAAAACAAATCTCCCTACATAAGTTTTACATGCATATCTGCTGTCTTCAGCTTTCTATATTCTTTAGAATGTGAACATTGTGTTAGAATTTTTTTCTTCCTGTTCCAGCGCCGGGAGTGGAGTCTGGGCATACACTGTGTGACAGCTGATTGGAGGAAAGGCACCCCCCTTCCATCCATATAGGCAGAGGAATGAAGAAACATGCTGTGCTGTGAATAGACCAGCTCTCTGCTAATCTAGAGATCTCACCCTCCCTGACACATATTTTCAGCGACTTTTATCTCCTGAGTGGGAGAATTTGTAAGAAGTTATCATGCTGATAACAGAGGAACAAAGCAGTAGAAAGACACAGGACTTAAGGCTTTAGAGAGAGATAAGTAAACACTACAGATATATGTGCCTAGGTCAAATTTCATGAATCAGGTTTAAATCCACCTGAAAAATGGAGGGCCATACTGGGGGTCTCCATAGATAGATTGCAAAGTTTGGGCTCCTTGGAGAATCCATTATCTCCAGAATGATTTTGATCATTCTTTAATGACAGTATAGCATCCATCCACCTTTTTGATATCTCCTGGTTACTTGGGAAATTTAGGGAAGCTTTTCTTGCCCTGAGGTTCCTTTTACATTTTCACCTCATCCTATCCCTGACCAACCTCTTTCTTTACTACTTATCTATTTATTTATTTTTTATCTTGTCTTATGGGCCACAATTTCTTCCTTGGTATTTTTCAAGATCACTATACTGAGCCCAAGTGTGTTCTTGCTGGCCACATCCCCCACTCCATTCATGTATTTGACAAGGCCAGTGTGTTCCTTGCCTGTATGTGTACTATTGTGGCCACAGTGTGACTCTGGGTAGTAGTTTTGCTGGCCTCTAAGTGTTCCTGTATCATTGTATACAGCCATTATTTTGTAACTTGCAAAACTATCAAAAATGTAATAAAAACCAAAAAGTTACCCTTCCAATTCACTAAGCAGCCATTTTTTATACACCGATGATATCCAAAATGCCTCTGGAAATGTAATTCCTACTAGTGTTATTGGCCTACTGCTTTTCTCAGAACGAACTCTGCACTGCGGTACAAGACCAATTTAGGAAACTTCTGCAATATAATTTTTGAATTATAAAGACATCGCAAAACAGCAATTTCTTTACACCAGATAAAGGTATAAAAGTTGGTGAAATCCTTTCAATGCATATTGTATGCCCAAGGGGTTTTCTTTTTCTCAGCAAAGCTTCAAACCTCACCCTAAGGCCTCATTCTTATTATGTGTTGAAATAAATCCTGTGTTGTAACACAACATATTACCATATGTTAAGGTAGCCAATTTGCCATAATGTACAGAAAAAACGTGTATGCACTGTACTTGTGGTGTAATGCAATGATTTCAATAATTAAAAAACAAAAGAATGTAAGCGCTGCCCAAATGCTTACTACATGCAATTTTATCTTTCAAAACTAATGATGTACACTGTCCCTTTAAATAGCAAAAATAAAAATAATCAGTGCTAAATGAAAGTGGCTATAAAGTCACTGAGGACACTTACTGGTATCCCCTCTTCTATAGCAAGCTATACAGTGCAGTGTATGTGTTTTTTTTTTTTTAATTATAAAGCTGAATATCTTATTTCACAGTGCCGCTGTGTGGTCATGTGACCTCCCGACGCTCTCCTTCCTCGATCAAAGGACTACAGTGGGAGGGGTTGAGATTCCCCTCTGACATCAGCCAGGAGGTCACATGACCATACAGCAGCACTGTGAAATAAAGTATTTAGCTTTATCATTTTAAAAAAGCACACACTTATAGCTTGCTATAACAGAAGGGATACTAGTTATTGTGCTCAATGACTTTACAGTCACACGGAATAGCGGCAGGAGATCGGCTCTCACATACACACACACACACTAGGAACTGACAGGCAGGGAGGGAGGGGAGAGGGAGAATGGGACAAATGACACTGCAGAAGCACTATGTTGATTATCGTGCTTTAAAGGAACAGGTTACAACCGTTTAATGTGATGACACTATATATGTCATCTAAAGCTGATTAATATTATTTACACTTTAAGTGTTACTAAACCCAAGACCAAAAAATTTATTTATTGCATCTTACTAATCTGTAGATGTGGTGGCTGCATTAGTTTTAATTTTTTCGGGCTTTTTTCCCCCCAATATATTTAACTGGGAATCCTGCCACTGTCACATTTCTTGTACTAGGGTGACAACACTCATTCCTCCAATGCAGGGCTCAAAATTTTAAGTCCTGAGCTACTAGCCAGGCCTTAACAGTTACTCGCCACCAGTTGCCCCACTCAACCCCTACCCTGCCCCACCCCTAATTCTACCCCTAAACACGCTCTCATAAACTTCTATTGTTAAATGTTTTATGCAGAATTAAGTTACAAAAAATAATAATTAACGACAACTTTATCAGTGCCCATTAATGCAGCCTATCACTGCCCATCAGTGTAGCAAACCAGTGCCCATCAGTGCAGCCTAATAAGTGCAGTCTCATCAGTGCCCATCAGTGCAGTCTCATCAGTGCTCATCAGTGCAGCCTCATCAGTGCCCATCAGTGCAGCATATCAGTGCCGCATATAAGTGCAGTCTCATTAGTGCCCATCAGTGCAGCATATCAGTGCTGCCTCATCAGTGCCCATCACTGTAGCCTATCAGTGCAGCCCCATCAGTGCAGCATATCAGTGTCCATCAGTGCAGCCTATCGGTGCCCATCAATGAAGCCTCATCAGTGTCCATCATTGCAGCCTCATCAGTGCCCATCAATGCAGCCTCATCAGTGCAGCCCATCAGTGCATCCCATCACTGCCCATCAGCTTAGCCTACCAGTGCCCATCAATGCAGTCTACCAGTGTCCATCAATGCAGCCTACCAGTGCCCATCAGCACAGCCTATTAGTGCCTATCAATGTAGCCTATTGGGAAAGGGAGAGACGAGGAAGAGGAGCACTACCATATCACACAGAGATTGGATCTCTGTTGTCAAACAATGTCCCACCTCCTGGCATGGCTCCTATGATAGACTTCACACTGATTTAATTAACCAAGATTGGACCAGTGTGCTGTCTATCATAGAAGCCTGCCGGTGGTGCCTGCTATCTCCCCCTCTGATATGGCTACTCACTCGCCCTCAACTATGTTCCACTCTCCACTGTATCTAGAGAGGAGCAGTGTTGTCACCCTATAAAAGAAAGTCTTCTAGGGCTACAGAGTAATTCCTCTCTTCTTTTCCCTATAACATAGGGGGCAGGTATCCTGCAGTCCACAGAGATAGCCGAGAACAATGCTAACTGATAACACTCAGCACAGAGCACAGGAAGTCATCAGCTCACACAATTTCTGGCAGGATTAACAGGTACTCTATTTGTTCAAACAGATATAGCCAAATGCTTTCAATGGTATATTTACCAGACCAAAAAGGGACCAAATAATCAAATTCCATTGTTAGGGTTTATACACACTTTAAGTTATTAAAGAGGCAAGCTTTTAAGATGTTTTATATCCCTTCTTGAGTGTTTTCAGGCTTTACACATGTATTAAAACCTGAAGAAGGTAACTATGACATCCTGAAACCCTGCATTTTTAAAGTAAATGTAAAGACTATTTTTTTTATTTAAAATACATAATAAACAGGTTTATACTTACCTGTTCTGTCCCTTACCTCCTCTTGTTCTTCTTACCTTTTAGACTTTAGAACCACTTTAATAACTTAGGTAACCAATAATGGGTATCACTTAAACCGCAAACCTTCTGCATTAATTGATGGCTATCACAGTACAATACTTTACTACTGCAAGACATAATACAAAAATAGACTGCTTCAGGATGGTGTTAGAGTACAAGGCACAGACATGGTAGGTACACCCCCTGGATTCCAAGCACCATTTTCCCAATGCTCACATCATAATTAATTATTACATTACATACAAATAGTATACAAAAGGTTAGTAAAAGCAAAAATAGTTTGAGGAATCCATGAAGGGTATAAATTGGGACATTAGGAAGCTGGACATTTGGAGAAGAAAAGGTGAGAACTATGTGTAAATTTGTGTTCTTATAAAGTCAGCAGCATTCATTTTTTGTAAAAGCAATGACCATTTGCTTTTAAATCAGTGACTGCAACATAAATAGGGGCCCATAAAATTTTCAAACTGATTTTGGGGTCTTGGCCTTGTAAAGGTTAGAGCATTGAAAGCAATAAGGAATTATCTCTGATCAATGGGGTCAATTTGCATTGACATATATTACTTTAATTGTGTTCATTCTCACAATAACTTTTTAATCAAAACAATAAATTCAAATACGGTACATAAATATTTAATACATTTACAATCATTACATATTCATATGAAATAGCTATTTAATTGTTGCAATTTTTTTCTGATATATACTGTAATATATATATATATATATATATATATATATATATATATATACACACACACACACACACACACACACAGTGCCTTGAAAAAGTATTTATACCTCTTAAAATTTTCATGTTACAACAAAAAATGTTAATGTATTTTATTGGGATTTTATGTGACAGACCAACACAAAGTGGCACATAATTGTGAAGTGGAAAGATAATTAAAATTGTTTTTCAATTTTTTTTTACAAATATATATGTGAAAAGTGTGGAGTGCATTTGTATTCAGCCCCCTTTACTCTGATACCCAAAACTAAATTCTAGTGGAACCAATTGCCTTCAGAAATCACCTAATTAGTAAATAGAGTCCACCTGTGTGTAATTTAATCTCAGTATAAATACAGCTGTTCTGTGAAGCCCTCAGAGGTTTGTTAGAGAACCTTAGTGGACAAACAGCATCGTGAAGGCTAAGGAATACACCAGACAGGTCAGGGATAAAGTTGTGGAGAAGTTTAAAGCAGGGTTAGGTTATAAAAAAAATCCCAAGCTTTGAACCTCACAGAGCATTGTTTAATCCATCATCCGAAAATGGAAAGAGTATGGCACAACTGCAAACCTACCAGGACATGGCTGTCCACCTAAACTGACAGGCCGGGCAAGGAGACCATTAATCAGAGAAGCAGCCAAGAGGTCCATGGTAACTCTGGAGGAGCTGCAGAGATCCACAGCTTAGGTGGGAGAATCTGACCACAGGACAACTATTAGTCGTGCACTCCACAAATCTGGCCTTTATGGAAGAGTGGCACGAAGAAAGCCATTGTTGAAAGACAGCCATAAGAAGTCCCGTTTGCAGTTTGTGAGAAGCACTGGGGGGGACACAGAAAACATGTGGAAGAAGGTGCTCTGGTGAGATGAAACCAAATATTAACTTTTTGCCCTAAAAGTAAAACGCTATGTGTGGCAGAAAACTAACACTGCACATCACCCTGAACACACCATCCCCACTGTGAAACATGATGGTGGCAACATCATGTTGTGGAGATGCTTTTCTTCAGCAGGTACAGAGAAGCTGCTAAGAATTGATGGGAAGATGGATGGAGCCAAAAACAGGGCAATCTTTGAAGAAAACCTGTTAGAGTTTACAAAAGTCTGCACGAGGCTGGGGCGGAGGTTCACCTTCCAGCAGGACAACGACCCTAAACATACAGCCAGAGCTACAATGGAATGGTTTAGATCAAAGCATATTCATGTGTTAGAATGGCCCAGTCAAAGACCAGATCTAAATCTAGTTGAGCATCTGTGGCAAGACTTGAGAATTGCTGTTCACAGATGCTCTCCATCCAATCTGACAGAGCTTAAGCTATTTTGAAAAGAAGAATGGGCAAAAATGTCACTCACTAAATGTGCAAAGCTGGTAGAGACATCCCCAAAAATACTTGCAGCTACAATTGCAGCGAAAGGTGGTTCTACAAAAGTATTGGCTGGGGGGGGGGGGGGGGGGGTGAATACAAATGCACACCAAACTTTTCACATATTTATAAAAAAAAAAAAAAATGAAAGCCATTTATACTCTTCCTTCCACTTCACAATTATGTGTTACTTTGTGTTGGTCTATCACATAAAATCCCAATAAAATAACATTTATTTTTTTGGCTGTAACATGACAAAATTTGGAAAATTTCAAGTGGCTTGAATACTTTTTCAAGGCACTGTATATCATTTTTTTTTGTGACTCCTTATTATATCCTAATTCAAAAATGTTGTCCCCTCCTCTTTCGCTACTTGACAGAACCACACACTTACTTGAATACTGCTTTTTTTTCTGTGTGTTGTGCATTGGTCGGCCATGCCACTGGGAGGTCCCCTTGCCTACTACGTGAAGCACCCCCTGGATCTCTGCAGGTGCAGTTGAGTCTCCCTCTTCTCCCTTTCAGCATGGGCATGGATGGAGTGGTGTGCTTTTAAATTCATACTCATAGGCTAATATTATTTGTACCTATGTTTGTCCATCGAGTTTCCCCTGAGGAAGAGCAAATCTTGTAATGTGTCGGGCACTTGGGAAATATATCTGTGATTTAGGGCATTTGGGCAAGATATCTGTTTGACATTAACTTGCTGTTATAGGAGTCACACAGAGATATACAATACGGTTGTTGTAAGCAATGCATTTTATTCAATACTATATGGCCTGTGAATATACAGTGTTTTTCTACTGTATGGTTTTAACCTTACAAGAATAAAGCTTTGTTAACTATACCCATGGGGTGCTTAATTCATGGTGCCTACACAATCCCTCCCACCCGATGCTTTTTGTACTTTTGACATTTTTGGAATTTTAGGACCATGGATAGTCTCAAGTCAAACTATTGGGGCCCTTCCCCACAGTCGATCTGATCAGGTCTGCCTGTCAGTTTTTCAGACGGATCTGTCCCAAAGCTCCATGCATTCCTATAGACCAGCAAATGTAAACAGGCCTGTGTCTGTTTACACCTGCCTACCTCTGCTAAAAAATGGAGGAGGACTGTGTCTCCTTCCATTTGGTCAGACCAGATTGGAGGCAGCTGGGTGTAAACGGACAGTGGAGTCCGTTTATTCCTGGACCCCCTCAGAGCAGAGCGGGGTCTGTCCATGTCTGCTCTGCATATACTGAGAAGACACTGGCCTGTCATTAATCTGCTCTGCTCTGATCAGCAAGGGATCAGTGCTTATGGAATTTGCCCATGAAAGAGGGTCCTTACAAGTTTAAAAAAGAAAAAAAAGAACCTCACACTTATCACCAATCAGAAGCTAGTAATCCTTTTAGGAGAAAAAACCCTGTGTGATAATTTGTGCAAATTGATGATGTTGTGGAAATTTTATTAAGATGTATTTGATATGTATTGTCACAGTGTCTCCCGGTGTTAGTTCTCCTGTAGCCCGCTCTAAAGAGCAGACTGACACCAGTTGAGACCCGTTTTGGTAGTGAAAAGCTTCCTGAGGTTGCAGAGAAGTGTTTGCAGAGTGGGGATATGTCTGCTAGCGAAGGGCCCCTGTGCAATGCACAGACGATCGTCTGGGGGGATATGTTTACTCTGTGAAGACATTATCTGTTATGGGGGGATGTACGCTTGTGTCTCTCGTGTGTCTGATCAGCACATGGGGGGTTATGGCGTGTCCCTACAGATAATCTCCCATCAGCAGGAATGGTAGAATAATTTGGGTATGCGTTCTCGGAACAATGCAGAATAAGGATTCACACCAACGGTAAAAACGGGAGTCTTTGTGTGTGTTTTAGTCGGGGACAGCGTTCATGAATTCTAAGGCCAGCCATGTGGTTTCTATCTGTAGCTAAAGAGCATGAACAGGGGGCAGGAAATCATACACACTGCCCCTGCCCAGACACGCCCATACACTCCCCTAGTCCTTGTTCATTGGTTGAGATTTGTATAACTCCTCCTGTTTGAAGGAATGCCTGTGCTTGATTGGCCGATTGTGAAGCCATCAAGCTCTATTGTCATCACTATTATAAATAAACAACACAGGCTCTCCAGAAGGGAAGTCTGCCTGTGGAGCTAAGGATGTGAGGACGGTGTTTACTTGGGAAGATACGGGTGTACACAGATACATTATACCAAAAGGCTGAAAGGGCGCTTATTAGCGCAGGAGACATGGATTACGCATAGTGTATAGAAAAATCTCCACATCAATGTATACATACAAAATGCCACCATAGTCAGTATAATAATGTACATGCAGAAAATCCAACTGATCCATGAGATCTACTACGGCCTCATAAATATTATTTTCAATTACAAAAATGAGAAAATAATTTGCAGTGTTAAAAGTACAATTTATGCTGTGATTTAGTAAACTAGCTCCAATAGGTTTCTGTAGAATTTGATGATCATCAAGGCAATCTAGGCAGAAGCCTTGGAGACAAAGGATGTCCAGAGGGATAGCAAATAGGTTGCTTTCTTGGTGCCTATTGCAACCTTTATCAAGGTTAGACAAAAGGATGGGGAAGGAGCAAAGTTGCCACATTGCCTAGGGCCCCATTCTGCCTTAATCTCTCTTTTGGTTTCTTTCCCACAATCTGAAGACAGGATCCCCTTGCCTCTAGCCACATTTACACTGGAGAACGGTTGTGACAGTATCACTGCTTGCTGCCCAAACCAGATGCCAAATTACACAAGATTTCTTTGACATTGGCCTGGTATACCCCCATCAACAGAGAAGTTTCCCATTTGTTCTGATAAAAAAAAAAAATCTGACAAAAATTCACCTGAATCATTCTAAATCTTTATACTACGTACTTTATTAATTACTTAGGTTTCAGTATTATTGACTATGTCTGGCATCGAATTATAAACATGATACAAACTAATTGCATTCATTTTCCCAGGTCACAAATTAGATTGACCAGAGGGGTAAACCATTGAAAATCCCAATCATGTGTTATAAGAAGTTACAGAGTACAGATCAGAACTGATTGTAAAATCTATTACATGTAGTGAGAGCAGCCAATTATTCAATAGCAATTTCCTATGGAGTGAAGTGGAGGCTGAGGTCTTATGCGGGGGGCATGGTAATGTTGCCCTCTGTCCCTTGCAGATGTGAGGAGAGCCCTTGGGACCCCCAGTTCATTAGCTGCCTGATTAGTGAGTCTGTGTCCCCTGAATCCTTAGCACGGGGTGTGTGATTAGCTTAGTGCAGGGGGTACTCCCTGAGCACCGTGACACAATGGCATTGCAATGTCACTCACTGTGACATTTAGGTCACAGTCACAGGCCAGGCATCCGCTCTAAAGACAGAGAGAACTTATTCCTGAGTTAACCTATGTGTGTGCTTCTGAGAGCTATCCCGTTATGTACTGCAGGTTCTCAATGTGACAACTGTGGAGTAGGCAGAGTTACTATACCACCAGATCCCTCATAGTCCTGTTCTGTGAACATATAAAGCATGCGATGACCAACAGACTCCTACAGTGGTTCTTAGATTTCCAGTGACAAAGTACGAGGCTTTGGGTTCTTGAGTTCTAATGAGATAAAAAAAGTGCTTTTGAATAATTTCAGTTTACTTTAAGTTTCTAAACTGATATTTGATAATGATAAGGAAATCACAACAACCTCTGCTCAGGATGAATGGTTTCGGAAATGTATTTAGAAGATAAGAGCTACAAAGTAAAAGCAAAGAATAAATAAAATAGAGTAAAGGCCCGTCCGTACACACGATCCAATTCTATGGGCATAATTGTCTGATTGACGTGTTGTGTCGGATAATCTGACTGTGTGTGTAGCGGGGTCCCCAAAATTAACCCTGCTATACCTAAATTTAGGGGAAGGCTTCAGCTGTAGTTGGGCTCAGACCACCTTAATTGTTAGGACATTCTGTTTTATACTGCAGGTAGTATACTGGTGCGTGGTTCCCTGTGGCCTGTAGGTGGCACTGCCATAATCGGCCAGGGTTGAACCGCTGGTGTAGTGCTGTGCCTTGGATGACCTCTCTCGACGGTTGTGTGGTGGGCGTGGTCGGCCTGCTGTGCACGCTGGGAAAGGGTATAAAAGGGGCAGACGCTGCTTGCGGAAGGGGTTCGGTCTTGGTTCCAGAGTTGGAGTCCTGGCCCCTGGCCCTCCTGGCCAGGGGCCCACGTACGCATCGGTCCCAGGCACCTTTAGCCCTGGGGCTGCAGCAACAACCTTGGGCCCAGCACCTTTAGCCGGGGCCCGTGTCCTGAAAGGAGAAATCCCAGGGTGCCTCTGGCATGGGGACCCGTTCTGAAATGAGGAGGCCGGGGGAGGACCCTTCTGAAGGACCGGTGAAAAGTTCACGGAGAAAGAAGGGCCTGGTAACTCTCTGGAGGGATTAGATCCATCCAACACCAGAGGATTGGGATTAACGGTTCTGTGGTAGAGAATCTCCTAGTTGCATCTAAAAAAGGGAAAACGAAAGAAACGTCCGAGCATCATTTCGGCTGCTAAGATCCGCTTTCATAGGGAACTATCCGGGTGAGCTAAGCCTACTTGAAGAACGAGTAGTGAATTCATAAGTTGTTTTGTGCCTGGACTTATATCCAAACTCTTACTGTCCTGTCTTCTATCCACCCTTTTTATAAAGAAATAAACTCTATGTCATTCGTTATGATCGCAATTGATACATTCGTAAATTCGTACACTCGGAAATTCGAAAATTCGAAAATCTGAAAAAATAACTATTAAATTATAGGTATTGTAATTTCCTTTCAAATTTGGCTGTTAGCGAACGTAACGAATACAAATTTATCCGAAGTTACGCATAACCTGAAATAACAAATGCCACATCTAAACAAATGGAACGGAACAAATTAATAATACGTTTTTATTATTATTGTTATTTATTATTATTATTATTATTATTAATTCATTACGTTCCATTTGTTTAGATACGGCATTCATTATTTCGGAAAACAATTCGTAACTTCGTTAAGTTCACTAACAGCCAAATTTGAAAGGAAATTCCAATACCTATAATTTAATAGTTAGTAATTCTTATTTCCGAATTTCCGAATGTACGAATTTCCGAATGTACGAATTTCCGAATTTCCGAATGTACGAATTTACGAATGTACGAATGTACGAATTTACAAATGTACGAATTTACAAATGTACGAATTTACAAATGTACGAATTTACGAATGTACGAATGCACGAATGCACGAATGCACGAATTTACGAATGCACAAATGCACGAATTTACGAATGCACAAATTTACGAATGCACAAATTTACGAATGTACAAATTTACGAATGTACAAATTTACGAATGTACAAATTTACGAATGTACGAATGCACGAATGCACGAATGCACGAATTTACGAATGCACGAATTTACGAATGCACGAATTTACGAATGCACGAATTTACAAATTTACAAATTTACGAATGTACAAATTTACGAATGTACAAATTTACGAATGTACAAATTTACAAATGTACAAATTTACGAATGTACAAATTTACGAATGTACAAATTTACGAATGTACAAATTTACAAATTTACGAATCTACGAATTTTTGGATATTCGAATTTACGAATATTCGTTAAATGAGTTTTCGTTAATTCGGATATTTCCGAATTAACAAATTTGTCGAAATTCGTTAAAAAACGAATTTGGAACGAAACGAATTGCACATGTCTAGTAACTAGACTCACACTCAACACCTTCTGGAGGGAAGTGGTAAATGTTAAATGTTTATACCCACTATTTCATATTTATCTGTATAAAAATATATTTCAGTTTTTCAAAAATGTGTGTAGCACTACCCCCATAGGAGCTGCTGGTTTACTTTTTTGGGCCTGCACTCTGCCTGTCAACCCCCAGAATTTAGCTCAAATCCCCTCTGGCACAAATGGACAATAATATGATTGAGGACCCCAATTGGCTGTAAGGGTCCTCAATGATACACACACAATAATAAATGCAATAAAAGGTTGTTACCTTGATGTTGTTCACCTGCCACTCAGCTGCAAAGACAGAGTCCCACACAAATTGTAGCTTAACCAATGGGGATACATTTTCTTGGTAGAAGAATGAAATGATGGTTATACAATAGGCATTCAATACATACAGCTCCCTGTATAAATCAAAAAATTAAATACCACCAGTTCAAAATACCTCTGAAATCCGACCCTAATACCATAACCTGAGGGCCTGACCGGAGCGGGGATATGGTGGAGGAATCTCCCAGTGCAGTAATATCAACACTGGGGCACCTCTCCACCAAGTCTCACGCAAACAGTAGAAAACACAGGCTGACACAAACAGTTATCATTAATCATGCAGAATCACAACTCTATGGCTCCCCCTAATGGACAGTTCAACTGGTGCGTGTCCTATAGCAACCACTTGCAAGGATAGAAAGTAGATGATTGTTCCTTTAAGAGTCAGTCAATCTTCAGCTAGCCATGCTGGTGCACATAAACATTTGTAATCCAAAAGATAGGACGAAGACTGAAACTGCTAATTGAGTCACACAAACTAACAGTACAAGGGGGTACTAATTTCCCCAAGGCGTTGAGTTCCTAAGTGTGGAGATGCAAACGCCAGCCAGCACAAGCGAAGCTTGTGATAGTCACAATCCTGGCAGTCAGTTAACTAAATTGATGGGCAAATGCCCGCTCACCAGATAAGGCCTTGTTTTGCTGCTTTTCCTCTCAGTCCGGAGCCCTCCTTCCATGGTCCGTCTCTCGGTGTCACGAGGCCCCTAGTTCTTCACCCAGCCGTTCTCTGGATAACAGTGGATAAAAGGCTCTGGATGCTGCAGGCTGCAGACCGATCCTCCTCCGGTTGATCAGCAAGACTGTCTGCAGGAATCCCTCTCTGGCTAGGCGATCCGCTCTCGGTCCCAATAGGCCCAGGCTTCTCGGGCCTAGGTACACTCACAGCAGGCCTCAACACAGACCTCCAGCTGGCTTGAAGATGGCGTCCGGAGAGAGCGTGCTTGTGACGGATCTCGAATACCCCAGGTGGGCACATCTGCCAGACCTGTGTCTCCTGTCCTCCAAACGCACCCGCAGCCTGCAGATACGCCATAACCAGCCCTTAACCCCTCAATCACGAGACAATCCACACAGGTGTTGAGGGTTAAACATGCAGAGCATCAACAGTTTATTAAATCCAAAACATACACTTTTACACACAGTTAGGGACACTCCCCTTAGCCTTGTCATAGAGGGGGGGTAGGGGACAAGGAAGAACCAATGGGAACTTAACATTGAAACAGAGACTACAGTTAAACATAAAGGGATTATGGTAAGCAGGCAGCCCTTCAATACACATCCCCTGCGGAGGTATGTCTGCAGTCCAGACCATTGTCTATGTGCCATGACTCAACACAGCTAAACACAGCAACAAGAGGGGGGGGGGGGGGTGGGGGAGAAGGGATGTAGCATTACATTACATTATCTCAATGCCAGCTTCTCCCCCCAGTCTCTCAGTCTGGGCCATAATCTGTGGGTAAGCGGCCAGCCCACAGTCCCTTCCAAAACACACAGTGACAGTGGGTTCTGTCACATTTCTCCCCTTTTAAAAACAGACTAACCAGGTTCCTGACCCCCAACTGGTCTGGACCTGCGTTAGTCACAAACTTCCACCCCAGGCAACCAGGAAAAGGAAAAGCAAGTCTCTGGCGCTGGGGAGCAAAATCGCACACATACGGTCTCCCGTGAAAAAAAACAGCCGCTGCAGAGTGGGAACAGCTGTCCGCACTCCCGTGATCCGGGGCTGGGTTTCAGATATTGAGGGGAGCTGAATTATCCTTTGCCCCGATGCCAGCACTTCCGCTGGTAGGGAACGTAGGCTGGTAGTGCTATGCATTTGGGGAGGAAAAGGTACTTGCTTTTCTCCTGGAGTAGCTACCAGCCGCTGAGGAGGTATCTTGCAGGGACTATCTCCCGGACTCTCCATCTCTTTTTCTGATGCTGGGCAGAGGCCAACAGCGCTCTGCCCCGTAGCCAGTGCTTCTGCTAGGGGGACATATACAACGGTAGAGTTCAGCCGCTGGAGAGGGGGAAGGGTTTTCTCCCCTCCTGGTTCTGTGACCGGCTGCTGAGGCGACTTCTGACAGGGGCTGTCTCCCAAACCCTCCAAAAACCTACCGAGGGCTGGGTCGGGGCCGGTGGCGCTCTGCCATGCAGCCAGCGCTTCTGCTGGGGGGATATACACTGGGATAGTGTCCAAGTGCTGGGCAACCAGCTCACTGAGGTCATCCCTCGGACTCCCTGGATCTAACTCTGAGGGTGGGCAGAGGCCAGCGGCACTCTGCCCCGTAGCCAGCGCTTCTGCTGGGGGGATGAACACTGGGGTAGTGTCCAAGTGCTGGGGAAACAGCTCACTGAGGTCATCCCTCGGACTCCCTGGATCCAACTCTGAGGGTGGGCAGAGGCCAGCGGCACTCTGCCCTGCAGCCAGCGCTTCTGCTGGGGGGATGAACATTGGGGTAGTGTCCAGTTGCTGGGGAGGGAGAATTGCTTCCTCCACTCCCTTTGGGGATATCTGCTGTTGGGGAAACGGCTCACGAAAATCATCTCTCAGACTCTCCGGATCCAACTTTTTCTGATGCTGGACAGAGGCTAGTGGCACTCTGCCCTGTAGCCAGCGCTTCTGCTGGGGCACCAGATGCGATACTCTCGACTTGCTGCTGATCACCATTTACCAGCCTTCCAGCGCCCGTCTCAACTTCCCCTTCTGAGACCTTTATGCTATTATCTTGTCTCTCTGCTTGGGGAACCTCCTGTGCGTTCCAGCATTCTAGCACTCGCAGTGCCCTCTGTATCATCGCCGCTTCTTCCATTGCGGTTAGGACGGGAAAACGTAGGGGCGCCCCTAGCCCCATTTGCTCCACATCTTTGTGACTGTCCGCTATTTCTCCAGGACAGTCCCAGGCAACGGGAGCCATGCCAGGCTGCTGATCACCGTCAAACAGCCGCTTGTAGGCAATCTCGAGCTCCCATTCCTGCTCAACCAGGAACTCCAATTCCTCCAGGTCACACGCCTCTTCGGGGAGGTCCAGCACCTCATCTCGGCAGTCCAGGATGTTTTCCAGCCGCCACTCCTCATCGCTCCCAAAGTCTGGGTCTCCGTACATTTTTTGATGGAGCAGCCACACGCCGCCGTAGCCAACGCCTTCTGTCGGGCTGCCATCTGCTGTACTTGGCCACAGTTGAGCCGCAAACCACCGGAGGGCTCTGTAGCTGGCATCCAGCCTCATCTCCTCCTGGACCAATCTTCCGAGCTCTGTCTTCCACTTATCTCGCGGTCGTTCCCTCAGGAACACCTCTCGCGCATTGTACTGCGTCCAGTACATCTCTGTGGAGGAGGGAAGGATCTTCCCCTGATGGTGCCGCTCGTGGCTTAGCGTTTCATGCCAGAGTTGCCAGCGGATCACATCCTCCCAGCCGAGCATGGTGCGCTCTGTCACTGGTCCCCAATGTTGCTTCCGCATGCCTTGCAGCCTCCTCCCGAACTCCGCTCTCATGCTGGCCGGTCCCCGTATTGCTCCTCGGCGGCTGCCCGGATCTTGAATCCTGGTGGTGGTTTGGATGTCCCGGACTGCAGGAGACACCCCACTGCTGCCACCACTGTGACGGATCTCGAATACCCCAGGTGGGCACATCTGCCAGACCTGTGTCTCCTGTCCTCCAAACGCACCCGCAGCCTGCAGATACGCCATAACCAGCCCTTAACCCCTCAATCACGAGACAATCCACACAGGTGTTGAGGGTTAAACATGCAGAGCATCAACAGTTTATTAAATCCAAAACATACACTTTTACACACAGTTAGGGACACTCCCCTTAGCCTTGTCATAGAGGGGGGGTAGGGGACAAGGAAGAACCAATGGGAACTTAACATTGAAACAGAGACTACAGTTAAACATAAAGGGATTATGGTAAGCAGGCAGCCCTTCAATACACATCCCCTGCGGAGGTATGTCTGCAGTCCAGACCATTGTCTATGTGCCATGACTCAACACAGCTAAACACAGCAACAAGAGGGGGGGGGGGGATGGCGGAGTAGGGATGTAGCATTACATTACATTATCTCAATGCCAGCTTCTCCCCCCAGTCTCAGTCTGGGCCATAATCTGTGGGTAAGCGGCCAGCCCACAGTCCCTTCCAAAGCACACAGTGACAGTGGGTTCTGTCACAGTGCTATTCCACGCTTTTCCTTTAAATAGCTCCCCCCATCGAGCTTTGCGCGGTACACTCCCCCATGGTAGCACAGTGGCCTTGTGGGCAATGTAGTCTCTGTGCTACTTACGGTAATGGAGTCTTTATCTCTCGATAACTGAACCAAAACAAGTTGTAACTAACTAGCATGAAATAAACACAGAAGGGAGCCAAACTTATTCACAGCACAGATTGCAGTCCTTTAAGATGCTTGCAATGGTAACACATTGCTACATGTGTTTTTACTACTAAATTAAATACATATAAAAGAAACTAAAATAAAAAGCATTGGATCTTTAGTTGTGGGCAAGGTTTGGAATTAAAACTGTAAGTGACATCATGCCGAATGGTGCATTGTTGTCATTTCAGGATTGATCTATTAATCGTAGTTTACCTGGGTGGATGCAGTTTTGCTACCTCCAATGTCACATGCTGTTCAGCCTCAGTTCCCACATCCCCAGTGCTTGAAGCAGAAAGTCTCATAGCAAGGACACTCTATAGAAGCCCCTCCTCCCCTGTGTTGACTCGCCTAAAATGAATAGACTGTGGGAGTAGTAGAAGGTCAATATTCCAACAATTAATTGGGAGGACTGGGAGAACTGTCTTAAGAAATGTCCTAAGCTTGGATTAGATAAACTAATTCAGACTAAAAATTTTACATGTAGCACTACCCCCGTAGGAGCTGCTGTTTGTTTGATTTGGGTCTACGTCCTGCCTATCAACCCCTGGAAGTGGCTCAAACCCTCCCTTAGCACAACTGATATGAATAAGGATTGTGAGACCTATTGAGTATTAGGAGACACAATCCTGCATGCATCACACAATAACCTGTAAATGTTATTACCTTTGCTGGTCACTAGTCCTTCTAAGTGACAGAGATACTCCACACAAGTTATATGCTTAATCAAAGGTACCTTTACTCAGTATAAAAGGGAAGGGTAAAGAATCACATTAATACACACAGTTGACTCTGCATGCGCATTGCACAGTCAATAAATCAAAGAGGATGGGTATCACTGAGATTAGGCAATAACAGGAAACAACATCAGCTTATAAATGTATATATATATATATATATATATATATATATATATATATATATATATATATATATATCTCTGTATGTTTCTCTGCACAGCTAACTGATTTCTCGCGAGCTCCCCCTATCTTGTAATACCCTGCACGTGTTCAGTCACTATAACAGGCAAGCAAAGCCTATCTGAGTCCCGCTCAAAGTTCCTTTCCCAAATGGAGTCTTCGCTAGACACCGTTGGTGCACAAGTTAATTTGTAATTCAACAAGATGCTGTAGTTATCCACAATATTCCTGAGTACTCGTGTACCTGCCACCCACTAATAGCGAATGCGCCAATCTCTAGTCACATAGTCTCCCGTAAGATACACTAGGCTGCAAGCTGTGGCGTGATAGGTGAAGTGTGGCTGGCACTAACTAAGTCACTTTCCTCTAAGGTAGTAGTCAATTCTGGGCAGGTGCCCTTCTCACCAAACAGGCCCGACTTTAGGATTGTCTCCTCTAGCTTGTCCCGGTCATTCGATCTCCACGCTTATGCTTCTGCTGCAGTCTCCGGCCTCCATCACTAACAGGGTAGGGTGATGATGATGGACGACTCCGGTCTCTGCTGGGCAATCACAACACGCCGTGGACGATCCTCTACTGGAAATCACTCAGGGCACTCGCGTAATTTAGGCCCAGACTTCTGGCCTAAAATTCAGGAAGCAGGCCTCCGTGCCAGCTTCCTGCTTGGTTGAGACCCGGATCCAGAGAGAGAGAGAGAGAGAAGATGGCCCCTCCCTTGGTTTAAATAGTCTGCCCAGAAGGCTTTGCGGCGTGGCAATGCACCCTGGTAACACAGCTGTACTCTGGGAAATGTAGTCTGTCTTCTACTAAAAGTAACGGAGTCTTTTCTCCTTGCTGCTATTTGTTCCAGGGTGCATTAAACTATAACATGTGCATTAGTTGCATTGTAACACTTATACCACCGGAGGGAGCTGGATTCCTTCTTTTAAATGTCAAAACCTACATAGCATATGGGAATCCCGCTACATACATGATGCTAAAAAGCCTTAGAATTCTAAATGACTGATTTCTTGCATAGAATTTATCCCTAGAGGTCGCTGGCCTGCCCTTGCTGTTTGATGATCCCTAGAACATATTTTCATATATTTTGGGATTGTTCTAAATCAACACAGTTTTGGACGAATATTTTTGACATTATCAATGCCCGTCTGCAGCCATCTCTACCTACATCCCCAGAACTGACACTGGTGGGCACACATGATGATGCATGATGATGCTCAAAAGTCTTATCATGCTAAATTGCTGATTTTATTATATATTATATTAGATTTATTATTTCTTATATTATGCAAAACAGGAAATCCGTTGTAAGTGGAATTTAACCTCCTACCCACTACCTGTCTTCCTGGGAATCATTGATTAATGCTGTTTTGCCCATGTATAAACTTACATACGTGGCCAGAAATTGTCCTAAGAAGTAGGATGAGATTTGGCAGAATGGGGCGACACAGTCACCTTCTTTTTTACCTACCTCATTTGACCCTCACTTTTTCTGGGAGGTCACACACACTTTTCCGCTACAATTTTTATGGCTAATGCTATGCGCCTCACTAACTCGGTTTTGTGTAACTTTTCTTTTGTATGCAGATATCTGTACCATATCACTTTTGCTGCTAACTGTTATTGTCACATTTTCCCCCCATGTGTAACAATAAAGAAATCCTTACTTGTTAAAAAAAAATTAAAACCATTATATACCTCTTATGCCGCGTACACACGATCGGAAATTCCGACAACAAAACCGTGGATTTTTTTTCCGACGGAATGTTGGCTCAAACTTGTGTTGCATACACACGGTCACAAAAATCTTGTTGGAAATTCCGAACGTCAAGAACACGGTGACGTACAAGACGTACGACGAGCCGAGATCAATGAAGTTCAATAGGCAGTTCGGCTCTTCTGTTTGATTCTGAGCATGTGTGTTTTTTTGTGCATCGGAATTGCATACAGACGATCGGAATTTCCAACAAGAACTTTTCTTGTCGGAAAATTTGAGAACCAGCTCTCAAATTTTTGTGGTCGAAATTCCGACAGCAAATATCCGATGGAGCCTACACACGGTCGTAATTTCCGTCAAAAAGCTCACATTGAACATTTGTTGTCGGAATTTCCGATCGTATGTACGTGGCATTAGATTGTAAGCTCTTACTAGCAGGGCTCTCTGATTCCTGCTGTATTAAAAATTGTATTGTAATTGTACTGTCTGCCCTTATGTTGTAAAGCGCTCCGTAATCTGACAGTGCTATATAAATCCTGTATTATTATTATTATTATTATTATAATACTGTCTGAATCTTCAGCAAATTGCCTAAACTGCTGAGAATATGCATAACTTTCCTCCTTGATCTTCTTCTTCAGAGTGTGAGCAAGATGCTAAATTTGGCCTCATAATGACGAGTCCTCCCTTCTCCCCATGGTAGAAAAAAAATTAAGTGATCGAAATATTAAAATAAAATATTGATCCAAGGGTTTACCAAATGCAATTACAGGTCAGCACATATCATTATAAAGGTCTTGTCTTGAGCCTTCCTTTCAATCAACTAGAGTTCTTAAGAATTATTTTTTTTGGGTTTTCAACCTATAACGTTTTATTTGCCCCAACCATGATCCAAAACTTTGACAGGGTGCCGAAAAGATCAAATTTGGCTTTATATGTACATAGGCATATCTATTAGGCTGGCTTCACACCTCCGCACTTACCCTGTAATCAGGGCTGGCCCAAGACATTGTGCTGTCTGGGTCCAATAATAAAATGCTGCCCCCCCCAAAAAAAAAAAATCACGCCCACCAAAAGGCCCCTGCATACATTATTTTATATCATGATAATTAAAACTAAAATTAAATTTATCAGAAAGTCAGATTTACATGCAACAGCACCTTGTCTATATGCAAAATTATATGACATACCATTATATTAAATTCCAAGGGGTGGACTAGGGCAGTATAGGGGCAGGCTAGAGCAGTATATAGACAGGCTTGGGCAGAATAGTGGCAAGCTAGGGTAGTATATAGACAGACTAGGGTAGTAAATGGGCACGCTAGGTTAGTATATGGGCACGCTAGGGTAGTATATAGACAGGCTAGGGTAGTATATAGACAGGCTAGGGTAGTATATAGACAGGCTAGGGTAGTATATAGACAGGCTAGGGTAGTAAATGGGCACGCTAGGTTAGTATATGGGCACGCTAGGTTAGTATATGGGCACGCTAGGTTAGTATATGGGCACGCTAGGGTAGTATATAGACAGGCTAGGGTAGTATATAGACAGGCTAGGGTAGTAAATGGACAGGCTAGGGTAGTATATGTAGTATATGGACAGGCTAAGGCAGTATAGGGGCAGGCTAGGGTAGTATATAGACAGGCTAGGGCAGTATAGGGGCAGGCGGAGCAGCCCAGGGGGCAGTTATCATGACACACAAAACTGCTGGAAAAAAAAAATCTTGGTTGTCAGTTTGCTGGGTAAATTCCCCCCTCTTCTTTTTTTTTTTCGTGTAGTATAGTTTTGTTCAGATGCGGAATGGCAGGGTGAATGGGATTGGAAGATAGTTTAAGTATGTGAGTGAGATAGTAGAATTTCTTAAGGCAAAAGGACAGGAACAAGGGAATTAACAGATAATAGTCAAGGTCCCTCATTAATACATAGGAGATGGAATAAATTTATATTTTAATGAATTTTGTATAATTGTAAACATCTTTTATAAATTAATAAAGAGAAATTGAAAACAATTTGCTGGGTAAATAGAAGAGAAGGAGAGGTGGCCATTGTTCAATTTGCTGCCCCTCTCAAATGGACCCACTGGGACCCATGATAGGGCTGGCCCTGCCTGTAATCCTGCTTATATTAAATTGGTTTGGGAAATTGCATAGCTACAAGTTGATGTGTGCTGCCATTCTCATTATTTGGCCTTTTAATGCATCATAAAATGGACACAATTTTTTTTTACCAACGCATATCAACACAGCTAGCATCATCGAAAGAACAGAAAACCGGTACACATGTAGCATTAAAAAACACATGATAATAAGTTACACTCCCCCTGTCCTAGTACAAATGGTGCCATCTCAGGTCTAGTGCTAGGCTTTCTAAATTCACATCTTAGCACGCACTACACACACTGAAGCATGGAAGCACATTGCATTTAATGTTTTTGTTTTTTTGTGAAATACAAATGTTTTACAAATGAAAACATTAAAATATGCTTGACCTCCACAGCCATCTTAACATGTTCCTTGTCAACACATGCAGGACACCTGAATAGCCCCCAGTACTGTCTCTCGTTCTCCATGGTGTACAGTAAAGTAGTAGTGCCTGATTTCAAGGCAAATGCAGATATTTATCCTGGCTGCACTTAAAATATTTTATTGTTTTTAATTTAATTTAAGTTAAGGTAATTTTGCACACATAGCTGCATTCTCTTGTATTCAGCTGCAAAGATACTGTAACCATGTCCATGCAGGCAAGGTAAGTAAAGGGGGGTTGAAGGGGATGCAATGGACAAAGGCACAAGCATATGTAGCGGGTGGTCATATTTAGGGGAGACATCTGAGTGGTATCAGGCTCAGATGCAACAATTGTTAGGATTCCTGGACCAATTTATGCCAGTGGGAGATATCAATGGTGTCTAGTTCCCTGCGGCCTATAGGTGGCGCTGTTGCCATAGGCCGGGGTTGAATCGCCATTGGAGGGCTGCGCCCTTTGTGTCCTCTCGCGGCAGTAGTACAGCGGGGCGGGGAACCTGCTGTGCATGCTGGGAGAGAGTATAAAGGGGGCAGACATTTTCCGCTCGGGGTCCACTCCCAGGCACCTTCAGCCTGGGGGTGCGTGATGGTCGTCTCCGGGTGCCCTAGGCCTGGGGACGGAGTTGCGGTTCCACCCCAGACACCTTCGGTCTGGGGTGAGGTACTCTCTGGAGGCCTGGGGCCCAGTACCTTCGACTGGGTCCTGCAAGGGATCGAGGGCTCCTAGGGTGTCCCCCGGTGTGGACACCCGAATCTGGGACGAGGAGGCCAGGGAGGTGACCCTTCCGAAGGTCCAGTGCAGCATTTGCTGGTGACGGCGGGGCCTCTGGTAACTGTCCGGATGGATGTCCTCTCTCTGACAGGGGCCATTGCTCATAGAAGGTAGTCCACGTTCTCATGGTCTGTGGCAGGGACCCATCGTGAATCAGGTCGGTGGCAGAGACCCAACAACCAGGTCTGTGGCAGAGGCCTTATTCATCTGGTCTGTGGCAGAGACCCCCTCACGGTCGGTGGCAGCGACTGTGCGCCAAGCCTGTTCGCGCTATAACGGAACAGGAGAAAACCCAAATTCAAGTTTGTGCCTGGACCTCCTCCCCACTGTGTTCTGAACTGTTCTGTGTCTAACCAGTTGCTCTCAAAGGACTATTTATTGCTCTGAAGAATAAATAAGTGTTGGACTTTCAGTGGTGTGGAACTTGACTTTCTGGGAGTTAAAGGGTCCTACCTCCACCTGCGTGGAGGGTGGGAATCATCCTCAAGGGAGGTTTTGGCTCTGGACAGGGACACAGGCCCGAAGGTAAAAGGTTTTAACTCACACCTCTGCATACAAGTGGCTACGAGCTGGTGGTGCGCCACACTCTCCTCCCTGGTCCCCTAGTTGGGTGACCACATTTCCAAACTACCATTCAGGGACACCCTCCCTTCCCAAAAATCAGCTTGTGCTGTAACGAATCACAGCACAGTGATTGGACACAAGAGGCGGGATTTATGATTTCTCCAATCACAAGCAGGGGGCGGGATTGTGCTCCTCCAGGCATTCCCGGACATGACAAGTACTGTCAGTGAGTAAAGCGGTGAAGTAGCGGTCTTTTTTGGGGGCATCAGATTGGCCTCGGGGGTTGCTCTGTCAGTTTAATTCCGGGACACTGTATTGTCCTGGAATGAAGGTGCCCGGGACAGACCTGCAAAATGCGGGACTGTCCCGGGCAATCCAGGACACGTGGTCACCCTATCCCCTAGACGAGAGCCATTGACCGAGAAGAGAAGGAGGGAGTGAGAGGTGAGGTCGCTACACATACATAAGAAGGATTTTTCCCAGAAAAGAGTGTAATTTTTCTGCAACTACACTGTAATGCCGCATACACACGACCACTTTTCATGACGAGAAAAATGCCATTTTTTAATTTGGTCATTAAAAACGATCGTGTGTAGGCTCAAGAGCATTTTTCACGACGTGAAAAATGGGCATTAAAAATTTAGAACATGCTCTATTTTTTCTCGTTGTTTTTCACGTTGTCGTTTTTCTCGTTGTGAAAAACGGCCGTGTGTAGGCTTTAATGACGGGAAAAAAAACGTGCATGCTCAGAAGCAAGTTATGAGACGGGAGCGCTCGTTCTGGTAAAACTAGTGTTCAGAATGGAGATAGCACATTCGTCATGCTGTAACGGACTGAATAGCACAGAGACTGAAAAGCGTGAATCGGCTAACACCAAACTTTTTCTAACACGCAGTAACACAAAATCAGCAAAAGCAGCCCAAAGGGTGGCGCCATCCAAATGGAACTTCCCCTTTATAGTGCCGTCGTACGTGTTGTATGTCACTGCGCTTTGCTCGAGAATTTTTTTTCACAATAGTGTGTAGGCAAGGCAGGCTTGAGAAGAATCACGTCGAGTAAAACATAGTTTTTTTCCATGACATTAAAAACGGTCGTGTGTACGCGGCATTAGGCCTCTTGCACACTGCGTTTTTCAGTAAACAAAAAAAATTGAAAAATCTGAAAATGTCCATTTGCATATCATACAAAACGAGAACAGGAGAATAAATTTGCACGCCCGCACGCAAAATTTTGCGAATGCAAATGCGCAAAAATACTTACAGAAGAAAACGCCTGAAATTGCGTCTGATAGAGTAGATGCTCAAAAAGGAGTATCATGTGCAAGAAAGAGGCCTGATTATGTAGCCATTTTGGATATAATTACTGATCAGTACATGTATTCTATTTTATGACATGTTAAAAATATACTAATACCTTTTGCTGTCCTGGGCACACATTAATGCAGTTCACACACAAGTCCTGAACATCCTCCTGGGAGAACATAGATTTGTAGAAGTCTTCCAGCAATTCAGGATAACAGCCACCTCTAGCAGTCTATAGACTATATAGCAATTCAGTGTTCCCAGGGCTGATCTATACTCTGCTAAGGCATGGCCACACACTATTTCATAATAAAACGTGATGGTGACCACACTGCTCTCCTACCGCACATTGCTCTAGGATAAATGGGGTGACTGCGCAGCTCGCATATGTTGTGTTCCAACACACGCTGGTTAATGGAAACACCTTCTTATTTATTCTTCAGCTTTAATATTGAAATGTTTTAAATCTTTAGTAAGCCACCAACAAATGCTGCATTCATCTGCAGTGTGTGCCCTGAACTCTCATCAGAAAAATTTAAAGGAGAAGTATGGCCATACTTTTCTTGCTTTCTTGTGGGTCACAGGAGTGTACTTACTTGTGCTCTCCTGTGACTGAGAATCAGCCGGCAGTGGGCAAAGCCCTCTGTCAGCCTTTTTTTGATTGGTACCCACCTTCCCTTCTTTAATCCACATCTTAGCAAGAATTAAGTCACCTTGAGTCACCCACAGTCTCCTGGGATATGTCACACATTCCGGGAGCCAGCAGGACTGGTCATCTTACGCATGCACAGTGTGGAACTGACTGAAATACCTAGGAAGTCAGAGCTAGTTCCCAGCTGCGGGAAAGACATTGCTATACTCCATGGATTGGTAAGTACGTGTTTGCTAAAGTGGGCCCAACATTTTTTTGCCTTAATGCATTCTCTGCATTAAAGTGGAGGTCCACCCTTAAAAAAAATAGCCAAAAAGGCTCCAAAAGATTTTTTATTTTTTTATTTTTTATACTTACCAAAAATGGCTGTTGCTAGGCAGATCGTCCTAATCTGCCACTTCCTATTCCGCAGTGATCTTCTCTCTTCTCCTCCTCGCATTGCCTCCTGGGAAATGGGGCGCACTGTGTTTTGGGACCTGTGTGTGTGTCTCAGAAGACAGCCGCCTATTCACAAAGCGCAGCGCGACTTGTGCATGCGCAGTAGGAAACGGCCTGTTTCCCTTAGTGAGAATGGCGGCGCCGGCACACGATCCAAGGGACGGATCGGCTTTGGGTGGCCGACATCACGGGCACCCTGGACAGGTAAGTGTGCTTATTAAAAGTCAGCAGCTACAATGTTTGTAGCTGCTGACTGTAATTTTTTTTTTTTTTTTTTTTACACAGCTGGACCTCCACTTTAAGGTAAAAAATGTCCCAGTATTGTATTTGTATTGCCCCTTCACCTCCCTTATACTTTCCTGAGTCCTATCTTGATCCAGCACTGTGCCCGTCTGCAGTGGATTTCTCCTCTCTCTGCTCCTGCTGCTGTCAATCAAATCCTGTGCGCCTAGAGCACGGGGCAAGGCTGAGCCTCGCTGTGACAGTCAAAACTATTCAAAAACTTGCGCTAAGGTTCTAAATAAAACTAAATACAAAATAAAAATAAAATACAAAACTGCAGCCGCTGTGCAAAGGTGCTGTAACCTTAAAGAGTGATTAAAAAAATATGAAACAGCGCTGGCAACATATATTATTCGATACAATACATGGTGGTTGGTGCCATATAAATCAATATGCTTGTGCCATACAAAATCAAAATGCAACAAAAAATATATATATAAGGCCTCATGCCCACGGACGTTTTTACAGCCACGTTTTTGAGCGTTTTTTACAGCTTAAAAACGCCTGTCCATGTTAGTCTATAGCTTCATGCCCACCTAGGCGTTTTTGAGCTGCAAATGGCATAGGTGTTTTTAAGCTGTAAAAAAAACCCATGACCAGTGCGTTCCACGGCGTCTGCATTTTTTTTTTTTTCTTAAATACGGTCGAAAAATTTATACACTAACATGGACAGGCGTTTTTAAGCTGTAAAAAAACGCTCAAAAACGCGGCTGTAAAAACGTCCATGGGCATGAGGCCTTATACACAAATCTGTAGAGTGCTTGGTGCTCAAATAATAATGGAATAATTTATGGTGACCCCACTCACCAGAAACAATAGACTCTCAGACTAAATTTTTAATAGAACAAGTGAAGTTCCTCTTTATATGACCTTTCATGTCTGTAAATCAGTGGTCTCCAAACCGAGGCCCGGGGGCCAGATGCGGCCCTTTGCTTGCTTTTATTTGGGCACTATTTCATCCACTGATACCAACAATGGGGCATAATTCCCCCCACCAACACCAATGAAGGGGGAAAAATTCCTCCTAATGACACCAACAATGGGGTACAATTCTTCCCACTGACACCAACAATGTGGCGCAATAACATCAATGCTAGGGTGCAAATACTCCCAGTGACACCAACGATGGGGCCCAATGACATCAATGATGGGGTGCAATTCCTCCCAATAACATCAACGATGGGGCCCAATTATATCAATGTTGGGGCACAATTCCTCCCACTGACATCCATGATGGGGCACAATAACTCCCACTGAAACAAACTATGGGGCATTATTTTTTTTCCACTGACATCGGGACCTTTTCTACTCCCAGTGGCCACAGTCTGACCCCCCAAAACTATTCAGGACAGTAAACTGGCCCATTGTTTAGAAAGTTTGCAGACCCCTGCTTTAAATCATTAAACAAGTAATAGCTTAAGGGCCCATTCATGCCAGAAACTGCACATAACTGCATGTTTTTGACTACATGTTTACATGCATTTGAAGCATGATTGATATGCGCTTGATGCATGCTTGAATGCGTTTTGCATGCGTTTTGCACTGCGTTTAGTACTGCATTTGCAGTGCATTGTGCTATACATGTTTGGGCTTGGCTTAAAGGGCTGCAGTGCAGTTCATTTAAAATGCATTTGTAGTGCATCTGTAGCATGTTCCCTGCATTTGCAGTGCAGAAAAAAGCAGCATGCTCTACTTTTTTTAACTGCACTGAAATGATGTGAACTATGCCAATAGGATTACCTTGATTGTGGGCTGTCTATGCAGTTGGAGTGCAGTTCAAAATGCATCCAACTGCAGCCATCTGCATTCAACTGCTTTCGGTGTGAAAGGGCCCTTAAAGTGGATGTAAACCACTCTCATCATTTCTAAATTACTTTCATAGTGCTGATCCATAAGGATATACATGCCTCCTGCATGTATCCTTACCTGTCAAATATCTCCCCTTTGTTGGAGCCTCGCACTCCAGATTCTGTGGGCGAGTCTGTTGTCTGGAGCTCGGTGGGTGGAGTCATGATGTCAGTAGACTCCCCGCCCACCTCTACACTCCCCTTGGCCAGGCATTGATATTTCTTACACAGAACTTCTGCTGGTCTTGTAGATTATACCCCATGATCACTAACATCCAGTCAAAACCCAGGAAAGTCACCACATGACTTATGCATGCCCAATCATGCTGAGGTGTGGAGCAGCCAATCCTGGGAGAGCTGGAGAAGAAAGGAGGGGGGATGTGAAGTACACAGAATTCCTCTCTCCCACTTGTGCATGAGATAAGGAAATCACCTGTCAGTCACAGCAAGGGGGTAAAACGGACACCTATTTCTCTGAGTGTCTGTTTTTATCTTAGTGAAAAAAGATAAGAGGATTGCTCAGAGCTGGATTAACTCTTCATGGCAAGACTGGGCACAGATGACATGAAATCCTATACTGTACAAGGTACAAGCCTTAATTAAAAAAAAAAAATGGGGGTTTACATCCACTTTAATGTTTTTTTGTTTAGTCGCCTTGTAAAAGACTTCTAGATCAGTGTTTCTCAACCATTTTTTAGTCAAGGCAACCTTTAGAATTATAGACAATCTCAAGGCACCCTTTAAAATTATGGACAGTCTCTAGGCACCGCATTCTAAAATGTAAAAAACTATTCTAATAGCTTCACACAATTCCTCAACATTCACACCGAGGACACCCAAGATTAGAGGTGATTGAGTCTTCCAAAGCAAATACACTTTTGCACACTGGTACTGACTAGTATTCCAATGTTTCTCTTCTCCCTCAGTTTTATCAGTCAGCTAATGTCACCCCAGTGCTGAGGGAGAGGGGCAGGGGAGGGTCAAAGGATGCTGTGGAAGCAACAAACATCCTCCTTATTAACTTACAATGGTTGTTAGAATGCCAGTGTCTAGAAAGTCGTAATGGTGCATAATGAAAACCTGTGGCTTTGTGTAACTAAAAAGGCAGGCTCCATCCACCTGCTGGCTTGTACACAATTTTTGATCAATTTCTAGGCATTTTGCCAAGGCACCCCTGAAGAAATCTCAAGGCACCTGTTCTAGAGTATAAAGTATAGTATTACTTTGAGTCTTTATAATTAGATTTATTGCTGGTTTCAACATACTCCAGTTCAACAATGGACATCACATTGCCTTTGTGGCTCACTGAGTAGATATGATGAAAATATTTTAGTGACAACTAGTAAAGATGGGAAATGTCCTATTTTTGAGATTTCCTGTTGTGTCTCCTGGACAAGAAGAACATGGCAACCCCCAGTTGTTCAGAGGCAAAAAAATATATATATATTTTTTAAACCATCCCAACTTTATGCAAAACTTCAAAAATAGCAGTTTGCCTATCTGAACTTGTTATTTCCAGACTATTCCTCTTTATTGGAAGAATTCTCTTTAATTCTTGCTCTGGGTACAGTCAAAAAGGTTGGATTCCCCCTCACTTTCTGTCTACCAGATAGATCTGTGGTCTTCTGCTTAGAATGGAGAGGTTATGACATTGTTAATTACCCTTGCTGACCACAGATCTATCTGGTATCTGCCTTTCTGAGTCAAATTAAAGTATAACTAAAAGGCAAAAAGATTCACCCTCTCTATTTGTCCTGTTCACCATCATTATCATCAAAAGTGAAAGTAAAGAAAATCCCAGATTCTTGGTTGTCCCCAGAACAGTAATAGAGGGGATATCTTCCAATAGTGACACTAGTTCTAGTGTCCTGGGGGACCCAAATAGATTCCCTTAAAGCGGTTGTAACCCTAAAAAAAAAAAAAAGTTCCTTTAAAGCATGTTATACAGCACAGTGCTTGTGCTGTACAATTTGGCCCTTTCTATCATCTAAAATACCTGGCTGATCCTGCCTGGTGCTGCCCTCCCCTTTGTAAACTGATCATGTTTATCATTGCTGCTGAGCCCCTGTTACCATGGTCAGTTTTCATGCCTCCATCATCCGCTGTCTCTCCTTGCTCCCTCTCTCCCCCTCCCTCCCTGCCTGTCCGCTGTGACAGTGCCCAGCTCTCCCCTCCTGCAGCTAAAATAACTTTGTAATGTACACACAATCCTTTGTGTTAGATAACGTTATATGCTCCAGTGTATGTCCTTTGTAAAACATATGCAGATTTGTACCTTATTTCATAGCGTGGCTCAGTGCTCACGTGACGTCAGTGGGGGATCCTTAGCCCCTCCCGCTGTAGCTATCAGATCGGGAGAGGGAGCAGCAGGCAGTCACGTGAGCGCCGAGCTGAAATAAGGTACAAATCAGCATATTTTTTACAAAGAACATACACTGGAGCATAAAACGTTATCTAACACAAGGGATTGTATGTACATTACGAAGTGGCTTTACAACCACTTTACTTTGCAGGGACTTCCTCTCACTTCCTTTTGAGTGTCATGGCAAAGGCTGTGAATACTTACAGTATGTACATGTGATCTTTTCTTTTTTTATTCTTTTTATAAATTTGCAAATATTTCAAACAAACTTCTTTCACATTGTCATTATGGGGTATTGTTTGTAGAATTTTGAGGAAAATAGTGAATTTAATCCATTTTGGAATAAGGCTGTTACATAACAAAATGTTAAATAAGTGAAGCGCTGTAAATACTTTCTGGATGCACTGTATACAAGTATGATATCAATACATGAAATGTATTTCTCCACCACAACTTGTGGTCAAATACGGAGATAAGGGCTTCTTTGTATTTCAAAGGCTGTCCCTACTGGATTCTGACTCTTATATAATATCTATATTCAGTTTGGGTCAAATTAACATTCAAGAGGCCATAAAAAAGGGACAGTAATCCACAGCCACTATCTCATCATAACTTAAACCTATCTTCCTATTATTCCTTAATTAATTTTCCCTCCTTTATCTGTAATGACTGTTAAAAAAACGATTCCCATCTAAAATTGGCACTCTGCTCCATATTTAATGGGAATATGTTAGCTCACATCCAGTTCTCATTGATCATACTAATAAGTGTTGTACTCTGGCCTATAGTTGGTTTCCATGTTGGCTCTTCCACTTTTAAGAGCAGAACTGACAGCATGCTTAATGGAAGAGATGAGTGCCTGAAAATAGTTGCATTTCCTCTGTGACCACCATTCCCTTAAGGGACACAAAGACTAGTGCTCAAAGCTTGTGGGAAAGAAGAGTTGCTTTTATATAGTAACCTGTTTTTCTTTCAAAATTTCAGGAATAGGACTATTTATCTTAGCATTAAACATTTAATCAAAGATTAATAGATTTTATTTAAAATTATAGTGTACAGAGCAGGAATCTGGAGTAATATATATTGACCAATCGCAAATTATTTTTTAATTTGCCTTCCTAAAAAACAGTCTCTGATTCAAAGGGAGGGACATTGCTTGCTACATGGCCAGCCAGAAGTCAAAGACTTATGTATTTCCTATGCTTCTTAACCCCATCTAGTGGCCATAATATTATATTTTACTACTGCCTATAAAAAAAGAACATTAGTTCAGAAGAGAAAATAGCCCAAAGAACATTTGTTTTTGCCCAATTCACACAGACCAAGTGTACATGTAGATTTGCTAGACAAATGGCTATGCAATTAAATAGATCCCTTAAGCCGGCTAGTACACAAAGCCTAAATGTTGGCAACATCAGCCGGTTCAATAGAAACCAGCTGACATTCGGCCCTTGTGTACTGGAGTCTGACAGAAGCTGGCCATACGGCTAGATTTGGTCGATGGGGCATGACCACAAAAGGTCTGAAGATCGGCTCCCAATCAGCACTCTCAACCAATAGCTGAGAGCGCCGACCAGAGTGTTCTGGCAGGGGGGCCGTCCCCCTGTCAGAACACAATAGCTCAGCAGGGGAGATCGCTGTACTAACATCGGATAGCTAGTACAGCGGCTCCTCCTGAGCTGCCTTTTTTTTTTTCTGTTCAGCCCTGCTGCGTTGAACGAAAAAAAAACGACTTGTGTGTACGAGGCTTTAGTGTCCTGGAGACACACATGGAAGTAAAAAGAAATCTCTCTACCAAAGGAGGGTACAACCCCTCTTAAACAGTTGTTATTGGAACAGTGATCCCGAATAGAAGCTTTATTCTCCCTTCCAATTTTGGGACAACACTAAACGTTTGGATTCCGCATAATTTTCTGTCTTGATGACAATGGTCACCTGGAGGAATAGAGGAGTGAAAATACCTAGATGGGGCACAAACAGAAATACAAATGTGACAAGGGTTTTAATCCAAACCTATTTCATCCAAAACAAAAAATGGGTAGACATTCACTTTAAGAAGTTTAATCTCAAGTTACCTTCAGTTGAATCAGTTCTTTTTCTTTTCTTTTCTTTCTATTTTTATAGACAGTCGGGATAAAAGGCTTTTAGCAATCCTTTAAATACATATATGCATTTTAACCAGCGGTGGCCCGTCCATAAGGGGCACAGGGGTGTGCCGCCCCCCTAATCTCAATGCGCCCGGCCCCAATCTCCATGCAGGATGCCAGATAGATAGGGTTTTTATTTTTTTGAGGCTCAACTTGGCTTCAAAAAAGGTGGGCTCGGGCGCAGAGAACTGCGCCCTGATCACACCCCCTTGTGACAATAGCAAATCAACATTGTCTTCCTGCTTCTCCCCCTGGCCAATCAGGACAGGAAGTGGGTCCTGAGACCGGATTGGCCGGGAGGAGAAGCGACTGGATTGGCCGGGAGAGGAAGCCGCCAAAGCAGCCCAGGACCTGGATGGGGTAAGTGCGGGGCTGGCAGGCTTGCCAGTGGGGCTGGCGAGCGGGGCTGGTATGGGGGGTGGGTGGGGTATTATGTTTGCTGCGCCCCCCCAAAAATTGGAGCACCAGCTGCCATTGATTTTAACCCTTTTTTAATCCAAAAACATGGAAAAGTATGAAGCCTCGTACACACGACCGAGTTTCTCGGCAAGAACCAGCAAGAAACTTGCTGGCAGAGCTTTCTTGCCGAGTAAATCGGTCGTGTGTACGCGGCTATCATGTTTCTCGTCAAGAAAACCGACAAGAATCTCGACGAGAAAAATAGAGAACCTGCTCTCTTTTTTCTCGTCGAGATTCTTGTCAGCAGGTTTCTCGACGAGAAAAGTGTGTGTATGTACACTTACCTGTCCTCCGGGAAGCCCGCGCATGCTTGAAATGACTTTGACGCATGAGCGGTAGCTTCCTAGGCATAGGTAGGGTGTAGCAAGATGGCAGCGACGGCATCGAATGTGACGAGCGCACGCTCGTCGTAGTCGATTACGTCACCGCGTTCGCTCCTGTAACGTACCTTAGGTGTGAGCCTGACGTGCGGAGAGGGACCTCCCGTACAACCCCAGCTCGGAGACCACTGGAGTGGTGACAGTGGTGGTAAGAGCACGGTGAGGTAAGGGTGCCTGTCTGATCCTCACTGCTTGGAGTGGTGGAGCCGAGTGGAGACTGGAACGGCTGGTTCCGGAAGCAGCGGATGCAGGTCAGCAGGTGCCGGTTTGCAGAGCAGGGATGCAGGTCAGCAGGTGCAGGTTTGCAGAGCAGGGATGCAGGTCAGCAGGTGCAGGTTTGCAGAGCAGGGATGCAGGTCAGCAGGTGCAGGTTTGCAGAGCAGGGATGCAGGTCAGCAGGTGCAGGTTTGCAGAGCAGGGATGCAGGTCAGCAGGTGCAGGTTTGCAGAGCAGGGATGCAGGTCAGCAGGTGCAGGTTTGCATTGCAAAGGATGCAGGTCAGCGTGTGCAGCTTGCAGAGCAGAGGATGCAGGTAAGCTGGTGCAGGTTTGCAGAGTCAGACAAGCCGGGTCATACACATCAAGGTAAACATCACAAGTGGCAGGCAGAGAGTAGTCAAAGTCCAGGCTGAATCTTGGCAACAGGCAGACTGGCAGATAACTGAGCAGGGTCAAACGAGCCGAGGTCAGGACTGGGGACAGAAGCGTGGTCAGGAAGCCGGGTCAAACACAGGAACAGGATACAAGCACAGAATCAGGCACTCAGGGAACAGAAGCAGATCAAACCGCAAGGGGCAACATCTCTGGAATGTCTTTTATAGGAAGTACATGGGAGGAGCAAGGGGTTCAGAGTTCAACAGTAATCAGACACCAAGCAGAGTAGTCTAATGGATCAGATAGGTTATCCAGCAGATCAGGCAGGGAACTGTCCAGCATCTCAGATAGCTCCGCTGGTAGAGTCAATGCCAGACACAGACGAGGTCCCAGGTTCAAGCCCAGCATGTCCCTGACAGCTCCATTCAAAGAACCGCGGGTTCTTTGAAAGGAGCGTGTGTACACTCGGCCGGGACAAGTTTCTTGTCCAAGAATCTCGTCAAGAAAAACGACGTGTTTTTTCTTGACGAGATTCTCGGCCGTGTGTATGAGGGTTTACAGAAAAAAATGGACTGCCACTGGTTGAATGAATAACCATCAATAAAAACCTAAATATCAGAGAACCCCAAGACAAGGCACCCAATACACATATTCTTCTATCCTATTTACTATTATTCGTATAAAAGTTGCATATTTTTTAAACAAATGTCATATAACATCAGATGAAAATGACTGGATCACTGACTTCTGGGGATACAAGGTGTTTTTATTATATTTATTCAGTTATTTATTTACTTGAATTTGATGGGGATGTGCCATTTTCACCTTAACTATAGTACAATCAATTCTGGACATTCATTAGAAGTTTGTATAATACATATAGAACAATTTTTACACAATGTACAGTAATACAGGCTGACTGGCATTAAACATGAGCAAATGTTTTCCCTTTTTACCTGGGAAGACCAGTGCATTTTAATTCCTTACAAATAAAACTAATCCTAAACGAGACTAGAAATTTTATAAATAGATTGCAAAATTCAGCATCTTTTTCAAATTTGTATATCGATGTGCACTAAGTAGATGTCTTCAGTTCTATTGCATTCCTCATTTTTTAGTTGTCCACAAGTGTGGTCTGATAGTATGTGCAAACTTGTCCAGATTAGATGACTGAGGCTACAACGTTATCAAGTCACTTCTATGTAAAAATCAGTCTTCATTCCATATATCACACATTTTGTCTAGGATGCCTGCTCTACCTGGTACTTACTCACTGATGATACATATGTATTTGTCATATTTTTAACTTAGCCAGCTGTTCTACTGTTACACATAGGCTGATATTTCACACTGGATAAATAAGATGTAGTATATACGATGACATACACACTGAGCCCCACTCTCTGTTGTCCTTATGTGAGATGACAAGCTGCAGTTACCCCACAATATCCTAATGTCTGAGCGGCAGTGATTTTTCTTTTTGTGCTAGAAAGTGCGTTGTGATAAATGTGGACAGATGGCAAGCACAACACACCTGGAGTGTGTGTAGAGGAGGAAAGTCCCAGGGGGTAGGGGACATCTGCCCCAAAACACCACATATAGTATTCACACACCCACCTACTACTCATCCCACTGTGTGCTAATAGATCTCTTACTTTGTATATTATAATTTCATAAATGCAAACCAAACAGTACTGGGTTATTTCTAATGCCCAGTGATCCCCTGAAAGTTTATTATCAGGACAGGATCACAGTGCTGGGTTATATCTAATGTCCGGTGATCTCCTGACTGTATATTATCAGGACAGGATCACACAGTGCTGGGTTATATCTAATGTCCGGTGATCTCCTGACTGTATATTATCAGGACAGGATCACACAGTGCTGGGTTATATCTAATGTCCGGTGATCTCCTGACTGTATATTATCAGGACAGGATCACACAGTGCTGGGTTATATCTAATGTCCGGTGATCTCCTGACTGTATATTATCAGGACAGGATCACACAGTGCTGGGTTATATCTAATGTCCAGTGATCTCCTGACTGTATATTATCAGGACAGGATCACACAGTGCTGGGTTATATCTAATGTCCGGTGATCTCCTGACTGTATATTATCAGGACAGGATCACAGAGTGCTGGGTTATATCTAATGTCCGGTGATCTCCTGACTGTATAGTATATTATAGTATATATGTGATCCTGTCCTGATAATATACAGTCAGGGGATCACCGGACATTAGATATAACCCAGCACTGTGTGATCCTGTCCTGATAATATACAGTCAGGAGATCACCGGACATTAGATATAACCCAGCACTGTGTGATCCTGT
This sequence comes from Rana muscosa, assembly GCA_029206835.1. Lineage (NCBI taxonomy): Eukaryota > Metazoa > Chordata > Amphibia > Anura > Ranidae > Rana > Rana muscosa. The sequence continues at coordinate 241,044,378 of CM055118.1, forward strand.
CCTGATAATATACAGTCAGAGGATCACCGGACATTAGATATAACCCAGCACTGTGTGATCCTGTCCTGATAATATACAGTCAGGAGATCACCGGACATTAGATATAACCCAGCACTGTGTGATCCTGTCCTGATAATATACAGTCAGGGGATCACCGGACATTAGATATAACCCAGCACTGTGTGATCCTGTCCTGATAATATACAGTCAGGGGATCTCCGGGGGTGTGCTTCCACCAGGCATACCTGCCCTTAATCTATTCATTGTTATATACAGGATGTGCTCCAACTCAGAAGACTCTCAAAATTTTTGAATTTGGACTACAGTACACTAGGGTGCTGTAAAGTGACCACTGCAGCTTACGCATATATTTGAAAATGTGTGCAAACTAAACCCCTTGTATTTAATGTGAACTGTTAGACAGGGTTAATTCCAGTGACAGAACTACCAGGGTCACAAAGGTCGCACTTGGAACCGGGCCCTGGCATTCCGACATTGTCGGGGGCCCCAGCAGGGTTGCTGGCCACAGGACTCTGAACTGACAGCACCTCTCTCATACAGCCCAGAGCCTGCACTGACAGTTCCCCCTCCCTCCTCCCTCACACGGATGGGAGAGGAGAGAGCCAATCTACTCCTTCTCCCACCCCTCTCTTCCTGTGTGCACCATGGGAAGTGCTAACCTAAGCAATTGAATTTGATCATTCATCATCACACTTCCAGCGGTGCACACACAGGTGGAGAGGGGCAGGAGGAGAAGGAGTAGATTGGCTCTCTCCCCTCCCAACCGTGCAAGGGAGGAGGAACTGTCAATGCAGGCTCTGGTCTGTATGAGAGAAATGCTCTCAGCTCAAAGTCCTGCTAAGGAGGCACTGATGATTTGGCACTGATAGGTGGCACTGATGGACAGCACTGATATGAAGCACTCAAAGGCTGCACTGATGGGTACTGATAGGTGGTATTGACGAACACTGATAGGCAGCACTGATAGACGGGACTGATGGGCACTGATAGGCAGCATTGATGAGTACAGATAGGTGGCACTGATGGGCTGCACTGATGGGCGGCATTGATGGGCACTGATAGGCTGCACTGATAGGCTGCACTGATAGGCAGCATTGATGAGCACTGATAGGCGGCACTGGTGGGCGCTCATAGGCGGCACTGACAGGCAGCACTGACAGGCTGCATTGATGATCAGGGCACTGATGATCAATGTACTGACAGTCTTGTCAATTAACGGATCTCATTTCTTAGCACAGACACAGCATGGGAGGAAAGGACGGACAATAACCGGCAAGTCTATTTACATGTGATCAGCTGTTCACATGGTAAAGGGCCGCTGTGATTGGCCCTTTACGGTGATCTGTGATGGATGGAAGGAGGGGCCTTCATGGTTTCTTGCACTGGGGCCCTGAAGGTTCTAGTTAGACCTCTGGTTAATTCAGTTTTCTGCAGGCTGGCTGGTAAGTGAGCTGGGATTTTTTGTTTGTTGTTTTTTGAAATGCGTCGCCCTTCCATGTTCTCCTTGTTGCAAAGGCCAGTAATAGGTTTGGGTGGTTGTCTTTTGTTTATCTAATTGGTGATTTGGTGAAGGGACACACTGGATACCTTTGCTGCCGTTGTACTGTTGCTGGGTGTCCAGTGAGTCTCTATACCTTTAAGGAGGGGTGGGCTCCCTCCAGGCATACCTGCCCTTAATATATCTATTATTATATATGTTCTCCAACTCAGAGGACTCTCAAAAATTATAGAGTTAGGACTGTAGTCCACTGGGGTGCCATGACGTGGCCCAGTTGTTTATAAATCTAATATCCAGTTGTAGGCAGGGGTGGATTCATTGCCCCTTTAAGGGAGAACCTTTTTTAAATCCTCCTTGGAAGTGAGCTGTGTTCACATCCTTCCTGGTAGGATCTTATATAAACCTTGGGTGACGCTTAGCCAGTGTTCAGTTGGCTGATGGGAATAGAAGAGCCCGGTCAGAGGGATGCACTAAGGATTTACAGTTATTTCAAATGGGCAGCCCTATACCAGGCCATTGAATGTACATTACCATATAAAGAGGACCTGCTTTTTTACTGGATTGAAGAGCAATAGTACTAGATAAACTGTTACTACTGACAACTTACAAATAGAGTTGTACCTAGCATCTGGGTAAATTGGAGTGATGGTAGTGAATGCTTGGTATCAGTGAAGGTGTGAGTTGGGACATCACACAGTTATGTCAGGGCACTGGACAGGTGCATCTCATGGAGGAAAAACACTGGGATACAGAAACCTAAGGAGACAACTCAAGTGCAAACTGGTCAGGTGGGGGTGGATGGTGGATAGGAGATGAGATCTCCCTCTTGTTGGTGCATCACGGCTGGCACGTACGGGTACCTGCAAAGGTATGAGTATTTCTAAGGGGTCCAGATTGTAATAAAGACCACGGAGAAAGGAGACTGGATCAGATGTAGAGTAATTCATTTGTTTCCAAAATATTTCTAGTTATCGACTCTTGTTCCTTAACCTTTGAACAAGGACACTGGGTGGCTAAAGACTAGATTTGAGGTAGCATTAGTTCCTGCAGATCTCTAATCTTTGTACTTATAATCCTTTATTTGCTTAAAACAACTACAATATCTGCATATGGTATAGAATGTACTTGCCTTGACTCTTGAGTAGTAGATTGTGTATACAGTTTACTTGACATAGAAAGTCAGTGACATTGAATACATATTTATAAGTGATTTTTTGGTTTGCGTGGGTTTACAGTTTCTGCTATTCTACAATTTTCTGTTATCGTTGTGTACATAGCAATCATAGGGATTTATATTGTATTTTATTATGTACACTAGTTTTTTTCTGCCCCTCTCCCACCTCCGGTGTCACAATGATTTATCGCAGTCCCAGACCGAGGTCAATTAGCGAGGGTCAGGTGGCATCAGAGGGTTAGGCTCATCTCTTTATTGAACACAATATTTTAGCACACACTGTCACCCCTCAGCATGATTTATGGCCAGGCCAGGCTCATACAGCACCTCACACCACCTCTCTGGGTTCAGCACTCTCAGCTAATTATACATGAGCCGGTAGAACATAGAGAGGAGGAACGTTAGGAGATGCCAAAATTGGGGGACAGGACCGCGAAAGGTTGAAGTCAAAGGAAAAGGAATAAAGAAGGCAATGGTGCGCTCATGAAGGTGCAGTGACTTAGTGGTTAATGCTATGACCTTGCAATGCTGGGGTCCTGGATTCAGTCTCCGATTGTATGTTCTCCATATATTAGCACAGGAACAGGAGCTTTTGCGACCAATAGATTTCAGCAGGGGGCTAATAGCCACCAATACGGTAAATATCCATACAGTATATAGGATTTATTTATTATTAGGCAGAAAGTTAAAGATCGAGGCCCCCTTCTAACCTGTCTGCTTTTTTACTTATGATGCATTCCCACAAGCATGTAAATGTGTAGTATTGTGTGCGTTACTTGGGTTCTATTAACACAGACCTAGCATTAAATGCAAAGTCCACTTATAACGCCTAGGCCCGTACCCCTGTAAAAATCTCCTGATGACACAATGTCCTCTGGTGGCCGAAAACACTTCTATAAATTATAATTTTCATTTCCTATCAATCGCTTCTGATAGCAGTAATTCATCTATAGCCAACAACCCATTAAATTGATATGCCACACACAGGGAAAATTAGTTCAATTGATAGTTAAAGTGATTGTAAAGTAATTTTTTTTAAATAACAAACATGTTACCGTTTACTTACCTGCTCCTCTTCTGGAGTCCCCCGCTGGTGCTTTTGGCTCCTCCTCCTCTGTGTGCCACCATAGGAGGCTGCTTCCTATGGTGGCACATGTGCAGGTTCGATCCCAAGTCAAGCTGTGCCACACAGTGCATCTTGGCCCCTTCCCCTGCTCCCTCATCACTGGATCTGATTGACAGCAGCAGGAGCCTATGGCTGAATCGAGTGAGGAGGGAGAAAAAGAGCAGCAACGCTGCTCTCGTGCACAGCGCTGGATTGAGATTGGACAGGTCAGGTCAGTATTTTGGGGGCAGGGGGGAGCCGACAATAGAAGGTTTGTTTACCTTAAAAGGGATGTATGGGTTTTTTTTTTTGTTTTTTTTTTAAAGAATCATACTTACCTAGGTGGATGCAGCATGGGTCCGATGCTACATCTGTCCCCCAGCAACTCTAACACTGAGAACCGAGCGATCGAACACCGCCAATCGCTCAATTCTCACAGTTCGCTGAGCAGAGAGCTGGTGACTGTCAGTCACCGGCTCATTGCTCTGCCCCCCCCCCCGCACTCACTGGAGCGCTGGGCTGTGGAGGGTGCGGGAGTGGCCGGCTCAGGCACTCAGCGACTCGCTGACAGGCTGAGCCAGGTGGCAGCCCAGGCATGTGGATGGATTCCAACTTCATTGTCCCGATCTTGCCCAAGCTCTGTGACGTCAGCTGACAGCAGGCTTCAGCCCGCTGTCTGCTAAAAACGGGTCACAGGAGTGCAGAACGAACTGCACTCCTGTGATTTACAGGAGAAGTACAGCCAAACAAACTTTGGCTGTACTTCTCCTTTAATGTAGAGAGTGTTTTAAGGTTAAAACCTTCAGCCTTTACAACCACTTTAGGATACTGTATGATCATAACTTACAACTATAAGTCAATGATCACATCCCTACTTGCACTATGTAATCTGATTGATCGAAAAACAAATGTATTCATAAAAAGTATCTCGGGGCTGCCAATCGTTACAAACCGATAAAGACGGGGTAAAGTAAGTAAAAAACTGAACAATTTTCTTTGCGGGTTTGTTTTGGACATGCTATCATCAGGCAATTTTTACCAGGCGAGGGGGCTGGATATTATAGTTGCACCTTGCAGTACAAGGTCCTCTAAAAAGCAACAAAAACAAAGAAGGAGAGCACAGTCAGTTCTCTAGCTGTGCTGGGAACTCAGCCTGCTCTGTTGTTTCTCCTCCCCCAGCTCCTATGCAGCTGAGAACAGAGGGAATGTGGTCACCTACCAAAAAAAGGGGGAAAAAATTATTTATAATGTTTATATATATATATATATATATATATATATATACTGTATATATATATGTAGCGGGTATATACTTTTAAAACTGGTGAAGACACCAGTGATGCATAGTTCCCTACGGCCCAGCAGGTGGCGCTGTCACTTTGGGCCGGGGTTGAACCATCGCTGCAGTGCCATACCCTTTGTGACCTCTCGCAGCGGTTGTACGGCGGGGCGGGGAACCCGCCATGCTTGCTGGGAGAGGGTATAAAGGGGGCGGACATCTTCGCCACGAGGTTCGAGTCCCAGGAACCTTAAGCCTGAGGGCTGCTGTTCGCGGTCGGTGTCCAGGTGGCCTAGGCCTGGACACCTGGAGTTCGTGTTCCATCCCAGACACCTTCAGTCTGGGGTGAGGTATTCAGCCGGAGGCCTGGGGCCCAGTACCTTCCGCTGGTTCCCGCGAGGGAGGGATTGTCCTAGGGGGCCCCGGGAGTGGGGCACCCGAATCCAGAGGCGTAAGGGACCGGAGGAGGGACTCATCCAAATATCTGGTGCAGCAGATTGCCAGTGCCGGGTGAACCTCTGGAGACCGCCCGGAGGGATATCTTTCCCGAACAGGGGCCAAGTTCAGAGAGGAAGGTGGTTCATGTTCAATGACCGGTGGCAGCGGTCCAACTATTCAACTCAGGTCAGTGGCAGAGACCTGCTATTAGGCCTGTGGCAGGGGCCTCAACGGTTCATCCGGTCGGTGGCAGCGACCAAAACTCACGGTCGGTGGCAGAGACCGTGCGCCAGGCCTATTCGCTAGCAAAGGAATAGGAGAGTTCAGTTGTGCCTAGGCCTACTCTTATCCACACCCCTGTCTGTCTGTTACTGAAAGTTCAACTGATTGTGTTCACCCTGAAAGCAGAGAAATAAAAGGAGTGTTGGACTTTCGATTGGTGTGGGGCTCTATGTTATTGGCAGACACATCTCCATGGAACAGCTGGGGGCTTCGTATGCAGTGAACAGACCTGGAGGTAATTCAAGTAACTCTGCTCAACCCTCATACACATAAGAGGGGAGAGCTTGGCGTTGTGTTCCTGCACTCTCCTCTCCCAGGTACCCCTAGACACAAGCCAATCAAACGAGAAAACCCGAGAGGGAGAGTGAGGCTCCGTTACACGTGGGGGCTGGTCCGGGATGTGTTTGTGCTACAATGGAGCTGGAGTTGTTGGAATTTGAAAGTGTCTGCCCGATAGAGTTCCGAGTAGGTCGGCCATATTGGCCACTGCGCCATGAGGCACACCCTCCCTGCTCAGTTCGTGGGCGTGACCCAGGGAAGGAGAAAGCCCGCGAACTGGAGTGCAAGAGGGGAGGAGTCCAATCGTGTGAAGGACTACACGTGGGGACTTTGGCGCCAACAATGCAGTGCGCAATTGATCAGCAAAGAGTCGCCATGTTCACCAATGCATCGTGGATTCCTATTCATCCTACTACCACAAGTCTGACTACTGCTGCTCCAATAACGGATACGGGGATTCGGCTAAAGCCCCGGGGACGATTCGCCCTGTACTCATGCATGGACGTTGAGGCCCTGGGTTCGATTTGTCCCGGCTGTTCGGGACTGGTGTGTCAGCTGAAGCCATTCGGGCGCTGCGAGGCCTGCGGAGAGTTCCTATTTGAGGTGGAATCACCCATTGAGAAACCCAGAACCATCCACCTCAACCGCGCAACAGGCCACACCACTCAAGAAGGAGGAATCGCTGCTTTTACAGCCATCCCTGTGCGCACTGCAGCGACCGCAGGGGAGATCGCAAACACGGAGGTATGGGAGAAATCTGAGGATGCTGACTCGGTCACCACTGTTTCCCAGCGTCCACCGCCAAAGAGGAAGACCGGCTTGGTTGCCCCGTCCAGCGGTTGCGGTGGATCACCCTGCTCGCCTACGCCTGCCCCGGATGGATCCGGTCGGAAGAGTCCCGGACATCCCTTCTCTACTTTGGGCCGAGGTAAGCCGGGCGGAGGGACTTGGTGTTGGGGCGGAGGTGTCCTGGATTCACGGCCCTGTGTGCCTGCGGGGGGTAGCAATTCAGCCTCTACTACAGGCTACCAGCCCGCGGAGGAGTGTGACACCTCTGACCTAGAGTCGCTCTCCGATCCGGGAGACGACGTCATCATAGATGAACTTTTCACAAAGAAGGGCTGGGACAAGATGCCTCTCTCCTCGTACCGCAGAGTCAGGGATCCACCCATGTCTACAAGGGATAGTACACCCCAGGTGGAGGCACCAGCGCCTGAGGAGGGATCCCGTCCCCAGTCTGCCCTTCTACCTCCGGTGCCTCCTGCATCTGGCACCGGGGAAAAGAGACTGTTGCTGCGGGCGCCTATGCCTAGATTGGAGGTGATCAAGGCACCTCGTCACCCGGACGCCATCGTCCAACCGGGTGAGGGAAACCGGGCCACTATGCCTCCGCTGGCAAGACTACAGTGCCTCTTTGGCCAAAAGGTTGCTAACGAGTACGGGTGGGAGTACCCGTACTTACCTAAGGAGCTTCTAAATGAAGTGGAAGTCTGCCGGGAACGCTGGTACAACGATTTTGTGTGGACGCACCTTCAGGTCCCACATGCCTGCAGGTACCTCGCGTGTTACCCTAAAGCCTCTCAACGGTTCAAGAACTGCAAGTCAGAATGGATGCTGGGTCGGCACATCCACACAGACAAGGTGTTAATTCGGCGCAAAGAGGGGGAGGATGTCGAATACCATGTAGAGACAATGGACCAGCACTTGAAACCCCTTGTTTTGCCGCACCCAAAGTTCTATTTGTAGGAGAAAAAAAGACTCCGTTCTTGCTTTGCCTTGTTGCTGCTGAACTTTCCGGGGTTGTTTCCCGGCAAAACCCAGTGACTGTGCCCGTGTTGATGGGTGTTGTGCTCTCTGGAGGAATTGAAGGACTGTTGCCGTTGTTTGTTCTTCATTCTTCCATCCCACAAAGTGATTATGGACTTTGGGGTAGTTAGAGCCGCAAGAGAAAAAAAAAAAAGATCTTCAACCAGTGCAGTTACCGCGGCACTGTCACCAGGTGGCAGTGTTGCGCACCGATATTCACTGTTCACTCACACACTTATAGAAGGAAAGGGTTTCTCTGCGGAGAGGTTCTTTCGTTCTCACACGAACATATGTGTCAGGGATATGTGTGTTTAACATTTCTTTTACCCTCTGCAGGAGAACATCTCATCAAGACCACTGAGAATGGGGTGGGTCTTAGTCAGGATGGGTGGGAAGGAATGTTGATGTGAACATGTGTTTCAAATAATGTTGTTATGTGTTGTTTGTTTTCCTTCCCTCCCCTTTCATGTCAGGTTCAGGCACAACTGTTTGGTTAGTTTTCAAAACTTTTGTATTTTTTTTTAAATTGTTGGTCGGTTTCTGGATCAGGCTATGATGGCCCATTTGGGCATGGGTTGCTCCAGACACTGGGGACCAGTGTCCAATAACCGGGGGGAGAGTTTGGCGGGTATATACTTTTAAAACTGGTGAAGACACCAGTGATGCATAGTTCCCTGCGGCCCAGCAGGTGGCGCTGTCACTTTGGGCCGGGGTTGAACCATCTCTGCAGTGCTATACCCTTTGTGATCTCTCGCAGCGGTTGTACGGCGGGGCGGGGAGAGGGTATAAAGGGGGCGGACATCTTCGCCACGAGGTTCGAGTCCCAGGCACCTTCAGCCTGAGGGCTGCTGTTCACGGTCGGTGTCCAGGCGGCCTAGGCCTGGACACATGAAGTTCGTGTTCCATCCCAGACACCTTCAGTCTGGGGTGAGGTATTCAGCCGGAGGCCTGGGGCCCAGTACCTTCCGCTGGGTCCCACGAGGGAGGGATTGTCCTAGGGGGCCCCGGGAGTGGGGCACCCGAATCCAGAGGCGTAAGGGACCGGAGGAGGGACTCATCCGAAGATCTGGTGCAGCAGATTGCCAGTGCCGGGTGAACCTCTGGAGACCGCCCGGAGGGATATCTTTTCCGAACAGGGGCCAAGTTCAGAGAGGAAGGTGGTTCATGTTCAATGACCGGTGGCAGCGGTCCAACTATTCAATTCAGGTCAGTGGCAGAGACCTGCTATTAGGCCTGTGGCAGGGGCCTCAACGGTTCATCCGGTCGGTGGCAGCGACCAAAACTCATGGTCGGTGGCAGAGACCGTGAGCCAGGCCTATTCGCTAGCAAAGGAATAGGAGAGTTCAGTTGTGCCTGGGCCTACTCGTATCCACACCCCTGTCTGTCTGTTACTGAAAGTTCAACTGATTGTGTTCACCCTGAAAGCAGAGAAATAAAGGAGTGTTGGACTTTCGATTGGTGTGGAGCTCTATGTTATTGGCAGACACATCTCCATGGAACAGCTGGGGGCTTCGTATGCAGTGAACAGACCCGGAGGTAATTCAAGTAACTCTGCTCAACCCTCATACACATACGAGGGGAGAGCTTGGCGTAGTGTTCCTGCACTCTCCTCTCCCAGGTACCCCTAGACACAAGCCAATCAAACGAGAAAACCCGAGAGGGAGAGTGAGGCTCTGCTACATACATATATACATATATATATATATATATATATATATATATATATATATATATTAGGGCTGTTACTGATTTAAAATTTTCGTGTTCGATTAATCGTGTTTTTTTTCATCGATTAATCGACTAATTTTGATTAATTATAACACACATAGATCCAACTACTTTTAGGTGATCTCCTTGCAGGCCGATTCCCAGTGCAGCTACCAACCACTGGAAAAATCGATAGCAGGATACAAAAAACACACAAAGGCAGCGCTCAATGGGAATAGCATTAAAACTTTTATATAGTCTTCAAGTAGGTAACAAAATAAATATTGCACTGGAGATAAAATCGATGTAGCTACATAAACTGTAAAAATGGTGCGAGTAATACCAAACGGTAGCAAAAGAAGTAAAAAAAAAAATGTAGCTAAGTATGATACTGGTATAAAAATGTGTACAACGATACCACTGCTGAATCCAGATAAGGAGGGGTGAACATCAGTCCGTAGGCATGTAGAAGTCCCGTGAAGGGAACTATCACAACTTCCAGTGGATGGCTGTAGGATCCCAGGTTGATAGAGGGAAGTGATAGAGGGAAGAGTAACAGCCCTTGCGTGTGGCAGATAGTAAGGTCCCGCTGGCATGCAGACATGAAGGCTCAGCAAAGGAGCCCTTCAGATGGACACGGCAAGCCCCGCCGGTGTCCGTGACGTCACCGGATCTCCCTGAAGACCCGGAAGCCGGCGGAGAGGTGAGTACCGATCAAAATAATTTTGATCGATCAAAATAATTTTGATTGATCAAAAGAATTAATCGATTAATCAAGGAATTAATAGTTAATTTCCACAGCCCTAATTATATATATATATATATATATATATATATATATATATATATATATATTTATTTATTTATGGTCGTGGCCCTATGACCGAGAGAGATGTGGATCACATAAACACGCGACAAGACTTACAACATAAAGAGACCTGAAGTGTGCCTTGGTGGTCTGGTCGGTATGCCAAGAAAAGGGGGCATACCCAAGATAAGTAATGGGTAGTTAATGAAGAAGGATATGCTGAGAAGTGCCCTGAAAAAGGGAAGGGAGGGAAGGTATTGAATGCGATGACTCACGAACATGAGGTTAGCTGGGAAGAGTCGGCCCAGTGACGTCAGCCCACATAAACATGCGACAAGACTTACAACATAAAGAGACCTGAAGTGTGTCTTGGTGGTCTGGTCGGTATGCCAAGAAAAGGGGGCAAAAGACTCAGATAGGGGAATAACTCTTAATTGATTCTTGTGCTTATTCAGCCAGCTTGGTAAAGGCTTGTGCTATTTCTTCTTGAGGATTTGGGATGTATGTGGCAAAATAAGCAGACTTCCATCGGCCTAGTTCCTTGGTTACGTGGTCGGGTACTCCATGTTGGGAGGCAGCTGGAGCTGCTCCAATCCAGAAGGGATGTCCAGAGAACTGACTGTGGTTGAAGTCCAAGTTGTTTAGGAGGATCCTGACGTGCTTGATAAACTGGCTGCCACTCAGGGGGCTGGTTAGAAAGGGTAGCAATGAGCTACCATCAGATTGGCTGGGTAGATGGGACAGTAGTCGATCGAGCACCATCACTGAGTACCAGGGGTTGTTAGTCTGAAACGGGTTGATGTCAAAACCCGGGATCTGTTTGTTGCATTCTGCAGACTGTGTAATGGTTTGGAAAGCGAGCCAGGTGGCGTCGGAGCAGTGTCTGACTGCCGAGCCGCTGATGGTAAATTCACTGGGTCGTAGGAAACCATAGAGGCCTGGTAGATGGCCGCCTGGATGACTAGGCTGGGCAAACCCTCAAACGGAGAACGAGTAAGAATTTCAGACATGTCCCTGAAGAGGGCACTCTTGATAGGTAGGCATTTTCCACTGACTACGGGATTGGTGCTTCTGTATGCCCTGTAGGAGGGACTTGACTGCATGGGCTGAGAATACTGACGGTTTACTGTGGCTCTGTAAGGACAGGAAATGCTGGACACCGGCTAGGTATAGCGTGATAGTATTGTGAGAAAGGGTCAGCTGCGTGTGGCAATACGATATGAAGGCTAGGACGTGTCTAACGTTGTCTATCACTGCTCCAGGGCAAGAGGCCAAAAATTTGCGGTAAGTGTTCCAAGCAGTGCGATAGGCCTTTAGTGTGTTGCGTGCCAAGGAGTGGTTAATGAGCTGGGTTGCATTGGCGAGATGCGACTTCAGTCTATCATCAGCAATGACCAGGATGGGACAGGAATAGTTGTTGGGTCGGCTCCAGGCTCCTGCTGGACAAAGAAAGTAAGGTTGAAACGGGACAGCGTATCAGCTGCGATTTTGCATTTGCCTGGAATATGTCTACAGAGAATATTAAACGGAATGACAGCTGCGCGAGCCTGCGCAGGAAGGACATGATGGGGAGTGTCTTGGATCTACCTTTATTGATGATTTTGGCCTTGGCCTGATTGTCCATGGTGAAGAGCACTGTCTGTCCTGTTCAAGTGTGGCCTCAGACCTGGGCAGCTGCCACGATGGGGTACTGCACAAAGAGTGATGAAGACTGGGTGAAGTAGAAATTTAAGAGAATTTCTGGGGGCCAAGGTTTGGCGAACCAGTGGCGGCCGAAAAATGGAGGCTGCTACATCAGTGAGCACCCGTGGTGGCTCGGCTGACACTGCCGGGATGAACATTGAAATGCTGTTCTATCAGGTGGGGAACTTGTCCCACTTAGCTAAGTCTGCTACTGATGCTTGGTCTAGTTTGAGAACTTGGTCTGGACCTTGCACTGGTGTGAGAAAATCAAGACAATACACAGGTACTCAAGAAGGCAATATACGTGCACTCGCTGACCAACGTGCACTCGCAGACCAACGTGCCGGATTGAAACCTGAACTAACCTCAGGGAGAAAGACAGAGAAGGATGAGTGGCCTGCGTGCCACTGGAGATGAATGGCCAACTGGGTGCCGCTGCGAGTTTGTGTGGCTGATTGTTTGTTTGTCACTGAGGTGTGTTTGCAAGTTAGTTTGTATGCGGGTTTGCACGTAGGTGCGTGCCGCAAAGTGTTTACTACTACAATTTTGCGTGGTTGCAAGGGTGTCAGTGAGTGTCAGGTTGCGTGATTGCAGGGACCTCGATGAGTATGAAGGTTTGTTTTCTGAGATGACATTGCGTGGTTGTAAGGGTCTCGGTCTGGTTTGCTGAGACAATATTGCATGGTTGCAAGGGTCTCGATGAGTATGACGTTTTTTTTTATGATGAAATTGCGTGGTTGCAAGGGTCTCGACGTGTGAGGGGATGCTGAGACGACATTGCGTTTTGCAATGGTCTCAAATGAGTGTCAGGCTGCTGAGACGACTTTGTATGGCTGCAAGGGTCTGAACGGGTTTCAGGTTGCTAAAACGATATTGCGTTTTGCAATGGTCTCAAATGAGTGTCAGGCTGCTGAGACAACTTTGTATGGCTGCAAGGGTCTGAATGGGTGTCAGGTTGCTGAGAGGAGATAGCGTGGTTGCAAAGTTCTAGACGAGTGTGAGGTTGCTGAGATGATATTACATTTTGCAAGGGTTTTTAAATGAGTGTCAAGCTGCTGAGACAATATTCCCTGTTAAAATGAAAAACGACTGTAAACGAAACGCTGGTAAACGCGAGTTACCCCGTCTGGCAGGGTTTACAAGCTGTTACAGGCATTGGCGTTTCGAATGCCTCTGAACATCCGTCTGAACCCATTTTTTTTTTTTTATTTCCAGAAAGGTTTCTTAACTCAACTGCCTAGAAATGACTATAAACGATCCTTTGTACATGTACTGATAAGATAACTAGAGGAGAGATCGGGGATCCCGTGTACATGTACTGATAAGATAACTAGAGGAGAGATCGGGGATCCCGTGTACATGTACTGATAAGATAACATAGAGGAGAGATCAGGGACCCTGTTTACATGTACTCATAACATAACATAGAGGAGAGATCGGGGATCCCGTGTACATGTACTGATAAGATAATATAGAGGAGAGATCAGGGACCCTGTTTACATGTACTCATAACATAACATAGAGGAGAGATCGGGGATCCTGTGTACACATACTGATAAGATAATATAGAGGAGAGATCAGGGACCCTGTTTACATGTACTCATAACATAACATAGAGGAGAGATCGGGGATCCTGTGTACACATACTGATAAGATAATATAGAGGAGAGATCAGGGACCCTGTTTACATGTACTGATAAGATAACAGAGGAGAGCTCAGGGGCAGCTGAAAAACACCCAACTGTTCCTAAACGTCCGTTTACCAACAGCAGTGTACATGAGGCCTAAGACGATTTGTCTGGCTGCAAGGGTCTCAATGAATGTCAGGTTGCTGGGGCGAGACTGCGTGGTCACAAAGGTCTTGAAGAGTGGGATTTTGCTTGAGTACGGTACTGCGTGGTTGCAAGGGTCTCGATGAGTGTGGGGCTGCTGAGACGGTATTGCGTTTGCAAGGGTCTCAACAAGGGTGTCAGGCTGCTGAGACGATTTGCATGGTTGCAAGGTCTCAACAGGTGTCCAGTTGCTAGGCCGAGATTGCGTGGTGGCAAGTTTTTTTTTTTTTGCGTTTTGCAAGGGTCATGTGTTGCGTTTTGCAAGGGTCTTTACAAGGGTGTCAGGCTGCTGAGATGATTTGCATGGTTGCAAGGGTCTCAACAGGTGTCAGGTTGCTGGGCCAAGATTGCATGGTGACAAAGGGGGTATTTATCTATTTTTATATGTATATATATATATATATATATATATATATATATATATATATATATATATAATTTTTTTTTTTTAATGAGTGAGATGTTGCTGAGACGATATAGCATTTTGCAGGGGTCTCAACATAGTGACAGGCTGCTGAGACGGTTTTGCATGGCTGCAAGGGTCTCAACTAATGAGAATTGGGTTATTGAGAAAGGATTGAAACACCTGGTTTGTTTGGTGGCTTACCGTACCCTTAAGCGAGCAGGATAAGGTATAAGGACAACGTCCGTTTCATTCGTAGGTTCCGTAGGGGCCACTAACGAACGATATGGGAGACGAATTAATAGGACAAAGAATGTGATAAAAAATCTTACTTGCGACAGTGGGCCATGTGAGTGAGTTTGCGGCGGACTGTGGCTGGAGTGAAACATATCGGGCAGGTGTGGTGTGATGCCGTGCATGAGGCAAAACAACGAGGTTTGGTGTAGAAAATAGAACGCTAAAAGTCCGTACGAATAATTTGTAAGCTCCACTGCGGGAACCGAACATATGGTGCGGGTGACACCACGAGTGGCCACGAATTTTGACATGACAAACAAGGTAACAAATCCTACCTGGGACAATGATTGTGCGAATGGGTTCGCTTGGACTGGAGCGGGTGTGCAACACATCCAAAGAGTGTGGTGTGGCGCCGTGCATGACGCACAGAAAATAACTTTGGTTTGGTAAATAAATGAGAGAGAAGAACCGTGTACAAACAATACGTAAGTTCCGCTGCGGGAACTAAAACACACGGCATGGGGGAAACAACGAATGGCAATGGCAGCAAGTATGCAACATATCTGATACGAATCGGTTGTAAAGAGAAATTACTCTGATAGAAATCAGTTGTAAGGAGTATTAAATTAATCTGATACGAATTGGTTGTAGAGTGTATGCTACCCCTTGCTCTGAAACCGAACACCTACCAACCACCCATCCCCCCAGGCTAATCAAGTGCAGACAAGGCACCAGGGTCTAATTACCACCTCAATCTGCCAAAGAACCCATACAAACAATACATGCTAATCTCCAAATGGATGAGACGGCAACCCCATGGACAGGGAATTTTATAACCAGTGAAGCCTATGGCGAGTGATATCGGACAACGACCGACAGTGGCTCAGAGGCTTGGATTTACAAATGAATCGTATGTTTGGCAGAAGGAACTTACGAATGTACTACGCATGTGCCAAATGATGTTGTGACATGAGCGACAATAACTCGGAGGCAAGTTTTTTACGAAAAGAATGCAGGACAGAAAGCATAACGAATTGCAAGATTGCACATGATACGAAAAAGTTTGAATCCTACCTGCGACAGTGAGCGGGAACCGCTGACGAAGACCACAAACAGAGAAGCCGCAATGCACTTGCAATCGAATGCGATGACTCATGAATATGACGTGAGCTGGGAAGAGTCGGCCCAGTGACGTGTAGTATCGCAGCACTGAACCGACAAAGAGCATGGACGAGTGGGGTACTTAAGTACCCTCCGGGCTCCTCCCATAAATTCAGGCCACCATACTGACCTTCCTATATATATACACATACACACAAATGTTTTGCCTTTCATTTCTGATTTAAAAGCCTCGTACACACGACCGGTTTTCACGGCAAGAACCAGCAAGAAAACTGCTGGGAGAGCTTTTTGCTGAGAAAAACGTTCGTGTGTATGTTTTCTCGTCGAGAAAACTGCTGGAAATCTCGACGAGAAAAATAGAGAACCTGCTCGCTATTTTCTCGTCAGGATTCTCGTTTTTCTCGTCGGGATTCTCGTCAGCCTGTTTCCCGAAGAGAAAACCGTGTTTGTGTACGAGGCTACAAGCTTACCTGCCCTCCGGTAAGCCCGCGCATGCTCGATGAGACTTTGACGCATGCGCGGTAGCTTACAAGGGTAGTGTAGGGTGAAGCAAGATGGCGGCAACGGCATCGAATGTGACAAGCGCATGCTCGTCGTAGTCGATGACATCACCGCATTCTTGCCATTCAAAAGAACGGCGGTTGGTTGTTTTACAAGGTGATCGTTTACAATAATTTTAAGTATTAAGGGCTAATAAGGTTAAGCAACTTAAGGGTAATGGAGCAGTAGTATTAACTGTTAGATACATTATAGGATACAGGTATTGGTTATTATAATTTGGTTGTGAAAATCACTTCACCAATGGCTCCGAACTGGAATCTACTGTGTTTAGCTCTCCAGCATGATAAATCCTGTACAATAATATAACGAATGCTAGCATACCAATTTATTGGAGCTTTTGACCCACACTTTAAAATGAATTGCACTGTAATGCGCCATGGTATGCTTGTTGCCATGTGTTGCAGTAATGCACATTAAAGTTAGATTTTCCTGCACATTACCAAAACACATAGGTGTGACTGGGCCCTATGATCTGTGCAATCATAGGAAAATAAGGTCATACTGTGTATATAGTATTTAGAGTATTGGTTATTTTCCTGTTCAGGTTTTCATGATCAGATTTGTCAGATTGGGTTGGCATTTACTAATACCTCACTCACCTGGTACCAGGGCCGGACTTACCATTGGGCTTGACTGGGCTCAAGCCCATGGGCCCCGCCCAATAGGGGGCCCCTGCCTGTTAATGTCTCCTTACTTTTTTCTTTGATTATTTCTCCAGCACATGCGGTTCCCGTCCACTGAGTCACGTTCCCAGGGCCGATCCGCCCTATACGCTTGCTACGCAAGCTGCGTAGGGCCCCCGTAATGTACTCAGGGCCCCCGCCTCCCCCTCGCGTCCTTCTCCATACACGTGACGTAAATAGGTAGCGCCCGCCCTGAGCTATTGACTGTCTGACGCTGACCGTGTGTCCTGCCAAAAAAGTTCCCCGGTGTCCTGTCGAAAAGTTCCCTTGGCAGATAAGGACCCCCCCTGTACTGCGCAGGAGCAGCATGGCGCTTGCACAGTACGAACCTGAACTGAGCCTCCGAAAATAGCCAAACATGTAGAGCTGAGACGGAGTCAGCTTGCGCGCCTGCGCAGTACAGGAGGGTCCTTATCCGCCGGGGGAACTTATTCGGCAGAATACCGGAGGCTGTTGAAAGGTAAACCAGTTTCAAGGCTCTGTCTGCACAATCATAATGTAATTATTGTATAATGAACACTTGTCGCTGCTAGTTGACCTTCGTTTTGTCGCGGTTTTTATTAGGCTGGTCAGATGGTAATTACTAGGATGTGAATCATAGGGAAAAGGGAATATTTCTGTAATGACTAATGAATGATTTTTATTATTTAGCTCTCATTTTCCCAAAGACTCCGGTGAGTGCACAAGTGGGCCTTTTGTTTCTTTTCGGACCAAGAAATATTGATTGCGGATATTTTTGCGGTGGCAGAGTCATTGGTGTGCAGGGAGGTAGCAAATAGGCATTAAAGAGCTTGTTGTATGTTTAAGATGGATAGCTGAATTGATAGATCGATAGATAGATACACATATTTTTATTGTGGTGTAGGATCTGGGCCTGCTGTCCCTCCATCTCTCTTTCTCTCTCTCTCCCTCTTTCTCTCCTTTCTTTCTCTCTTTCTCTCCCTCTTTCTTTCTTTCTTTCTCCCTCCATCCCTCATTCATCTCAGACTCTAACCACACCCCCTTCTGAGCCACGCCCACTATTTTGCGTGAACCACACCCATTTTTCGTAAGGTATAGAAGGTAGGGCCTCAAAGTGACTCAAGCCCAGGGGCCCCCACCACCCTAAGTCCTGCCCTGCCTGGTACTCACAACTGTTTTATGCTAGGGTATGTGCTGTTTTGCTATTGTCCTTAATCTATAACAATGCCTGCACTGAAAGCTAATGTTTAAAGCTGTATTAAACCCAAAGCCAAAAATATAATATATTGCAGCTTACCAATCATTAGATGTGATGTCTGCTTTGGTTTTCTTTTTTTAGGCTTTTTTCCCCTCTATTTTCACCTGGTGATCTGGCCTGTAATATACCTCCTGTATTAGAGTGCCCCCACTCTGGATCAATGCGCACAGGAGGCACCTTTGGGCAGTAGCATTGAAAGTCTGGTACAGGGAATGTTAAAGTGATTGTAAAGTCTTAAAAAACAAACATGTTATACTTACCTCCTCGGTGCAGTTGGTTTTGCACAGAGCAGCCTGGATCCTCCTCTTTTTGGGTCCCTCTTTTGTGATCCTGGCCCCTCCCTCCTGTTCAGTGCCCCCACAGCAAGCAGCTTGCTATGGGGGAACCCAAACCGAGTCACAGCTCCGTGCGTCCATTCAGACACGGAGCCCCGACCCGGCCCCACCCCTCTCTCTTCTGATTGGCTAGCTGACTTTGATTGACAGCCGCGGGAGCCAATGGCACCACTGCTGTGTCTCAGCCAATCCCAGATGGCTAGGACACTCGTGAATATCGCTGAAGATAGATGGGTCTCAGGTAAGTATTAGGGGGATGAGGGGGGTTGCTACACACAGAAGGTTTTTTATATTAATGATTTTTGAGTAAACTCCGCGACAAAATGATAAATAATAAGTGTATGATCACCCAGGTCAAATATATTGACCTCAAAAACTAAAACTAAAGCTGCTCCCCTAAGAAGTGAATGACTCCCAGTGATGTGTAGAATAAATGGTTAGGGGGCGCTAATAAGTGCAAAATAAAAAACCAATAGTGACAAAATGGTTATACATGTACCAATACCTCAATTTATATAAATGCAATATTGAATACTCTATATAAGTGTCCCAATATATTGTATAAACAAAAGATCAACAGAAAAGATGTCCAAATTTTGCTGCTGAAAGAGAAATCAAGTTTTCATGTGACTTCAATACTCTGTGCTGACAACTCAGTGCTGACAAAAAACTTGAAGTGATGTAAATTGTGCTCCTTCACCAAGGAAAAAAACGTACACCCAACGTGCTGTAGTAAATCCTGCTTACCAGAGGTAGTTGACCACTTTAACTAAAAAGTAGGTCAAAATCGCTTTTACAGGGTAGTGCCTGTCCACATGGATTGGACCTGGAAAAAATCCTTCCTCCTCATACAGCCATGACCGGAAAATTAAGATGGAAACATTCCATTTATTCGTAAAAAACATAAAAAGAGCCAAATGGCTACTCACATTCACAAGTGCCTATTCCCGGCACTGGGGCTGCAGGCTCTTAGAGGAATTAAATGGGAAAATCCGCTGCGATCAGTCCACTAGCAAGGACGGCGTGCGTTCCACCTCCCTCCTTCCGCTAGCCACACAGGCCGGATGTGGGCGTAAAAAAACAACACGTGACCAGATACCGCCTCGACGTACGTTTCGTAGGATACTACGTCATCAGGAAGCCTGAGGAGGAAGGATTTTTTCCAGGTCCAATCCATGTGGACAGGCACTACCCTGTAAAAGCGATTTTGACCTACTTTTTAGTTAAAGTGGTCAACTACCTCTGGTAAGCAGGATTTACTACAGCACGTTGGGTGTACGTTTTTTCCTTGGTGAAGGAGCACAATTTACATCACTTCAAGTTTTTTGTCAGCACTGAGTTGTCAGCACAGAGTATTGAAGTCACATGAAAACTTGATTTCTCTTTCAGCAGCAAAATTTGGACATCTTTTCTGTTGATCTTTTGTTTATACAATATATTGGGACACTTATATAGAGTATTCAATATTGCATTTTTATATTAATGCATAGAATGCATTAAGAAAAAAACCTTCTGCCTTTACAACTCCTTTAAATATACTAACATATTTAAACAGATTTAAATACACTAACAAATTGAAGCCAAACTTCAGCTCAACTAATGAGTTACAGCAAACAGTTTTGCCTTTTAGGATAAAAGAAAATAAAAGCTTGTCATTGTAAGTACCTCTGCCAGAGTTAAAGCGTTTGTTAACCCCAAAAGAAAATATATACAGTAAATTCTGGTCCTTTAAAGCAGATTACACAGCACAGTGCTTGTGCTATGTAATCTGCCCCAGTGGCAGCTGGTGCTCAAAATTTTTGGGGGGGCGCAAACAAACTGAAAAAAAAATAAAAAATCAATTGCCGCCACTGTGCCCATTAAACGCAGCCACTGTGCCCAAACGCCACCAGTGTGCCCCCTCAAATACAGCCAGTGTGCCCCCATATATACAGCCAGTGTGCCCCCATATATACAGCCAGTGTGCCCCCATATATACAGCCAGTGTGCCCCCATATATATAGCCAGTGTGCCCCCATATACAGCCAGTGTGCCCCCATATACAGCCAGTGTGCCCCCATATACAGCCAGTGTGCCCCCATATATAGCCAGTTTGTCCCCATATACAGCCAGTTCCCCCCAAATGCAGCCAGTTTGTCCCCCAAATACAGCCAGTTCCCCCCAAATGCAGCCAGTTTTTACCCCCATATACAGCCAGTTCCCCCCAAATGCAGCCAGTTTGTCCCCCATATACAGCCAGTTCCCCCCAAATGCAGCCAGCGTGTCCCCCATATACAGCTAGTTCCCCCCATATTCAGCCAGGTTGTCCCCCATATTCAGCCAGTTTGTCCCCCATATTCAGCCAGTTCCCTCCATATTCAGACAGTTTGTCCCCCATATTCAGCCAGTTTGTCCCCCATATTCAGCAAGTTCCCCCCATATTCAGCCAGTTTGTCCCCCATATTCAGCCAGTTTGTCCCCCAAATGCAGCCAGTTTGTGCCCCATATTCAGCCAGTTTGTCCCCCAAATGCAGCCTGTCCCCCCCCCCCCCAGCCCTGCACTTACCTTCCTCGGTCCGCGCCGTCCTCGATGTGTTCTCCCGCCCTCGATGTCGCTTCAGCCAATCAGGTTACCGGTAACCAGATCCGGTGAACCTGATTGGTTTAAACCTCCACACAGTCTTCTTCCAGGAACGCACCCCCGTGCGTACCTGGGAGGAGTTTTTGGAAGCCGAATACAGCGTAAGAGCTGTATTCGGAAAGCCTATCAGAGCCGCTGGCTCTGATAGGCACTTCCAAGTTACACCCACCGCCGGCCACCGCTCTAATTCATATGGCCGGAGCTCACCAGGAGGCCGGCCATATGTATAGTGGGCAGCGGTGACAATACACAGATTCATGCAATGCATGAATCTATGTATTGTCTTTCAGTGGCGGTGCGGGAGCGAGAGGGGGCGGCGCTCCGGCGCCCTCTATGGACGCACCGCCACTGATCTGCCCCCCTCTAAACTGTAAAAAAAAAACCTGAATCTGCCACTTCCTGTATGGCCTCTCTAAACAGACCACGATAACCAGGGCTGCTCCGCCCTGATCACCGTGGTCAAAGTGCCTCCCTCCGTCATAGGCTGCTCTGCTCTGCTCTCCTCTGTCCCCCTCCTTCCTCTCTGTCATCTCTCTCTTTGTCTGTCTCCGACCCAGCCCCGCCCCCCCCGCCGCTATTATTGTAATAATAAAATCTTAAATTTGTCACTGCCAGCCCCTCTATTAGAGGCTGGCATGGCACACTGTGTATGTTGTTTTTAAAAACGAGAGCTGTAAATACTGAATTTCTTTTTTTCAATTATAATTTATTTATTTTTTTCAAGAAAGACAAAACATAGACAGTACAGTTCAGTGGCATCCACAACCGAAAACATACATGAGAAATTATTTTGATAACAGCAGGTCTGATGTCTAACTGGACAAATATCGGTCAGTAATACCAATGTGAACTGTGATGTCTTTATCTATAACGTTGTGTAACTCAGAACGCTGGTATCGTAAATCCTAAAGTGGGTAAGGCCACTATCTTCCCACGATTGTAGGTTCCAATGAACTGTCTGAGCCCCCGCCAATAATAGATCAAGGAAAGAGAGAAAAGAAAAAACAAAGGAAAGAGAGAAGATGAAAGAGAGAGAGAAAGAAAAAGAGAAGGGGGGAGGGATTGGGAAAGAAAGGATGAGAGAGAGAGCGGACCCGAAGGTGGTGGACTCATCGCCCCCCCTCTTAGTTGTTGTAGTGACTCGTGTCTCATGACCCCAATAGGGACACACCTTCATCGGATAGAATAAAAATATTCCATAACCTCGTAAATACTGAATTTCAGCTGTCTTCAGGCCGGTCACGTGACTCGCGGCCGTTTTCCAGCTCCGACGGATTGGATTCTGCAGAGGAGACGAGCAGCCACGTGATCTCCTCAGGTGACGTCAGAGGGAGATCATGGCCCCTCCCGCTGTATGTCGGCCCTTTAAGCGGGGATAGCAGGTGCACACCCACTGCACTGCGGGGGTGCCGATGCGCATGGCTGGCAGTCACGATGACCGCCGGCCACACGTGGTCGTGGGCACGAGAGCCAGAACCGTGACGTGTGTGTAAACACACAAATCCCTGTTTTGTGAGGAGAGGAGAGACAGATTGTGTGTTCCTACTAGCTAGGAACACCGATCTGTCATCTCCTCTAGTCAGTTCCATCTCCCTTCAGTTAGAACAGTGTTTCTCAACTCAAGTCCTCAAGGCGCCCCAACAGGTCATGTTTTCAGGATTTCCGTAATATGAAGCAGCTGTGGTAATTACTAAGGCAGTGAAACTGATCAAATCACCTGTGCAAAGTAATGGAAATACTGAAAACATGACCTGTTGGGGCGCCTTGAGGACTGGAGTTGAGAAACACTGAGTTAGAACACACTGAGAGAACACAGTTAACCCCTTGATCGCCCCTAATGTTAACCCCTTCCCTGCCAGTGACATTTACACAGTAATCAGTGCATTTTTATAGAACTGATCGCTGTATAAATGTTAATGGTCCCAAAAATGTGTCAAAAGTGTCCGATCTGTCCACCATAATATCGCAGTCCTGATAAAAATCGCAGATCACCGCCATTACTAGTAAAAAAAAAAAAATAATAATAAAAATGCCATAAATCATTCCCATAGTTTGTAGACGCTATAACTTTTGCGCAAAGTAATCAATATATGCTTATTGCAATTTTTATTACCAAAAATATGTAGAAGAATACATATCGGCCTAAACTGAGGAAACAAAATAGCTTTTTTTTAAAAAAAAATGGGGATATTTATTATAGCAAAAAGTACAAAATATTGTGTTATTTTCAAAATTGTCGCTCTTTTTTTGTTTATAGCGCAAAAAATAAAAACCACAGAGATTATCAAATACCACCAAAAGAAAGCTCTATTTGTGGGAAATAAAGGACATCAATTTTTTCGGGTACAGCGTCGCACGACCACACAATTGTCAGTTAAAGCGACGCAGTACCATATTGCAAAAAATGGCCTGGTCATAAAGCAGCCAAATCTTCCAGGGCTGAAGTGGTTAAAGAAGAGTGGCCTGTAGATGATTGTAATTCTGAATTTCTTGATGGGGAGGGAAAGAATTAAATTGTTTGTGTATATGTAAGAATAGAAAATGGGAGGGAGCCTACAAAGTGCATTCTCTACTGTTTTACTGGTACCACATCCGCTCATATAAGACACTGAAAAATACTAAGTCCCTACTAAAAACAAAACTACTAGGACTTTAAAGGTACCATACCAAAAAATGTTAAATGTACATTTTTATTTGGACAAAAAGGTTAAAACCGAAGAAACTCACAGGTGTCAATTGTGACAGAATTACAGCTACATATACAGTATTTCCAATTATAAATGAACATTTCCCCCAGATGGTTGTACAGGAATTTCATGCAGGAATCTCCAATGCGTGTCACATGGACAAAGCCTGTTCTCAGGGAGAACTGACAAAGAACTCTGTCATAGATATTAAACATACTAACAGCTTGGACCAGGAAAGTAGAACTGCAACCACTGCGTATCAGGGGAAATCAGCCACACCAATGACGTACCCGTATTTATCGGCGTATAACACGCACAGGCGTATAACACGCACCCTAACTTTAACAAGGAGGTTTCAGGAAAAAAAACTTACAACAGCCCCCTGCGTATAACACGCAGGCACAGTTTACCCTCTATTTTCAGGGTAAAAAAGTGAGTGTTATACGCCAATAAATACAGTATATATTTTAGGGCTGCAACTAACGATTATTTTCATAATCGATTAGTTGGCCGATTTATTGTTTAGATTAATCGACTAATCGGTTAATAACCGTAAAAAAAAATTTTTTTGCTGCGATTTGCAATTATTTTTTTTTGCCCAATTTGTTGTTGGGCAGATTACAAAATACAACTTGCCGCAAAAACACATTACATGCTTTTCTGCAGCTTCTCAATTGAAGTGGATTAAACGAAAAAAATAAAATAGCACCGTTTTTGCGTTAAAAAATTCCTTCCCCTTTCCAAATACGCAGCAGCTGAAAAGATCATGGATGTGACCGTGTCCCATAGGAAACCATGTTATATGAACTGTAGTGTGTTTCTGCAAAAAGCACCAAAAAAAACATAGGTGTGACCCAGGCCTGAGATGTATAGTAACATAATGGGGTTAAAAAAACTAAAAATGTGTACAAAAAGAGAAAATCGCTACTGTAAGGGGTTCATTTTTCACTGTGGGACAGTGAAAGTAATATTTACAGTAGCGATTTGCTCTTTTTGTACTATAAAGGGCTAATTTTTTTTTTTTTTAACTCCATTATGTTACTGGCCGATTAATCGATTATGAAAATTGTAATCAATTAAATTCATAATTGATTAGTTGTCGATTAATCGATTAGTTGTTTCGGCCCTGATATATTTTAATAAAGGGAAGTAAACGCACTCCCTTGGATAGGCTGAGAAGATGAAACAAAAAATTCTGAATCTCCAAGGGGCTGCCTCCATCATATAGTACTTTCTTCCAGAGTCACATAGTTGTTGTTGGGGTTTCCCCAAATATAATGTCTCGTGGAGCTTCTGCTGTGTATCTAGTTTGTTGGCCAGAATCCACACAATCAGCAACCAGCCTTAGCTTCAGTCCATATGACAAAAAGAACAGTGCATCTAAAAAAAGGATGTTAGTAATACGATATGTATCTAGGTAAATGGCTATTTTCTTTACATAGAAATGTGTTTTGCTTGGAGATGCATGACCACAGTCAATGAAACACATGAATCTAAGCATGCAAAAGTTACATGATAAGGGCATCTATTATACATGCATTTCAGTGCTTTGGATGTGAACTCTGATTTAGCTCTCAGAGGACTGATGCAGAATATTAGGATTAATCCAATTTGTACAGAATTGTGGAATTAATGAAGATGAATTTGCTCATTTCTAAACTGCATGTTCCAATCAGGTATCACTCATGGTGTGACTGTTTCATTGATCTTCTCCTCACCCATTCATCTTTACATGCACTAACAAAATCTTGTACATGTACAGAATGGAAGGCGGGAACATGACAGAAATCAATGAGGTCTGATAAGTGCCGAGCTGGAGACTTCCTTGTGCCTTGAGCTGGAAGACTGACCTCTGAACCAGACCACCGGCAGGGTAGCCTGAGCAAGTAACATTTTTAATGGACATGTCAAACTACCAAACGAATCAGACACATAAAGCCACAAGAAGATGTCCATAATTTGCAGTATATTTCAATATTTTTTAGGAACTTACAATCAGAGCTCAAAGTAAAGGTATCTTCTGTGGGATTTGTTGATAGAACACGGTTTCCCCTCTCTGGAATGCATTCTCCAAATATTTCTAAGCAAAAAACACTCACAGGCCAGTGACACCATAAGGGCTTGTGTAGACATTTTTAGATGCTGATGTCAGCAATGGCTGTCCCTAAGCACAGGTTTCCTTGACACCTAACTAAAATGGCTCAAGAATATCTATGTTTATGCCTCGTACATTAGACTGAAAGTGAACCTGTAGTTTTTTAACCATATACAAGGTTTCCAGTGCTGCCACATAAGGGTGGAGAGAGTCCACAGTTCCTTGTAAGCTTCATAAATGATTGGCTTAGTGCTTATTCAGGACTTCTCCTCCTTGCTCCAGAGTCCTGGTGGGAAGCCAAGGAGCCGCTGAAACCAGCTTTAATAGGATCGTGTTAATTTGGACCAGCCTTTCTCAACCAGGGTTCCGTGGAACCCTAATGTTCCCGAGGATACTGCTAGGGATTCCATGCGCAATAACAACAATTGACTTTTTAGCTATTTGTAAGGGGGGTAATTCTTCCCAATGACCACCAATGTAAGGAGCATACTTCAAACTGACCACCACGCTAATGTAAGCAAATTTGGGAATAAGCACTCCAAGTTAATACATTCAGAAATTATTTAAATTCACTTATCAAAATAAATAAATACTTGAATCTTTGTGGATAATTATTTATTCATTGAAAGCAAATAATCCATGTCTGTAATAAATGAATTAAAAGGAGACAGGTCACCTTATAGTCCATTCCTTTCTTTCCTTGGAGACTATCTCGTGACCCTGAACAAAGTACACATAGGGTAAAATTCAATATTTTTATACATACCAAAAAATAAAAGAACAAAGTACCACATACAAAGGGGATGACAATTTCAATGTACACACAAATATATTAAAGTGTGTCTTGGGAAAAAGACGCCCAGTTTTGTTGGAATTTGGATACCTGGCACTCAGCCTTCTCCAAATCTTTCAAAGGGATTCTTAATGTCTCTCTAATGGAGGCAAATATTAAAGTTATAACCAGATGGTATCTAACTCCCTCCAGACTGACATCTATATATCCAGCATCAGATCCAACGTGTTTCAGAGGTTGCCAACTTTACGGCTCTATGCCTTATATTTGGTGGGAGTGCCCCAGAGTTCGCCCCTTCTGGAGAAAAATATTTGTATTAATTTTTAAGGCAACAGGTTTTCAGGTCCCTATGTCCCTACCAGTAGCCATTTTGAACGCTCATATTCCTCACATACCAAAGGTTACACAAAAATTGATACACTTTATCTTTACAGGCGCCAAACTCACAATTGCCAAATCATGGAAAAAAACAAAACCTTTCCTTTCAGATGCCAAAACCAAAATATCTTGGATACTAACTCAGGAAAAATTGGCTAGCATCTTATCTAATACCATTCCCAAATTCGAAAAAATATGGGAACCTTGGGCTAAATATATGGGGATTTCGATTGGTGATGCTGTTTTACCTTCTATTCAACATTAAGTTGGACACATACCCATCCCTTTCCCTCCGTCCTCTTTTTTACCCACCGTCTTTATTTTCCTCTTCTTTTCTTCCTTCTAAAAAGGATTTATGGAAACTCTTTTTTTGGGAATTCTAGTTTCCCATTACAAGTTATGTCTCTGTTATTTCAATTTAACGGGATACTATCAAATGTTTTGTTCGGCCTTGTTTAGTCCATCCCGATCTGTTGGCCCTGATAATCTTCTCGGGGCCTAAGAGTCAGTAGGAGGTCTCTATGCCTGAAACAGTTAGTTCCCGATAAGGGGCTCCAGGTTACCAAGGAGAGAGGGTTTCCCTTCTCCCTTCCATTATATTATAAGGATGAAGAGATCTCCCCCTGACAAACTTTTGATTGCTTTAGTTTTAGGGATCACACCCTTCATTTAATTGCTTATCATTTTAAGTTCATGTTTCTCTGATAGCTTACATGAATCTATCCTTTTTTCTAGGATGTTTTTATTGTTTATTCCTAAACATAATCTTTTTTCTTTATTTTTCTTTATTTTTATCTAACATGATGTAATGTTCTGTATTATTTATCTTCTTCTGAAAATAAAATATTTTGAAAGTGAAATGTGTCTGTACATATGTTACTCTGGCACTTGGTAACCTCCAAGGTGGAAATAGGAGATACAGTGGGTCTTCAGTGAACACAGAGAAAGACTCTTTTCTCTATGTTCACTGAAGACCCACTGTATCTCCTATTTCCACCTTGGAAGTTACCAAGTGCCAGTGTAACATATGTATAGACATATTTTAATATACTTGTGTGTAAATTGAAATTGTCATCCCCTTTGTATGTGGATACATTCTTTTATTTTTTTGGTATGAATAAAAATATTGAATTTAACCCTACGTGTACTTTGTTCGGGGTACCAAGATAGTCAATTTCTTCCTTTACTTGGAAACTATCAGGGGAACTGTCTCCTTTTAATTCATTATTGTTTCTAGGATGAAGGTACCCCCTTTTTGTATATAACCCTAATCCCATTAGCAAACATTTTTTTACTTTATTCATGTCTGTAATAAGATACACAATAATAGTTTAAAATATACATTGAACCTGGAAAGTATTCGCAGTGCTTCACTTTTAGCACATTTCGTTATGTTACAACCTTATTCCAAAATGGATTAAATTCATTATTTCCCTCAAAATTCAACAAGCAATAGCCCGTAAAGACAACGTGAAAGAAGTTTGTTTGAAAACATTCCAAATTTATAAAAACAAAAAAAACAAAATCACATAGTATTCACAGCCTTTGCTCAATACTTTGTTAAAGCACCTTTGGCACCAATTACAGCCTAAAGTCTTTTTGGGTATGATGTTACAAGCTCGGCACACCTATTTTTGGGCCATTTCTCCCATTCTTCTTTGCAGGACCTCTCAAGCTCCATGAGGTCGGATGGGGAGTATCGGTGCACAGCCATTTTCATATCTCTCCGGAGATGTTCAATTGGGTTAAAGTCTAGGCTCTGGCTGGGCCACTCAAGGGCATTCAGAGTTGTCACGTAGCCACTACTTTGTTATCCTGGCTGTGTGCTTAGGGTCGTTGTCCTGTTGGAAGATGAACCTTCGCTCAAGTCTGAGGTCCAGAGCGCTCTGGAGCAGGTTTTCAACAAGGATGTCTCTGTACATTGCTGCATTCATCTTACTCTAGATCCTGACAAGCCTCCCAGTTACTGCCGCTGAAAAACATTCCCACACCATGATGCTGCCACCACCATGCTTCACTGTAGGGATGGTATTGGCAAGGTGATGAGCAATGTCTGGTTTTCTCCAGACATGACGCTTGCCATTCAGGCCAAAGAGTTCAATCATTGTTTCATAAGACCAGAGAATTACATTTTATATGGTCTGAGAGACAGACTGTGCCTTTTACTGAGGAGTGGCTGCCGTCTGGCCCCTCTACCATACAGGCCTTATTGGTGGAGTGCTGCAGAGATGGTTGTTCTTCTGGAAGGTTCTCTTCTATTCACAGAGCAATGCTGGAGCTCTGTCAGAGTGACCATCGGGTTCTTGGTCACCTCCCTAAGGCCCTTCTCGACAGATCCCTCAGTTTGGCTGTGTGGGTGGCCCATTCTAGGAAGAGTCCTGGTGGTTCCAGGACTTCCATTTACGGATGATGGAGGCCACTGTGTTCATTGGGACATTCAATACTGCAGAATTTTTTCTGTAGCCTTCCCCAGATCTGTCTCGATACAATCCTGTCTCGGAGGTCTACAGACTTCATGGCTTGGACTTCATGGCTTGGTTTGTGCTCTGACATGCACTGTTAACTGTGGAACCTTATATAGACAGATGTGTGCCTTTCCAAATCATGTCTAATCAACTGAATTTACCACAGGTGGACTCCAATCAAGTTGTAGAAACATCTCAAGGATGATCAGTGGAAACAGGGTGCACCTGAGCTCAATTTTGAGTGTCATGGCAAAGGCTGTAAATACTTATGTACGTGATTTTTTATATTTTTTTAATAAATTTTCAAAGATTTCAAACAAACTTATTTTACGTGGTCATTGTTGGGTATTGTTTGTAGACTTTTGAGGAAAACAATGAATTGAATCCATTTTGGAATAAGACTGTAACATAACAAAATGTGGAAAAAGTGAAGCGCTGTGAATACTTTCCGGATGCACTGTATATCCATATAATATGCTGAGTTGATTACAGTCCATCACTTCTTGATGTCCATATTGACCAAATGCTGTTAAATATGGTCAGGTGCTGCCCATTTATAGTGGAAGTGACTTATTTATGTTTGACAAGTGTATCCCTACCCCCGGAGGAACCGCTTTAAGTATATTTGGTTCTGTACTCTGCCTCTCAACCCCAAGAACAATCCCAACACCTCTGGCACACCTAATATGCAGTATTAGTGCAAAACACAGCAATAGAAAATAAACACAACTGTGGTAAACCAGAAGGTATGTTTACTGATAGGATAAAAGCATTTAAGGGTGAGCAACATGAACTTTTCCAGTTTAGAATGGTATCCCTTATACTAGAACGTAATCAATAATCAAATGGCAATTACATATCAAATTTTGAACCTTTAACAGTAAGAATGATAATCTCTGTGCTAAACTAAGCACATTCAATGCCTATGTGAACAGGCATGGGGAATGAGAGTCATCAGGGCCTGCTGCTGGCAGGGGAGATTAAGAATCTTCCAGATCTCGCAAGGGCTGACTCTGAGGCACAAATTCAGTAGCCTCTGGCCTAAGAATCCCGGTATCCATCAGCTTAAAAGGAGAAAAAGGGAGAGTTGCAGGTTCTGCCATTTGCGACTGCTACAGCCAATCCACTCCCAACTCTTCATCCTCATCGTCCTCATCTTCTGAGTCAAGAGTTACAGGCTGAGACCTAGTCACTGGATGGGATCTTTGCAAAACTGTAAGTGCAGGCTGTGAATTTGGATGTGGGGGCACACAAACTGCTTCCGACAGGGTTAACAGGTGATTGCGATGCCAAGTCTTCAGCGGGCCTGTGCTTCCCTCAGGCTGGATCTAGTACACTGGGAGCCCTGGTAGCTGCTTGCAGATGACATAGGGCTGTGACTTCCAGCGATCAGCCAACTTTTGCTTCCCAGGGACACCCAGTTTCCTCAGCAGCTCTCTGTCGCCTGGTTGCAAGTCCTGCACCCATACCCTGAGGTCCTCTTGTTTCTCTGTCCTCTGGCATCTGAGGCAGCTTGAGCCTTATCATAGGTGGTCTTCAGGCTTTTTCGCAGGTGGTCCACATACCCTCTGTGGGATGTTGCTGAGGTATTGTCTGGGGAAGTGCCAAATGCCAAGTGTACTAGCAGCTGGGCCTCCCACCCGAACATCAACCTATAGGGAGAGTATCCTGTGGCATCATTTGCAGTGCTATTGTGAGCATGAACAATACCTGCTACATGCTTACTCCAGTGCTGCTTCTGAAGTTAGGGTCCTGAGCATGTCCAGGAGGGTTTGGTTGAATCTTTCTGGTTGAGGATCTCCTTGAGGATGGTACGGAGTGGTTCTAGACTTTTTGATGCCCAACAGATCTGAAAGTCTCTTGATAAGACTGCTCTCAAAGTCTCTTCCTTGATCGGAGTGGATACGTTGGGGTAGGCCATAGTGCACAAAGAACTTCTCTACCAAGATCTTGGTCACCGTTTATGCCTGCTGGTCCTTCGAGGAGAATGCCTGGGTATATCGGGTGAAATGGTCAGTTACTACCAGGATATTTCCTTGTCCACTTAGATCAGGCTCCAAGCACAGAAATTCAATGCACACCAGCTCCATGGGTCCCTGGCTCTGAAGATGGCCCATTGGGGCAGCTCGGTGAGGCAAAGTCTTCCGTTGGATACATCTGAGGCAGGAGTGGCAATAGCCCTTTACTTCAGCCTGCATGCAGGGCCAGTAGAACCTGTCCCTCACCAGGTGGAAAGTCCTCTCGGACCCTAAATGGTTTGATGGTCATGTAAGGCAGTCAACACTGTTTCCCTATGTTTTTCTGGTAGGAATAACTGCCATTTTTCTTCAAGCCCATCAGAGGGGACCCTTCGGTAGATCACTCCCTGGTGCAGCTGCAACCGATCCCACTTACTATGCAGCAGATGGGCTTCCTTCTGGGAGTCAGTGAGGAACAAGTCAGGGAATTGGTTCTCCAAGGCCTTCAGTGCTAAGCTACAGAGAGGGTCTTCCAACTGGTCCCTTCGCAAGTCTTTCTTTGAGAGCTTGGGCAGACCTGCATCCCCGACCTGGGTGATGTTGCAATAACATCTGGGAACCCCAGCGGCTGACACTCCAATGTCCTTGGCCCTGGCTCCACCCCCAGCTTGCTGTTCTGCTCCTTGACATAGGGCTCGCACCACTTCAGGGGTCAACTGGGTAAATTTTTCTAGGGAGTCTCGGGAACAGTGGGGCCTTCTCAACAAAGCATCTGCATCCCTGTTTCCGATCCCTGGCCGGTATTTTAGACTAAAGGTAAATTCTGATAGGGCAGCCAACCATCTGTGACCCATGGCGTACAACTTGGCGGTAGTGAGTAGGTATGTGAGGGGATTATTGTTGGTTTTAATCACGAATACTGCTCCATACAGGAAATCCCTCAACTTATCCACTACTGCCCACTTCAAAGCCAGAAATTTGAGTTTGTGCATGGGGTAGTTCTTCTCGGCGGCTGCTAAACTCCGACTTACATAGGCAACCGGCCATAGGCACCTATCATGCTTTTGGTACAGCACCCCGCCTAACCCTTCTTGACTGGCATCTACATGTAGTTTGTATGGCTTAGTTGGATCTGTGTAGGCCAGGACTGGAGCAGTTGTCATGCCCCACTTTAGCTGTCTAAAAGCCTCTTCACACTGGGCTGTCCACTGTTCCTGAATGGACTCTTTGGGCTTTCTGGGCCCTCCAGCTGGTCTGACAGGCTTAGTTGGATCTGGATCATCATCTCCCTTTTTCGCTTTTCAGTAGCTCATTGAGTGGGATAACTACTTTAGCGATTCCCTCAATGAATCTCCTGTAATATGAGCAGAGTCCCAGAAATTACCTAAACTCAGTCACATTTGTAGGCCTTGGCCAGGAGGTTACGGCTTCCAGCTTCTGGGGGTCTGTGGCCACTCCGTCTGCAGACACAATGTGGCCAAGGTAGTTGACCGAAGGTTAATGAAACTGCCACTTCTCCAGAGAGACCTTTAACCCCTTGTCAAAGAGTCTCTTCAGGACCTTCTCCAGACGCTCTTCACGCTCCTCCAGAGTCCTTCCGAACACAATGATGTTGTCTAAGTACACCAACACCTCGATCAGGTTCATGTCACCCACAGTCTTCTCTATCAGCCTTTGGAAGGTGGCCAGGGCACCAGACAGGCCTTGAGGCATGCGGTAAAATTCAAAGAACCCAACTGGGGTAATGAAAGTGGTCTTTTCTCGATCCATGGGGATTTGGTAGTACCCAGCATGCTAAACCATTTCGCCCCTGACAGGCTCTGTAAGGCGTCTTCTATTCTTGGGGTGGGAAATTTGGTCAGGAATAGTCCTTCGGTTTAGCGTCCGATAGTCGATGCACAACCTCAGTGACCATTCTTCTTCCATACCACCACTATTGGGGAAGTGTATGGACTCCAGGACTCTCGGATTATACCTGCTCTCTTCAGCTCTGCCAGTTGTTCACGCAGGTCTTCCAAGTCCCCTAAAGGAATCCACTGGACCCTTTCTCTTAATGGCTTATCCTCTTGAAGACGGATCCGGTGTTGGGTGCTTTTTGCACATCCCACATCTAACTCACTCTTGGAGAATGAAGCCAGCCATCTCAGGAGTCTTGGCCCTTTCCTTCCATTCAGGCGAGAGAAGAGTATTCTTTGGATAGAACTCCTCGCCAGGGATTCCATCCTTTGCTTCCCTCACCAAGTCAGACGGTGAGACGGTGGCCAAATTCACTTGTCCCAGCAACATCCAAACCGGCATCTTCACAGGCGTGGCTGTTGGATTGTGAACACTAACCAAGAACTTCCCGTGACTTCTTTGCAAAGCCTTAGTTGAGACCACTTCCGAAATGATCTCCACCCCCATGTCTTTTTTCTGGCTGTCCGCTTCAAGGACGATGAAAGGACCTGGTTGCTTCCAATTTAGCTTGACTGATGCGTGTAGACAAGCTATCTTACCCCTTCAGCTGGGGTTTTCTGCTCTTGTACTAGGCGCTGCTAGGCTTGTCTCAGCATGGCGGTATACCGGCAGTTAAAGTACCCGGTTCCAAGACAAGAGGTATCAACAGCCTCCGAACAAGATCAGTATGGGTCCCTATGGTCAGGGAATTCTTCCCGGTGCCCCATATCTCTAACTCTTCCAACTTCTGCAATGGCAGGTGCTTAAGATGCCTGTCATAGAAGTCTCTGTAAAGGAGGGTCACTTGAGCTCCAGTATCTAGGAGGGCCTTGTAGTAGATTCCCTCTACTTGGATGGGGACAACAGGAGAAGGTCCCACCGACTTTGCAGGGAGCTTGGAGGAAGTGGTGGCCTTGGCCTGTTCAGTGGCCTGTATTCGTGCTCTTTTCTTGCGGAAAGTCTGATCTGGCTTGAGTCTCTGTTGAGTTCTGGGAGTCTGGTGTGCACTGACTCTCTAACGCCAGGCTGTATGCATCAAAGAGAGCGGGACACTGGGTCAGTCGGAGGCAACAATGGGAGCCCTCTGTAAGGGTTTGGACTTCCACTGCTGTCTCTTTGCGTCATTGAATTTGGAGCTAGCTGCAGTAGATGGGCTCCTTTACCTAGGCCCTCTGAAGATTCCCGCTGGCTTCATGAGGGACAGCTTCCTCAATGCTTTCGCCACCTCTGCTGTGAGATCAGCCAGGTTCTCTTTGTTCGGGCACCGAGCGATGAAATGTCCTACTTCCCCAAAGCGATAGCGCTTCTTAGCTGTAGGAGAGACAGCATCCCTTCTCTCAGTAGCGAGGGTGGACACCGTCTGTTTTACTTCCGAGAGTGATTGATGCATGTTGGCATGGTCTTCCATCACTTGCCCCACTGTCTTCTGAATTCCATAGAATGTTTGTTGTAAAGTAGTTTGCACTTGGGCCAACTGGGTTATGGCTTGGGCAAAAGTGTCTACAGCAGTACAGGGCCCTCCATCTGGTCTAGTCTCCATTTCAGGTCCTGAGTAGTGATGAGCCGAACACCCCCGGGTTCGGTTCGCACCAGAACCCGCGAACGGACCGAAAGTTCGAACGAACATTAGAACCCTATTAAATACAATGGATGCGAACGTTCGAATTCTAAAGTGCTAATTATAACAACTATTATGCATGTTATTGTCCTAAAAAGGGTTTGGGAACCCGGGTTCTGCACCAGGGGACATGTATCAATGCAAAAAGAAGTTTTAAAAACGGTCGTTTTTCGGGAGCAGTCATTTTAATGATGCATAAAGTGAAAAAAAAAAAGTCAAATATTCCTTTAAATATCGTACCTGGGGGGTGTCTAAAGTATGCCTGTGAAGTGCCACGTGTTTCCCGTGTTTAGAACTGTCCCTGCACAAAATGACACTTCTAAAGGAAAAAAAAGCCATTTAAAACTGCTTGCGGCTTTAATGTAATGTCTGGTCCCGGTAATATGGATGAAATTCTTTAAGAAAAATGGCATAGCTACCCCATGACCCCCCCCCTACCCCAGCCCATTACCAGCCCCTTTGGGTCTTGTATGGATATTAAGGGGAACCCCGCACATAAAATAAAAAAGGCCCTATATACTCTGAACAGCCCTATACAGGCGGTGCATACAAGACAGGGACTGTAGGTTTGTTCTTATGTAGAGTCTGTTTGTAATTTTGAACAGGTACATTGTTGAAGTGTAGCTCCAGACCAAAAATCTATTTTTAAACTTTTTGGAAAACATAGGTAAGGGTTATCACCCCTGTAACATTTGTTTTGCTGTCTGTGCCCCTGTTCAGAACATTTCACCTCACTTTCCGTCCCAATGACAACTGTTTTTGAAATGTGGTGTTTTTCTTGAAACAAGGATTGCTGATAAAGCATCAGTACAGAGGAGACACCTTTCTCCCATATTTATTCTTACAGGAGAGAATTTTCCTTCCTAGTGGTAGATTTCCTCTCACTTCCTGTTGTCTTCTTGCGTTTGCAAGTAGGAGTCGTTTGTAAGTTGGATGTTTGAAAGTAGGGACCTGCCGTATATACTCTGCAGAAATAGGCCCCTTAGTTGTTGGTGTTGGCACAACACTGTAAGCACTCACAGTTACTCTTGGTTGGTGCTGGAACGCCCTGCTGTCAACTATTATATCAGGAATTTTAATTACATATAATTGTTGAACAGTGGTAGTAAAAATTGGGCCTTTGATGGTGGTGCTGGTGCCACAACACTGTAAGCCCTGACAGTTACTCTTGGTTGGTGCAGCAATGGGCCCTGCTGTGAATTATTAGATCAAGAATTGTAATTACATGCCCCTGTTGAACAGGGGCTGAAAAATTGGGCCTTAGGCACTGGTGGCACAACACTGCAACCCCTCACAGATACTGTACTTGGAGCACAGCAATGAGCCCTGTTGCAAAGTATTGCTTCAAAAATTGTAATGACACGCCCCTGTTAAACAGGGGCTGAAAAATTGGGCCTTAGGCACTGGTGGCACAACACTGCAACTCCTCACAGATACTGTACTTGGAGCACACCAATGAGCCCTGTTGCAAAGTATTGCTTCAAAAATTGTAATGACACGCCCCTGTTAAACAGGGGCTGAAAAATTGGGCCTTAGGCACTGGTGGCACAACACTGCAACTCCTCACAGATACTGTACTTGGAGCACAGCAATGAGCCCTGTTGCAAAGTATTGCTTCAAAAATTGTAATTACACGCCCCTGTTAAACA
Organism: Rana muscosa; assembly: GCA_029206835.1. Lineage (NCBI taxonomy): Eukaryota > Metazoa > Chordata > Amphibia > Anura > Ranidae > Rana > Rana muscosa. Next base: position 241,081,048 of record CM055118.1, read on the forward strand.
GGGGCTGAAAAATTGGGCGTTAGGCACTGGTGGCGGCACCCATAAACAAAAATGATCTTACAAGCTATCATCATCAATCGTATCATTGAGGACTCGGAGGAGGAGGATAGCCAGTCAACATAACAGCACAGGCACTCAGCATCAGCATCAGTCTTGAAGGGATGTGACATGTTAAAATCAATTAGTCTGTTATATCAGCATCAGGTGTGTGGTAGCTGGTGGTGATCCAAGACTGGTTCATCTTGATGAAAGTCAGTCGATCAACCGAGTCGGTGGACAGGCGCACCCTGTGATCCGTGACAAATCCTCCAGCAGCACTGAATGTGCGTTCCGAAAGAACGCTGGATGCAGGACAGGCCAGTAGCTCAATTGCATACTGTGCAAGCTCTGGCCAGTGATCCATCCTCAAGACCCAGTAAGCCAGAGGATTTTCGGTGGGGAAGGTGTCCAAGTCTGACCTTGCCCCTAGATATTCCTGCACCATGTTTATCAGACGCTGGCGATGGTTGCTGGAACCGATCATACTTTGGGGCTGCGGACTAAAGAATTGTCTGAACGCATCGGTCAGACGGCCACCTTCCCCACCGCTCCTTCTTTGACTGGCCGAAGCCTCAGCAACTCGTTGTCCAGGACCAGGAGTTTGCAACCTCCCAGTCTCTGGGAACGCGTTGCACAGACCTTTCTGCAAGGCCTCCCGGAGTTGTCTCATCCTCTGCTCCCTCTGCGACGGTAACATAAGGTCCGCAACCTTACCCTTGTACCGTGGATCAAGGAGAGTGGCCAGCCAGTAATGGTCCCTCTCCTTGATCCAAAGAATACGAGGATCCTTCCGCAGACTTTGCAGGATCAGGGAGGCCATGCAGCGTAGGTTTGCTGAGGCATTCGCTCCGGAGTCCTCTGGGTCACTAAGGACGACATGATCCGCAGCCACCTCCTCCCAGCCACGTACAAGTCCACTGGTTTCTTGGGACTGTAAATCATCCCTAAAAGACTGCTGCTGATGATGCTGAGTGCCAGCCTCCACCTCCATGCTGACACAATCCTCCTCCTCCTCCTCCTCCTCCTCCTCCTCTTCCTGTGCGATGGGTGGGACAGAAGGAACACTGTCTGGGTAAAGGGGGCCTTGAGAGGCAAGGAAGTCCTCCTCTTCCTGCCTCTGTTCTGCCTCAAGTGCCCTGTCCATTATTCCACGCAGCGTGTGCTCCAACAGGTGGACAAGAGGTACAGTGTCACTGATGCATGCACTGTCACTGCTCACCATCCTCGTGGCCTCCTCAAATGGTGCCAGGACAGTGCATGCATCCCTGATCATGCCCCACTGGCGTGGAGAAAAAAAACCAAGCTCCCCTGACCCTGTCCTGGTGCCGTAGTCGCACAGGTACTCATTGATGGCCCTCTGCTGCGTGTGCAGCCGCTGCAGCATGGCCAACGTTGAGTTCCACCTGGTGGGCATGTCACATATAAGGCGGTTCTTGGGCAGGTTCAACTCCTTTTGCAGCTCAGCCAGGCGAGCACTGGCATTATAAGATCTGCGGAAATGCACACAGACTTTCCTGGCCTGCCTCAGGACATCCTGTAAGCCCGGGTACCTGCCCAAGAAGCGCTGCACCACCAGGTTAAGGACGTGAGCCACACAGGGCACATGGGTCAGTTGTCCCTGTCGGAGGGCGGAGAGGAGGTTGGTGCCATTGTCGCAAACCACCATTCCTGGCTTAAGCTGGCGTGGCGTCAACCACCTCTCGGCCTGGCCCTGCAGAGCAGACAGGACCTCTGCCCCAGTGTGGCTTCTGTCCCCCAAACACACCAGCGCAAGCACGGCATGGCATCTTTTTGCCTGCGTACTTGCGTAGCCCCGTGAACGGCTACGGAGCACCGCTGGTTCATAGGACAAACCACAGGAAGAGGCCATGGAGGAAGAAGAAGAGGAGGGGGTGGAGGAGAGAGGTGTGTCACAACCAGTAGTAGCATTTTGGAGGCGTGGCGGTGGGACAACCTCCAACACTACTGCACCTTGTCCTGAATCCTTCCCAGCTGCCAAAAGAGTGACCCAATGGGCCGTGAAAGAAAGGTAACGTCCCTGTCCATGCCTGCTGGACCATGAGTCAGCGGTAATATGCACCTTACCGCTGACCGCCCTGTCCAGCGAGGCCAAGACATTGCCTTCCACATGCCGGTAGAGAGCCGGAATAGCCTTCCGTGAGAAAAAGTGGCGTTTGGGAACCTGCCACTGAGGAACTGCACATTGCACAAACTCACGGAAGGGGGCCGAGTCTACCAACTGAAAAGGCAGCAGTTGAAGCGCTAGCAATTTAGCCAAGCTAGCATTCAACCGCTGGGCATGTGGATGGCTGGGAGTGAACTTCTTTCGACGGTCCAGCAGCTGGGGCAGGGAAATTTGCCTGCTAGAATCGGACGTCGGTGTACTGCTAGCAGAGTGGGCGCAAGTACTTGGCTGTGACACACCTAATTCTACACCTTCATTCCTCTCAGTGCATGTTTCAGAGAGGACTGAAGTTATAGTGGGGTTGGAGATCCCAGCTGATGCGGTGCAAGGAGAGGTCCGCTTTGTTCTTTGGTGTGGGTCTTTGAGGTAGGCTTGCCAACGAGCTGCATGGCAGGTCAACATATGTCTGGTCAGGCATGTGGTACCCAAGCGGCTGATGTTTTGGCCACGCGATATACGCTTGAGACATATGTTGCAAACAGCAGCTGTGCGATCTGATGCACTAGCCTCAAAAAAGGCCCACACCAAAGAACTTTTTGAATGACGGGCAGAGGCAGCGCCCTGCACAGGCGGAGCTCTGCGGTGTGATTCCGTCGGTGTACTGCCCTTACGCTGGCCACCAAAGGGCATCCTGCCTCGTTGGAGATGTGCCTCCTCCTCATCCTCCTCCTCCTCCTCTCTCCTATTAGGCACCCACGTGGAGTCAGTGACCTCATCATCCCCTCCCTCCTCATCACTGGAGCCAATCTGGCAGTATGCTGCAGCTGCTGGAACATGACTGCCAGATTGGTGTCCTTCTTGAGCATCCCCTCTGTCTGCTCTCACGCTACTGCCTTCCTCTAGCTGGGTTTCATCATCAGACCCTTCGAAACGCTGGGCATCCTCCTGGAGCATGTACCCAACACTGTGCTGAAACAGTTCGGGGGACTCCTCAGGAGGAGGACATGGTGGGTCTAGGGAAGGAGTGACTGATGATTTGTCTGACATTGATACCAGGGAAGACGACGCTTTGGCAGCTGCTTTTCCAGTACCCTGAGCCTGGGTGAGAGAGGATGAGGAGGAGGAGGAGGGCTTGGTCATCCACTCTACCAAGTCTTGGGCATGATGTGGCTCAACATGTCCAGCTGCCGAAAAGAAGGACAAGCGTGTCCCATGGCCATGTGCTGATGACAATGCACCGCGTCCACGACCAGCACTGTTGCCCCCAGACACAGAGCCTGCTTGCCCTCTTTTATTGCCTCCTGACTGTCTGCCTCTCCTTGTTTGCCTTCCAGACATTCTAATAGATGGCCTGCAGGGAGATGGGAAAAAAGCAATAAGGGCTACCTTCAGGTGTCCTTCTCTGTCCCTTGAAACAAGGACTTGCAGAGTGAAATAAACTGACACTCTCCCTACCTACAGTTTTCTGTCCCTAGAATAAATGTTTTTTTTAATCACAATATAGCACAAGGACAATTCACTCACTGTCCTTACAGGTCCCTGGAAACAAGGACTTGCAGAGTGAAATAAACTGACACTCTCCCTACCTACAGTTTTCTGTCCCTAGAATAAATGTTTTTTTTAAGCACAATATAGCACAAGGACAATTCACTCACTGTCCTTACAGGTCCCTGGAAACAAGGACTTGCAGAGTGAAAGAAAAAAAACACTCTCCCTACCTACAGTTTTCTGTCCCTAGAAAAAATGTTTTTTTTAATCACAATATAACACAAGGACAATTCACTCACTGTCCTTCCAGGTCCCTGGAAACAAGGACTTGCAGAGTGAAATAAACTGACACTCTCCCTACCTACAGTTTTCTGTCCCTAGAATAAATGTTTTTTTTAATCACAATATAGCACAAGGACAATTCAGTCACTGTCCTTCCAGGTCCCTGGAAACAAGGACTTGCAGAGTGAAATAAACTGACACTCTCCCTACCTACAGTTTTCTGTCCCTAGAATAAATGTTTTTTTTAATCACAATATAGCACAAGGACAATTCAGTCACTGTCCTTCCAGGTCCCTGGAAACAAGGACTTGCAGAGTGAAATAAACTGACACTCTCCCTACCTACAGTTTTCTGTCCCTAGAATAAATGTTTTTTTTAAGCACAATATAGCACAAGGACAATTCAGTCACTGTCCTTACAGGTCCCTGGAAACAAGGACTTGCAGAGTGAAAGAAAAAAAACACTCTCCCTACCTACAGTTTTCTGTCCCTAGAAAAAATGTTTTTTTTAATCACAATATAACACAAGGACAATTCACTCACTGTCCTTCCAGGTCCCTGGAAACAAGGACTTGCAGAGTGAAATAAACTGACACTCTCCCTACCTACAGTTTTCTGTCCCTAGAATAAATGTTTTTTTTAATCACAATATAGCACAAGGACAATTCAGTCACTGTCCTTCCAGGTCCCTGGAAACAAGGACTTGCAGAGTGAAATAAACTGACACTCTCCCTACCTACAGTTTTCTGTCCCTAGAATAAATGTTTTTTTTAATCACAATATAGCACAAGGACAATTCAGTCACTGTCCTTCCAGGTCCCTGGAAACAAGGACTTGCAGAGTGAAATAAACTGACACTCTCCCTACCTACAGTTTTCTGTCCCTAGAATAAATGTTTTTTTTAAGCACAATATAGCACAAGGACAATTCACTCACTGTCCTTCCAGGTCCCTGGAAACAAGGACTTGCAGAGTGAAAGAAACTGACACTGTCCCTACCTACAGTTTTCTGTCCCTAGAATAAATGTTTTTTTTAATCACAATATAGCACAAGGACAATTCAGTCACTGTCCTTCCAGGTCCCTGGAAACAAGGACTTGCAGAGTGAAATAAACTGACACTCTCCCTACCTACAGTTTTCTGTCCCTAGAATAAATGTTTTTTTTAATCACAATATAGCACAAGGACAATTCAGTCACTGTCCTTCCAGGTCCCTGGAAACAAGGACTTGCAGAGTGAAATAAACTGACACTCTCCCTACCTACAGTTTTCTGTCCCTAGAATAAATGTTTTTTTTAATCACAATATAGCACAAGGACAATTCAGTCACTGTCCTTCCAGGTCCCTGGAAACAAGGACTTGCAGAGTGAAATAAACTGACACTCTCCCTACCTACAGTTTTCTGTCCCTAGAATAAATGTTTTTTTTAATCACAATATAGCACAAGGACAATTCACTCACTGTCCTTCCAGGTCCCTGGAAACAAGGACTTGCAGAGTGAAATAAACTGACACTCTCCCTACCTACAGTTTTCTGTCCCTAGAATAAATGTTTTTTTTAAGCACAATATAGCACAAGGACAATTCACTCACTGTCCTTACAGGTCCCTGGAAACAAGGACTTGCAGAGTGAAAGAAAAAAAACACTCTCCCTACCTACAGTTTTCTGTCCCTAGAAAAAATGTTTTTTTTAATCACAATATAACACAAGGACAATTCACTCACTGTCCTTCCAGGTCCCTGGAAACAAGGACTTGCAGAGTGAAATAAACTGACACTCTCCCTACCTACAGTTTTCTGTCCCTAGAATAAATGTTTTTTTTAATCACAATATAGCACAAGGACAATTCAGTCACTGTCCTTCCAGGTCCCTGGAAACAAGGACTTGCAGAGTGAAATAAACTGACACTCTCCCTACCTACAGTTTTCTGTCCCTAGAATAAATGTTTTTTTTAATCACAATATAGCACAAGGACAATTCAGTCACTGTCCTTCCAGGTCCCTGGAAACAAGGACTTGCAGAGTGAAATAAACTGACACTCTCCCTACCTACAGTTTTCTGTCCCTAGAATAAATGTTTTTTTTAAGCACAATATAGCACAAGGACAATTCACTCACTGTCCTTCCAGGTCCCTGGAAACAAGGACTTGCAGAGTGAAAGAAACTGACACTGTCCCTACCTACAGTTTTCTGTCCCTAGAATAAATGTTTTTTTTAATCACAATATAGCACAAGGACAATTCAGTCACTGTCCTTCCAGGTCCCTGGAAACAAGGACTTGCAGAGTGAAATAAACTGACACTCTCCCTACCTACAGTTTTCTGTCCCTAGAATAAATGTTTTTTTTAATCACAATATAGCACAAGGACAATTCAGTCACTGTCCTTCCAGGTCCCTGGAAACAAGGACTTGCAGAGTGAAATAAACTGACACTCTCCCTACCTACAGTTTTCTGTCCCTAGAATAAATGTTTTTTTTAATCACAATATAGCACAAGGACAATTCAGTCACTGTCCTTCCAGGTCCCTGGAAACAAGGACTTGCAGAGTGAAATAAACTGACACTCTCCCTACCTACAGTTTTCTGTCCCTAGAATAAATGTTTTTTTTAATCACAATATAGCACAAGGACAATTCAGTCACTGTCCTTCCAGGTCCCTGGAAACAAGGACTTGCAGAGTGAAAGAAACTGACACTGTCCCTACCTACAGTTTTCTGTCCCTAGAATAAATGTTTTTTTTAAGCACACTATAGCACAAGGACAATTCAGTCACTGTCCTTCCAGGTCCCTGGAAACAAGGACTTGCAGAGTGAAATAAACTGACACTCTCCCTACCTACAGTTTTCTGTCCCTAGAATAAATGTTTTTTTTAATCACAATATAGCACAAGGACAATTCAGTCACTGTCCTTCCAGGTCCCTGGAAACAAGGACTTGCAGAGTGAAAGAAACTGACACTCTCCCTACCTACAGTTTTCTGTCCCTAGAATAAATGTTTTTTTAAGCACAATATAGCACAAGGACAATTGACTCACTGTCCTTCCAGGTCCCTGGAAACAAGGACTTGCAGAGTGAAAGAAACTGACACTGTCCCTACCTACAGTTTTCTGTCCCTAGAATAAATGTTTTTTTTAAGCACACTATAGCACAAGCACAAAACACACTGACACTCTCCCTACCTATCCTTCTCTTTCCCTAAACTAAAGGAATCCAGGTTAAGCAAGAAAGAAATAACAGTCACTGTCCCTGCCTATGCTGCTCTATCCCTGCTCCGGAACACACTACACTAGGCCGCCGTGCTGGCGGCCTTTTATAGTGTGGGGCGTGTACTAAACACCCTCAGCAATAATTGGCCACAGGCATCCTGCCTGTGGCCAATCATTGCTCTCCTCGCTGCCGGCGCTGTGATTGGCCAAGCATGCGGGGTCACAGTGCATGCTTGGCCAATCACAGCGCCTGGATGACACTGCGATGGCGTAGTGCATTGTGGGCCGTTCGCGTCACTCGAATTTGGCGCGAACGGCCCAAATCGTTCGATCTTCGTCGAACGATCGAACAGCCGATGTTCGAGTCGAACGTATGTTCGACTCGAACACGAAGCTCATCCCTAGTCCTGAGTGTATGATGTAGGCCATAGCACCATGTTTACGACTCTTGGTAGACTCTGGCTTTTGTGTCTTGGCTGCGATGAGAGCCTCCTTCTCTCTAATTGCCTTTATGAATTTAGAATAGGTCATCTGGAGTCCTGGCTCGAAGTTGTAGCACAATAGGATCCAGTGGCTGTACTCCCTTTTTGCACCTGTGTCATTAAGGCTTTACTGGCAGCTTTGGCTTCCATTTCACCCTTAATAGAGACTTGCTGAAGGATCTGGTCCAGCTGCGCAACGTAGGCTGTTAGCCTATCACCCTCCATTTGGTATGTGTGGTGGAAGAGAGAGATCAACTCTGTGCAGTCTTTCCAATTTAGATTTCGAATGACATCCGAAGCTGGTGCCCGAAGTCTCCCAACCACCCTCTGTCTCTTTACTGTATCAGTCACTTCCCACTCCTCGACCGCTTGGATGGCTTGATCAATCGAAGTATCAAAATTATCTTCTCCTGTAGGTGTGGGAACTTTCCCCGAGAAGAACCGTAGTTTGCGATACCCATAATTGGTTGGCACAGCTGGATTCTTAAGGAGCCCTGTGACTAGCTTCTCAAACTCTGCCACTAGGAGGGAAGAGGAGTCTTCAGAGGAGGTAGCTGGTTTAGAGGTGGTGGCCTCTGGGTCTGGCGTGATGCACCCTGAGCTTTCTGGGATAGAGCTTGATTCACCCAGATGAATTAGGATAGCATTAATATCTGTGGTCAGTTGGCAGCTATCTTTCTGCAGAACGTCAGGAACTCCCTTCTTCGACTCAGTCAGGACGTAGGTACGATTTGAGCTAAGATCTGCCTTCACATCCAGTATAGATATTCTCTGGCTTAGGCCTGAGGCAGCCAATGCTTGACGGACTCGGTCCTCTGTCCAGTCACTGCCAGGGACACTAATCACTACACACAGCTCTACTTTACCGTTTTCTTCCCTGCACCACTGAATCATGGCTCCAGGGTCCATGTTGGTGCTTGTAGAAGTCCTGTCTTGAAGAGTTGATTGCAGAGTAGCCGTATATCCCGGAGGAGCCCCCACGTGTAGCACTACCCCCGGAGGAACTGCTTAAGTATATTTGGTTCTGTACTCTGCCTCTCAACCCCAAGAACAGTCCCAACCCCTCTGGCACACCTAATATGCAATATTAGTGCAAAACACAGCAGTAGAAAAGGAACACAACTGTGGTAAACCAGAAGGTATGTTTACTGATAAGATAAAAGCATTTAAGGGTGAGTAACATGAACTTTTACAGTTTAGAATGGTATAGACGTGCAATTCGTTTAGGTCTAAATTAGGTTAACGAATTTCCACAAATTCGTTATTTTGGAAATATCCGAATTAATGAAAAGCCATTTAACATATTTTTCCAAATATTCATAAATTGGAAACTTCGTGAATTCGTAAATATGGTAATTCAGAATTCGAAAATCCGAAAACCCAAATTTGGCTGTTAGTGAAAGGTACTAATTATTCAAAATAACGAATGCTGTATCTAAACGAATGAAACTTAACTAATTAATAATAATGAACAATACAACCAAAAAAACGTTTTATTATTATTATTATTTATTGTTAATTTGTTCCGTTCCATTTGTTTAGATGCGGCATTCGTTATTTCGGATAATTCATAACTTCGGATAAATTCGTATTCATTACGTTCACTAACAGCCAAATTTTAAAGGAACTTTCAATACCTATATTTTAATAGTTAGTTATTATTAGTTAGTTAGTTATTCTTTTGAATTTTCTGATTTTCTTTCTAATTTGCGGATTTTTAAATTTACAAATTTTCAAATTTACGAATTGTGATCATAACGAATGACCCGAAAAACAAAAAACAAATGAAACGAAAACAAACAATTTTTTTTTGGCAGTGCACATTTCTAGAATGGTATCCCTTATAAGAACGTAATCAATAATCAAATGGCAATTACATACCAATTATTGAACATTTAACAGTAAGAACAGTCATTTCTGTGCTTAACTAAGCACATTCAATGCCTATGTAAACAGTCTCCAGGAGAGCAGAGGAATGGCTCTTATGAGTGTCAGTCCCCTCTCTACTGCTCCTCCACACATAAATGCAGAACAATGGATGACAAAGATGTCTGTATATAGTGTCACTGTCTATGATGTTTTAGTACAGATCCTTGAACTAAAGATGATGATGGGTGCAAGAGACTATGGTGTCTATATACAGTGTCTATAAGACTGGGCTATTGCCCACTCACCACACTGTAACAGGAGATGATGATGATGGTTATAATGATGTTGATGATCTCTCAGGAACATGGCTCAAGGGATGACATATGGCCTCCGCTGCACCGCACCACGACTCACCCGAATCCAACATCTCTTCAGGGTGGATGAGATAGGAGAGGCCTCCAGGCTGCGGCCAAGCAGTGAAAGAGGACTGTCTGCAGGTGTTCCTCCAAGTATCAATTCTGCCAGAGTAGGCCGCGAATCTGCTACAGCTCACACTGTCACAGATTCCCTGCATGCAGATCCACGCCGGTCCCAAGAGAGAGATCTAGGCCTAGACCAGCCTTTTTATATCCTCTCCCAACAGTCTGTTCTTCTCTTGCACAGCTGTCTGGAAGTTGTAGTCCTAAAACAGTGCAATCTCAATGTGAAACTTGAGTCCTGGAACTATAATTCCCTGTATGCTTTGCTTCCTGGTGTTATTCACGCTGCTGGCAGGATGTAATGACACAGTCTTTGCTGCCACTAGAGGGAAACAGTTTCACTGTTGCAAAGTGTCTTCTGATAATGCAGGTAAGATAGCTGGCTCCTGGCTACACAAGTTATCCACAGTAAGTGGATGTGGTGATTTCCATTTTACCAAAATGTCTCTTCTCTTGTAAAAAGTAGAGAAATAAGTTGAATAATTTGGTGTGTCTGGATAAATGAAATGTGACAGTAACACCAAGTAAAGCTATAGCTGGACCCATAGCTAGTTGTACAACCATAATATCATTCAGCACAGTGATAATAAGTCGCCAATATGCCAACACAAGAGGACAGGACCAAACCATATGAAGGAGATTTGTCGTTTCTTTTTTCCCATTTTTGCAAATTAGGTGATAACTTAGGGCTCAACTTATAAATTCTCAGCAAGAAAACTTGGTGGGCTCCATCTGATTTGCTGTTGGTTCTAATATAAACAATTTCAGTACAGGAGAGGAGACTTTATAACTATGTAAGTCTGAAGTTCAGCTTTCATATAGTTCAGGACACCCTTTGTGAGCTTTAAATTGGGAGCAGTGCTTGTTTTATTGAGCTCTTTGTTGACAACATTACAGCTCTGATAGACAGACTCTTTGATAAATAAGGGCAGACTTTCTTTACTGGCAGAATAGCCTATATATACAGCTTTCTCCTGGCAATGGATGGAAGGGGTGGCTGCTGGCACCCACCGTGTTTCTAGCAACTGCTGATGTCACTAACACCATGGGTTATGGTGGCAGTGACATCACTACTCAAAAAAAGCCAGGCCATATTTGGTCAATGATGTCACTGTCCCTCCTGTATATAGCTACTAACAGCTCGGTTGTGAGCACAGAGTCTGTCAGGTTTCTTCTTTCTGCGAGTTGGTGGGCAGTGGGCATTGTGATTGCTAATGGATTTACAAAGTAAATTTTATAGGGATTAGTCAAACGTTTGAGTGTCTTTTTTTCTTTTTTTTTTTTATAACATCAAGTTTATTGAAAGTATCAGGAAATGCAAGAATACGTTTACAAAGATATGGAGTCGCAGCTCCTAGAAATATAAGTAGCAGTACATAAACCAATATACCATAATTGTTCCAAGCATTTACTGTCTGGTACATTAACAAGAGACATCCGGAGAACTCAGTATTATGAAAACAGAAACATAGTACCTGCGGATTAAGTAAATATAACAGTTCTGACATCTATTGTAATGGGTGAATGGATAGATCCGACCTTCGTACCATATATTAAATTTGCCCATTGGTTTTGGTACAAGCAGAGTTGGTGGAAGACGAACTAGGAAAGACTAGAGAGGAAGAGAAGTATAGAAGAAAGGGAAAGAGGGTGCAGGGTGGAGCATCGAAGCAGAATCCATAAGGAACCTGCAAATTGTGTAGCCTAATCAAGTCCCGAATAGGGAGTAACAGCGTGGGGGTTCGAGGTAGTACATTTCTCGCTAAGGTAGTTTTCTATGTTGCAAGTGGGTACCTATTGTGGATATAAGTTTGAGGATCAGATTCCAGAGTGGTATCACCTTCTTTAAGTAGGGAGCGTCCCTTATAGTCATTGGATTGTGTCCATCAGGTTCAGGTAGTCTGAGGAGTACTTAAACGCAAACCAGGGTGACCAGGTGTCATGAAATGTTGTAGCGTTGTCTCCAGCTTGAGCTACAGCGTCCTCCATATCACAGATCTCCGAAACCTTACGTAGCCATTCCTGTCTGGACGGAATGCGTGAGGATTTCCAATATAATGGTATGAGGGCTTTGGCAGCGTTCAGTAAGTGTTTGGTCAGAGAATTTTTGTATCTTTTGATGGAGAAGTCTGTGACATGAAGGAGGCACCCCATGGCATCAAGCTTTAGTTTTGTTTCAGTAATCTGAAATATCAGCTCTCGTACCTGGGTCCAGAAGGGTTGGATCCCCGGGCATTGCCACCAAATGTGTAGTAGAGTACCTTTCGCGTTTTGGCACCTCCAGCATGTATCAGGTGTCTGTGGGAACCAAGAGTGTAGCCTCACAGGCGTGGCGTACCAGCGTGTCAGCAATTTATATGCTGTTTCTTGGGTTCTGGAGCTGAGTGAACATTTGTGTGCTAGTATACAGGCATTTCGCCATTGTATGTCCGATATGGGGGCGCCTAAGTCCTCTGTCCACGCAGCTCTGAGCCTATTGTCCCCTGGTGCATCACCCTCCCGAATCCAGCCATGTGCGATAGATGTGGCTTTGGGCAGGGGTTCTCCTTTCAGACAAATGTTCTCTAGTTCCGTTAGAGGTCTTTTAAAGTGAGCCTTCCTGACTGGGTGGTTTAGGTAGCTACGAATTTGAAAATATGTCCACAGCGGTAGGCCCGGTAGGTTATTGTCAGCCTTTATATCTACAAAGTTTTTAAATCTGTCGCCTAGAAAACAATGCTTAGCCAATAACGGGGTATTTGTGTCTGTGTTAAGCAGATTGTGATTCCTTATACCCGGCTGGAAGTCCGGATTGTCAAGCAGAGATGTAATTGGACTCATGTGTGAGGAGAAGTTGGCCTGTTTTGTCAAAACATGGAAACTTGTCAAGGTGGGACCTATAAGAGGGTGTGATTTGAGGGCAGCTGGGATGTTGTGCCAAGAAGTCCAGGGTAAGTACCTAAGGGAGGTGGGGCTCATAGCTTTCTCCATTCCAACCCAGTCCTTAAGTGCATGGTGACAGTGCCAGTCTATTAATCTTGTTACGTGTGCTGCGAGGTAGTATTGCTTAAAGCTGGGGACACCCATTCCCCCTCTATCCTTGGCCCGGGAGAGCAAGGCAAGTCTGACTCTTGGGTTTTTATGGGCCCAAATAAATTTAAGTTGCAGCGAACGAAGCGTTCGGAAGAAGCTGTGAGGAATTTTAATAGGGAGATTCCTGAACAGATAAAGCACTCTCGGCAGAATTACCATCTTACAGATGGCTGCTCTACCAAACCAGGAGAAGTGTCGTGGGTGCCAGTTCATCAGATCAGCACTGATCAGTTTCAGGAGTGGTGAGAAATTCCGGTCAAATATCTGGGACAGCTTAGGTGTCAACCAAATCCCTAAGTATTGAAGAGCAGAGTCAACCCATTTAAAAGGACACTTGGTCATTACGTCGGTGAGGTCTTCTTTGGGAACAGTCAGGTTCATAGCCTCTGATTTGGAGTAATTTATTTTTAAGTTGGAGATGACCCCAAACTGCGTGAATTCAGATATCAGGGCTGGTATTGAAGAGTGTGGGTTGGTGATGAAGAACAACAAGTCGTCGGCGTAAGCCGACAACTTGTGTTCCCTCCCTGCTAATTTGAATCCTGTGATCGAGTCAGACATTGTAATTTTCCTGATAAAGGGCTCTAACGTCAGAATGAACAGGAGGGGTGAGAGGGGGCATCCCTGTCTTGTCCCGTTCCTAATCTGGACCGTGTTTGAGAGGGAGCCGTTGATCTTGAGTCGCGCGGTTGGGTCTTTATACAGAGCAGATATCCAGGTTATCATGTGAGGCCCTAGGCCAATATGTTTGCAGGTTTCCATCATGAAATCCCACGCAACCCTGTCGAAGGCCTTCTCCGCGTCAGTGGACAGGAGAAGACCTTCAATGTTTAGGGAACCTGAGGCATGAATCAAGTTGAGCGCTTTAAATATGTTATCCCTTGTTTCCCTTCCCGGCATGAACCCGGCTTGTTCGGGTCCCACCAGGGTGTAAAGCAGGGGCTTCAGTCTATTGGCCAGGATTTTAGATATCAATTTGACGTCCAGATTTAGGAGGGAAATTGGCCTGTAACTGGCACAGTCAGTCGGGTCCTTGTTTGGTTTGGGAATGACTGTAATATGCGCTGACAAAAAGGTTTGTGGTATTTCCCTAGGCCTAGAGAGAGAATTGAGGGCATGTAGTAGTGGTGTGATTAAGGAGTCTGAGAAAGTTTTATAATAAATGGCTGTGAAGCCATCAGGTCCGGGGCTCTTCCCTGATTTGAGGTTTTTGATGACCGTTTGTAGTTCTGCAATCTCAATAGGTTTCTCTAGTAGAGTGGTGTCCTCCACAGGTAGTGTCGGGAGTTTTGAGTCTCTGAGGTAGTCCAAAATGGCCTGACCTCTGTCTCCTTGGTGCTGTCCTGACTTGGATTGTACCGGTAGATTATATAGCGAAGTGTAATACTTATGGAAGTGGTCAGCTATTTGTTTCGTTGTGATGTCTAGTGTCCCTGTCTTTGTCCGGATGCCTAATATGTTCTGTGTTGTTTTGTCGTTTTTCAAGGCTTTCGCCAGAAATTTGCCTGTCTTGTCCCCAAACTCATAATATATTTTCTTCCTAAAGAATAGCAACCTCTTAGCTTTTGTGTCAAACAACTGTTGTAGTGACTTCCTGGCCTCCAGTAAGTCAGCTGCAGAGCGGACCGATAAAGATTGTTTGTGGTGCGTTTCTAACATATGTATGCGTTTGGACAGCTGTGCGATTTCCCTTTCCCTGTCTTTTTTGCGTTGGGCCCCCATTTTTATCAGTTCCCCTCTCACGGTGCATTTATGGGCTTCCCATAGAATCATCGGGTCAATCCCTGGTGTCCCATTCTGCAAGAAATACTCCCGGATGGAAGTGGCGATCCGTGTAGCTAAGGTTGGATCAGTTATTAGGGAGGAATTGAGTCTCCACGTGTTGGACTTAGTGGGAGGCGACGTCAAGTCCAGGTGTAGGGCAACCGGGGCATGATCTGAAGTGGTCTGAATCCCAATGTGTGCCCCAGAGATCATTTCCAGGTCTCTTTGCGTGAGGAAGATATAATCAATCCTGGAATACCTTTGGTGGGGACTGGAGAAATAAGTAAAGTCCCTATCTTCAGGGTGTGAAAACCTCCATGTGTCTACCAGTTGCATGGAGTTCAGTAGGGATTTGATTTGTTTGATGATTTTATATGTAATGTAGGTTTTGCCGGTAGAGGTGTCTACTAGTGGATTTAGTGGAGCGTTGAAATCTCCTCCCAAAATGATGCTACCTGAACTGAAGCTCTTGAGTTCGTTTATGATGCGTTTACAAAAGGTAAGGTGCGCCTTGTTTGGAAAATAGACGTTGGCAAGTGTAATGGGTTTGCCTGCGCATTTGCCCTTTAAAAAAAGAAAACGTCCCCCGGGGTCAGTCAATCTATCCGTAAGTTCAAAGGCCGCATCCCTACTAATAAGTATGGATACGCCCTTGGATTTGGCTAAGTCATTCGTCGCATGAAATGCCTGCGTGAAGAAGGTGTCTGTCAGTTTAGGTATTTGTTGCGTCTTGAAGTGAGTTTCTTGCAGGAAAACAAACTTAGGCCTACCTTTCTTTAATTCTCTGAGAAGGGCTGTGCGCTTTTCTGGTACGTTTAAGCCCCTCACATTATGTGAGATCACTGTGGCGTTCTGACCCAAGGCAGTATAAGCCATGCTGTGCTCCTAGAAGAGTCTGTCGTAGCTCTCCCTGTAAATAGAACTTAGGATTTGTTAGGTTATATGCGTTATAAATCCTACACTACAGTTTGTATATCGTGCTACCCCCGCTTGATAGATCCAAAAATCAATATAGCAAGAAAAAGAGAGAAAGAAAAGAGAGTTAAAGGGGGAAGCGGTGTAGGAAAAGAGGGGGGATGGGTGGGGAAGGATTAGTTGAAAGGGAGGGTGGGAGAGGTACTGTATTCCCCTTGGACACTAAGTCGTATCCAAGTAAGTCAATTAAGTGATCTCTGATGAGGTAAAACCCCCGTCAGTATCACTTCGTGGGGGTCGGTGGTTGGCGGATGACCTAAACTGGTCAAACTGGAGTTGTAAAGTAAACTCGGCTATGAAAACGAACCTGGACAGGCCGCAGCCTAGAAAAACTTATGATAAATTTAAAATTAGTCTAATCTGCACCAAGCGTAACCTAGATAAGAAATAAATGCAACCAAAGAATGGTAATAGAACAGTGGGTGAGGTGTAAGTATCCCTGCAACATGAAGCTGTGTTTCCCAGTAAAGGAGCAATAAAAAAAGAAAAAAAAGAGAAAAAAGGAAACACAATAAATCAATTTAGCTAGAGCCTTAGTTCGAGGGTGGGCGCATATTCTGAAAGCCTATGTGAAACGTATTCCCTCCTTTTCCCTCGTGTATGGTGGTATTCTAACATAACCAAGCCACATAAACCATGCTCTAAGAATTCCACCTCTCATGATCTCCCAAGGTATATTTAAGTTCTAAACCAATTCGCACATATAGTCTGATGTTGAACCCTCATGACCATGTGTAAGAACGTGGCACAAAGGTGGGAGATCGGATGAGTCTAAGCATCCTTCCTGTTGGTGCCATATGGCTTATCATATTCAAATCAATCGTGGGTCACCCTGGAGAACTTGGAGAGACCTGCGGCCACTGCAACAAGCAGTGTAGCCAAGGCAAGAAACAACATCCACCTCCCAGCCCAGCGGGCACACTCAGTCTCGTGCGTAGGAATAACCATCGCGCCTGGGGAGGTCAAAGTGAGGGAAAGAGTAGCTGAGGCTGTCGCAGGTTAACCGTCCCTCGCCCTTTGTTGAAAAAAGTGTGTGGCGCTACCTTCACATCTCCTCTCCTCCTCTAGATGCGTGTGATCTGTGACTTGGTGTGCCGGTCTGAGAACCGCCCGGCCGGGAGGGTTTCAGCTTTTTGTAAAGATGTTTATCTGGCGAGGCTTGGGGGGAGCTCGGTTGGGGCCTTTCCGTCATGGGCAGCATGAATTCCTGGTACCACTCTGGCAGATCTACCATTCCAAGCTGGAGGTCCTGGCAAAACTCAGGGAGATCTTCTGGGGTGCGCAGAGTGTGTTGTTTGCCATTGTAATGCACCAGCAGGGCAAAGGGGAATCGCCAAGTGTAGCGCAGCTCTTTCTCTCTTAATCTCTCTAACAGGGGTCTAAGAGCTCTACGATTCTTGAGGGTGATTTGGGACAGGTCGTGGAACAACATTATATTCTCTCCATTGAATACAATTTGCTCATTTCTGCGTGCCTTCCTCATGATATCCTCTTTGAGAGGAAAGTTCTGCAAGCAGCATATGATATCCCTGGGCGGCATGTTGTCCGGCCCCTTTGCTCTAAGAGCTCTGTGCGCTCTCACAAACTCAATTGCTGTGTCCTCCGGCCTTTCTAGTAGGCTGTTAAAGACCCTCTCTAATGCCGGGGTTATCTGCTCCGTGTCCACTGACTCGGGGATCCCCCTCACCCGAATGTTGTTCCTCCTTCCTCTATTGTCTAATTCCTCGAGATGTCTATTTATCTCAATAAAGTGCCTGGTTTGGGAGCAAGTCACCTTCTCCAATCTTAATATGGCTCTGTCCCTCTGCCTCCCTGAAGCTTCTGCGGTGGCCATCTTTTCAGTCAGTACCAGCATGCTGGATTTGAGATCGGTAATAGCAGCAGAGAATGTTGCCTTAATGTCTGCGGCAAACCCCCGACATACCGGCATAAGTGAGTGGGAGGTCAGGGTGTGGAGTTCCCCTACCGTTTTCCTCCGCAGCCGACTGTGAGTCCTCGCTGTACTCCTCTTCTGCATGCGGCTCCGCCATCTTGTCTCGTGCCACGTTGTTCCGTGCCGCCGGGGTATTTTTAAAGAGGTCGGAGATGTTCCGACCCTGGAAGGCTGATGTGCGCCGGGATCTGGTGCGGGGTGTCCCGTATTGCTTCCTGCTCATTCTGGTGCGAAGTAGGTGCAGGTAGACTAGCTAAGGCCGCGGGTCTGTCGGAGCTATTCAGTTATGCGTCCATCTCCTTCACACGCCAGGCCACGCCCCCGAGTGTCTTTTTTTCTAAGTTACATTTGTTTGTTTTTTGTACTATATACCCCTTACTCACAAAGGAGGGATCAACCAGTATCTTAGGGCCTTCTTATTTTAAAAGGGGGCTTCCAGATTCCGAAAAGCCCCCCACCCGCAAACACCCACAACCACTGGGAAGGAGAGGTCTGTGTGTCATTAAAAAAAAAAAAGCCAGCTGGGAAATGTCATTTGCTGGCAATTTTAAACACTTTTTCTCCCTTTGCAAATATCAGTGCTGCTGCAGCACTTTCTGTTTCCCTCCTTCCCAAGCAGGATTGGGGCACACCCAGGCATGATAGTTAAAAAATTAGGCATTTTTAATGCTCTTGGACAAATTGAATATTTAAAAAAAACAATGTTTTGCATTGATACATGTTCCCCAGGACAGTGCCCACGCCCATGCCATTTCCCATTGATATTTTTTGACAGCCTCTTGCCCATTAGCCCATAAAATGGACATTTTGATTTTGACAGATGAGATTACCTGGAACAAGTAGCAACAGACATCCTTTATCTGTTGGACAGAAACCAATAGCAATCAGAGGTCAGGACCTTTATTTTCCAGCTACAGTGGGAAAAATTAGACCAAACTTAATAAAGATTCCTTACAAAGTCACCTTTATCAAGCCCTGGCATAGCTTCAGAATTTGGGGATCTTTTGGGGGGTGTAAAATGATTTTTCCAACTAGCCATTTTCATATGGTGCTTTCACTGAAATGTTTTTGTATACTGCTATGCTATGGATAAATGGCAGAGAACTGATAACATGGACTGAAATTAGGAAGTAAAACACAGAGGATGATCAGATCAATAATACTGTACACCTATTACTATATTTTCCCAAATCAGGGATAATGTATATCAGCATCATAAAGGAATTAGTAAAAGAAAGCTCTTGCCCCATAGAGCTAACAGTCTAATTAGGTTCACTGGAAGAAAAACAGAACCAGTAGGTTATCATTCAGTATAAAGACATTCTAAACCACAAGGGTCAAAGTGCAGAGCAGGGGTCATTGATACATTTTATAGCTGAGCTCTGCAATTGGTTCTAAGGAGGGATATGGGGCAGATGCTGAAATATAATGAGGATTTAGGGCTCATGCTACTGAGCAATTTAACTGCTTGTTGCCAATCACCGCATTTGCAGTTTGTTGATTTCCATGTGTTTAAAATGAGGTAACTGCAATCAAAAGCAAAATCTCCCAATAGTAATAGATTAAAATCATCCTAGTATCTAAGCCTTTAGGCTACCCATAAAAATCTTAAAATAAAAATAGCTCTTATTTTAGAAAATCAATCCTTGCAAAAGTTGCCAGAAAAATCAATCTGTCCAATTTGAATTTTCTGGCAATTTTTCAGTAGACAATCTTTTCACATGACTATTCTTCCATTTTACTGAATAAATAATATTACTGGTGTGCTTTTCCTCTACCTGGAGGAATTGCTTACATTTTTCTGGTGCTTTTGCATGCGTATTATTCAGCCTTCTTTAGTAATGAATGGTGATTTGCAAATCATCTTGGGTTTTATTTGAGAAAAGGTTTTCGGCAAGTGTCCACAAAACTGCAATCTTTAATACAAGTCCCATTGAAGTCAATGAGAAGAAAACCTTGAAAGTCAATTCTCTCCATTTTTAGAGCTAATAGGCAAGGGACTGCTAAACAGGGAATGGGGAGCTGGGCACTGCCAAGGGAGAAACCAATGTAAAAGAAAAATGTATAAAATACCGTTCAGTGGGGAGCAACTCTTTTAATAAGTCTTGAAGTAAAACATTAAAAATGCACAGTTCCTTTTATTAATGTGCTAGGGGAGATGCCTTCAACCTGCCTGTGAAGGAAAGGAAAAAGAACATACCATTTACACCGTTTTTTAACTGCCGGACAATAAATGACAATGCCCCACCACTTTGTTAAGTTTGTAAACAACCTTCAACTTTCAACTATTCAAACTCTTATTCTAGTTGAGGGTCTGTTATAGATTGTAGGAGGGACCCCACGAAAAAAACACACATAACAAAAAAAAAATGGCGTAGGGTTCTTCCAAAAAATACATAACAGTATTTTAAGGGGGGACATGCAAAAAAAACAAATGAGAATGGCATAAGCCCCATCCAAAATGCACACCAGATCCATACTAAAGATGTTTGCAGCCTGCACAGTATAAGGTTGTTATTCAATAGTCATAGTAATAGCACAACTAAATGAATAACTTCCAGCTGCAGCTGGAGGTTCGTTTTGGGGGATAAGCGAACACCCTATTAAGATCTCTTGTTTGCCAAATGGTGAACATCCAAAATTCACACAAATCCTAAGCAGCCATAAACACAAAGGGCATCCCTAGAAGTGAAAGTTTTTTAAATAAACTTTTGTATGGAAGGTCATTTGAGTGAAGAACAGATCACAAGTCTGTTGAGCACCGCTTATGTCCATAGCTGGGCTTAAAGGGAACAAGACCTGACAACAACATTGCTGATGTACAGGGGCTCACCAGTACCCACCAGTACCTGTGTTTGTTTTTAAATTGATGGCAGTATCCTTCTGGATTCTACATTTAGGCAATATGTGGTTAAAATTAAAAGCAGTAAATTAAAATTAAAGCTGAAGCTTAGCACCAGGGAGAGACCAGGCTTTAAAGAGAAGTATAATCAAAGCTTTTTTGAAAGCTTGTGGGTCATAGGAGTGCACTTACTTTTTCACTTGTGACCCAGAGTTGGGCTATAGCCCACTGTCAGGTGACATGGCAGAGCCGCTCCAGCATCCACCCAGATCCATGCAGCCGCCTCTCTACTGTAAGTAGTCTTGTGATCGCTCATTTCTCCGGCTTAGAGCCAATGTTGGACAGTTGCAGCATCACACTGATGCTGCAGCATAGAGGTATGTATGGGGTTGATTTACTAAAGGCAAATAGACTGTGCACTTTGCAAAGTGCAATTGCACTCTAAAAGTGCAGTTGCTCCAGAGCTTAATAAATGAGGTAAAGCTCACAATCACATGCAAGAAAAATAAAAAACACAATTTTTCATTGCACATGATTGGATGATGGAAGTCAGCAGAGCTCCTGCTCATTTACTAAGTTCTGGAGCAACTGCTCTTACTAATCAACCCCTATGTGTGTTTTTTTTTTGTGAACCTCAAACTTCTCCTTTAATCTGGATGTAAATCTGAATATATACTTTTAATTAAGACTTGTACAGTAAAGGATTTCATGTCATCTGCGCCCAGTCTTGCCACAAAGAGTTAATCCAGCTCTGAGCAGTCCTCTTATCTTTTTTCAGTAAGATGAAAACTGACACACAGAGAAATAGGAGTCAGTTCTTCCCCCTTGCTGTGAGTGACAAGTGATTTACATATTTCATGCAGGAGTGTGAGACAGACATTCTGTGCACTTCAGATCCCCTCCTCATTTGTTCTCCAGCTCCCCCAGGATTGGCTGTTCTACACCTCAGCATGATTGGGCATGCTGAAGTTATGTGGTGACTTTTCTGGGTTTTGACTGGATGTTAGTGATCATAGCAGAAGTTCAGTGTAAGAAATACATAGGAGAAAATGTATGTTGACAAGGGGAGTGTAGAGGTGGGAGGGGAGTCTACTAACATCATGACTTCACCCACCGAGCTCCGGACAACAGACCCACCCACAGAATCTGCAGTTTTTCGGGGCTCATAACAGACAGGGGAGACATTTGACAGGTAAGGATACATGCAGGAGGCACGTATATCCTTATAGATAACCACTATGGCAGTAGCTTAGAAAGGATGAGTGGGTTTACATCCACTTTAACCACTTAAGCCCCGGACCATTTGGTAGCTAAAGGACCAGAGGTGATTTCAGAATTTTGCACTGCGCTGCTTTAACTGTAAATTGTGCGGACATGCAATGTTGTACCCAAACGAAATTTGCGTCTTTTTCTTCCCACAAATAGAGCTTTCTTTTAATGGTATTTGATTGCCTCTGCGATTTTTAGTTTTTGCGATATAAATGGAAAAAGACCGAAAATTTTGAAAAAAAATGATATTTTCTAATTTTTGTTATAAGAAAAATCGAATAAACTCAATTTTAGTCATACATTTAGGCCAAAATGTATTCAGCCACATGTTTTTAGTAAAAAAAATGTCAATAAGCGTATATTTATTGGTTTGCGCAAAAGTTATAGCGTTTACAAACTAGGGTACATTTTCTGGAATTTACACAGCTTTAAATTTATGACTGCCTATCTCATTTTTTGAGGTGCTAAAATGGCAGGACAGTACAAAACCCCCCAAATGACCCCATTTTGGAAAGTAGACACCCCAAGAAAATTGCTGAGAGGCATGTTGAGATCATTGAATATTTTTTTTTTGTCCCAAGTGATTAAATAATGACAAAAAAAAAAAATTACAAAAAATTTCCACTAAATTATATATTGTTCACACATGCCATGGTTATATGTGGAATTTCACCCCAAAATACATTCTGCTGCTTCTCCTGAGTACGGGGATACCACATGTGTGGGACTTTTTAGGAGCCTAGCCGCGTACGGGACCCCGGAAACCAAGCACCGCCTTCAGGATTTCTAAGGGCGCAAATTTTTGATTTCACTCCTCACTACCTATCACAGTTTCGAAGGCCATAAAATGCCAAAACAGCACAAAACCCCCCCAAATGACCCCATTTTGGAAAGTAGACACCCCAAGCTATTTACTGAGAGGCATGTTCAGTCCATGGAATATTTTATATTTTGCCACAAGTTGCGGGAATATGACAAACTTTTTTTTTTTGCACAAAGTTGTCACTAAATGATATATTGCTCACACATGCCATGGGCATATGTGAAATTACACCCCAAAATACATTCTGCTGCTTCTCCTGAGTACGGGGATACCACATGTGTGGGACTTTTTGGGAGCCTAGTCGCGTACGGGACCCCAAAAACCAAGCACCGCCCTCAAGGTTTCTAAGGGCATACATTTTTGATTTCACTCCTCACTACCTATCACAGTTTTGAAGGCCATAAAATACAAAGATGGCACAAAACCCCCCCAAATGACCCCATTTTGGAAAGTAGACACCCCAAGCTATTTTATGAGAGGCATATTGAGCCCATTGAATATTTTTTTTTTGTCCCAAATGATTGAATAATGACAAAAAGAAAAAAAAAAATGTACAAAAAGTTGTCACTAAATGATATATTTCTCACACATGCCATGGTTATATGTGGAATTGCACCCCAAAACACATTCTGCTGCTTCTCCTGAGTACGGGGATACCACATGTGTGGTACTTTTTGGGAGCCTAGCCGCGTACGGGGCCCCAAAAACCAATCACCGCCTTCAGGATTTCTAAGGGCGTCAATTTTTGATTTCACTCCTCACTACCTATCACAGTTTTGAAGGCCATAAAATGCCCAGATAGCACAAAACCCCCCAAAATGACCCCATTTTGGAAAGTAGACACCCCAAGGAAATTGCTGAGAGGCATGGTGAGTATTTTACAGCTCTCATTTGTTTTTGAAAAATGAAGAAAGACATTTTTTTTTTTTTTTTTTTTGTTACATTTTCAAAACTTTGTGACAAAAAGCGAGATCTGCAAAATACTCAACATACCTCTCAGCAAATAGCTTGGGGTGTCTACTTTCCAAAATGGGGTCATTTGGGGGGTTTTGTGCCATCTGGGCATTCCATGGCCTCCGAAACTGTGATGGGCAGTGAGGAGTGAAATCAAAAATTTACACCCTTAGAAATCCTGAAGGCGGTGCTTGGATTTCGGGGTCCCGTACATGGCTAGGCTCCCAAAATGTCTCACACATGTGGTATCCCCGTACTCAAGAGAAGAAACAGAATGTATTTTGGGGTGCAATTCCACATATAACCATGGCATGTTTGAGCAATATATAATTTAGTGACAACTTTTTGTACATTTTTGTTTTTCTTTTTGTCATTATTCAATCACTTGGGACAAAAAAAAAAAAAATATTCAATGGGCTCAACATGCCTCTCAGCAAATAGCTTGAGATGTCTACTTTCCAAAATGGGGTCATTTGGGGGGGGGGGGGTTTTGAACTGTCCTGCCATTTTATGCACAACATTAGGAAGCTTATGTCACACATCATCCACTCTTCTAACCACTTGAAGACAAAGCCCTTTCTGACACTTTTTGTTTACATGAAAACATTTTTTTTTTGCAAGAAAATTATGTTGAACCCCCAAACATTATATATTTTTTTTAAAGCAAAGGCCCTACAGATTTAAATAGTGGGTGTTGCATTTTTTTTTTCCCCACACAGTATTTGCGCAGCGATTTTTCAAACGCATTTTTTGGGGGGAAAACACAATTTTTTTATTTTTAATGCACTAAAAAAACACTATAATGCCCAAATGTTTGATGAAATAAAAAAAATGATCTTAGGCCGAGTACATGGATACCAAACACGACATGCTTTAAAATTGCGCACAAACGCGCAGCGGCGACAAACTACATTCATTTTTAAAAGCATTTAAAAGCCTTTACAGGTTACTACGTTTGATTTACAGAGGAGGTCTACTACTAAAATTACTGCCCTCAATCTGACCTTCGCAGTGATACCTCACATGCATGATGCAATTGCTGTTTACATATGACGCTAGACCGACGCTTGCGTTCGCCTTTGCGCAAGAGCAGGGGGGGACAGCGGTGTTTTTTTTTTATTATTATTTATTTTGCTTTTTTATTTTATTTTTAAACTGTTCCTTCCATATTTTTTTTTTTTTTTACCATTTTTATTGTTATCTCAGGGAATGTAAATATCCCCTATGATAGCAATAAGTAGTGACAGGTACTCTTTTTTTGAAAAAAAATGGGGGGTTAGACCCTAGATCTTTCCTCTGCCCTCAAAGCATCTGACCACACCAAGATCGGTGTGATAAAATGCTTTCCCAATTTCCCAATGGCGCTGTTTATATCCGGGGGTGGGGGGCATTCCCTCCCACTGCTTGTAAAAGCAGTCTAGAGGCTAATTATCTGCTAGAATTGCTTTTACATGAAAGCCGGCCACTGGCTGAAAAGAATGATACCAAGATGATACCTAAACCTGCAGGCATCATTCTGGTATAAACATTCAAAGTCCAGCAACATACCAGTACGTTGCTGGTCCTTGTTGGACATGTATTGTAATCTTTTTTTCATGCAGCCTGTTGGCTGAACGAAAAAAAAGAGATTGATCGGTGGGTATGCCCACCATTAGAATTCCTCCCTTCATCCACCCACTTCTAATGATGGGCATACATGCACCATTTATATATGCCGAAGCATGGGGGCATCCTCCCGCAAAAAAAGTTATGCCGTGTACACAAGGTCTGACTTTTCCACGGGCAAGCCTCCGTCGGAATTTCGACCGTATATACGCGGCATTAGGAGCAAAATCGCTCCTCCGCCCCTGCTGCCCCCATGCTTCGGCATATATGCTCTTTTTTTTAACTGTGGTGGTGAAATCACCTCCTACAGCGTTGGAGTCACGGCTTTATGTATCGTGGGAGCAAACGCTGTTGCTGTCAAGATAAATAGATCCGCGCTGCAACTGAATGGCGTACCTGCTAAGCAAATGATGGTTAACATTAAAACAAAGTAACATTACAGTATAACAGTAAGACCTTACCATACCATACCTGCAAAAGCAAATACCAAAACAAAACCTAGTAAAAAATAAAACATTTTTTTAACGCAACCTGTGCCTAAAATATATATATGCCGAAGCATGGGGGCATCCTCCCGCAAAAAAGTTATGCCGCGTACACACGGTCGGACTTTTCCACGGGCAAGCCTCCGTTGGAATTTCGACCGTATGTACGCGGCATTAGGAGCAAAATCGCTCCTCCGCCCCTGCTGCCCCCATGCTTCGGCATATATGCTCTTTTTTTTTAACTGTGGTGGTGAAATCACCTCCTACAGCACTGGAGTCACGGCTTTATGTATCGTGGGAGCAAACGCTGTTGCTGTCAAGATAAATAATTCCGCGCTGCAGTTGAATGGCGCACCTGAAAACAAAAAATTACATACCTGAAAAGCAAGCATGATAAAACATTGCAGAATAGAATCCAGTAAAAAAGAGCAGAACAATAGAGAGAAAAGAGAGAGAGAGAGAAAAGAGAGAGAGAGAGAAAGAGAGAGAGAGAGAGAAAAGAGAGAGAGAAAAGAGAGAGAGAGAGAGAGAGAGAGAGAGAGAGAGAGAGAGAGAGAGAGAGAGAGAGAGAGCAATAAAACTACAACTATTTTTGGTTTTTTTTATTTTATATTTTTTTTGTGTTTTGTTTTTTCCTTTTTTCTTTTTTACACTTTTTTTTGTAACTTTAACAACTGTAATGGTTCGGGTCTCTCAAAATGTAATGGCATCTTGGGAGACCCTGTGTAAGTGTGTCCTAGTCTGTGAAATGCTGTACCCTACGCTAAAACTTCACTTTTGAGTGGTAGCGTTCAAAACATTCACCAAGGCAAAGACCAGGTTTGTCAGGACAGAGTGGACAAAAAACACGGGTGTCACGCCTAAATCCGCGCTTGCTACAGACACGACATCTTTTTTGGGGGGTTCGTTGGGTAGGGGTACTCGGGAGGGCATACGGATAATGCCTCTCATGCAGCCGGCTTACTGCATTTGGTAGGGAATGGTGAGGTGCAGAACCGCCTGGTTACATGAGGTCTGTGACTATCTCATTCTGGAATTTTAGAAGAGATAAAGTCCCGCATGAAGCTCTGTATAGCACATGAGCGTTCAGCAAAGCCAATTGGAATAAGGATAGAGACACTTTTTTGTACCAGCGTCTCGCCTTACGGTCAATTAGATACGGCGCCAACAACTGGTCGTTGAGGTCCACCCCTCCCATATTTTTGTTATATTCGTGGACACAGAGGGGTTTCTCCACAACACCAGTCGCCGTACGAATTTGGACTGTCGTGTCTGCATGAAGGGAGGTAAGAAGGAAAACATTCTTATTGTCCCTCCACTTCATAGCGAGCAAGTTATTACACTTCAAGCAGGCTCTCTCCCCCAGCCTAAGACGGGCATCTACAAGCCGCTGGGGAAAGCCCCGGCGATTAGGTCGCACGGTGCCACATGCTCCAATCTGATGATCAAACAAGTGACTAAACAGTGGCACGCTTGTGTAATAATTGTCCACATACAAGTGGTACCCCCTTCCGAATAAGGGTGACACCAAGTTCCACACTATCTTGCCAGCGCTCCCTATGTAATCTGGGCAGTTGACCGGCTCAACCTGACTATCTTTTCCCTCATAAACCGTAAAGCTCCATACATAGCCTGTTGCCCTGTCACAGAACTTATAGAGCTTGACCCCGTATCTGGCACGCTTGCTGGGAAGGTACTGCTTGAAAGCCAAGCAGCCAGAAAATTTAATCAGGGACTCATCAACGCAGACAACTTGATCGGGAATAAACAAGGCTGCAAAACGTTCGTTGAAGTGGTTTATGAGGGGCCGAATTTTATAGAGCCGGTCGTCTCCACGTGGACGACAAAGTTCATTGTCGTTGAAGTGCATGAACCGCAAAATCTGCTCGTATCGTTTCCTGGGCATGGAGGCAGAGAACACGGGCATGTGGTCAATTGGGTGCGTGGACCAATAAGCACGCAATGACGGGAATTAATGTGTGCCCATGTTGAGGGAAAGGCCCAGAAAGGTCTTAAAATCGGAAACCGTAATTGGTTTCCAATCTTTGGCAATGGAAGGCAACTGGGGGTTAGCGGCGATGAATTGACCAGCATATAAATTACTCTGGTCCACAATAGATTTATAGAGATCTTCCGTGAAAAACAACGAATAAAAATCAATTGGCATAAAATCAGCTGTTTCCACCTGAATACCGGGTTAGGCAGTGAATGGGGGAAGTACGGGTTCTGCAGAAGTGGTGGGGACCCAATCAGGATAGGCGAATTCTGCAGGAAGGGCACTATGGGCACGAAGGGCCTGCCTTTGTCTTCTTGGTGGCAGCGGGACACTACTTGTGCTTGTCACCTCGCCAGCTCGAACTGCACTTATGGGACTCGCCACGTCACCACGTGATACTGCAGTGCTGGATGTATGCCCCGGCTGTACTAGGCCGCTGGTGCTTGCCAATTCACCAGAAGGAATAGCGGCGCTAGTACTACTCTGCTCCATGATACGAGAGCCCTGCGGTTCTTGCTCCTCAACAACCTCAGAAGATCGGGATCGGGTACGCCTGACCTTAGCAGGGACCTCAACTTCATCGTCAGAGCTATCTGACGAGGAGCCGCTGACTTCACTGTCTTCTACGGGAAGGTATTCTGAGCCTGAATCTGACAGATGCGTGACCTCCTCTTCACTATCTGTCATGCTCAGAATCTCGTAGGCCTCTTTACTAGTGTACCTTCGTCTTGCCATTTTGGGCTCTAAATTTAGGGGTACACTAGTAAGATTCACAGGGAAAAAAAAAGCACCTGACTGTCAGCAAATGTATCAAACGCTACCAAAAAAACTGTTAGCGATCGCAGGGATCAGGCCTGTCTCTGCGAACGCTGCAGTTATGTGTGTTGTGTTTAGTAAGTGACAGTGATCGATCGATACTGCACTTGGGTGGGCTGGGCTGGGCGGAGGGGCTAAACGCAGGTGCTAGCAGGTATCTGGGCTGATCCCGCTAACACTGCGTTTTTGGGAACCCTAAACCGCTGGGGACGCTAGTATAGATCTGTTCAGATACTATACCACTAAGGGAGGTGTATGCTTTGCGCGTGGGTGTTAGCGTTACTGGCACTAACCTGACGCTGCCTGGGGCGACGCAGACCCTCTCTGGCGCTAAAACCTAATTGATATCAGCCGCTGGGCGATCAGGGGGTTAAACCTTTATTGGGTTATATACGGCGGATGCCCTGATGCTATAAAAAGCAAACTAACCAACCAGCGTCACCCGTAAAACTTATATGGTGATCACTGGTGAAAGGGTTAACTAGGGGCAATCAGGGGGTTAAAACCTTTATTAGGTTATATATGGGGGTACCCGACGCTATAAAAACATGACGGGTAACCTAAATAACTAAATAACTAACCGGCTAACCAGTGTCACCAGTAAAACTTATACGGTGATCACTGGTGAAAGGGTTAACTCTAGGGGCAATCAGGGGGTTAAAATAATATTTGGGGGTACCTGACGCTATAAAAACCTGCGGCGAAACTAAAAAATAAATAACTGGCTATCTAGGGCACCACCGGCACTAAATACAGCGATCGGAAATACGATCGCTTAGTGACGCTGGCGTTAGGGGGTGAAAGGGTTACCTGGGGAGCGATTAAGGGGTTAAACCTTTATTAGGGGGGGGGGTTAGGGGGCTACCCTGGACCTAAACCTAACTGCCCTGCAACTTTTTACTGTCACAAATGACACTGATTGCAGTGATCAGTAAAAAAATTACCACTGCAAACGGTGCACTGTGACTGGGGGTACTTGGGGGTGATCTGGGGGTGACTGGGGGGTGTAAGTGTGCCTACGTGTACTGGTGTCAGTGGGCTATTGGTGCACTTACTGTGAGATGTCTTCACTCCTCGTGCCGGATCGAAAAGACCGACACGAGGAGAGATGACATCACTTCCTCTGCCTGTGTTTACATTACACAGGCAGAGGAAGGTTTTCATTCGCCGGGAGCGATCGCGAGGGGGTGGCCGGAATCGAACGGCCGTCCCCTCATCCCAGATCGCTCCCGAACACTTAACCACCGCTCACTGTAAAGAAGGGGGGTCCGGTCAGACCCCCCAACTATACAAAGGCGATCACGTACATATACGTGATTGTGCCTGTCCTGTCGGTGCCATTCTGCCGACGTATATTTACAGTGGGCGGTCGTTAAGTGGTTAACTTAGGCAGAGGTTGATGCCCCATATGGATACCTTCCAGCAAGCAGATGTGGGTAAATGTCACTGGATATAAGGTGTGGAATAAAGGAATATGGTTAAATACTGTCCAACTGGCCAGAGGGAGGAAAAAATGCCCAGTGTTACTGGTAGGGGAAAGGTCAATGTCAGACTCCTCCCCCTCTTTAAAGAGGTAATCATCAGCAAAAGTAGGAAGGAACCACAGGGCTCATAACTGACTGGTTGGGGACGACAACTCTTTTAACCATGAAGCTTTTTTTTTTACCAGATAGTTCGCCAAAAGTGTAAAGGCATTGTTCTACCCAAAAGGACTACTTGGGACTTTTACTGTTCATTAGGGATGAGCTTTATGTTCGGGTCGAACATGAGTTTGACTCGAACATTTGCTGTTCGCCGAATAACGAACAATTTGGGGTGTTCGCGGAAAATTCGAAAGCCGCGGAACACCCTTTAAAAGTCTATAGGAGAAATCAAAAGTGCTAATTTTAAAGGTTAATATGCAAGTTATTGTCATAAAATTTGTTTTTGGGACCTGGGTCCTGCCCCAGGGGATGTATCAATGAAAAAAAAGTTTTAAAAACTGCAGTTTTTTCGGGAGCAGTGATTTTAATAAGGCTTAAAGTGAAACATTAAAAGTGAAATATTCCTTTAAATTTCATACCTGGGGGGTGTCTATAGTATGCCTGAAAAGTATTGCATGTTTCCTGTGCTTAAAAAAGGTCCCTGCACAAAATGACATTTCTAAAAGGAAAAAAAGTAATTTAAAACTACTTGCGGCTATAATGAATTGTCAGGTTCCGGCAATACAGATAAAAGTAATTGAAAAAAAATGACATGGGTTCCCCCCCCCCCCCCCCAGTCCATTACCAGGCCCTTCGGGTCTGGTATGAATTTTAAGGGGAACCCCGAACCAAAAATAAATAAAAAATGCGTGGGGGTCCCCCCAAATTCAATTACCATGCCCTTCTGGTCTGGTATGGATATTAAGGGAAATCCTGTGCCAAATTTAAAAAAAAAAGGCGTAGGGGTCCCCCTCAAAATCCATACCAGACCCTTATGCCGCGTACACACGATTGTTTTTAATGTCATTTTCAAAAACAACATTTTTCTCGACGTGATTTTTCTTGTTTCCTCTCAAGCCTGTCTTGCATACACACGTTCATTAAAAAAAACGCTCGAGCAAAGCGCAGTGACGTACAACACGTACAACGGCACTATAAAGGGGAAGTTCTGTTCGAATGGCGCCACCCTTCATGTTAGTAAAGTTTGTTGAGCGACGATTTGCGCTTTTCAGCATCGTGCTTTTCAGTCCGTTACAGCGTGACGAATGTGCTATCTCCATTACGAACGCTAGTTTTACCAGAACGAGCGCTCCCGTCTCATACTTGATTCTGAGCATGCGCGTTTTTTTTCCCCCTCGTAAATGCATACACACTACCGTTTTTCACGTCGTTAAAAAAAACGATGTGAAAAATGACGTGAAAAAATAGAGCAGGTTCTCATTTTTTTTAGGCCATTTTTCACGTCGTTAAAAATGCTCTGGAGCCTACACACTATCGTTTTTAATGCCCAATTTAAAAAATGGAATTTTTAACGACGTGAAAAATGGTCGTGTGTATGCGGCATTATCCGGGCACGCAACCTGGCAGGCCACAGGAAAAGAGGGGGGGGAGAGGGAGCCCCCCCTCCTGAACCGTACCAGGCCACATGCCCTCAACATAGGGAGGATGCCCCAATGTTGATGGGGACAAGGGCCTCATCCCCACAACCCTTGCCCGGTGGTTGTGGGGGTCTGCGGGCAGGGGGCTTATCAGAATATGGAAGCCCCCTTTAACAAAGGGGACTCCCAGATCCCACCCCCCCATGTGAATTGGTAACGGGGTACATTGTACCCCTACCATTTCACCCAAAAAAAGTGACAAAAAAGGTAAAAAACACACACACACACACAGCTTGGGACAAGTCCTTTATAAAAAAAAAATAAAAAAAAATCCAGCTATGTAATCCTAAGGGTCTGGTATGGATTTTGAGGGGGACCACTACGCCATTTTTTTAAATTTGGCGCAGGTTTCCCCTTAATATCCATACCAGACCTGAAGAGCATGGTAATTGAATTTGGGGGGGGACCCCCACGCATTTATTTTTTTTTGGTTCGGGGTTCCCCTTAATATTCATACCAGACCCAAAAGGGCCTGGTAATGGACGACTGGGGGGGGAACCCATGTCGTTTTTTTCAATGACTTTTATCAGTATTGCCGGGACCCGACAATTCATTATAGCCACGAGTAGTTTTAAATGACCTTTTTTCCTTTAGAAATGTCATTTTGTGCAGGGACCTTTCTAAGCATGGGGAACATGCGCTGCTTTACAGGCATACTATAGACACCCCCCCCAGGTACGAAATTTAAAGGAATATTTCACTTTTATTGTTTCACTTTAAGCATTATTAAAATCACTGCTCCCAAAAAAACTTCAGTTTTTAAAACTTTTTTTTGCATTGATACATGTCCCCTGGGGCAGGACCAGGGTCCCCAAACACTTTTTAGGACAATAACTTGCATATTAGCCGTTATAATTAGCACTTTAGAGTTCGAACGTTCGCGTCCATTGTATTTAATAGGGTTCTAAAGTTCATGCGAACTTTAGGTCTGTCGCAGGTTCTAGTGTGAACCGAACAGGGGGGGGTGTTCGGCTCATCCCTACTCACAACAATCACGTTGTTAACAAGCACGTACTCATGTGAAACGCGTAAAAAAATGCTCCTGTAACTTTCACCTGGCACAGCAACAATAAAGAATCCTTGAACAGTATCTAATTTTGTTGTGGTGTGCAGCCATCCTTTCTTCCTTACATTAACCAGTATTTACCAGAGCTCCAAATGGTGGAGATGGATTTTTCTGTGTGTTAGTACCAAGTTGTGCTCCACAGGATCACCCCCCCCCCCAGGAGGTGAGAAAGCTGGGGTCATTTAGCGGATAAGCAGGTAGGGATCAAACAGAAGCATAGTCAGTAAACAAGCCAAAGGTCAATAACGAGTAGTTGCAGGTTGGGATCAGGCAGAAGTGTAGTCGAGGAACAAGCCGAGGGTCGATAACGAGTGGTAGCAAAATATGGACGGCAGTAGGGAGGACAGGGGTGAGATACTGGCTGGAGAGAGCATAATAATCTGGCAAACAGAAAGTGCAGAGAAATGGCTTAAAGCGAAGGTCGGCCAATTGCGGCTTCAATTCCTGGTTCCCTACTCAGCATGCGCGACTCGCGCTGCGCTATCCCACTGGTCCCTGCTGTCTTCTGAGACCTGATTGTCTCTCAGAAGACAGCGGTGGGACGAAGGAAGTGGCGTAGATACCCGCGGGTGGCTCGGGTATCTATGCCCGGAAGTGGGAACAAATACCTGTATTACACAGGTTCCTGCTCCCCCCTGAAAGGTGCCAAATGTGACACCGGAGGGGGGGAGGGTTCCGAAAAGCGAAAGTTCCATTTTTGGGTGGAACTCCGCTTTAAATCAGGTTGTTCATGGATGGAGAAAAGAGTTCAGAGTTCAAGACAGGATCATTCAAGAAAGTGTACTGGGACCCATCCAACATTCCAGGTGGCTCAGCAAGAAGAGACATTGCCAGACACAACAGAGGTTCCAGGTTAAAATCCAGACCCTGACAGTTTGCTTTTTCTTCTCCCATTGTCCCTTTAAGATATTTTTTTCTGTCCATTAGAAATAAGGTAGTTATGAGATCAGCCAGATGTAAGTGCTTGCAGGAATAGAGTTATGAGAGGGTTTACAATAGTTGACAAAAAATAGATTCTTTCTATATAGCAGTAGACATTTTTAGACTTTTCACACACATTTTTAGACTGAAGCATGGTGCCGATGAAGCTTGCCTTATCTATCAATTGAACTTGGTGGCCTTGTAGCCAGGCAGGCTGCTGCACAATGAGTCAGATGAAGGGGTGCTGCTTGCCTGCCAGGCTTCACATATAGTAGTGAGCACCACAAAACACCAGAAAATAGTGTTGTACCCATAACTTTGTCCCCATCCTTTTTAGGCTCCTTCTCTCCCCAGAATTGGTACATGGCTCCTTCTCTGCTTCAAACAGGATGGGGATCATAGTTTTGGAATGGTTGGGCCCCCTGCTGACAACTGGCAACGGGACACAGCCCAGATCTGTAAGACACAAGGATTTTGTTAAAACCCTGGGAAAGTCCCATGGACTGGGTTCCGTGGTTCTGACTGTTGGGAGGTTTGCATGTACAGTCTGGGTCTAAGATTCAAGGGGGCTCCACAGGGACACAGAGATATATTTGAAGGCTAACACCCAGGTACATATTGTTTTAGGCCAAGTCAAGTTCACTTGACTTGAGTTGACTGGCTACAGTCTGACTCTGAAAAAATCATATGCCTCCATTTACCTGACTGCCCCAATCATCTATTGGCCATCTCCACTTAAAGCGGAGTTTCACCCGTTTTTTTTTTTTTTTTTAAAGCCAGCAGCTACAAATACTGCAGCTGCTGACTTTTAAAAAATGGACACTTACCTGTCTAGAGCGCCTGCGATGTCAGCAGACGAGGCTGAGCAATCGCTCGGTCCTCGGATGCTTCCGCCGCCATCATCTGCGAGTAGCGCGGCGCACCGTCACTGGTCCCTGCTCTCTCCTGGGTACAGTGTGTTTCCCAGAAGACAGCGGGGGGTGATGCGAAGGGGCGGGACTCCCGTGGGAGTCAGAACCCGGAAGTGGTGCAAATACCTGTATTAGACAGGTATCTGCACCCCCTCCCCCCTGAAAGGTGCCAAAATGTGACACCAGAGGGGGGGAGGGTTCCAAAAAGCGGAGGTTCACTTTTTGTGTGAACCTCCACTTTAAGGGAAGAATCCCTAAACAATTTGGCTGATCGAGACATGCATATGTATGTAAACACCTTTCATAAGCAGGGAAGGCTCTCTGTAGTTTGCTTTACATAAGAAATATTGTCTGCGATTGGATGGGAGGTGGGCAGATATACATCATGAGTTCTCCTCACCCAATCACAGAATGCATTGTATTCTATGAAAATAATACAAAATGATTTGTGAATGGAGGAGGTGGAGTGAGAGCGATCTGCTATCCTTTACTGTATTGACCCTTCAACATATGAGAGACAGAAATTGGAAGCTTCAGTACCAGAAGTTCAATGCTTACACTTATGACTAGCAAAATTGAACCAAAAGTTTTACATAATGCAGCAGCACCCCCACATGTGGGACACTTAGCATTAGAGGTGATTTTTTTTTTTACACAGCAAATACCTTAAAAAAAAAATGTTTTTTTAAGTTTAGCTTTAAAAAGAAAAGACTATGAAATTGATCAAACCTTTTTCATATAGAGATGGTTATTTGCTGGTTAGTTTTCTATACTTCAACAATTTAACACTCTCCTGATCACAATTTCATTGTGTTTGATGGAAAAAAATAACAAACCATATACGGTAATCATGTTCAAAGGACATATTTTCCTGTTTTTTCACATACCTGCAACCACCCTGCAACATCAAAAAAGGAATGCTACAGTCAACACAAAGTATTACTATACAGGATTTACAGTTGTGCTCAAAAACGTGCATACCCTGGTAGAAACTGTGATGTTTTGACATTGATAATAAAATATGACTAATTATGGCAAAAAACTGTCATTTATTTAAGGATAGTGATCATATGAAGCCATTTATTATCACACACACACACAAGGTGACATACACAGGTTCAAATGGCAATTAAAGGTTAATATCCCACATCTGTAGCTTTTTAAATTGCAATTAGTGTCTGCGTATAAATAGTCAAGGAGTTTGTTAGCTCTCACGTGGATGCACTGAGCAGGCTAGATACTGAGCCATGGGGAGCAGAAAAGAACAGTCAAAAGATCTGCGTAACAAGGTAATGAAACATTACAAAGATGCAAAAGGATATAAAAAGATATCCAAAGCCTTGAATATGCCAGTCAGTACTGTTCAATCACTTATTAGGAAGTGGAAAATTTGGGGATCTCTTGATACCAAGCCATGGTCAGGTAGACCAAGAAAGATTGCAGCTACAACTGCCAGAAAAATTGTTCCGGGTACAAAGAAAAACCCACAGGTAACCTCAGGTGAAATACAGGCTGCCCTGGAAAAAAGAGCACAATATGAAGATACTTGAACAAAAAATGTTCTGCATGGTCGAGTTTCCAGAAAGAAGCTTTTACTGTGCCAATGCCACAAAAGCCTGGTTACAAAATGCCCAACAACACTTTGGCACACCTCACAGCTTCTGGCACACTGTAATCTGGAGTGATGAGACCATAATAGAGCTTTATGGCCACAACCATAAGCGCTATGTTTGGAGAGCAGTCGACAGCGACAAGAATACCATCCCCACTGTGAAGCATGGTGATGGTTTACTGATAAACAACTATAAAAAAAACTATAAACAACTATAAAAAGAAAATGGTGCACCGACCTAGCACATTACCTCAATAAAATGTATTCTAAGATAAAAACAGCAATAAATATGCTCACAAACGTAATTTAAGTAAACACATCATAGCAAGTGAAATCGACTCCCTGAAGGTCTAATCGAGTCCATTGGTACTGGCGGGAGACCAGGAGGCGTCCAAAAGTTGATGACACGTTTCAGGGGGAAACCCTCTTCCTCCGAGCCAGGGTAGTGAAGGGTAGTGAGGATACCCATTGTCCTGAGAGGGCGGCAAGATCATTGGCAATAAGAAAGGATTTTGCACTGTGTACCCCTGGGTCAACCACTGCGAGTGCAGGAGAATGTTTATTAGTGGCTCACTGAAGTTTTGGGGGTGTGTGAGCTCTAAAGGCGAGGGGAAGCTTTTGCAAACTGATGGCAAGAAGAATGCAGCATGGTATCAGAAAATACTGGTAGACAATTTGCATTCTTCTGCACGAAAGCTGCACATGGGACGCTCTTGGACTTTCCAGCATGAGAATAACCCTAAGCTCAAGGCCAAGTTGACCCTCCAGTGGTTACAGCAGAAAAAGTTGAAGGTTCTGGAGTAGCCATCACAGTCTCCTGTCCTGACCTTAATATCATCAAGGCTATATCAGCAGATGTCAAAACATGCGGTTCATGCAAGATGACCAAAGACTTTACATGACCTGGAGGGATTTTGCCAAGACGAATGGGTAGCTATACCACCAGCAAGAATTCAGGGCCTCATAAACACTTATTACAAAAGACTGCACACTATCATTGATGCTAAAGGGGTACACACAGTATTAAGACCTAAGGGCATGCAGACTTTTGAACAGGGTCATTTCATTTGTTCACTTGTTGCCATGTTTTGTTTTATGATTGTGCCATTCTGTTATCACCTACAGTTGAATATGAATCCCATAAGAAATAAAAAGAAATGTGTTTTTCCTGCTCACTCATGTTTTCTTTACAAATGGTACATACTGTATATTACCAATTCTCCAAGGGTGTGCAAACTTTTGAGCACAACTGTATAGTGCCAGCACTTTACAAAATGGAAGGTGACAGTACAGTTACTATACAATTCAATACAAGAGGGGTCAGAGGGCCCTGCTCTTTAGAGCTTACAATCTATCACTGTTTATTCCAGGCTTTCTCAACCAGGGTTCTTCCAACCAGGGGGAGTCCAGACCCCATTTCAAAGCAACTTTGCGCTGCACTTCCCGCTGGAACCGGAAAAACCTGGGCAGTTCCTTGGGCTTTCCTTTTCCTGGCAGGACACACACACTGTGGGACCTAACAACCCACTGCCTGTATGCAGGTGCTCTGGTCTGGGTGGTGGAAGGTCTGTTAAAAAAAGAGCTGTCTGCTGCTGACAGGGGTTCCTGCAGCTTCTTCAGTTCCCTTAACTGGCTCTGATCTATCCTCACCCTCGGACTGGACCTCGTGGACCTGGGAACCTCCTGTCTCCTTTTCCTCCTCCGAGCTGCTATTGTGAGATGACCACTCCGCCAGCCTCTCCAGCGACCCAAACTCAGCTTGCAATATGGGGGAACCCTAATCTATGGCCCTGCCCTCGCACACTCCCCTTCTGGCTCACCTGAGAGGCATCCCCTCCAACACTGGCTCCTTCCAGAAAGGGTTAGCAATGAGCACAGGGGCAGCTGGCATTTCAGGAACTTCTAGCTCCTGCATGGCAGTACTTACAGTCACCAGCCCCCCAACTAGGATGCATTCCACGACAGACACCTCTTCCCTTATGCCGCCAATATTTGCAGGGGAGTCACCAGGCTCAGACTTCACTCTGCCTTTCAGGGATGACTCCAGGCCCTCTCCGGTCTTCAGGGACTTCTGGGGCTGAACACGACACAGTCCTAAGTGAATGTCCACATTGTAATACTGTGGCTCCTGCTGGCTGGATGCAAGCCAGGTAAGCGGTTCACCACAATGGCCACACCGGATCCATGCACTGACCACCGTGGTCGGTATCTGCCACTCTGGGCACAGCAGGCACAGTCGCCTAGTCCCCTCCACCATCCCTAGGGCGAATCCCCCTTGATGCTCCAACCAGACACCAGTGTCCACCCCTGCAGATCAGGCAACCAGGTCAGCGCTGGGTATACACGTCCACCCTCAGCCATCTTGCTCCTCTGCCTCGTGGTGTCTGCCAGCAGGGAACACTGGGTCTTCTCTAGGGCGTGGAACTGCCCCCTCACTTCCAGACAGGCTGATGTCTGTAAAACTGATAGGCAGGCCCCTCCCCAGGCATGCTGCTGTAACCCCTTGCTAAACAAACTGAAGTTAGCAGGCACGCTGATACTAGCAGGACTTGTCCAGGCATCTCGCTCAGCACCAACCGTGCCCAAGCAACTGGGAACAAATGACCGCTGACTCTTCCGGTGGTTGCCGGTAGCAACAATATAGTTTGTAGCCCATGTCTCACTAAAGGGAACACCTGTAGCACAGTCCCACCCGCAGGCACCCACAGGCTGAACCGATCACCTCGGGCAACAGTAGACACATCCAGGCATAATTTACTATTTAAAGCAGGAGTTTGAAGCATAAGTTCAAGATGTCCAGAATTAGCATATCACTGGACATATTTGTAATCCAAGGTGGGACGTCCAGTAATAGCAGAATGCTGGACGTATTTGTAATCCATTGGTGTGGTTACCTGACATGGTTGCCACGGGTGAAAGCACATAATAAAATGTTCCTGTGTTGCAGGATTGGCACAAGTGTCCATCCCAGCACCGGTTGGTGCAACTGGGTAAGCAGGTAGCATTAATTGGCAATGGCTCCCGCTGGTTGCTATGGGCAATGGCCCTCGTTACTGTAGCACTGAATAGCAGGCAGAGCACATAAGTCCTTCCCCTGGGTTCAATTCCTCAACTGGTGGTGGAACAAAGCACAGTTCCCCTGCTCGATCAACTTCGGTTTCTAGGGGCAATGGTTGGCAGGTTACCCGTGAACAGGTGATCCCGGAACGAGCCCCCAGATGTAGCGGTACCCCGTAGGGGCTGCTAAGTTATGTGGCCCACCCATCACCCTGCCCAGCCCGGCATTCAATCCTCAGACACTCTAAGATAGTGAACAGCCCATGTGCTTTGTTTTTATGTTTTATTGGGGAAATTGAAGTTGGATGGGGTATAGGAAGTATGGTATGCCCAGTGGAATTAGAATAAATGCTTGGGAGAACTTATATACACTCTGGTATATAAATGCCTCTCCTCCTCCAGCACAACTCTGCTGCAGACTATTACTCCTCAGCTCCTCCAGCACTTTACTTGCTTAAGCTTCCAGGCACAACTAGCACCGCATGGTTAGGCCTGACACTCTCTCAGCCAGGCCTCAGCAACTGCCTTTTACAGGCAGGGACCGCGGGCCCCCTTTAGTGTAGCAATGGAAAGTTCCTGATGCTAGCTGCCCTAACTTCGGCTACTGAGCCCAGTAACCCATCTTCAGGCCCTGCCAGCCCTCCTGGCTGCAGCTGCCTTTCTCCACTGCCCATGACACTACAGTCCACTCTGCTGGCTCTGCACCCATCCCGGACTGCTTTCTCCCAGTCCTCTCAGGCGTGCCTCCCCAGTCCTCCTGACTGTGCTTGTCACTCACCAGGCCTCCTGGCTGTGACCAGTTGTTCTTCTCTCTTAGGACTTACCCGGCAATGCTCTCTCCTGCTATCCTCTCTTGCTCCTCCTGTGCCTCCTGCCCAAGACACCTCCACGATTTCTTGAAGGGCCTGTCCGCACCCAAGCCCAGGCCCAAGGTCTACCCCCCCCCAGACTGGGGGGCTCCCCCAAAGGCCCCGACAGCTTAGCATTCCATCTCCAAAGCTCTGAGCAACTCCAACTCCTCCCCAGCTGGGCTGACCCTGGGTATTTAAGGAGGCCTGCTCCCCGCCAATCCAGGTTGGGGATTGGCCAGGGCTCCCTAAATCCCCCCAGACAGCTCCACCTCTCCTCTCCTCCTCTCCTTCCAGGACCTTCTAGAAAGAAGAAGAAGAAGAAGAAGAAGAAGAAGAAGAAGGTCTCAGTGATGCTGCCTGTGAGTCACCAACTACCACCCAAGACAAACAGGCCTGGCTGCCAGCCAGGCCTGCCTAAATTTGCCTACCCTGCAAGAAACTCCTACTCTAGCACCTACCTACCTAGAGGGTGCTACAAATATTTCTGGAGTTTTAAAATGAAAGCAAACCTGTTGTCAGGGTCACCTGTGGCCAGGTGACAGATGCACACCGTAGGGGGACAGGAGTGCACCGCGAGGTAGTGAACCCTATGGCTGGCTTCTGTGGATAGGAAACTGGGTGGTTGTGGAAAGCGGGACCAGAGGAGCACAACCGGGATCCCAACGGAAGCGAGAGCCAAGATTCCCCAGGGCGCGGAGTCTAAGACCCAGCTGGTCTTCTCCAGGGCCTCTAGTGGTGAGGATGTTACGCTGCAGGCTGGGACCAGGTCGCGGCCCCTGGAGTTTCCTAGCTCACGCCCCGTAGGATAAGGGGAAGCAGCAGCACACGATAGAGAGAACCGAATAACAAGCCGAAGGTCAGGGGCCACAAGCAGACAAGGATAACGAAGAACGAGCCGAAGGTCAAGGGTCACGAGCAGACAGGGATGGTCGGGGACAAGCCAATAACGTAACAGAGAGACAGACGTAGCACACGGCAGGCAGGAACCCAAACACACAATGCCTAACAAACACGTTGATCAGCAAAGCAGGCTTGCAGTGCACAGGTTAATATAGTGTTCAGTGATAGGGCCTGGGGTGGAGTCAGGCTGGGAGGAGATTATAAAGGAAGCCAGGTGAAGGAGGTCTGGTCTCTAGATGAACACATGAGGAGGAAGGTAAGATGGCAGACAAACACTACTGCATATCCATGACAGTACCCTCCCTCTTATGGGCCCTCCCCCGCCTGGACCCAGGCTTAAAGCGAAATCTCTGATGAAACCTTCTCAACAGATGAGGTGCAGCGACATCAGATGCAGCGATCCAAGACGCCTCCTCAGGACCAAAACCTCTCCAATGCACAAGGTACTGAAGAATGCCTCTGCAGAGCCGAGAATCCAGAACTTGTCTAACCTCGTACTTAAGATTATCCTCAGAGACTGAAAACGAGGTAGGGAGATGACAAGAAGATCTATTGAGGACCAAAGGCTCTCTAGGAATAAGCAAGGGCATGAGACGATCAACAGGAATCTGAGGAGGGTCCCCTAGACCCTTAAAGGGGAACTGGTCATCTTGCACAGGACCATCAGACTGGGCAGATGTCAGTGGAACCCTGAAGTCAGGTTGGTTAGAAGGTGACATGTCGCCGGAGTCAAGCTGAATAGCTGAAGGACAAGCAGAATGTCCCGAACAAGAAAAAGTGAGAGGCTCACTGGGCATGGGCTGGACTGGCATAACTAGTACAGAGGCAGAGTGAATAGCTGAGTCAGGTGTAGCGACTACCTGAATCGCATCGCAAGACGTAGCGACTGCAGGACTTGTAGACAAGCTAGCCTGGCTGTGCGTCCAAGGGTGGTTAGGGACAGAGAAATGTAAATGGTTATGCAACCTGGAATGAATGACCGGCTCAGATTCACAGGGGGCAACCTTGGGTAGGCAGGACGAGGAACAGGAGGGACCCCAAGCCAGGATCTGTCCAGTAGTCCAGTCCACATGAGGAGAATGGAGCTGTAACCATGGGAGACCCAAAATTATAGGCGTTGAGGCCTTGGGTAAGATAAGGAAGGATATCCACTCCTGGTGGAGTGTACCCACCGACATCTTAACAGGGAGGGTCTGGAAGCGGATAGGTCCCCCTGGGAGAACAGTACCATCAATCGCCAAGACCACCAATGGCGTGGTGAGGGGCAAAAGAGTAAGTCTCATGGACGATGCGATTTCCCAGTCCATGAAATTACCAGCGGCTCCGGAATCCAGATATGCTGAGACCGAATGAGAAGAAGCACCAACATGAAGGAACACAGAAAGCAGAAGACGAGAAGGGGAAGGTGATATTTCTGGGTCCAATACTCCACTTTCCAGATGAAGTGGACCCGGACGTTTTTCTGGACAAAGAGAGCAAGTGTCACGAAAATGACCTTTGCCCCCACAGTAAAGACACAGACCAAGAGTTCTGCGCCTAGCACGTTCCTCGGGGGATAGCCTGGTCCGACCCAGCTGCATGGGTTCCTCAGCTGGTAGGAGATGCTCTACGGGTCGAAGAGAGGGGAGCTCAGGCTGACTAAGAACCAAGGAGTGCTGGCGTTGCTTTTCTAAGGTCCTCTCCTGAAAGCGAATATCGATCTGGTTACACAAGGAGATAACGCCGGCCAGATCAGTGGGGATGGTTCTTCCTGCTAATTCATCCTTCACTCTATCAGACAGGCCATGCAAAAAGGTTGCGACTAAGGCCTCATTGTTCCAGCTCAACTCAGCCGACAGTATGCGGAAATGAAGGGCATACTGTCCCACAGAAGCAGACTCTTGGCGGAGACGTAAAAGGGTGAGCTTCATAGAAGAAGCAGTTACTGTCAGGGTCACCTGTGGCCAGGTGACAGATGCACACCGTAGGGGGACAGGAGTGCACCGCGAGGTAGTGAACCCTATGGCTGGCTTCTGTGGATAGGAAACTGGGTGGTTGTGGAAAGCGGGACCAGAGGAGCACAACCGGGATCCCAACGGAAGCGAGAGCCAAGATTCCCCAGGGCGCGGAGTCTAAGACCCAGCTGGTCTTCTCCAGGGCCTCTAGTGGTGAGGATGTTACGCTGCAGGCTGGGACCAGGTCGCGGCCCCTGGAGTTTCCTAGCTCACGCCCCGTAGGATAAGGGGAAGCAGCAGCACACGATAGAGAGAACCGAATAACAAGCCGAAGGTCAGGGGCCACAAGCAGACAAGGATAACGAAGAACGAGCCGAAGGTCAAGGGTCACGAGCAGACAGGGATGGTCGGGGACAAGCCAATAACGTAACAGAGAGACAGACGTAGCACACGGCAGGCAGGAACCCAAACACACAATGCCTAACAAACACGTTGATCAGCAAAGCAGGCTTGCAGTGCACAGGTTAATATAGTGTTCAGTGATAGGGCCTGGGGTGGAGTCAGGCTGGGAGGAGATTATAAAGGAAGCCAGGTGAAGGAGGTCTGGTCTCTAGATGAACACATGAGGAGGAAGGTAAGATGGCAGACAAACACTACTGCATATCCATGACACCTGTGACTAGTTGCTATGAAGAACATCACAGCAAGTTTTTGGAATGAAGCATTGAAAAAAGTGCATTGTAACATACAGTATAGAAAAATCTAAACATAATACATTTATGTAACAGCAGTCAAGGTAAGGAGCAAAGAGGCCAGAAGGATTTGGGCCCAACGGGAGGACATGTGGGACCTATGTGTAGCCTGTGTGTAGCTTGACATGACAGTGTGCATTCCTTAGCAGTCACAGAGAGGCAGTGCCCCCGTACAGAGCTCGCTGTGTGCCAAGATGTAAGGGGGCAATAACAAGACCCTCTTCACATTATTGTATCATTTAAAGCATTGTGGCCTGGAGGCCCTGCGAGCGGCTGTGTAATTACACACACACTGTTCGGATAATTAGACCTGAGCGCTGGAGCGTCCTCCGGCCGCTGTGTAGGAAGCACAATAAACACAGTACTCTCCTTAGAGACGACCAGAGTATGAAGGCTTTGCGGCTAGGCACCAGTGCAATAAGCTGAACCTCAGCCAGAGCCCAGATCGATAGTTCCTAACCTTCTGCTCACTGTCTGCTTAACCCCTTTCTGGACTCAGTCACCACTGACCTGTTATGACAAGGGAAAAGGTACAGAGCACACCTTCTATATACTTACACTCTATGTATTTAATGAATGCAGGAGTTTTGGTGCACTTTCAGAAAGTTCACTCCACCTGCAACGTATTAAAAGTCTATGGCAAAGCACAGCTAACCCGCAGGAAAGTTGCAGGTGCACTGTGCAGTGCATAAGCTGCCTTAGGCCCCCTTCACACGATTGGTCCAATTAGGTTCGCTTATCTGTTTTTCAGGTGGACTCGATTGAACCCTCCATTCACCTCTATGGAGCAGCGGATCTAAACAGACTTGTCTGTTTACACCCGCCTACCTCCGATCCGCTAAAAAAACAAAGCAAAAAACGGAAGGGGATTCGTTCCTCACCATCTGGATGGATCAGATCGGAGGGCCCTTAGAGCAGAGCTATTCAAAATAAAAATTAATTCTAAATTCGGAACCAATTCATTTCATTGTAGTCTGTGGCTGGTTATCAAATCACTTAAGTGCCACTCGCTCTTCATAAGGTTAGGTACCCCTGGCTTAGGGTAATCAGGTCAGATGTGACCCAATGGTTTTGAGTATGACATGTAGTTTTATGGGTCTGTACTACAGAGAAGAGGCTTTGCAGGCCTC
Organism: Rana muscosa; assembly: GCA_029206835.1. Taxonomy (NCBI): domain Eukaryota; kingdom Metazoa; phylum Chordata; class Amphibia; order Anura; family Ranidae; genus Rana; species Rana muscosa. Next base: position 241,125,803 of record CM055118.1, read on the forward strand.
TACCCTAAATGCTGTATCTAAGCCTTGTGGTGGATGGGTGTTCATACACGTACAAAGGTGGCCAGACAAGGCAAAATTAAATTGCAAATGGTTAAACCAAAATTGCATGTCACACTATTAGTGATCCTGTCACTGCTGGCAACTTATAATCATCAGGTCACTAGGAGACCACTCATCTGCTTCTATAGCTGGTCATACACTAATAGATTTGTTTCTTTCAACCGGCAGGCTGAACAAATTAAATTGAACACTTTCCTCCATCCACACAAACGGCAATGATGGAAAAATCCCCCCTGCTGGGCTGTTGGTTGTAGGCACTGTTCAGCTGCCAATTTTCTGCCCTGCTACAAAAGTCAATTGAGTAATCAGCTTTTATCAAGCCAAAAGGACCACCCACTCATAGAATTTCATCTGATTCCTCTGAAAATACCAAAATTCAGTGTATTTCAGGGTACGGTCAGCTTAAAATGGAACTTCACTCTCCCAATCAACATTGATTATTTTTAATCCTCATGCTGCTAGCAATAATAAATAGATAGGAAAGTATATCATATTTACTTGTTTCAAGCTTTTTTTTAAAATACCATTTCTTTAGTAACTTCCTGGTTTCTTGCTAGGCAAATTAGGTCATACATCACCAGGAGTCTTCAGGAGGGAAGGAGGGGTTTTCTTAGCTAAGCACACTCTCCTGCATTCATGTCTGAGCTAAGGGCAGATGGATTCTAGGAAGTAAATGCTACATAAATCATTTGCCCTTACTCAAGATGGCCAAGGCCAGAAATGCTAGGGTTTTTTTTTCAAAGTGATTTCTCAACAAAATAAAGCATGGAGACATGGATGGATGGGGAAGTTTTCTTTCTGTTTTTGGTTTGTGGTGCTTAGATGCAGCGATGATTCGCTTTAACCACTTGCAGTCTGCACTATAGCAACAGGACGGCTACAGCACATTCAGCCTGTTCTGGAAGGGCATCATATGTCGTCCTGCCATGATCGCACCTTCGGACACAGCTGATCTCAGATCGGAGTAAAGATCCAATCACAGCAGTTCTTCACCACGTAATCATCTGTGTCCAATCACAGCTGATCACGATGTAAACACACTTGCCAGGTATCGGCAATCCTTTCCTCATTCTGTCACAGCACAAGGAGAGGAGAGAGTCGGTAACCGACTAATGTGAAAGGGGACATCTGCACTGATAATCAGGGCACTGACCATCAGTGTCCTGATAATCAGTGCAGCCCCAACAGTGCCCATTAGTGCTGCATATCAGTGCCACCTATCAGTGCCCATCAGTGCCACTTATCATTGCAGCCTCATCAGTGCCCATCAGTTCCACCTCATCAGTGCAGCCTATCAGTGCTTCCTCATCAGCGCTGTCTATTAGTGCCCATCAGTGCAGCCTCATCAGCGCACATCAGTGAAGGAGAAAGATTACCTGTTTGCAAAATGTTATAACAGAAACTAAAAAAAACATAATTTTTTCCTTTGTTTAGCAAAAATAAAAAACCCAGTGATGATTAAAAATATCACCAAAACAAAGGTCTATTCATGTGAAACAAAATTATAAAAATGTCATATGGGAATAGTGTTGCATGACCGCTCAATTGTCATTTAAAGTGTGACAGCGCTGAAAGCTGAAAAATGTCTTGGGCAGGAAGAGGGTAAAAGTGCCCTGTAGGCAAGTGGTTAAAGAAGTTCTATGGTTACAGGCTTACAGGCTACAGCGAGCACTTTATAACATTAGCATTGTAATAGCAATACAAACAAGAGCTACTTTTGACAATCCAATATAAGCTAATTTGAAAAATCTCCTTTCACGTTGTGAGTGCTGCCTGTCCCCTGGCTATCTCTTTCCACTTCCCAGATTCCCTGCATTCTTTACAGCTTCTCCTCTGCTATTTATTTTCAATTTCTTATGACTACATATCCCATGGTACCTTGCTGGCTGCAAGCAGTGATTCCTGTACTGACTCCGCCTCCTGAAACTCCTCCTCTCAGCACCTCTGTAGATCAAAGGGCAGGCTCTGTGAAGAGTGTGACACAGCGGTGACTACTCACAGAACATAGTGACTATGTGTCCAAGAATGTAGGAAGTAAATGTGTGGGGATCTTCACAAAGTAAGTTTACAAACTTCAAGATTGTTCAAACATGAAATGACTTGATTCTGCCCTCACTTACCTTACTGCTTTAGCCCTAGGGTCAAGAAGGGCTTACATACATATAGCAAGGTCCCGGGGCCCCAGAGGCCTAATGGTGACCTCAAGGGTTAGGGAGAGCTGACATCCTTCTTTGTAGAGTGGGTTACCAGGCATGGTGGGTGTGATGCAAGAAGAAATGATGGGCGCCAGGCACTTTTGAATGCGAACTAGAGATTTATGGTCTCTTAACAGAACTGTAGAAGAGAGGGTTAGGGCCAGGACACCCTTGAGTAGATGCAATGATAATTGGCAGACTCTGACACTTCTATAGGTAGACAGCTATACAGTGAAAGGCCTCCAGCCAGATAACACTTCTGTATAGGTAGGACCGCTGTCTCCTATGGCAACTAATCTTGTAACAGTCACTAAAGGTAGTTGTATATAGTTACATACATAGTAGGTGAGGTTGAAAAAAAGACACAAGTCCATCAAGTCCAACCTATGTATGTGATTATATGTCATTATTACCTTGTATATCCCTGTATGTTGTGGTCGTTCAGGTGATTATCTAATAGTTTCTTGAAACCATCGATGCCCCCTGCTGAGACCACCGCCTGTGGAAGGGAAGATATAACTCTTGGTAACACAGAACAGTCCTTTACTTATCTCACAGTATCTCACTGTAGATTTTCACTCACTGAGCTCCCAGTCTCTCGATAGACTTCCAGATCCCATCGTCACTGGATCCCCTGAGCTCTTCCCGCTTTTATACTCAAGCGTCACCTCAGCTAACCTGCTGGGTCCCTAGCTTGGCACTTACTGATGCTTTCCCACTTCTTCACCGTCCCCCGCTGGTGAGAAGTCTGCTCTGGTAAAGAATCCAGCTTGCTCACTGTAGTCTCCGGCAACAAGGTGGATGGTCCCTTAGTGACGAAGGCTTCCCCTCTACTTCCGACCACAACTGGTTCCCGTCCGGCTGAACCTTCACAACTTAGTAGGACTCCAATCCTGCAGTCCCAACCCTATGCTGCTTCTCCTGCTCCTGGATAGGCTTCAGGCAGCCTAGCAGCCAGGTGTCCCAGGGATAGGCCTTAGGCTTCCGGCCTAGCAGCCGGGGGCGACATACCACACGTCCACCCAGACAGCCATCCAGGTGGCACAGAACCCGGATCACCTGACTCTACCTAAATAAATAGGCTCTCCCAGCAGGCCAAGAGACTAAAGAAACCCCTGCCAATTGGCTGAGACACCCCATCCGTTTATGATATGACCTTGCTAAGCCCCTGTCATTCTAATGTCACCAGCCACAGCACCAGCTAGTGACAGAAGAGAAAAGGTGCAGAAATTCCAGAATTTAGAGAGGAATCAATTGATCTCTAACAATAAACCAGGATAATTACCACCTGGCAAACTAATTTTGTTAGCAACCTGCCTAAACACCAGGGTGCTACATACACATAAACCCAGACATTTGCACATACAACTGGATGACGTGAGGGTGTTGATGCCTTCTCTACTAACATTGAAATACAGCTTGCACAAAAACTGCCTATATGTAAATCTATGTGGAGCTTCACTTAAAGAGTATATAAACCCAACATTTCCTATCCCCGATATGTGCCTGCTGTACCATGTACTTGTATAAAAAAGTATCCTGTTCTCTTTGTATGGCTTCCTTTGTGTAAAATCCCTGGTGTCCCTGCCAGTCCCTCTGCTTTCCTATAAAAAAACTAACCACACTAGGCATGAGAGCACCGTGGTCAGTTCTCTAGCTACGCTAGCTTCTCCAATGATCAGAGTTTTCCTACCCCCCCGTTTATTGCACAGTTATTCACTGGGAAGATCAGTGTAAGGCTGTTTTTCCTCCCCTAGCTCTTATGCAGCTGAGGACACAGGGAATTTGATTACTTATGTATCGCACAGACCCCTCTGTCTTTACCTGCATTTAATTAGGCTCCTCGCAGGCAGAGAGAGGCACACCGCACCACAAGCCCGTACCCTCCTGTGGGAGGAGGTTGAGCTGTGTTAGTTTCGGGCCTGCCTGCGGCTGGAGTTGAATCCTCCCGAGGATGATTCTCACCTCTATCTTGAATAGATGCAAGTCTTTATTTCTCCCCAGTAATGTAACTGTCCACACCAACTGAAAGTCCAACTTCTATATTTATTTCAAACTGGATAACAAATAGTCTCTTTAACAGCAGACATGTTGGACAAGACACAGGACAGCTTAGGTGGGAGGAGGTCCAGGCACAAACTCTAATGATATCCTCGGACTGTTCAGGTTTCACGAACAGTTTTGGCGCACGGTCTCTGCCACAGACCGTGAGGTTGGTCTCTGGCACAGACCTGGTGAATAGAAGTCACTGCCACTGACTTGGTGAACGGGTCACTGCCACTGACCTGGTGAATAGGGCCTTGCCCTATGAAGTCACTGCCACTGACTTGGTGAACTACCTTCTTGAAGTATTTGGCCCATGTAAAGGAGAAAACCATCCCTCCGGAGAGTTACCAGAGGCCCCCACCGTCACCACGACTCTGCGCTGGGTCTTCGGAAAGGGTTACCTCCCTGGCCTCCTCATCTCAGATAGGGGGTCCCCTCACAAGGCGGCACCCTGGGAGCTCTCGATCCCTGGCGGACCCCAGCCGAAGGTTGCTGGGCCCTGGGCCTTTAAAAATAGTACCTCACCCCAGACTGAAGGTGTCTGGGATGGAACAGGAACCAGGCCTCCGGGCCTAGGGCACCCAGAGATGACACACGCATACCCAGGCTGAAGGTGCCTGGGCGTGGACGACGACGAACCCCAATGGAAGATAGCCGCCCCCTTTTATACCCTCTCCCGACAGGCACAGCAGGTTCCCTGCCCTACCATACTACTGCCGAGAGGGGACAAAAAGAGCACAGCCCTGTATCAGTGGTTCAACCCTGGCCTACGGCAACAGCGCCACCTGTAGGCCACAGGGAACTGCACACCAACACCATCTCCCAGGGACAGAAATGGTCCATTAACCCTAACAATTAGTGTGTCTGAGCCTAATTACCACTCAGACACTTCCCCTAAATTTAACACCCCGCTACACTTATAAAAAAGGGAAAAAGGTATTTATAGTGTGTGTGTGTGTGTGTGTGTATATATATAATATGTGTATGTATATATACACAGGAGGGGAGAGCTTGGCGCAGTGTTCCTGCACTCTCCTCTCCCAGGTACCCCTAGACACAAGCCATTCACAGAGGCAAGAGGGAGAGTGAGGTTCCGCTACATAGTGCAGGAACCTTTTTCTAAGTTGGAGTGACTCAAGTTGCACCGATTAGAATGATTCCATTCCACAGAGTAAGGTCCAACTGGGGTCCAACTTGTGATGCAACAAATTCTTCAAAGTTGGAGCAATTGTTGCATCAGTGTGAACAGGGCCTTACAGAATTATGCCCCGTACACACGATCCGAATATCGTACGCCAGATCGTATGACTTTTTTTGGTTAATAGTCGCAAGTGGAAATTGAATAGGTTACTAAAGTCACGAAAATTCTCGTACGACAGAAAAAAAAATCGTAAGGGATGTCATGTGTTGTAATGTATTTGTATTGTATTTTTGGATGACAACTTCACTGACTAAACGAAAATCGTACGATCTGGTATCGTACGAGGAAAATTTTCGTGCTTGTCCGATCGAATAATATCAGATGAACTGTCGTGATCGGCTCTCGAAAGTAGTGTACACACTATCCGAAAATCGTACGATTCTTTCTCAGACGATCGTTTTGTCTGATATTCGGATCGTGTGTATGGGCCATTACAGAAGTTCGGACCGCCCCCCCCCCCCCCTGCCCGAAACCCAGGAGGACAGAGCCAGTGTGATCTTATGCATGCGCAGCGGGAAGCCTTGAAACAGCAGGAAGTCACTGCTGGTACTCCACAGCCAAGATAGCGGAGCTAGGGATCCAAGACCGGCAAAGAACCGGCCCAGATAAAGACTTTGCTGGGTCCCAGGAATGGTGATTGCCTGTTTCTTAAATGTCAGCAGCCACAGGATTTTTATTTTTATTTTTTTTGAAGTTCCTCTTTAAGCAAAATGACCAAATTATTTAGCACTCCATTTGTAAATATTCACTTGTCTTAGCTTCTGTCTGAGTTTTGCAGCCACCAGTGAGATCCCAATCAAAGTGTGGTATCTGGGAAGGGCATTTAGGGTTAAGTTGGGACCCCAAAGTTTGGGACATCAAAGAGAGGTGGTGAGAGAAGCTGTCACCCGGCGCTCTTGTTTATAGGCTCCATACACATGCTGTTTGATCTGAATCAGTCCCATTTCCTGGTCTGAGAGCTCAGACTCCCCTGGCACCTCCTGTCCTTTCACTCGTCAGCTCAGCAGGATCTGATTGAATGGTGCCACTAACGAGGGAGCCGGAGAGGGCTGGGGGGGTTAATAAGGCACGCTTGGGGTTAAAGAATAAAATCCATCTCTGTGAATGGATTCATTAGCAGCTTATTAGAGGTAGTGCTTGATTTCCCTGTAGATAAATCATTTAAAGGGCTACTTGACGTAATTGTAGCCGTATTAGTGCAATTGTGACAGAGACAATTGAGTACTGTCCGTGATACTTTTTTTATTTGCACTAACATACAATTTTTCAGGACAAGCTTTCGGGGTATGTCCCCTTCTTCAAGGTCCAAGCAGTATCAGGACCTTGAAGAAGGGGACATACCCCGAAAGCTTGTCCTTAAAGGGCTACTAAACATAAGGCTGGTTTATGGAAAATACATTGGCTCATATTCAGAAATGAATATGGAGGAGCTTTAAAAGTTTATGAGAAAAATGTTTTGAAAATGATGGTGTTGTATTAGGAAATGATGTATTCATTATTCCAATTATAAAAAAAAAAAATAACTCTTGTCGACGTTCGTTCTTCACAGAACATTCCAAATATTTCAATGGCTGCACAGGTATGGATAATTAACCACTTCAATACCGGGCACTTTCCCCCTTCTTGCCCCGGACAATTTTCAGCTTTCAGCGCTGTCACACTTTGAATGATAATTGCGCAGTCATACAACAGTGTACCCAAACAAAATTTTTATAATTTTCTTCCCACAAATAGAGCTTTTCATCTGGTGGTATTTGGTCACTACCGGGGTTTTTATTTTTTGCTGAACAAACTAAAAAAAAAAAAGATTTTCTTTGTTTCTGCTATACAATTTTGTTTTCTCCTTCACTGATGAGCAGTGAGGAGGCTGCTCGAATAGGCACTGATGAGGCTGCACTAATGGGCACTGATGAAGAGGCACTAATATGTAGAATTGATGGGCACTGATAGGCACCACTGATATTCTGCACTGATGGGCACCAATAGGCTACACTGATATGCAGCACTGGTGGACACTGATAGGCCGCACTGATGGGCACTCTTGGGTGGCACTGATAGGTTGCACTGATGGGTACTGATAGGTGGCACTGATAGTTGGCCCTGATGGCACTAATAGATGACACTGATAGGCAGCACTATTGAGGAGGTACTGATTGGCATCTGTGAAGGGCACTGACAGACATTACTGATGGGCACTTTGATGGGCACTGATTTGCACTTTGATGGGCACTGATTGTCGATTTGGGTGGGCACTCATTAGCATTGTGGTGTACACCTCTGATGGGGGCTGTGCTGATAATCAATGTGCTGATTATCAGTTCACGCCCCCCCTCTGACAGGAGAGCCGCCGATCGGCTCTCCCTGTCAGCGCGAACCGAGGAAAGCCGATTACTGCCACTTCCTTGTTCAGGCTGTGATCAGCTGTAATCGGTCACTGCTGATCACGTGGTAAAGAATCTCTTTACCACGATCAGAGATGCGGTGTGTCAGAGTGACACACCACACCACCGATCGCCATGCTGCGTGCCCCCCGTGAGCATGCGATCGCGGCTTATCCTGCTGGACTTCATATGACTTCCGGGCCGTCATTCTGCTATAAGCCGGGTGGGAAGAGGTTAAAGTGGTAATAAACCCAATTAAAACATTTATTATATTGGAGCTTACCAATTCTTAGATGGGGTTGCTGTATTAGTTTTCTTTTTTTTTTAGGCTTTTTCTTCTTTATTTTTCTTTGGTGATCTGGCCAGTCTTTCAAGTTTTTCAACAGAACATGCTCTCTTGCAGATGTAGCATTTGGAGAGATAAAGACAGAACATTTACCATTGACGGGGGTGCTTAAAATGACCAACTTTTATTTCTTTACATAAAATCTTCATTCCAAAATGAAAAAACTGTTTGCTGTAAGTTACTGCTTAGTCCTCATGCACACTGGACATTTTTAATGCTGCTCTTAGGGGTATCTGGCCTTTTTTTTTTTTTTTCTGCCTCTAAACGCCCCTGCATGTTAGCCTATGTGTCCATGCATACATGCATTTAGAGGCAGGAGCGTTTTGAGGAAAAAAAAAAAAAAATCGCAGCCAGTGTGTCCAGGAGCAGCGTAGTTTTGGCAGAAAAAATTCTAGATGAACCTAAACGTGTCTAAATGCATGCTAATGCTAGACACGTTTAGCGCTTCAGTGTTGCATCATTTCAATGGCCAAAATAAATGATTATTCTGGCCAATAAAATGAATTAATGCCCAAGTGCTTGATGTGCCTAAATGCCTTACACGGGTTTAAAAGTGTCAACCATTTTTTTCTGCCAAAATGCCGCTGCCAGGTGGAAAGACATCTAGGAGAGATGGCTAAAGTGGCCGGTGTACATAAGGCCTTATAAAGGGTTTACCTTCAATTTGTTAGTGTATTTAAATCAGGTAGTCCATCTAACACTCCGCTCCCCCCAGACTGGCAATGCTGCTGTCCAAAGTTGCCCCCTGTGCTCCTTCATCCAGAGTGGGGGGCCCTCTAAAAATTCAATTAAGCAGTGTTTGTGCTCAGATGCAGTGAAGTTCAACTTTAACCACTTGCTGACCGTGCTATAGCAAAATGACGGGTACAGCACAGTTAGGGTTGCCACCTCATCTCTTTAAACCCGAACACATATGAATTACATGTGGCAGTTGTTGCAATATTTTATGTCACACGGTATTTGCGCAGCGGTCTTTCAAACACGATTTTTGGGGAAAAAATACACTTTAATGAATTTTACATAAAACTAAACAGTAAAGTTAGCCCGTTTTTTTTTTTTTTTCGTCTAAAAGTTTTGATTACCTGTTTTTGTGCCTGCTTCCTGATTCCCTTACCGAAGATAGCGGCGGCAGCACCCGAGAGCCGAGGGAGAGATCGGCTTCGGGTGCCGACATTGTGGGCGCCCAGGACAGGTAAGTGTCCATATATTAAAAGTCAGCAGCTGCTGACTTTTTTAATATTTTTTTTCGGCGGAACTCCGCTGCTTTCACACTGGAGCGGGCAGGCGTTAACGGTAAAACACTGCTAGTTTTAGCGGCGCTTTACCATCATTTTAGCGGCGCTATTTGGCTGCTAGTGGGGCGCTTATAACCCAGCTAGCGGCCGATGAAGAGGTTAAATGCGCCCGTGTAGCACCGCTGCAGAAGCGCTTTGCAGCCGCTTCGGCAGCAGTGCCCATTCATTTCAATGGGCAGGAGTGGTGGAGGAGCGGTATACACCGCTCCAAAAGATGCTGCTTGCAGGACTTTTTTTAACGTCCTGCCAGCGCACTGCCTCAGTGTGAAAGCACTCGGGCTTTCACACAGACTGCAGGGGAGCTGTTTTGCAGCCACTTTTACAGGTGCTATTTTTAGCCCAAAAGTGCCTGAAAAACACCCCAGTGTGAAAGGGGTCCAACTGTTAGATTTTATGAGATGAAGGGGAAAAAAAAAAAAAACTAAAAAAAAATCGGCCTAACATATCGGCCCAAAAAAATCGGCATCATATATCGGCCATCGGCCGCCGCGATTTCTAAATATCGGCATCGGCCAGAGAAAAACCCATATCGGTCGACCTCTAGTTATAACCCCTCATCACCCTATTTTAAACAAAACATTTTAGTTTTATATACACTTTAACCACTTCAGCTCCGAAAGGTTTACCCCCCTTCATAACCAGGCTATTTTTTGTGATTCGGCACTGCGTTACTTTAACTTACAATTGCTCGGTCGTGCAACGCTGTACCTAAACAAAATATATGTCCTTTTTTTGCGCACAAATAGAGCTTTCTTTTGGTGGTATTTGATCACCTCTGCGAGTTTAATTTTTGTTCGCTATAAACAAAAAAAAAAAGCCACAATTTTGAAAAAGAGCAATATTTTTTACATTCTGCTATAAAACATGTCTAATAAAAAAAATGTAAAAAATCTAATTTCTTCATAAATTTAGGCCAATATGTATTCTGCTACATATTTTTGGGGAAAAAATCCCAATAAGCGTATATTGATTGGTTTGCGCTAAAGTTATAATGTCTAAAAACAATGGGATATTTCTATTTATTTTTATTTTTTATACTAATAATGGTGGCGATCAGCAACTTATAGCAGAACTGCAATCTTGCGGTGGACAGTTGGGACGCCCAGCACATAGCACAATGGCAGCCAAGGTGTCGGTGCGTTCCCTCACCAGTATTCCAACAGTACAAACAAATGGCCACTGCCCTCACCTATAACTGGCCTTAGCGGCAAGGAGAATATGGAAGGGCAACGCAAAACAAAACCAAAGACAATTCCCAGCTCAACTTGTCAGCAGCCTGCTAACCAACCAAATTATCCTGCCTAACAGTTTGCGTTAAAAACGGGTTTAGTTTGCACACATTCACAAAATACATACGTAAGCTGCGACCCCATGTTATCCGCAGTCCCAACGCTATACATTTTTGAGAGCCTCCATAGTAGAAGCACATGTATTATAATTGTTAGGCAGAAGGCAGGTGAGCCTGGAAGGAGCCCACCCCTCCTTAACCACTTCTGCCACGGAAGGATTTACCCCCTTCCTGACCAAGCCCTTTTTTTGTGATATGGCACTGCGTTGCTTTAACTGACAATTGACGCCCTTTTTTCCCCACAGCTTTTTTTTGGTGGTATTTGATCACCTCTGCGGTTTTTATTTTTGCGCTATAAACAAAAAAAGAGCGTCAATTTTGAAAAAAATTTAAATATTTTTTACTTTTTGCTATAATAAATATCCCCCCAAAAATATAAAAAAACGAATTTCTTCCTCAGTTTAGGCCGATAAGTATTCTTCTACATATTTTTGGTAAAAAAAAAAAAAAATCGCAATAAATGTATATTGAATGGTTTGCGCAAAGTTATTGCATCTAAAAAATTGGGGATTTTTATTATTATTATTTTATTATATTATTATTTTTTTATTAGTAATGGCGGCGATCTGCAATTTTTATTGTGACTGCGACATTGCGGCGGACAGATCAGACACTTTTGACACTATTTTGGGACCATTGGCATTTATACAGCGATCACTGGCAGGGAAGGGGTTAAACACTAGGGGGCAATCAAGGGGTTAACTGTGTACCCTCAGTGTGTTCTAACTGTAGGGGGGATGGGCTCACTAGAACATGACAGAGATCACTGCTCCCGATCACTGGGAGTAGTAGATCCCTGTCATGTTGCTAGGCAGAACAGGCATCTCCCCATTCTGCCTCGATCACGGGCCACCGGCGGACATTGCAGGCACGCTCCCGCGGCGACGATGACGCAGCGACATACGGGTACGTAGTTTTGCGCACCCGTGCCACTTTACCGACATATACCGGCGTGAGCCGGTTGGCAAGTGGTTAAAGCGGTTGTATACCGCAAAACTTTTTTTTTTTTTTTTTAACCTGCAAGGCAAAGGCATAATAAGCTAGTATGACTAGCATACTAGCTCAATATCAATCACTTACCTTAGATCTAAGCCCCCGGAGCGGTCCTCGGACACGTCCTCCGTCGCTGCCATGACTTCCGGGTATCGCCGCTCCGGCGCTGTGACTGGTCAGAGCGGCGATGACGTCATTCCCGCTCATGCGCGAGGAACGGCACAATTCCGTTCTTCCTCTCCATGAGACGATCACGGGTATCCCGCGATCATACTCACGGAGCTCGCGGCGGGCGCGCGCGCCCACAATGCCGTGTCCTAAAGGCGACGTACAGGTACGTTAATCTGCCTGTACGTGCCATTCTGCTGACGTATATCGGCGTGAGCCGGTCGTCAATTGGTTAAATAGAACTTTAGACAAAACTTTTTTTTTTTCATTTTGGATAGAGTAAGGTAGGGTTATAACCCTATCAGATTTTTTTTCACCATCTGTGCAGAGATTTCCCTTCACTTCCTGTCCCATAACCAAACAGGAAGTGAGAGGAAATCCCTGTAGATTAAGGGAATTTCTTGGGAAACTCCATGTCCCCATTGGAAGATTTCCCCCTCTATTATTTTCTGAGGACAACCCAAAATTTGTGATTTTATTTTAATTTCACTTTCAAAGACAATAGTAAAGTAGAGAGGGTGAATCTCCCTACTAGGCTATTGTGTTCTGACAGCCACCAGCAGAGGATTAGATGCAGCCACTGTTCGGCTAAAATTTGTCAAACAGGTCCTTTGATCCAAGTCAATCGAACAAGTGGGCTGGCGGAGCCATCCATTTTCAGCTGGTTCAGAAGAAAAGTGCCCGAACCTAACTGTATGTCCAGCTTCCAGCTTCAAACACAGTTGTACTATTATTTAGCTATAAAATTGTGTGTACCAATAAATATACCCTATAATACCAAAAGTATTGGGACGCCTGCCTTTACACCACATGAAGTTTAATGGCATCCCAGTCTTAGTCCGTAGGGTTCAATGTTGAGTTGACTGCTGCACAGTCATGTTGGAACAGGAAGGGGCCATCCCCAAACTGTTCCCACAAAGTTGGGGGCATGAAATTGTCCAAAATGTCTTGGTATGCTGACGCCTTAGGAGTTTCCTTCACTGGAACTAAGGGGCCAAGCCCAACCCCTGAAAAACAACCCCACACCATAATCCCCCCTCCACCAAATGATTTAGACCAGTGCACAAAGCAAGGTCCATAAACACATGGATGAGCGAGTTTGGGGTGGAGGCCTGATCTCAACTCCATAGAACACCTTTGGGATGATTTAGAGCAGAGACTGCAAGCCAGGCTTTGCCATCCAACATCAGTGCCTGACCCCACAAATGCACTTCTGGAAGAATGGTCAAACATTCCCATAGACACACTCCTAAACCTTGTGGACAGTCTTCCCAGAAGAGTTGAAGCTGTTATAGCTGCAAAGAGTGGTCCAACTCAACATTCAACCCTACGGACCAAGACTGGGATGTCATTAACCACTTCAGCCCCAGAAGATTTTACCCCCTTCCTGACCACTTTTTTACAATTTGGCACTGCGTGGCTTTAACTGACAAACGCGCGGTCATGCAATGTTGTACCCAAACGAAATTTGTGTCCTTTTTTTCCCACAAATATTTGATCATCTCTGCGGTTTTTATTTTTTGCACTATAAACAAAAAAAGAGCGACAATTTATATATATATATATATATATATATATATATATATATATATATATATATATTTACTTTTTGCTATAATAAATATCCCCAAAAATGTTTTTAAAAAACTAATTTATTCATCAGTTTAGGCCAATATATATTCTTCTACATATTTTTGGTAAAAAAAAAATCGCAATAAGATTTATGGCATTTTTATTATATATTTTTTTTAAGTAAAGCCGGCGATCTGCGATTTTTAGCGGTACTGCGACATTGCGGCAGGCAGATCAGACACTTTTGACACATTTTTGGGACCATTGACATTTATACAGCGCTCAGTGCTATAAAAATGCACTGGTTACTGTGTAAATGTCACTGGTAGGGAAGGGTTTAACACTATGGGGCAATCAAGGGGTTAAATGTGTGTTTCCTCAGTATGTTCTAACTGTATGGGGATAGGACTGACTAGGGAAGGAGACATATCGTTGTTCATACTTCCTACTACACAAATCCCAGTGCTGGCTCTTGTGCACGCGATCACGCGTGGCTGGTGGAGGTCGTGCGCACCGGCCACGCGCATCAGGTCCCCATACAGCGGTCTTAAAGGGGACATTGTACCCGTATGGGGTTTTGCACAGCCATGCCATTCTGCCGCAGTATATCTGCGTGAGGCGGTCGGCAAACGGTTAAAGTTCATGTGCGTGTAAAGGCAGGCGTCCCAATACTTTTGGTAATATAATGTATATACAGTATCTCACAAAAGTGAGTACACCCCTCACATTTTTGTAAATATTTTATTATATCTCTTCATGTGACAACACTGAAGAAATTACACTTTGCTACAATGTAAAGTAGTGAGTGTACAGCTTGTATAACAGTGTAAATTTGTTGTCCCCTAAAATAACTCAACACACAGCCATTAATGTATAAACTGCTGGCAACAAAAGTGAAAATTTCCAAATTGGGCCCAAAGTGTCAATATTTTGTGTGGCCACCATTATTTTCCAGCACTGCCTTAACCCTCTTGGGCATGGAGTTCACCAGAGCTTCACAGGTTGCCACTGGAGTCCTCATCCACTCCTCAATGATGACATCAAGGAGCTGGTGGATGTTAGAGACCTTGCGCTCCTCCACCTTCTGTTTTGAGGATGTCCCACAGATGCTCAATAGGGTTTAGGTCTGGAGACATGCTTGGCCAGTCCATCACCTTTACCCTCAGCTTCTTTAGCAGGGCAGTGGTCATCTTGGAGGTGTGTTTGGGGTCGTTAACATGTTGGAATACTGCCTTTCGGCCTAGTCTCCGAAGAGAGGGGATCATGCTCGGCTTCAGTATGTCACAGTACATGTTGGCAGTGCCGGCCCAAGACATTGTGCTGCCTGGTACCAAGAATGAAATGCTGCCCCCCCCCCAAAAAAAAAAAATCACGCCCACCAAAATGCCCCCACATCCATCATTTTATATCATGATAACTAAAGTGGACCTGTCATGGCTCTATAAAAAGGACCTGTTATGGCTCTATTCATGTATACAGGAGTATAAAGAGGTCATGGCATTATACGTGTATATAGAAGTATAATGAGGACCTGTCATGGCTCTATACATGTACCGTATTTTTCCTGTCTATAAGACGCCCCCATGTACAAGATTTTTCCAACCCAAAATTAAGAAATCAATATTTTACACATAGGTAAAACAGAACACATTTTTATTTAGTAATTACCGCAGGTAACGTTTAAATACTAGTATATTATGCAGCGGTTGTTCTTCCTGTTTTCTCCACTGTCTGATCATATACTCAGCGGAGGCAAGTCCAAACTGTTTCTCTGCAGTTCTATTCCCATGCTCTTTTTTGCATAGCTGGCTACATTTGGTTTGATTTGGTAGAGTAAGACAATCACTTACTTTTATTAGTTTCTGACATCTTGGTCCCAGAACACTCCGGTCCCTGTTGCATCTGTGCATCTCCACTTCCAACAGGATTGCATCTGATCACTCTCCACCTCCACCCTCAGCTTTAGCTGACGTCAGTAACATATGGTTCGTGATTGGAGGAAGCCGCTTGACAAGCTATGGGCCGCGACGCACCTGCGCGGCTGTCTCCCAGGCTGACTGACCGTGTATAAGACGCTGTTCGATTTACAGGCTATTATTTTAGGAAAAACAAGCGTCTTATACACGGAAAAATACGGTATATAGAAATATAAAGAGGACCTGTCATGGCTCTATACATGTATGTAGGAATATAAAGAGGACCTGTCATGGCTTTATACATGTATGTAGGAGTATAAAGAGGACCTGTCATGGCTCTATACATGTATGTAGGAGTATAAAGAGGACCTGTCATGGCTCTATACATGTATATAGGAGTATAAAAGGACCTGTGCGTGGCCGGCGGCCGCGATGTCACCGGCCACACGTAGTGGATTGTCACTTGCCATGACGCCACCTGTCACACATTGCGGATTGTCACTTGCCACGACGTCACCTGCCACACGTTGCAGATTGTCACTTGCCACAACGCCACCTGCCACACATTGCGGATTGTCACTTGCCACGACGTCACCTGCCACACGTTGCAGATTGTCACTTGCCACTTGCTGTGTCCCAGAGTAAAGGCAGGCAGCAGAGAGATAATGTAATCTCTCTGCTGCCCGCACAGTGGGGGCGGAACTGCAGTGATGCAGGGTGGGCAGTGAGAGATGATGTCATCTCTCTGCTCCCCCGCCCGCTGTTTGGCCAGCAAGCCCGCTCACCTGCTGACTGTCCCGCCCGCTGACTGTTCCCCTGTTCTGCCCGCACGCTCCATTCACCTGGGCCCAAAGCCCAGGTGAATGGAGCGCGCGGGGAGCGGAGCGGGCTGGCCGGCGGGCGGGCATCCAATTTGCCTCACAGTGGAGCGCGGAGCGGGCGGAACGGGTTGGCGACAATTTGCCTCACAGTGCAGCGTAGGGTTGCCACCTTTTTGTCAAGCCAAACCCGAACACATTAGCAGCGCACGCCAATATATATATTTTTTTGTAGTACATTAAATTCATTACCTCTGTACAAAGCAATGCACAGCAATTTTTTTTTATTTAGTATACACTGTACATATATTTTTGTGATTAAATAAAATTTCTAATCATATGGAGTTAATCACAAGAGTCCTCCTTTATATCAGAGTCAACAGAGTTCTCCTTTAGATCTGAATCCGCAGAGTTCCCCTTTACATCTGAATGCACAGGGTTCTGCAGAAGAGAAGTGCAGAGGGTAAGATGGGGGCAGTATGTACAGGAGAGGAGTGCAGAGGGTATGATGGGGGCAGTATGCATAGGAGAGAAGTGTGGAGGGTATGATGGAGCAGTATGTATAGAAGAGGAGTTGGGAGGGTATGAGGGGGGCGGTTTGTACAGGAGAGGAGTGTGGAGGGGATGATGGGGGACAGTATGTACAGGAGAGGAATGCGGAAGGGATGATGGGGCGGTATGTACAGGAGAGGAGTGTAGAGGGTATGATGGGGGCAGTATGTACAGGAGAGGAGTGTGGAGGGTATGATGGGTGCAGTTAATACAGGAGAGGAGTTTGGAGGGTATGATGGGTGCAGTTAGTACAGGGGAGGAGTTCGGAGGGTATTATGGGTGCAGTTAGTACAGGAGAGGAGTGTGGAGGGTATGATGGGGCGGTATGTTCAGGAGAGAAGTGTGGAGGGTATGATAGGTGCAGTTAGTACAGGAGAGGAGTTTGGAGGGTATGATAGGTGCAGTTAGTACAGGGGAGGAGTTCGGAGGGTATGATGGGTGCAGTTAGTACAGGAGAGGAGTTCGGAGGGTATGATGGGTGCAGTTGGTACAGGAGAGGAGTTCAAAGGGTATGATGGGTGCAGTTGGTACAGGAGAGGACTTCGGAGTGTATGGCGGTGGCAGAATGGGGAGGGATTTCTTGCGGTGTCTATGGGGTGACCAGGGAGTGATGTTGGGAAGATAGGGGAAGAAAAGTGACCATGAAATGATGTCCCTCAGCTGGGGGGGGGGTAGGAAGCAGCTCTGAGTGACGTCTGTATAAAGTGGTCTGGGGGGGGGGGGGGTGATGCCAGCTGGGGGGAGTTGAGAAGTGGTCAGGTCGCGATGTATATAATAAAAAAAAAACTCATCCACTAAAAACATACAACAATAAATCATACAACAGTACTACTAATCCAGCTCCTAGCACTCTGTATACCCAGATAATGTGAAGGTAATGTATGACCATTCATATAACCCTGTGGTATCCAGGCTCTGAGTGTACAATCAGAGGGGTGAACTCACCACATATATACAGGTTACATTAATGGTTATAAATGACTTCACATTATCAAGTCTGAACAATTGGATTGGAGGATGTTTGCACAGACTGTTCATGCTTAGAAGTGATCTGTTAAATGTGATAGGGCTGGTGCAGACCCCCCTCCCCCCCACACTCAAACTCACTATCTCCTCCGATTCTTCTGTCAACTTAACCCTTCACTGCATCTCCTGAAGAAAAAAACACTTTGAAAGCAACTACTATCCACCCTAGAAAACTTCTCCCAGAAAAAGTCAGCTCACCTCCTCCCTTCCTCTGGCCAGCCCGACAGGAGATCCAGTGAGCTCCGCCTCCCAGTTCTCTCAACACTCCGCACTGGTGATTGGAGGGGGGGAGGTTGATGTCAGAGATAACAGGGACCCCGCACGGCAGGAGACTGGAGGGAGGGGGAAGAGACAGGAAGGAGCTTTGAATCCCAAACACACACCGCAGCTGCAGACACAGTGTATTCTTTACAATGCTGCTGCTGCTGTTTCACAGTGATAGGTGGAGTGGGGGAGAGGAGCGGGCAGGCGGCAATTTGCCGCCCCCCTGATTGTGCCGCCTGGTACAATGGTACCATCGAGTCCCATGGTAGGGCCGGCCCTGCATGTTGGCATTCATGGTTCCCTCAATGAACTGTAGCTCCCCAGTGTCGGCAGCACTCATGCAGCCCCAGACCATGACACTCCCACCACTATGCTTGACTGTAGGCAAGACACACTTGTCTTTGTACTCCTCACCTGGTTGCCGCCACACATGCTTGACACCATATGAACCAAATCGGTTTATCTTGGCCTCATCAGACCACAGGACATGGTTCCAGTAATCCATGTCCTTAGTCTTCTTGTCTTCAGCAAAATGTTTGCAGACTTTCTTGAGCATCATCTTTAGAAGAGGCTTCCTTCTGGGACGACAGCCATGCAGACCAATTTGATGCAGTGTGCTGCGTATGGTCTGAGCACTGACAGGCTGACCCCCCCCACCCCTTCAACCTCTGCAGCATTGCTGGCACACACTCATACATCTATTTCCTAAAGACAACCTCTGGATATGATGCTGAGAACGTGCACTTTGTTCAACCATGGCGAGGCCTGTTCTGAGTGGAATCTGCCCTGGTAAACTGCTGTATGGTCTTGGCCACTGGGCTGAAGCTCAGTTCCAGGGTCTTGGCAATCTTCTCATGGCCTAGGCCATCTTTATGTAGAGCAACAATTCTTTTTTTCAGATCCTCAGAGAGTTCTTTGCCATGAGGTGCCATGTTGAACTTCCAGTGACCAGTATGAGAGAGTGACATTGATAACACCAAATTTAACACACCTGCTCCCCATTTCCACCTGAGACCTTGTAACAGTAACGAGTCACATGACACCGGGGAGGGAAAATGGCTAATTGGGCCCAATTTGGACATTTTCACTTAGGGGTGTACTCACTTTTGTTGCCAGCGGTTTAGACATTAATGGCTGTGTGTTGAGTTATTTTGAGGAGAAAGCAAATTTACACTGATATACAAGCTGTACACTCACTACTTTATGTAGCAAGGTGTCACTTTGAACGTAGCTTATAGACTACAGTTTGTGCCTATTAGGAACCTAGCTCCCTCTGGTGTCTGTTTGTGTTATATTGCTACAATTTGTTTGGTTCAGCTATGACAAGAACAAAGCATGATGGACATTGTAGTACACAGAGACAGAGACTCTATTGCTGTGGATTAGAAATAGAATACATTACCCACAAGACCACTGTACTACCAATAGTGCAATGTACCACGCACAGCCTGATGGGAGGGCTTATTTAAGAGAAGGGCGGACTCAGATCACCCTCTCGGGACGCCATCTTCAAGCCGGCAGGAGGCCTGTGTTGAGGTCTGCTGTAAGTGTGCCTAGGCCCAAATGAATAAGTGCACCAACGGAGCTAGCAGAAGATTAATTGACTCTTAAAGGAACAGTCTCCTGTTTCCTTACCCTCACACGTTGTTACTACAGGACACGCACCAGTTGTACTGTCCACTAGGGGGAGCCATACAGTTGTGAATTTATGTGATGATATAACTGTTTGCATCACTTTGTGATTTCTACTGTTTTATGTGAGACTTGGTGGAGAGGTGCCCCAGTGCTAATGTCATTGCACTGAGAGATTCCTCCACCATACTCTCACTCAGGTCTGGCCCTCAGGTCACGTCATTTGGGTCTGATCGCAGGGTTATTCAGAACCAGTGGTACTCCATTGACTTATACTGGGTTCTGTATGTATTTGATGTTGATTGCATAACCATTGTTCTATTTTTTTTGCCACTGGTTGAACTACATCTTGTGTGGGACTCTATCTTTTGCAGCTGTGTGGAGGGTGAACTATACTAAGGTAACAATATTTAACTACATTTATTGTTGTGTGGTATCATTGTGGCCCTCTATAGCCATTTAGGGGCTCACAATCACAATATTGTCCAGTTGTGCCAAGGGGGAACTGAGTCAAATTCTAGGGGTTGATAGGCAGAGTGCAGGCCCAAACTTAAACCAGCAGCTCCTACGGGGGTAGTGCTACACGTGGGGGCTCGTCCAGGATTCCTGTGACTCTGCAATCAAAACCCTCTACCCCCCCCCAGGCAGAACCCCTACCTGCACAAAAATGTATTCTGTTGCTGCTATAGCGTGGTGCAAGGAAGAAAACGCCCGCTCAGAGTACAGCGTGGTGCTTGAAATTCCAGGAGAGTCCTGGGGTGAAGAACAGTTAAGTCAAGCCATGAAGACATTGTCCCCAGACAAGAAAGCATGGGTGATTGCTGTGAAAACAGACACAGGGACCCCACGTACTTATGCATTGATTGAGTGGAAACAGGAAATCCCTGAACACTTCAAGGGCGCAAGTGTGAAGTTGGCCAGTAAGGGAGAACTTAACGTGATACACCCAGAGGCACCAAAAGAAGGCCCTGCCTCATCCAGTCAAGCTGACTTTAGCAAACCAGAAGTTCCTGCCAAGTCACCTCTGGCCACCATTGGGCCCGAACTCTGTGCTGTCCTTGGGGAATTTGTTGCAAAGTGCCAAAAGGATCCCCACGCATACTCGGCTGCTGGTTAAAGGAAGCTCAGGATCTTCTCTGGAAGGCAACCAGTACCTTCAGCGGAAAACAGTTTTGAAGAGTGGCTGGACCAGGCTACCCAAGCTTTGGATGAATGGAACATACCAGAGCCACATAAGAAACAGAGGATCACGGAGAGTCTGAAGGGACCTGCCTTGGAAACCATTCGCAACCTGTAGCTCAGTAAAAAAGACTGTACTGCCCAAGACTACCTGAACATCTTAAAAGATGTATTCGGTCGAACTGAGAAAGTCACCGACCTCATCCACCAAATGGAACACTCTTATCAAAAAGAAGGAGAGAAGTTGTCAGAGTACATGAGGCGCCTGGACAAGATAATACACCAGATCCTGTTGAAAAAGGGGTTAGACCCTCGGAAGGTGGATGAGATCAGAGCAAAGCAAGTTTTGAAAGGGGCCCAACCTTTAGACCCCATTACACTTTTGTTGAGAACCCGGCAGGATGGAGGTATCTTGAAGTATCCAGACTTGATCCGGATTGTCAGGGAGGAAGAAGTCATGTTGGACAACAAGAAGAAGAGTCAGAAACCTGAATCCGCTGCCGGAGTCAGAGTGATAAATGCTGATGATGGTGACCCTCAGGTTGAGCTTCTAAAGACTCAAGTGTCCTAACTAATAGAGATGATGTCCATACTGACCAACCAGCCAACTGTTCTGCCAAGTGGAAACACTCCAGAGGAGCCCAAGAAGTCTCCCAGCTCTAATGTTGCCCAAGTGCAGAAACCAAGGAAACTGATGATCTGTTTCAACTGTGGAGGAGTCGGACATTATCGGGAAGTATGTCCAAGCCCGGAGAAAGCTGCAACACAGTACCGCAAGTCAGCGGAAAACTCCAGAGGGCCCCGGTGAAGGAGTCAACCGGGTGCCCACTAATTTCAGCTAACTCCATAAAATCTAAAATCCAATGACGCGAGGAGACAGCATCAGGAGTCCCGACCCTCGCCTAAGGCTCCCGTTGTTGCCTCTGAGCGACCTAATGTCTCCCGCTCCTTAACCCGGCCTGCCAGGCGGCGGAGAGTCAGTGCACACCAGACCCAACAGGGGTCGAAATCCAGTCAAAGTTCTAGAAAGAAAGGAGTAAGGGTACAAACTACTGAACCGGGTAAGCAGGCCCCTCTCCGAAGGTTTCCTGCCAAGTTAGTGGGGCCCTCCCCAGTAGTCTCAATCCAGATAGAAGAGATTTACACCAAGGCCCTCCTTGATACAGGGGCTCAAGTGACTCTTCTGTACAGAGACTAATATGACAAGCACCTTAAACACTTGCCGTTGCAGAAGTTGGAAGAACTGGAGATATGGGGCATTGGGACTCAAAACTTTCCCTATGATGGTTATTTACCAATCAAACTAACTTTTGACCCCTCAGTGGCAGAAGAAACAGAGACTTTTGACATCTTGGCAGTGGTATGCCCTCGCCCGCCAGGGACTAGTAAAAGTTCTCTCATTATAGGGACCAACACTGAACTAGTCAGGAGACTACTAACACCTCTGGCCCAAAAGCGGAGTACTTGAACTGCAGGAGTGCACCCCATGCTGAAACAGGCTAGAACAGAAGGCTCCAGCAGAAGGAGTAGGCAAGATCTGGTGTTTGGATAAAGGAAAGAGAGTACTACAGTCTGGGGAGGTGACTTGTCTGAGAGCGTCTGTCAACTTACTTGGAAGCAACCAGGCCCCTTTATTGTCCTTGAAACGGACCAACGGAAGGAAGGAAAGGGGATAGAAATAATCCCCGAAGTGGTTCCATTGAAGGCCCTGCAGAGGAATCATGGGAAGGTCTCAGTGAGTGTTCGCAACACGACCACCTCATTTGTGAAGGTACCAGCCAGAATGCTGTTGGGCCAAGTGAGCACAGCCACCCCAGTCGCGCCATCTGACTTGAAGAAGGAGAAGGGTGAGATCCCAGTAGAGAAGTTCTACCCAGAAGACACCACCCTCCCACCAGAATGGAGAGAAAGAGTTAAAGCCCAGCTCGCCCGATGGTAGACTGCATTCTCCAAGAACGAATTCAATGTAGGGTGTGCAAAGGGTGCCATCCACAAGATCCGTCTGCAGGAAGACAAACCGTTCAGAGAAAGGGTCCGACGAATTCCTCTGGGGGACTTGGAAGACCTCCGTGAACAACTGGCAGAACTCAAAAGAGCAGGATCATCAGAGAATCCAGGAGCCCCTACACTTCTCCAATAGTGGTGGTGCGGAAAAAAATGGTTCACTAAGGCTGTGCATTAACTACCGAACACTGAACAGAAGGACCATTCCTAACCAGTACATAACCCCCCGGATATCCCCCCATGCATCCTGAGGATAAAGAGAAAACTGCCTTCATTACCCAAGTGGGGTTCTTTGAGTTTGATCGCATGCCTCAAGGGTTGTCAGGAGCCCCGGCCACCTTCCAAAGGCTGATGGAGAAAACAGTGGGTGACATGAACTTGATAGAGGTGCTGGTGTACCTGGACAACATCATAGTGTTCGGCAGGACTCTGGAAGAGCATGAAGAGCGGTTGGAGAAGGTCCTTAAGAGACTTCATGAAGAAGGCCTGAAGCTCTCCATAGAGAAGTGCCAGTTCTATCAGCCCTCAGTCCACTACCTTGGCCACATCGTGTCTGCCGAGGGGATAGCCACAGACCCTGTGAAGCTGGATGCCGTCACCTCTTGGCCAAGACCCACTAATGTGACCGAGCTTCGGTCATTTCTGGGATTCTGCTCCTACTACCAAAGATTTGTAGAAGGATTTGCCAAGATAGCCCGCCCACTCAATGAACTACTGAGGAGTGAAGGAGAGGATGATGTCCCAGAACCAGTCAAACCTGTGAAGCCCACAGTAGAACCTAGAAAACCTAAAGAGTCCATCCAGGATCAGTGGACTTTCAAGTGTGAGGAGGCTTTCAGTCACCTGAAAAGGAGCCTAACCACTGCCCCAGTCTATGCCGACACCACCAAGCCCTACGAACTACACATTGATGCCAGTTAAGATGGGCTGGGCGGGGTGCTATATCAAGAACATGACGGTCACCTACGGCCTGTTGCCTATGTGAGTCGGAGTTTGGCCCCCGCTGAAAGGAACTACCCCACGCATAAGCTTGAGTTCCTGGCCTTGAAGTGGGCTGTGGTGGATAAATTGAGAGACTACATCTATGGGGCAGAGTTCATGGTCAAGACTGACAACAATCCACTCACCTACCTCCTTACTACAGCCAAACTGGATGCCACAGGACATAGGTGGTTGGCTGCCCTCTCGGGTTTCACCTTTAGTTTGAAATATCGATCGGGAGTTGGGAACAGGGATGCGGACGCCCTCTCAAGAAGGCCTCATGGCCCCAGTGACTCCACAGAATAGTGGACTCAGCTGACACCAGAAGGAGTGCGAGCCTTATACCAGGGAGCTGAACGTCAGGCTGGAGGAGGGTCCAGGGCCGAAGAGATTGGAGTTTCTGCTGCTGGAGTACCCAAATGTTACTGCAATGTGACCCAAGTGGGGGATGAAGGCCTGTCAAAGCTGTTGAAGAGGGACCTTAGAAGGGACCATTTGGAAGACCCTCTGGGTAACTTGGCATTGAAGGCTTTGGAGAATCAATGCTCTGACATGCTCCTCGCTGATTCCCCAAAGGAGGCTCGTCTGCTACACCCCGAGAGTGGGATCGGTTGCAGTTGCATCAAGGGGTGGTCTACCGAAGGGGCCCCTCTGATGGTCTTGAAGAGAAATGGCAGCTGTTTCTACCCAGAAAACACAGAGAGACAGTGTTAACTGCCCTTCATGACAACCATGGCTATCTAGGGCCTGAGAGAACTTTTCATTTGGTGAGGGACCGATTCTACTGGCCCTGCATGCGGGCTGAAGTTGAGGGTTACTGCCACTCCTGTATCCGATGCATTCAAAGGAAGACCTTGCCTCACAGAGCCACCCCAATGGGCCATCTTCAGAGTCAGGGACCCATGGAGCTGGTGTGCATTGACTTTCTTTGCCTGGAGCCTGATCTGAGTGGGCAGGGAAACATTCTGGTGGTGACTGATCATTTTACTAGATATGCCCAAGCATTCCCAACAAAGGATCAGCAAGCATCAACAGTGGCCAAGGTCTTAGTGGAGAAGTTCTTCGTTCACTATGGCTTGCCCCAGCGTATCCACTCGGCTAAAGGGAGAGACTTTGAAAGTAGCCTTATTATCAAAAAGTCCAGAACCACTCCTTACCACCCCCAAGGGGACGCTCAACCTGAGAGGTTTAACCAAACTCTTCTTGACATGCTTGGCACTTTAAGCTCAGAGAAGAAGCAACACTGGAGCAAACATGTAGCTGCCATTGTACATGCCTATAACATTACTGCAACCAGGTGATAGAGTACTGTTGAGAAATCTGGGTGTCCCTGGCAAACACAAATTGGCTGAACGCTGGAAGGCACAGCCCTATGTCATCTGCAAGCAACTACCGGGACTCCCAGTGTAACAGATCAGGCCAGAAGGGAGTGTAGGCCCACTAAAGACTTGGCATCGGAATGACCTGTTGCCCCTCTCAGAGGCGGTTCGTCTGCCACCAATGTCAGATCTACAGACGACTCCCTCAACCTCTCAAGGGTCTCGGACAGTTACTAGGTCTCAGTCAGTACCTCAAGATGTGGAGGATGAAGACAATGAGGATGAAGTGGTGGAATCAGACTGGCTGTGGTCATCTCAACTACCAGGGCCTACGACCCCTCCTTTGTCCTCACCTGAAGTGACTGACATTGGAGCTCTCAGACCAGAGGCCCGTGAGATTGTGCCTCAAAGTATGCTTTCTGAGGAGCTGGAGGATGATCCGGATTTCCTGACAATGAGGGACCCTGAAGAGGTCTCATCTCTTACGGGAGGAGAACAGGAAGCTGTGGAGGAAGCAGAATCCAGTGTGTCTGAACAAGAAGCAGAAGAAGCTGTGAAGGAAACAGAGTTCACCATTCCTGAAGCCCCAGAGCCAAAAGAGCAGAGAGAGAGAAGGGCTATTCACCCACCCAAGAGACTGACTTATGATCAATTGGGTGAAAGCTCTGAAGAAACTGCGATTACCTCAAAAAGGACAATTAAAACGCCTGATCCTTCCACTTCACATTTCGTGGAGGACAATCCTTGCTCACCCCCTGGCACATCTGGCTGGGCCATTCTGTTCAAAGTAGCCTATAGGCAGGACAACCTCCTTTCCAAAGCATGGTGGGGGGTTCCTCTACCTGGTTCTTATGAGAATGCAAACTGTCTTATTTCTTGTATACACTAACTGGTCTTTTCTCCTTGTGTATTTGAACAAAGCATGTAACAGGTCACAAACTGCTGCTGTCTTTGGGGACCAAAGATTTTTAAGTGGGGGGATTGTGTAGCAAGGTGTCACTTTGAATGTAGCTTATAGACTACAGTTTGTGCCTATCAGGAGCCTAGCTCCCTCTGGTGTCCGTTTGTGTTATATTGCTACAATTTGTTTGGTTCAGCTATGACAAGAACAAAGCATGATGGACATTGTAGTACACAGAGACAGGGATTCTATTGCTGTGGATTATAAATAGACTACATTACCCACAAGACCACTGTACTACCAATAGTGCAATGTGCCACGCACAGCCTGATGGGAGGGCTTATGTAAGAGAAGGGCGGACTCGGCTCACCCTCTCGGGACGCCATCTTCAAGCCGGCAGGAGGCCTGTGTTGAGGTCTGCTGTAAGTGTGCCTAGGCCCAAGAAGCCTGGGCCTACAGTTACTGAGAGCGAATCGCCTAGTTAGAGAGGGATCCTTGCGGACAGTTTTGCTGTTCAAGCCGAAGGAGGATCGGCCTGCAGCTCGCAGTATCCGGAGTCACCTATCCACCGGTACCCAGAGACAACGGCCGTGCAGAGGACCAGGGACCTCGTGATACCGAGAGATGGACTAGAGAGAGAAAGTTCCGGATTGAGGAAAGCCTGCGAAGCAAGGCCTCATTTGACGAGCGGGCACTTGCCCATCAGTATAAGTTAACTGACTCGTAGGAGTGTGACTTTCGTAAACCTTACTTGTACTTGCTGGCATCTGCAGCGCCGCAAGTAGGGACACATCGCCTCCGATTAGCGATACAACGACTTGGGGAAATTAGCATACACTTTACCGCTACTTTGTGCCTCAATTAGCTGTTTTTTTCTTTTCATCCTACCCGTTGGAATACAAATGAATAAGTGCACCAACGGAGCTAGCAGAAGATTAACACGCCGCGCACAGCCTGATGGGAGGACTTATTTAGGAGAAGGGCGGACTCAGCTCACCCTCTCGGGACACCATCTTCAAGCCGGCAGGAGGCCTGTGTTGAGGTCTGCTGTAAGTGTGCCTAGGCCCAAATGAATAAGTGCACCAACGGAGCTAGCAGAAGATTAACTGACTCTTAAAGGAACAGTCACCTGTTTCATTACCCTCACACGTTGTTAATACAGGACACGCACCAGTTGAACTGTCCACCTGTTGTGAATTTATGTGATGATATAACTATTTGCATCACTTTGTGATTTCTACTATTTTATGTGAGACTTGGTGGAGAGGTGCCCCAGTGCTAATGTCATTGCACTGAGAGATTCCTCCATCATACTCTCACTCAGGTCTGACCCTCAGGTCACGTCATTTGGGTCTGATCGCAGGGTTATTCAGAACCAGTGGTACTCCATTGACTTATACAGGGATCTGTATGTATTTGATGTTGATTGCTTAACCATTGTTCTATTTTTTTTTCCCGAGTAAACACATAACCACTGGTTGAACTACATCTTGTGTGGGACTCTATCTTTTGCAGCTATGTGGCGCGTGAACTATACTAAGGTAACAATATTTAACTACATTTATTGTTGTGTGGTATCATTGTGGCCCTTTATAGCCATTTAGGGGCTCACAGTCACAATATTGTCCAGTTGTGCCAAGGGGGAACTGAGCCAAATTCTAGGGGTTGATAGGCAGAGTGCAGGCCCAAACTTAAACCAGCAGCTCCTACGGGGGTAGTGCTACATTTACATTGTAGCAAAGTGTAATTTCTTCAGTGTTGTCACGTGAAAAGATATAATAAAATGTTTGCAAAAATGTGAGGGGTGTACTCACTTTTGTGAGATACAGTGTGTATATATATATATATATATATATATATATATACACACAGTATCTCACGGTATCTTATACCGATATAGCTCCTTCACTACACTGCTCCCAGAACATTGCTGTCTAATACAACTGCCTTGACTTGTCTCACATTTGTCACCCCGCTGCTAATCGTTGTGATTAAACTATTAAAACCCAAATGTAATAGCAGCACGGGTCTTTGGCATCTCTAAAATCTGCAATAATATTTCTCCCCCATCCAGCCTCCCTAAGTGCGCTGCTGGCTGGGAGTTTTGGTAATGTGACTCCTAAGTGACAAACACTCAGCAGGACATCAAAGCTTCTTGTGTGAGAAGCTGGTGTGTTTGTGAACAAGCAGCTCCCCAGAGGAGCACGCTCTAATTGTATCACATCTCCAGTGTCTTTCAAAACAGTTAGCCGAAAACTAATCAGCGGAGGTAAAGTGCTTCCCGGGGGTCCTGTTTGATTGTCCCCTAAAGCTGCATTATTCCTGTAACTTCTCCTGGAGTAGGGTACTCCATTAACCAATCTAGAATTGGTGCCGCTTGTCATATGCCATAATGCCGCATAGAGGCCCATCTGTACTAAGCTGTGCCGGAACTCTGGTCTGTTAGGCTAGGCCTTTACGGGAGATAAAAACTCTTGCTACTGAAGATTTAAAGGACACCTATACCTCCGTCAAGTTATTTTTTACCTTACTGCCCCTCCCCCAGTTTCCCCTTCAAAATATTATACTCACCTGTCAATCAGGGTGACCACATTTCCAAACTGCCATTCAGGGACACCCCCACCTTCCCAAAAATCAGCTAGTGCTGTAACGAATCACGGCACAGCCAGGGCGGCGGGTGTGTGCTCTACCCAAAAGCACTGTTCACACCCCCCAAAAAAGGCCGCCGCATCGCCACTTTACTCACTGACAGTACTTGTCCTGGCCGGCCGAGACCTGTTTTACCTTGTTCCAACGCCGGCTCAGTGACTAGACACAAGAGGCGGGATTTATAATTTCTCCAATCACAAGCAGGGGGCGGGGATTGTGCCTCTCCAGACATTCCCGGCCCGGACAAGTACTGTCAGTGAGTAAAGCGGCGATGTGGCGGCCTTTTTTGAGGGCATCAGATTGACTCGGGGGCAGGGGCGGATCCAGAGTCTTTTCTCAGGAGGGGCACTGCCAAAAAATGATTTTTTTATTGGGGAAATGGTTGGTGTCGGCGCTTCAATCATCCCGGCACCATGGTTGTTAGGGTGTCAGGATGATTGAAGCGCATTATTTCTATTATTACATTGTAATATGAAATTAAATAGTTCAATGCAGAATCAGTGGGAGCCCCGAGTGTGTCACTTGCCACCGTCGCCTGCAATTAGTGGGAGCCCTGAGCGTGTCACTTGCCACACGTTGTGGATTGTCACTTGCCACATCACCTGCCACATCTTGTGGATTATCACTTGCCACACCTTGTGGATTGTCACTTCCCACATCACCTGCCACACCTTGCGGATTGTCACTTGCCACGTCACCTGCCACACCTTGCTGATTGTCACTTGCCTGCCACCAGATGCAGATTGTCATTTGCCACGTCACCTGATGCAATTTGCGGATTGTCACTTGCCACGTCGCCTGCCACACCTTGCGGATTGTCACTAACTTGCCTGCTAAGGTGTAGTTTTGGTTGTCTCTTGCTGTGTCCCAGACTCCCAGAGTCAGGCAGCAGAGAGATAATGTAGACTCTCTGCTGCCTGCACAGTGAGGGCGGAAGTCACTGCAGGAATGCAGGGCAGGCACGGGCGGTGAGAGATAATCTCATCTCTCTGCTCCCCCGCTCCCGGCTAGCTGATTGGCCAGCTGCCACACTGAGCCTGCTCTCTCACTCTCACCTGCGCTGCCAACACACTGAGCAGCACGGTCTGCCCACGAACTGCGCCGCCCCCGACAACAAACCGCGCCGCAAGCGGAGCCGCCCGCTTTCTTACCCGTCTGTGGAGCCGCACGCTATTGCACCTGCCCGCAGAGCGGCCTGATGTGACTCACTGACGTCACTCGTTGCTAGACGCCAAGCGGCCCAGGCGTTAGCAGCGAGTGCAGGGAAGAGGCTCCACCCACCTCCTCCTCCGCTCCTGGTATCGTGTCAGTGCGCCACGTAACTACATTAGACGAGTCTCTCTCTCAGCGCCGCTGATCGGCTGATGTGAGAAACTGAGAGAGAGACTCAGAGAGGCAGCGGCAGCCGCAGAACAAGTACTGTATATACTTGAGTATAAGCCGACCCGAATATAAGCCGAGGCACCTAATTTTACCCCAAAAAACTGGGAAAACTTATTGACTCAAGTATAAGCCTAGGGTTTCCTAGGCTTATACTTGCCTCACTTTGCCTCACTGTGCCCATGCCTCACTGTGCCCATGACTAGACTGATGTTTAACATGGAAGTCTATGGAAGGAGTGCCCGGCTTTGAAAAATTGGTTCTCCCAGACACCAAACTTTTCAAACTTATAGAGGAGACATGGGGCTACATGTGTGCCAAGTTTGGGGTCCAGAGGACCTACGACCGGCCGGTACCGGGTCCGCAAAATCACTGGAGAAATTACCGTTTAACATTGGAGTCTATAGAAGGGGTGCCCGGTTTTAAAAAATCAGTGCTCCACGGCCGTAGGTCCCCCAGACACCAAACTTTGCACACTTGTAGAGAATACATGGGGCTACATGTGTGCCAAGTTTGGGGTCCAGGGGACCTACGACCGGCCAGTACCGGGTCCGCAAAATTACTGGAGAAGTGACCGTTTAACATTGGAGTCTATGGAAGGGGTGCCCGGATTTAAAAAATCAGTGCTCCCCGGTCGTAGGTCCCCCAGTCACCAAACTTTGCACACTTGTAGAAGAGAAATTGGGCTACATGTGTGCCAAGCTTGGGGTCCAGGGGTCCTACGGCCGGCCGGTACTGGGTCCCCAAAGTTCGGGAGATCAGGCGCAAAAAAAAAAACAGAGCAAGCGAGTGTGACAGATGGTCTCGGGGGGGGGGGGGGCAGTTGCCCTGTTGCCCCCCCTGGATCCGCCACTGCTCGGGGGGGGGGGGGGGTTCTGTGTCAGTTTTATTCCAGGACACTGTATTGTCCTGGAATGAAGGAACCCAGGATCTGGGACAGACCTGCAAAATGTGGGCAATCCGGGACATGTGGTCACCCTACTGTCAATTTTCCCACCAGATCCATGGGCAGCCACACAGTCACCATTACAAACTCTCCAGCTGGTACCTAGAAACTTATATAGACAGAGCCAAGTGGGATTTCATAAATTACTGCCAACATCCCAATATATTCAAGAAATGGAAATGTTGCATTATGGGGCAACAAAGAAACCCCTCAGGGACTTTGAGGCAGTAAGGAGACAGGTGATAAAGTTAAAAGGTCGGCGCCAATTTATTAGTATACCATCATAAAAACCGATATAGGTCCATAAAACATGAATACAAAATTACATTAAAACACAATATACAGGTGTAGAATAGATAAAGATTACATAGAGAAGTATCCACAACTATGCAATCAAACCAAAAATAACTGCCTAACAGTAGGCCGGCTCTGGGGACCCCATTTTGCAACCTGACATGTTTCAGAGTGATTCTTTCTTCTAATGCCCCATACACATGATCGTTTTTCATGCCGTTAAAAATGCCATTAAAAAAAATGGCCATTAACCACTTAACGACCGCTCACTGTATATATACGTCGGCAGAATGGCACCGACAGGCACAATCACGTAGAGCATACGTGATTGCCTTTGTATAGTTGGGGGGTCCAATCGGACCCCCCTTCTGTACAGTGAGCGGTGGCTAAGTGTCCGGGAGCGTTCCGGGATGAGGGGGCAGCCATTCGTTTCTGGCCACCCCCTCTCGATCGCTCCCGGCGAATGGAAATGCCCCCTCTGTCTGTGTCAGACAGAGGGAGCAGGAGGAAGTGATGTCATCTCTGGTGCGGCACTCACATATACCGAGCGCCGTACAAGAGAAGACATCAGGTCAGTGCACACAACACTACACTGACACCAGGACACATAGGGACATAAATCGCCCACCCAGGCCCCCCCAGACACCCCAGATCACCCCCCAGATCACCCCCCCCAGCCCCCAGTCACAGTGTCACTGATTGCAGTGACCATTTATTTAGTAATCACTGCAATCAGTGACATTTGTGACTGTAAAAGTGTCACCAAAGTTTAGTCTTAGGTCCAGTGTAGCCCCCTAACCCCCCCTAATAAAGGTTTAACCCCCTGATCACCCCCCAGATAACCCTTTCACCGCCTATTACCACTGTCGCTTAGCGATAATTTTTCTGATCGCTGTCTTAGCGTCAGTGATGCCGATCGGCAGCCAGTAATTTTTTTTAGGTTCGCCGCAGGTTTTTATATCGTCAGGTACCCCGATATATTATCTAATAAAGGTTTAACCCCCTTGATCGCCCCCCAGGTAACCCTTTCACCCCCTATCACCACTGTCACTAAGCGATCATTTTTCTAAACGCTGTCTTAGTGTCTGTGATGCAGATCGGTAGGCGGTAATTTTTTTTAGGTTCGCCGCAGGTTTTTATAGCGTCAGGTACCCCAATATATTATCTAATAAAGGTTTAACCCCCTTGATCGCCCCCCAGGTAACCCTTTCACCCCCTATCACCACTGTCGCTAAGCAATTGTTTTTCTAAACGCTGTCTTAGTGTCGGTGATGCAGATCGTAGCCAGTAATTTTTTTTAGGTTCGCCGCATGTTTTTATAGCGTCAGGTACCCCAATATATTATCTAATAAAGGTTTAACCTCCTTGATCGCCCCCCAGGTAACCCTTTCACCCCCTATCACCACTGTCACTAAGCGATCGTTTTTCTAAACGCTGTCTTAGTGTCTGTGATGCAGATCGGTAGCCGGTAATTTTTTTTAGGTTCCCCGCAGGTTTTTATAGCGTCAGGTACCCCAATATATTATCTAATAAAGGTTTAACCCCCTTGATCGCCCCCAGGTAACCCTTTCACCCCCTATCACCACTGTCGCTAAGCAATTGTTTTTCTAAACGCTGTCTTAGTGTCGGTGATGCAGATCGTAGCCAGTAATTTTTTTTAGGTTCGCCGCATGTTTTTATAGTGTCAGGTACCCCAATATATTATCTAATAAAGGTTTAACCCCCTTGATCGCCCCCCCAGGTAACCCTTTCACCCCCATCACCACTGTCGCTAAGCAATCGTTTTTCTAAACGCTGTCTTAGTGTCGGTGATGCAGATCGGTAGCTGGTAATTTTTTTTTAGGTTCGCCGCAGGTTTTTATAGCGTCAGGTACCCCCATATATTATCTAATAAAGGTTTTAACCCCCTGATTGCCCCTAGTTAACCCTTTCACCAGTGATCACCATATAAGTGTTACGGGTGACGCATACACCCCCCTTAGTGGTATAGTATCTGAACAGATCAATATCTGATCTGATCAGATCTATACTAGCGTCCCCAGCAGTTTAGGGTTCCCAAAAACGCAGTGTTAGCGGGATCAGCCCAGATACCTGCTGGCACCTGCGTTTTGCCCCTCCGTCCAGCCCAGGCCACCCAAGTGCAGTATCGATCGATCACTGTCACTTACAAAACAAAAACACACATAACTGCAGCGTTCGCAGAGACAGGCCTGATCCCTGCGACTCCAGTGCTGTAGGAGGTGATTTCACCACCACAGTTAAAAAAAAAAGCAAATATGCCGAAGCATTGGGGCAGCAGGGGCGGAGGAGCGATTTTGCTCCTAATGCCGCGTACATACGGTCGAAATTCCGACGGAGGCTTGCCCGTGGAAAAGTCCGACCATGTGTGTGCGGCATAACTTTTTTGCGGGAGGATGCCCCCATGCTTCGGCATATATAAATGGTGCGTGTATGCCCATCATTGGAAGTGGGTGGATGAAGGGCGGTATTCTAATGGTGGGCATACCCACCGATCAATCTCTTTTTTCGTTCATCCAACTGGCTGCATGAAATAAAAAGATTACAATACATGTCCAACAAGGACCAGCAACGTACTGGTATGTTGCTGGACTTTGAATGTTTATACCAGAATGATGCCTGCGGGTTTAGGTATCATCTTGGTATCATTCTTTTCAGCCTGCGGCCGGCTTTCATGTAAAAGCAATCCTAGCGGCTAATTAGCCTCTGGACTGCTTTTACAAGCAGTGGGAGGGAATGCCCCCCCCCGGATATAAAAAAGCGCCATTGGGAAATTGGGAAAGCATTTTATCACACCGATCTTGGTGTGGTCAGATGCTTTGAGGGCAGAGGAAAAATCTAGGGTCTAGAAGACCCCAGTTTTTTCAAAAAAAGAGTACCTGTCACTACCTATTGCTATCATAGGGGATATTTACATTCCCTGAGATAACAATAAAAATGATAAAAAAAAAAAAATACTTGGAAGGAACAATTTAAAAATAAAAGAAAAAAAAAAGAAAAAAAAAAAAGCACCCCTGTCCTGCCCTGCTCTTGCCCAATGGCGAACGCAAGCGTCGGTCTGGCGTCATATGTAAACAGCAATTGCACCATGCATGTGAGGTATCACCGCGAAGGTCAGATCGAGGGCAATCATTTTAGCAGTAGACCTCCTCTGTAAATCTACTGGGGTAACCTGTAAAGGCTTTTAAAAATGTATGTAGTTTGTCGCCAATGCGCGTTTGTGCGAAATTTTAAAGCATGTCGTGTTTGGTATCTATGTACTCGGCCTAAGATCATCTTTTTTATTTCATCAAACATTTGGGCAATATAGTGTGTTTTAGTGCATTAAATTAAAAAAAAGTGTATTTTTTAACCCAAAAAATGCGTTTGAAAAATCGCTGCGCAAATACTGTGTAGAAAAAAAAAATGCAACACCCACCATTTTAATCTGTAGGGCCTTTGCTTTAAAAATATATATAATGTTTGGGGGTTCAACATAATTTTCTTGCAAAAAAAAAATGTTTTCATGTAAACAAAAAGTGTCAAAAAGGGCTTTGTCTTCAAGTGGTTAGAAGAGTGGATGTAAGCGTTCTAATGTTGTGTATAAAATGCCAGAACAGTTCAAAACCCCCCCCAAATGACCCCATTTTGGAAAGTAGACACCCCAAGCTATATACTGAGAGGCATGTCGAGTCCATGGAATATTTTATATGTTGACACAAGTTGCGGAAAAACGACAATTTTTTTTTTTGCACAAAGTTGTCACTAAATGATATATTGCTCAAACATGCCATGGGCATATGTGGAATTACACCCCAAAATACATTCTGTTGCTTCTCCTGAGTACGGGGATACCACATGTGTGAGACTTTTTGGGAGCCCAAAAACCAAGCACCGCCTTCAGGCTTTCTAAGGGTGTAAATTTTTGATTTCACTTCTCACTGCCTATCACAGTTTCGGAGGCCATGGAATGCCCAGATAGCACAAAACCCCCCCAAATGACCCCATTTTGGAAAGTAGACACCCCAAGCTATTTGCTGAGAGGTATTGTGAGTATTTTGCAGATCTCGCTTTTTGTCACAAAGTTTTGAAAATTGAAAAAAAAAAATATATATATATATATTTTCTTTCTTCATTTTCAAAAACAAATGAGAGCTGTAAAATACTCACCATTCCTCTCAGCAAATAGCTTGGGGTGTCTACTTTCCAAAATGGGGTCATTTGGGGGGGTTTTGTGCGATTTTGGCATTTTATGGCCTTCAAAACTGTGATAGGTAGTGAGGAGTGAAATCAAAAATTTGTGCCTAGAAATCCTGAAGGCGGTGCTTGGTTTTCGGGGTCCTGTACGCGGCTAGGCTCCTAAAAAGTCCCACACATGTGGTATCCCCGTACTCAGGAGAAGCAGCAAAATGTATTTTGGGGTGTAATTCCATATATAACCATGGCATGTGTGAGCAATATATCATTTAGTGACAACTTTTTGTAATTTTTTTTTTTTTTTGTCATTATTCAATCACTTGGGACAAAAAAAAAATATATTCAATGGGCTCAACAGGCCTCTCAGCAATTTCCTTGGGGTGTCTACTTTCTAAAATGGGGTCATTTGGGGGGGTTTTGTGCTATTTTGGCATTTTATGGCCTTCGAAACTGTGATAGGTAGTGAGGAGTGAAATCAAAAATTTGCGCCCTTAGAAATCCTGAAGGCGGTGCTTGGTTTCCAGGGTCCCGTACGCGGCTAGGCTCCCAAAAAGTCCCACACATGTGGTATCCCCGTACTCAGGAGAAGCAGCAAAATGTATTTTGGGGTGAAATTCCACATATAACCATGGCATGTGTGAGCAATATATCATTTAGTGACAACCTTTTGTAATTTTTTTTTTTTAGTCATTATTCAATGACTTGGGACAAAAAAATAAAAAATTCAATGGGCTCAACATGCCTCTCAGCAATTTCCTTGGGGTGTCTACTTTCCAAAATGGGGTCATTTGGGGGGGTTTTGTACTGCCCTGCCATTTTAGCACCTCAAGAAATGAGATAGGCAGTCATAAATTTAAAGCTGTGTAAATTTCTGAAAATGTACCCTAGTTTGTAAACTCTATAACTTTTGCGCAAACCAATAAATATACGCTTATTGACATTTTTTTTACTAAAGACATGTGGCTGAATACATTTTGGCCTAAATGTATGACTACAATTGAGTTTATTCAATTTTTCTTATAACAAAAAGTAGAAAATATCATTTTTTTCAAAATTTTCGGTCTTTTTCCGTTTATATCGCAAAAAATAAAAATCGCAGAGGCAATCAAATACCATTAAAAGAAAGCTCTATTTGTGGGAAGAAAAGGACGCAAATTTTGTTTGGTACAACATTGCATGTCCGCACAATTTACAGTTAAAGCAGCGCAGTGCAAAATTCTGAATTCCACCTCTGGTCCTTTAGCTACCAAATGTTCCGGGGCTTAAGTGGTTAAAAACGATCGTGTGTGGGCTCCAGAGCATTTTTAACGACGTGAAAAACGGCCATTAAAAATTTCGAACATGCTCTCTTTTTTCACGTTGTTTTTCATGTTGTTTTTTTTAACGACGTGAAAAACGATAGTGTGTATGCTTTAACGACGTGAAAAAAAACGCGCATGCTCAGAATCAAGTATGAGACAGGAGCGCTCGTTCTGGTAAAACTAGCGTTCGTAATGGAGATGGCACATTCGTCACGCAGACACGGACTGAAAAGCACAAGACTGAAAAGAGCGAATCGTCGCTCAACAAACTTTACTAACATGAAGGGTGGCGCCATTCGAACGGAACTTCCCCTTTATAGTGCCGTCGTACGTGTTGTACGTCACTTCGCTTTGCTCGAGCGTTTTTTAAAATGATCGTGTGTACGCAAGACAGGCTTGAGAGGAAACATGAAAAAAACCGACGTGAAAAACGGCAAGAAAAAAAATGGCAAGAAAAACGATCGTGTGTATGGGGCATAAGGGTCTATTCATTGTGTGTATATTAAAAATGCACAAATGTATTGCATAAGCATGGAAGGTGCCTTCAAATGGAGCTGTTATAGTATGCAGTCCGACCAATGGGAGCAGAGAGGGATCCCCCAGTAAAGTCGCCCTAGGGCAGCCAAAGAAGCCAGGAGGGAGGGGCATATTAGGGAGCGGTCTGTCTCTTAAATGAGCAACACAGCATCCTCCAAGCATCCAGACCCGGTCCCCAATGGAAGAGGGGGGCATTGGGGACCCCAAGTAACAATAGATCGCCCAGCAACAAAAGACCCCCTGCAGCAAAATACCCCTAACAACAGATACACCCCAGGAACAATAGACCCCCACCAGCAACAATAGATCTCTGAAAAAGCCAGCATTAATAGACCCTCTAGCAGCCAGCAACAATAGACAACTATCTCAACAGTAGATTCCTCCCAGCAACAATTGACCCCCAACAACATAGCCCCCGCCCAGCAACAATAGAACCCTCCCTCAACAATATCTCCCCCAAATCAACAGTAGATCCTCTAGCAGCCAGCATCAATGGATCCTACAACACACCCCAGCAGCCCTTGCCATTAGATTCATTCGGTGCTGGAGTTGCAGAATCTGCGCTCCCCCATGTTCCCGCTGAAAAAAAAAAACCCTGATTATTATTATTATTATACAGGATTTATATAGTACCAACAGTTTACGCAGGGGGACAGTACAATTATAATACAGTTCAATACAGAAGGAATAGGCTTACCTGTAGGTAAAAGTGGTGTAACTAGGTTTACAACCACTTTAAAGAATAGATGTAGTTTTGTTTAGCTATCCTTTACAGTACATTACACCCCCTTCCACCCCTTAGTGCGTATCGAGTTTTTATACTTATCTGTTCATGATCCTGCCCATAGGGAGCACCACAGCTACTTCTAGAGCCAAACCCTCTAGCCAGCCCTTCGCTTCTTATGTGCTTGGAAAAATCCCTCTGATGCAAAGAGATTTATTTTCTCTTGAACAGAACTGTGAGAGAGAGGGTTTAGGGCCAGGACACCCTTATGTAGTTGCAATGCTAATTAGCAGACTCTGAGACTTCTATAGGGAAAGGCACCCAGCCGGACACAACATCTGTATGTGTAGGATCGCTGTCTCCTATGACAACAGTCTTATAACAGTTTCTAATGTAGCAGGGTCTCTAAATTTAGGTGGGACACTCAGGTGTGTAAGTATGGGAATAGTGGGCCACTTGTGTTCATGGAGGATTGGATGGTGTAATAATCTCCTTGGCCTCTGGGTGGCGGGGTACCTGGAGGCTCAAGGTAGATTTGCCATTTCAGTGCTAGCCTTTTTGTCCCTTTCCAGAGATGGTACGGCGAGGGCGGAGAACCTGCCGTGGTGTCAATGGGAGGAGATAAAAGGGGGAGACGCCCTAACCACGAGGTCTTCAGGAGGATCTTTTTCACGCGCCCAGGCACCTTAGGCCTGGGTGCGGGCGGTTCCGGATTCCGGCCCAGGCGCCCTAGGCCTGACCGGAATGGAGTTGGAGTCCATCCCAGGCACCTTCAGCCTGGGGTGAGGTACTAAACTAGGAGGCCTGGGGTCCAGTGACTTCGACTGGATCCCGCGAGGGTGGAGACGTCCGAGGGTCCCTGAGGTGAACGGGGCCCATGTCTGAGGTGAGGAGGCCGGGGAGGTTACCCATTCGGAGAATCTGGAGCAGCATCAACCCAGTGACGGATGGGCCTCTGGTAACTCCCTTGGAGGGACATCTTCCCCTGATAGGGCCGCAGCGCAGCGAAGGTACTCCTATCTACGTTCTCTTGAGTCGCTGGTAGAGACCCTCAAGTTCTAAGTCCTTTCTAGCTAATGCTATAGTAACCGCTGGCGAGATCGCAGTGGTTTAGCTAATACCCAGGATAGTGCCTCGACCTGCTCATTCCCCGTATCGAAAATGTTATCAAGTCGCAACCAGTTGGCTACTAAAGCACTGTTTATTGTGAGATGTACAATAAAGCAAGAGTTGGACTGTGATCGGTGTGTAGAACTCTGGTTAATGGGAGCAGAGGGAAGTGTTGACACAGCGGGACTTGATTCTAGACAAAAGCACACAGGCCCGAGGAAATATCTGGTACTGGCCTTCACCTCACCCACAGCTATGGGAAGGACATGGGCCGTAGCGCATCTCACCCTGTCGTGTGACATACCCCTAGACAAAGGAGATGGGGTGAGGCCGCTACACTAACATAAGCTGTAACGAACTTCTTCACTTCCTTACTTTTACTCCTGGTAGGTCATCACTCCCCTCTACCTCCGACCACGATAGGTTCTCCAGCCGGCAGA
Source organism: Rana muscosa (assembly GCA_029206835.1). Classification (NCBI taxonomy): domain Eukaryota; kingdom Metazoa; phylum Chordata; class Amphibia; order Anura; family Ranidae; genus Rana; species Rana muscosa. The sequence goes on from CM055118.1 coordinate 241,165,575, forward strand.
ACCAGCACTTCTGGTTGGACTGCAAGCCGCAATCCCAACCCTACGCTGCTCTATTGCTTCTGGATAGGCCCTCAGACAGCCTAGCAGCCAGATGTGCCCGGGATAGGCCCAAACGCTGCCCTAGCAGCCCAGGCAGCACAACGCACGTCCACCAAGACAGCCTTCCAGGTGGCACAGAACCCCGATCACCTGACCTCACCCAAATAAATAGGCTCTCCCAGCAGGTCAAGGGACCCAAGAAAATCTCTGCCCATTGGCTGAGATACCCCATCTATACCTAATCTGCCCTTGCAATTGCCCTTGTCTTATCTAATGCCACCAGATACCTGGCCACCTAGTGATAGAAGAGAGAAGTGCAGCAATTCCAGACTTAGGGTGAAATCAGTTGACCCTCACAATTAGCCCAGGCAACTATACCTGGCAGGTAAATTTGGAAGCAACCCTGCCTAAACATCAGGGTGCTACATGTGTATTGTGGGAGACCAGATATAGTGAATGCAGGGTCCTGGGTTTAGTAACACTTTAAACCTTACCTGGAGTTGTTATGCTGTGCTATTTGGCTGTTAGCCAAATTTCTCTGGAAAGACTCTGCACGATTGGTGTGTTGGTGCTGGTGGAGAATTTTCTTGCCTTCTTCACATAGCGATCACTATATCTTCAAGTGTGTGGACACGTATTCTGCATCACTTTATTGGTCCCCCAGTGATTTGCCATGTGTGTTTGTATGTTTATGTGACTCTTATGCCCTGTACACACGATCGGATTTCCGATGGAATAAAATCCGATGGATTTTTCCATCGGAAATCCGATGAAGCTGACTTCCATCAGTCTTGCCTACACACCATCAGTCAAAAATCCGACCATACCCAAATGCCGTGATGTAAAACACTCCGAAGAGCCGAGAAAAATTAAGTTCAATGCGTCTGAGCATGCGTCGACTTGATCTGAGCATGCGTGGGTTTTTTCTCCGATGGAGTTCTCCACAGACGATCGGAATTTGCTATCGTTTTTTTTTCCATCGGTAAAATTTAAAACATGTTCTATTTTTTTATACCGATGGAAAAAAGACCGATGGGGCCCACACACGATCGGTTTGTCCGATGAAAAAAGTCCATCTGTCTTTTTTCATCAGAAAAAACGATCGTGTGTACACGGCATTATAGTTATACTACTACATCTCTTTATGTTTATGGGTATTATGATCTGAGAGACATTTTATTGATACTTACAATGATTTTATGTTTTAAAAATTTCTATTTATAATAACATATTTCCTGTCCAAGGTTAACAACGCTTACCCCACCATACTGCATCTAATGGGGAATTACAGGGAGGGTTAGTGTTAAAGAAGTATTAAACCCAAAGCTAAAGATGTAATATAATGTAACTTACAAATTATTATATGGTGGCTGCATTCGTTTTTTTTTTAGGCTTCCTACCTCTGTTTTCACCTGGTGATCTGTCCAGTAACATACCTCCTGTATTGAAGAATTTTTGAGTATAGCCTCAAATAACGAGACCTAAGCCTAGACATAAAGATAATACCATCATCCAAAAATGATATAGGAAAAATAAAAGAAGGGGAGAGGTGGGAGCGTGAGTTTCAGCTGCTGAGGCTGGCCAAACATATGCTCCAACCTACAAATTTTGTGGTGGACTATCTGGGTACTGATAAACAAGAGAATAATTCTCAGATAAAAGTTAATTCATTTATTACATAAAAAAGAACAAGCATACAAAAATCACATTAAAGTGGTTTTGAATAAGCATTACACAAATACTCAGGGTTTTCCCAAGAGATATCTGTTGATGGAGTGTTTCTCATAGATTAACTGGTCCTCTACTAGTTTCACGGTAAGCAACCTTCCAAGGCTACTGTGGAACTGTACCTGTGTATATTATGTTTTCTATAAAATTTTCATTATGTGTTCTTGTGTTTTATTTGATTATTTGTCTTAAAGATTACTCCTCCTGACGAAGCAGTGTTTATACCGTGAAACTAGTAGAAGACCAGTTAACCTATGACAAACACTCCATCAACAGATATCTCTTGGGAAAACCCTGAGTATTTGTGTATTGTTTACTCAAAACCATTTTAACCACTTAACAACCACCTGCCGACAAATAACGTCGACAAGGTGGTTGCTTAACTCTGGGAGGACGTTATATAATGTCCTCCCAGAATCGCGCTCCCGCGCGCCCCCTGGGGCGCGCACACGGGAAACTCCGTGGACCCGGCGGATCACGAATCGCGGTAAATCGCCGCCGATAGCGGCCATTTACCACGTGATCGCTCCGTCAAATGACGGAGCAATCACTTGTAAACAGACCGGCGTCATTTGATGACGCCGGTTCCTCCCTCCCCTCTCTGTACCGATCGGTACAGTGTGAGAGGGGAGGGGGAGGGAGCGGATGGCAGCAGCAGCTCTGTGGGCTGGATCTGTGACAATTGCAGTCACAGATCCAGCCATCCATCCATCCCTGCTCAGCCATCCTTGGTGCAATACCCTGCCAATACTCTGCAATACACCCTGCCAATACTCTGCAAAATACCCTGCGCAATACTCTGCAAAATACTCTGCAATACCCTGGTGCAATACTCTGCAATACCTGGCGCAATACTCTGCAATACCCTGCGCAATACTCTGCAATACCCTGCAAAATACTCTGCAATACCCTGCAAAATACTCTGCAATACCCTGCGCAATACTCTGCAATACCCTGCAAAATACTCTGCAATACCCTGCACAATACCCTGCAAAATACTCTGCAATACCCTGCGCAATACTCTGCAATACCCTGCGCAATACTCTGCAATACCCTGCGCAATACTCTGCAATACCCTGCACAATACTCTGCAATACTCTGCAATACCCTGCGCAATACTCTGCAATACCCTGCGCAATACTCTGCAAAATACCCTGCACAATACTCTGCAATACCCTGCGCAATACTCTGCAAAATACCCTGCGCAATACTCTGCAATACCCTGCGCAATACTCTGCAATACCCTGCGCAATACTCTGCAATACCCTGTGCAATACTCTGCAATACCCTGCGCAATACTCTGCAATACCCTGCGCAATACTCTGCAATACCCTGCACAATACTCTGCAATATCCTGCACAATACTCTGCAATACCCTGCACAATACTCTGCAATACCCTGCAATACCCTGTGCAATACCCGTGCAATACCCTGCCATACTCCGCAATACCCTGCCATAGTCCGCAATACTCCGCAATGCCCTGCAATGCCCGGCAATACTCCGCAATGCCCACTTCCCGCCCGCCGGCCGTCATATGACGTCCTTGATTTTGTGCAGGGATATCTGAATGATGGGTGCAGCTACAGGCATCATTCAGATATCAGCTTTTTCAGCCGGCAATTCCCTACACCATAAGAACAATCATAGCGGCTGTTCTGCTGCTTGATCACTCTTACGGGAGGCGAGAGGGGATGTCCCCCCCCCCCCCCCCGCCGCCCTCCGGTGCTCCTATACCTACACCGACTCACCGCTACGATCAAAGCCAGGATTGTTGTTTTTTTTTTGGTTTTTTTTCAGGCTTCCCAGCCTAGAGGTGGGATGTGGGTCTTATTGACCCCATATCTCACTGTAAAGAGGACCTGTCATGCCATATTCCTATTACAAGGGATGTTTACGTTCCTTGTAATAGGTATAAAAGTGATCAAAAAAATTTTTGGGGCGGAAAAACATGTCAAACTAAAATAAATAAAGTAAAATGAACAATAAAAAAATATATATATTTTTTAAAGCGCCCCTGTCCCCGTGAGCTCGCATACAGAAGCGAACGCATACGTAAGTCCCCGCCCACATATGAAAACGGTTTTCAAACCACACATGTGAGGTATCTCTGCGAACGTTAGAGCGAGAGCAATAATTCTGGCCCTAGACCTCCTCTGTAACTCAAAACATGTAACCAGTAAAAATATTTAAAGCGTCGCCTATGGGGATTTTTTTAAGTAGCGAAGTTTGGCGCCATTCCACGAGTGTGTGCAATTTTTAAGGGTGACATGTTAGGTATCTATTTACTCGGCGTAACTTCATCTTTCACATTATGCAAAAACATTGGGCTAACTTTACTGTTTTTTTTTTTTTTTAAGCACAAAACATTTTTTTTCCGTAAAAAACGCGTTAAAAAAATTGCTGCGCAAATATCGTGCGAGATAAAAAGTTGCAACAACCACCATTATATTCTCTAAGGTCTTTGCTAAAAAAAATATATAATGTTTTGGGGTTCTATGTAATTTTCTAGCAAATAAATGATGATTTTTACATGTAGGAGAGAAATGTCAGAATTGGCCTGGGTGCTCCAGAACGCCTGAAGGGGCTCCCTGCATGTTGGGCCTCTGTATGTGGCCACGCTGTGTAAAAGTCTCACACATGTGGTATCGCCATACTCGGGAGGAATAGCAGAATGTGTTTTGGGGTGTAATTTGTGGAATGCATATGCTGTGTGTGAGAAATAACCTGCTAATATGAACATTTTGTGAAAAAAAAAAAGAGAAAAAAAAAATCTTGATTTTGCAAAGAATTGTGGGAAAAAATGACAACTTCAAAAAACTCACAATGCCTCTTTCTGAATACCTTGGAATGTCTTCTTTCCAAAAAGGGGTCATTTGGGGGGTATTTGTACTTTTCTGGCATGTTAGGGTCTCAAGAATTGAGATCGGCCGTCAGTACTTCAGGTGTGATCAATTTTCAGATATTGGCACCATAGCTTGTGGACTCTATAACTTTCACAAAGACCAAATAATATACACCAATTTGTACTTATTTTTACCAAAGATATGTAGCAGTATAAATTTTGGCCAAAATTTATGAAGAAAAAATAGTAATTTGCAAAATTTTATAACAGAAACGAAAAAAAAATCATTTTTTTACAAAATTTTCAGTTTTTTCTCTTATAGCGCAAAAAATAAAAAACCCAACAGTGATTAAATACCACCAAAAGAAAGCTCTATTTGTGTGAAAAAAAGGACAAAAAATTCATATGGGTACAATGTTGTATGACTGAGTAATTGTCATTCAAAATGTGAGAGCACCGAAAGCTGAAAATTGGTCTGGTTATTAAGGGGGTTTAAGTGCCCAGTGGTCAAGTGGTTAATGTGATTTTTGTATGTTTGTTCTTTATTATGTAATAAATTAATTAACTTCTATCTAAGAATTATTCTCTTGTTTATCAGTACTGAGATAGACCACCACAAATTTTTTAGGTTGGAGCATATGTTTGGCCAGCCTCAGCAGCTGCCCTCACGCTCCCACCTCTCCCCTTCTTTTTCCTATACCTCCTGTATTAGTGAGACACAACTCTGGAGGAATAAGGAGGCACAGCAGACAGCAGCATTGTCAGTCTGGAGGAGAGAGGAGTGTTAACTGTATTAGCAGATTTAGATACACTAACAAATTGAAGCCAAACTCCAGCTCACACTTTATAATCAGTTACAGCAGGAGGCTCAGTGTTAAGATTTTTTTAGGGTTAAAGATTTTGTTAGGGTGAGGGCACTTTTTACATCTGTACAGTATGTTCTGTTGCCTGTTAATGTGCGTTGCGTTAAGGCAGCACATTTAATTGAATTGGCTGCCTAACATTACCAAATGCGGCACACCACAATGGGGGTGCCACTCACAGCACACCAACGTGTAAAACACAATAGTGTAAATGTTGTTGGGAGGGGTGGTGTTAGAATTAGTTTGAGTGCTACAGAGAGAGTTAGGACAGCCATATATGGTGCAAATTTCTTTCCTGCAACCACGGGTACAGGAAATAAATTCACAAAATCCCCCCATCAACACAGACAATGTTGGCAGGGTGATCAGCAATTGCCTATCACTAGCGATAATCGTAAGAGAATTCGACAGGCTGGTTGTACCCAAGTTGATCAATCCTTTGTACATTCAGCCTACCCATTAGCGGTTCGAGATTCAAACCAGTGTTAACCACTTGTCCACCGCCCACTGTCAATTGACGGTGGGCGGAGGATACTCTCGTTCTGGGAGGACGTCATATGACGTCCTCCCTTTAAAACGAGCTAGAAGGCGCGCGCTCGCCGCCAGTGGCGCGCGCCCGCCGCGTTCACAAGGCCCCGGTGCGCGTGTTTACACACAGAGACCCACTTTCCTGCTCGTTTCCCGGGCAATCGCGGGTGCCCGGCGGCAATCGCGGCCGCCGGGCACCCGCGATTGCCCGGGAAACGAGCAGGAAAGTGGGTCTCTGTGTGTAAACACAGAGATCCACGTCCTGTGAGGGAGAGGAGGCTGATGGTGTGTCCCTTGTAGGGACAACCATCAGTCACCTCCCCCAGTCAGTCCCCTCCCCCCACAGTAAGAACACATTGAGGGAACATATTTAACCCCTTCCCGCCCCCTAGTGGTTAACCCCTTCCCTGCCAATCACATTTATACAGTAATCAATGCATTTTTATAGCAGGGATCGCTGTATAAACGTGAATGGTCCCAAAAATGTGTCAAAAGTGTCCGATGTGTCCGCCGCAATATCGCAGTCACAATAAAAAATCGCAGATCGCCGCCATTACTAATAAAAAAATAAAAAAATAAAAATGCTATAAATCTATCCCCTATTTTGTACACGCTATAACTTTTGCGCAAACCAATCAATACGCGCTTATTGCGTTTTTGTTTTTTTTTACCAAAAATATGTAGAAGAATACGTATCGGCCTAAACTGAGGAAAATTTTATTTAAAAAAAAAAATGGGTATTTATTATAGCAAAAAGTAAAAAATAGTGTTTTTTTTCCAAACTGGACACTCTTCTTTTGTTTATAGCGCAAAAAATAAAAACCGCAGAGGTGATCAAATACCACCAAAAGAAAGCTCTATTTGTGGGAAAAAAGGACGCAAATTTTGTTTGGGAGCACGTCGCACGACCGCGCAATTGTCATTCAAAGTGTGACAGCGCTGAAAGCTGAAAAATGGCTTGGGCAGGAAGGGGGTTTTCATGCACAGTAGGGAGGTGGTTAAAGTGGTTGTAATCCCACTTTTTTTTTTTTTACAACCTGTAAAAGAAAGGCATAATGAGCTATTATGACTAGCATAATAGCTCATTATGTTCCACTTACCTTAGATCGGGGCCCCCGAAGCCGTCCTCGTCCCTCTGTTCAGCCGCAGACATCACTGCGGCGATAGCCGGAATGTTACTTCCGGGTATCGCCGCACCAGCCAATCACAGCGCCGCTCCGGCGCTGTGATTGGCCGGAGCGGCGGAGACGTCACTCTGCGCATGCGCGCGGGAGGCGTCCCACTCGGCTACGCCCAGCGATTGCTGGGAAGTAGCCGAGTTTGTGAATGGGATTAACCCCATGAATGCGCCATTGTCTACGGCGCGCATGCGCCGTAGACAGCGGCGCTTGTCATTTTAGTAAATATCTCCTAAACCGTGTAGGTTTAGGAGATATTTCTTGCACCTACAGGTAAGCCTTAATCTAGGCTTACCTGTAGGTGCAAGTTGAAAAAGTGGGTTTACAACCACTTTAAGGTTTCTGGGAACTTTAGTGTTAGGATTAGTGTGAGAGTTTTTACACAGCACAGAAGTGTATTTTATCTGCCACATGTTGTTTTGAGCTTGCTCCAGCAGGGTTTGCTGGGGAGGTACTATTTTGTGTTATGGGTGTTGGATGGCCTAGCCGATAAATTGGCCTGCGGAACCTGCTGATGCTTGTTGAATGATCAGACATCTAAAAAACACTTCCTGCTCTGTCTCTTCCCTCCTGGACGTTTGACCTCTGAGGGTGTCCCTAAGGCTGGCCATAGATGAGTCGAAAATCAAAAAATGAAAATGGCACATACGATTTTGCAATCATTTGTTTTGTTTTCTAAATCAAATCCAACATGTTGGATCAGGCACTTTCAATTGCTGCATGATAATCGCTCATCGCAGCTTGCTCACTATGATGCGAAAAACGAATGACCAAGAATTCTTATTTTGTTTTAGACTCGTCTAACACCGGCTTAAGAAATTCATCTTTTCCTAGACCTTAAGCCTGCCAGATGGAAAGATGCAGGGATCTCCCCTGCTAGAAGGAACTTCTGAAAGTGTTGGCTGCTGGGAAAAAGTATGGAAGGCCTTCAGAAAACAAGCTGCAACTGTCCCAACATGGAGATTTGGTGAGTAACTGGCTGAGTAGGAAGTTACTGTATACATCAGAACCTACCTTACTTTGTATGCTTGCCATGAACGTTAATGATCAAGATAGCACTAGAACCTCAATTACCAAGGAGCCAGAGCTCTGTCGAAGTCCAGTCAGCATAGTCTGTGAATTTAAGGTAGACAGAAAGACTTTTAGGAAAGATTTCGAAGAGATTATGGTCTAGTCCAGTGGTCTCCAAACTGCGGCCCGTTGCTCACCTTTATCCGGCCCTTGGGGCAGTATCCCTCCCACTGATACGAGACACTATTCTGCCATCTGACACCAACAATGAAGCACTATTTCTCCCACTGACACCACTAATGGGGCACTATTCCTCCCTATGATACCAACGATGGGGCACTATTTCTCCCCTAAATACCAGATGTTTATTTCCACAGATGCCAGGAAATCTTCCACTTCCCCTTGCCAAAATCCAGCCCTCCAAGAGCCTGAAGGACATTAAACCGGCCCTTTGTTTTGAATGTTTGGAGACCACTGGTCTAGTCTAAAGTTTAAGATCCAATGTACTTTGGGAATATACAGGCTTCACTAGGGTTGTCACTTTTTCTTCAAGCCAAACCCAAACATGTCACACAGCAAAAAATTATTTTTTAGCATACAGTATAGGATTGTAATAGACCCGGGACACCTTTGGGCTCTACAAAGAGAATAGTAATGTGGCGTGCATAGTGCCCCCTCACCCTCCTAAAACCCGGACACATAATTCAAAACCCAAACTGTCCGGGTGAATCCCGGACAGGTGGCAACCCTGGGCTTCACCCTCCTTCCCATACTACCATGTGCAATAAAGTTGTTTGCTAATTTAAACTCTGACACCCATCATTCTGACCGGTCAGAGAAAAAAAGTATTTTGGACTTTACTCTAAGTAAGTGCACCTGGGACATACCTTATATACTCGAGTATAAGCCGAGTTTTTCAGCACATTTTTTGGTGCTGAAAATGCCCCCCTTGGCTTATACTCGGGTCAACATTTTGCGCCTGATCTCCCGAAATTTGGGGACCTGGTACTGGCCAAACTTAGCACACATGTAGCCTCAGTCTTACTCTACAAGTGTGCAAAGTTTGTTGTCTGGGGGACCTACAGCCGGGGAGCACCGATTTTTAAAACCCGGGCACTCCTTCCATAGACTCCGATGTTAAACGATCATTTCTCTGGTGACTTTGGGGACCCGGTACCGGCCCGTAGTAGTTCCCCTGGAGGACCCGAAACTTGGGACACATGTAGCCCCATTTCTCCTCTACAAGTGTGCAAAGTGTGTTGTCTGAGGGACCTACGGTCTGGGAGCACCGATTTTTCAAAGCCGGGCACCTCTTCCATAGACTCTCATGTTAAACGTCAGTCTAGTCATGGGCACAGTGAGGCATGGGCACAGTGAGGCATGCACATGGACACAATGAGGCAAAGTGAGGCACAGTGAGGCATGCAGATGGACACCCTAGGCTTATACTCGATTCAATACGTTTTCCCAGTTTTTTGTGGTAAAATTAGGTGCCTCAGCTTATATTCGGGTCGGCTTATACTCGAGTATATACGGTAGTTAAAATAGCTACTGGTCAGTAGAAGATCAATATTCCCTTGAGATTATTGGGAGTCATTATCAACAGTGGTGCAATCTGATCAAAACTGATAAGTACAGTTTACGTTCATTAGTCAGGTTATATGCTCCACTATAGATCCCCATAGTTTTCTTTGAATTTGAAATACCATCTGAAATATCTTGTTAATTGCCTTAATGCATTTTAAATAGTAAACATAGACACGCTCCGATATATCAGGATGTGCCGTTATTGGGCATTGAACTTATCGTTTGTTATAACATGTTCTTTTTGTAATATTTACTGACACTTGTGATTGTAGATTCTACAAAGGCAGCTCTATAGGAACCCTGCTAACACTGACACACACATACACAAGCACACACACTCTCTCGTCTTGCCATGAATATTTCATCACAGGCTCTGAAATCGATGCAGCCTCTCACCCTGTATTGATCCGTCTGGCTGGTCCTTATTCAGGTGATTTAATACAGAGGCTCTCCTGAGTCTTCTATATGAGCCTGCTCCCTTGGCATATAATGGAAAACTTAAACGTTTAGAGATCTGTACCGTCACCCTTTGGCCTTGGATCTGTTCAGCTATATCCATTGTATTTATTAGTAATTGCCATCACAATATAAGTACAGACTGCCATCATATTCCACAGATGTCCTGCATGAAAGTGATTGAACAGTAGAGAAGAGCCCCTGTCAGTGGAATCTTATAATGCAGATCGGTTACTCATTCTACCAGCGTGGATGTGGGGAAAAGGTTGGTCCCAGAGGCTTAATGAAGGTGATGCTTTTATCTGCCTGGAGAGCTCCCCATTGTAATGAATGTATTTAGTTCCTAGTGACTTTGTTTTCCCCTAAAAATACAGCTGTCTATTGAATCTCTGTCACTGTTTCTAATAAAAAGCTTGTTAAAGAGATGCATGGAAAAACAAAGCTTGCATGTTTGTGCCTATAAGTAGGGACGGGGATGCTTTGCATGCAAAGGATTCCCAGAGCACTATGCGTTATCTAAAGAGACAGCGTAGCAAATGATAATTACTTTGCAGCTACCTTACTCTAATTAAAACCACATATAGAAGCCATCTGAAGAGGGATGAGTCACTGCTATGATGGTTCATTGCAAGGGCATTACTAGGATTGTGAAAGACTGGGGGTACCCTTGGGCACCCTAAGAACTGTAGTGCTAAAGCATATATGGTGAGCTGTTGCAAATGATGAGCATGGCCACATTATGCTAAAAATAGAAGGAGCTTAAAGGGGCATGGTTAAACAGAACCTTAAAGTGTGTTCCAGGCAACCCTGGGCAAAAAAATAATAATTAAAAGCCAGCAGCTACACATACTGCAGCTGCTGGCTTTTAATAAATGGAGACTTACCTGTCCTGGTGTCCCTCGATGTCGGCACCGCAGCGGATGTTTCACATCCGCTGTCGGTGCTTCCGTTGCCATTGCGGGTAAGGGAACCCAGCAGTGAAGACTTTCAGCTTCACGCCGGGAACCCTACTGCGCATGCGCGAGGCCCCGCTCCTCTCTCCTATTAGCCCAGCAGCCAGGGGAGGAGGGAGCCTCGCGCGACTTCACCACCGTGGCCGGACTCCAGTAAGTGGGTAAGGATACCTGTCTTTGACAGGTATCCTGTCCCCCCTCCCCCCCCGAAAGGTGCCAATTGTGGCACCGGAGGGGGGGGGGGGGAATCCGATGAGCGGAAGTTCCACTTTAGGGTGGAGCTCCGCTTTAATCTATTTGCTGTATACATAGCACACATACATTATATTGTCAAAAGTAGACGCCTGCCCTTACACGCAGATGAACTTTAATGGAATCCCAGTCTTAGTCTGAAGAGTTCAATATTGAGATGACCCACACTTTGCAGCTATAACGTTATGGACCGTGCTTTGTACACTGGTCCAATTTATTTGATGGAGGGGGGATTATAGTGTAGGGTTCTTTCTTAGGGTTGGGCTTGGCCCCTTAGTTCCAGTGAAGGGAACTCTTAAGGTGTCAGCATACCAGGACATTTTGGACAATTTCATGCTTCCAACTTTGTGGGAACAGTTTGTGGGAACCTGTTCCAACATGATTGCGCACCAGTGCACAAAGCAAGGTCCATAAAGACATGGATGAGCGAGTTTGAGGTTGAGGAACTTGACTGGCCTGCACAGAGTCCTGTCCTCAACCCGATAGAACACATTTGGGATGAATTAGAGTGGAGACTGCGAGCCAGACCTTCTTGTCCAACATCAGTGCCTGACCTCACGAATGCGCTTCTGGAAGAATGGTCAAACATTCCCATAGACACACTACTAAACCTTGTGGACAGCCTTCCCAGAAGAGTTGAAGCTGTTATAGCTGCAAAGGGTGGGCCAATTCAATATTGAACCCTACGGACTAAGACTGGGAAGTCATTAACCACTTCCCGCCTGCCATATAACAGAATGACGTGCGCAAAGTGGTTAAGTTATCCTGACTGGACGTCATATGATATCCAGCAGAATATACCGTGATCACGTGCCCGCTGGGACGTGCAGCGCGGCGATCGGTGCTGTGGTGTGTCACTCTGACACACCTCAACTCCAATTGTGGTAAAGAGCCTATGACGCTGGCTCTTTACCACGTGGTCAGCTGTGACCAATCACAGCTGATCACAGTGTGTAACCAGGAAGTTCCGGTAAATGGTTTTCCTTGGTTCGCGCTGACAGGAGAGTAAATATTTTGATATATCTTTTTTATGTGACAACACTGAAGAAATTACACTTTGCTACAATGTAAAGTAATGAGTGTACAGTTTGTATAACAATGTAATTTTCTGTCCCCTCAAAATAACTCAACACACAGCCATTAAGGTCTAAACCGCTGGCAACAAAAGTGAGTACACCCCTAAGTGAAAATGTCCAAATTGGGCCCAAAGTGTCAATACTTTGTGTGGCCACCATTATTTTCCAGAACTGCCTTAACCCTCTTGGGCATGGAGTTCACCAGAGCTTCACAGGTTGCCACTGGAGTCCTATTCCACTCCTCCATGATGACATCACGGAGCTGGTGGATGTTAGAGACCTTGTGCTCCTCCACCTTCCATTTGAGGATTCCCTACAGATGCTCAATAGGGTTTAGGTCTGGAGACATGCTTGGCCAGTCCATCACCTTTACCCTCAGCTTCCTTAGCAAGGCAGTGGTCGTCTTGGAAGTGTGTTTGGGGTCGTTAACATGTTGGACTACTGCCCTTTGGCCCAGTCTCCGAAGGGAGGGGATCATACTCTGCTTTAGCATGTCACAGTACAACAGTGTTTCACTGCATGCGGATAGTGTGGAACATTCTTTTTTGTAAAAGGCACAAACTAGAGTCTTGCAGCCCTCTTCAGAACAATGGGAGTTCATAGAACTGAATGATAAGAAAAAAAAAAAGGAGGGTGCACCGACCTAGTGCATTACCAGATAAAATTTTTATTAAAACGTATAAAAGACAAAAATGGTCCTACTCACAAACAAGCTTTTCATATAGGCATTTCTGGCAATCACACCCATTCACGGTTTGCTTAGGCTCTGAGGAAAGGGGTGCACCCCAGAAACGCGTCAGCCATTCAGCTACTTTCGGGTACTGTCCGATCCTCTGGTCACCCTATCCTGGTTGCAGATGCCACGGGACTCAGTGTGATTGCCAGAAATGCCTATATGAAAAGCTTGTTTGTGAGTAGGACCATTTTTGTCTTTTATACGTTTTAATAAAGTTTTTATCTGGTAATGCACTAGGTCGGTGTGCCCTGCTTTCTTTTTTCTTATCTTTCAGTATGTCACAGTACATATTGGCATTCATGGTTCCCTCAATAAACTGTAGCTCCCCAGTGCCGGCAGCACTCATACAGCCCCAGACCATGACACTCCCACCACCATGATTGACTGTAGGCAAGACACACTTGTCTTTGAACTCCTCACCTGGTTGCCGCCACACACACTTGACACCTTCTGAACCAAATAAGATTATTTTGGTCTCATCAGACCACAGGACATGGTTCCAGTAATCCAAGTCCTTAGTCTGCTTGTATTCAGCAAACTGTTTGCGGGCTTTCTTGTGCATCATCTTTAGAAGAGGCTTCCTTCTGGGACAACAGCCATGCAGACCAATTTGATGCAGTGTGCGGTGTATGGTCTGAGCACTGACAGGCTGACCCCCCCACCCCTTCAACCTCTGCAGCAATGCTGGCAGCACTCATACATCTATTTCCCAAAGACAACCTCTGGATATGACGCTGAGCACAAACATGCAACTTCTTTGGTCGACCATGGCGAGGCCTGTTCTGAATGGAACCTGTCCTGTTTAACCACTGTATGGTCTTGGCCACCGTGCTGCAGCTCAGTTTTGGCAATCTTTTTTTGCCTATGCCATATTTATGTAGAGCAACAAAAAAAATTTCAGATCCTCAGAGTTCTTTGCCATGATGTGTCATGTTTAACTTCCAGTGACCAGTATGAGAGAGTGAGAGCGAAAAAATTAACATACCTGCTCCCCATTCATACATGAGACCCTGTAACACTAATGAGTCACATGACACCAGGGAGAGAAAATTGCTAATTGGGCCCAATTTGGACATTTCTCGAAGGTGCCCGAGACTTCTCATTCGGGGTACGCACCCCCTCTCCTTAGGGGGCACACTCCTCTGGGTACTGGTCCCCGGGTCTCTCTTCCTATAAAATGACGTCTGCCTCTTTTATATCCTCTCCCAGCATGCACAGTAGGCAGAACCCGCCCACCGCACGGTAGCCAAGAGAGGACATTCAATAGCGCCAATGTAACCCATGGTTCAACCCTGACCCAACATGACAGCGCCACCTGCAGGCCACAGGGAACTTTACATAGGCACACAGCAATAAAGTAGATTCCAGAACAATTAGAAGGCCCGAACCATACTATTGCTCGAGTCATCCCCCTAAATTTATACATAGGGACCCCCCTAAATTTGGAGTACCCGCTACACATAGATGGGTGTTACTTTGCATTTCATAGATTACTCAGATAGATGAGGAGGGTGATAACAACGTTTAGGATTTCAGTTTAGTTGCAACTAATCAACAGGTATTTTTCTTAGCCTAAAAAAGTAAATTAATACAGCCACTGTATTTAACAACTGGTAAGCTGCAATAAATTGCATAAATTAAAATTTTGTGTAGCGGGTATGTACTTTCCCGGGTGTAAATTTGAACTTGACAGAGACATTAGTGATGTGTAATTCCCCGCAACCCAGTGGGTAGTGCTGTCGCCCTGGGTTGGGGTTGAATCATTGCTGTGTGCCGTGCCTCCTTTTTGTCCTCCCTCGGCAGCGGTATAGTGGGGCGGGAAACTCGCCGTGCTTGCTGGGAGAGGGTATAAAGGGGCCGGCCATCTTTGTCACGGGGTCGGAGTCCCAGGCACCTTCAGCTTGTGGACGGTGGTTCGTGTCGGTCCTCTGGGTGGCCTAGGCCTAGAGGACCGCCGGAGATCTTGTTCCATCCCAGGCACCTTTAGCCTGGGGTGAGATACTCGGAAGGAGGTCCGGAGCTCAGTGCCCAACACTGAGTTCCGCGAGGAAAGGAGATCCTAGGGAACCCCGGGAGTGGGTACCCGAATCCGGAAGGCGCAATGGACCGGGGGGAGCTCCTCACTTGAAGACCCGGTGCAGCATATTGCCGGTGACAGGTGAGCCTCTCGTCGGAGACCGCCTGGCAGGAAATTCCCCTCGTGCGGAGACCGTAACCCACTTTCAGGAAGGAAAGTGGAGAACCAAATTGTATCTGGGCCTATTCGCATCCACACCTCCTTTCCTGTTCTGTTAACCAAGGGAGTTCAACTGATTGTGTTCATTCGCAGAAGAATAAAGGAGTGTTGAACTTTAATGGTGTGGAGCTCATTTCCTAGCAGACATTGTTAAAGGAGACTCTTGGAGGGAGGATCCAGGTGCACAGCACTGACCTGAAGGTAATACAAGAACGTTGCTTATACCGCACTGACACATGTGGTGGAGGCCAGGCGTGGTGTCCCCGTCTCCTTCCCTCTAAGGTACCCCTAGACAAGAGAAAGACGAGACAAGAGAAAGAGGGGAGTGAGGAGGCCGCTACATTTGTTTTCATGTTTAGATATCCTTTAAAGTGGTACTAAACCCAGGACCCTGCATTCACTATTACTAAACCCAAAAATCAGTGCAACATGTAGCAATATGGACTACAATTGCAATGAACAGCTATTCTCTACCCTGTCTGCATGTCGTATTGTCCCTCTAGTGCCCAGCGTTACTGGACTGAGCCCTCGTACACACGGCCGAGATTCTCGTTGAAAAAAACATGTCGTTTTTTTCGACGAGATTCTTGGACAAGAAACTTGTCCCGGCCGAGTGTACACACGCTCGTTTCAAAGAACCCGCGGTTCTTTGAATGGAGCGTACGCGGTGACGTCATCGACTACGACGAGCATGCGCTCGTCACATTCGATGCCATCGCCGCCATCTTGGTATACCCTACGTATGCCTAGGAAGCTACCGCGCATGTGTCAAATTCATTTCGAACATGCGCGGGCTTCCGGGAGGACAGGTAAGTGTACACACACTCACTTTTCTCGTCGAGAAACATGCCGACGAGAATCTCGACAAGAAAATAGAGAGCAGGTTCTCTATTTTCTCGTCGAGGTTTCTTGTCGGTTTTCTCGACGAGAAACCCGATAGCCGCGTACACACGACCGATTTACTCGGCAAGACCTCTTTGCCAGCAAGTTTCTTGCTGGTTCTTGCCGAGAAAATCGGCCGTGTGTACGAGGCCTTACATCATATTCGTGAGCCCAACCAAGGGGATTGTGGGACTAGTAGTTCCATCAGATGGCTGTTTGCCTGCATGACTGTACACCCGGACTACATATCCCAGGTATCCTTGCTACCACCAGAGAGATTGCTGGGAAGAGATCTACCCCACGCTCTCTACCACGGTCTACCACGCGGTGCACAGTAATCCAACCTGGCCGAGAAGGGGTCCAGTGCTGCCTGCTGTTCATCGGACATCGGACCACCACCACCATGCAGCAACCCACGCTTCGTGCTTCGCAACGGGTGATCGACACAAGCTACAAGCTGGACGTCCATCCGGGATTCTCTAGCTGGAAGACATCAAATCGGTCTGGTCGTTGGTGAGAGGGCCACTGCCCATCTTTACTACACCTTATTGGATACAATTAATGAGCTCTGACTGCCGGTGAAGACCATCAGATCTGCAAAGGGGACATTCTGTCATTGCTATTTAAAGGGCCCTCACACCATCCATGTTTAGCTTCATCTCTCATTAGAAGCAAAGGTTAAACAGGCTGGCCTGGGTTTCTCTTTCTAGAAGTATTTTCAGAATTGATACTTAACCTCTGCTTATCCTTTCAGGTTATGTTCAAGTGGTAATCCATTGTACATATGTGTATATAATAATCTGTTGTGGCCAACTGTCTTAACTGGTATTTTCCTGAGGGGTCACTCCAACTGAGTTTGTGCTGTTATCCCAAGCTCAGTTGAACCATTACCTCCTTTGTACAACCTTATCTTCACTGAAGTATTCCAGTAAACGTTAACAGAATATAAACGTATTGAGTGTTGTCTTATTACTTAAAGGTGTGCAATGATGTCTGAACCCAGAGTGTCAGATGGGTTGGAATGTTCACAGGGTCATGGCGATGCAGATGAGCAGGTAAATCCAAGCAGTCCACAAAGGGGCCGTGCTACAAACGCAAATGGGTAAAATTGAAAATAATTCATACAGTACTAAAAGTGTCACTCAATATACAGTGCAAATAAACAGGACTCACTAATTGGACCCGCACTTGGCTGGGCTAGTGGTCCTCACACACACATCAAAGCTCAACTTATATTGTCCTGTACACAGTGAGAATCTTCATGCAATAAATAGTGACAATCCAGTATTATATAAGTGTGAAACCACTCTTTAGTGAAATAGTGACAGTTCATATATCTTCACTGTGCCTCTAGTGCTTCTGGTGACCCACCACCTTTAGTTGCCTGCTCACCTCAGATATCAGACCCCATTACAGAGTCTTTTATGCCTCTGATAAATTCCTCCTAGGGAAGGGGCAGCAGATATTCCTCTTCCTCTTATCTGTGGGTGTAATAACTGCTAATCCATCCTCAGTCATCAGCGAAACATAACATAAAAAAAAGCGGACACACCATAGTGCTCTCTATTTTTAATGCAGTATATGTGGAAAAAGTTGCGCTACTGATGTGAAAATGATAGCAGCCAGCATCAACAATAAGAGCCGGTTCACACACACTTGAAGTCGCCCCAAGTCGCGCGACATTAGAAAATCAATGGAAGTGAATGGAGCCGTCTTAATGTACACTACTGAAGTCGCTCCAACTTCAGAAAAGGTTCCTGTACGACTTCAATCCTACTTCTAGGCGACAGTATCCATTGATTTCAATGGAAGTCGCCTCCAAAGTCGGATCACTGTCTTGACTGAAGCGACTTTCCAGGAGGGAACCCCTCCCTCCCACAGAGCAGATTATTATTTGATTGGCCACTGGCTTTGTCGCCTGTCCTGGAGGCGACTTGAGTCGTGTTGTAAGTCATCTCCAAGTTGCCTGTGAAAGTCGCGCTGGAAGTCGTGTTGCCCCAGTGTGAACCGGCTCTAAGACATATTGTAAACAGAAAGCAAAAAACAAATAGATGCAGCGCTGTGAATAAAGAACAAACCTATAAACGTGATGATAGGAAAAGAGCATCTAAGATATGTGTATCTAGACTCAACCACAAAACTTGTGTATCAATATATGCAAAATAAAAAGCATACATATGCAAAATACAGAAAAAATATATATAATTCACAACTGTGAAAGAAGTGAATGTTTATAGTCCATAGGACAGTGCTATATATCAAGGATCCTTAAAAACAAGGAATAGACACTTCACATAAGTTCATATAGATGTTCAATGTCCCAATTCTCCAATACAAGACAGTAAGGTGTTAACATTCATGTGGAGATGTTCAGCCAACACGACACCCGGGAGAGTGATTCCAACACCAGGGAGGGGGAGAAATGAATCTCTTACCCCATATAATGGACACACATGCCAGCGGCGGTGGGTCGAAAAAGCAGTGACAGATCCTCTCAGGCACATATACAGGTTGGAACTCCTGTGAAGGGGAACTTCCTGTGTTCATGCCGGATCAGACAGATGTTGAAGGCTATGGCGTCACCAGTTCTAATATACCAGAACTCCGGAAATCCAGACGCCGATACAGACCATAGAAAAAAGCAAGAAAGGCCTCCACATAGTGCAGATAAATCAAATAATTTGATGTAAAAAAGGACTTGTTTATTCCAATAAAAAATATATATAAGGGTACAGGCGTCGTAAAAATGCTTGTAAAAAGTGATCACAGAAAGGTATCAATTAGGGCGTAGTAGAGCTTGAAGCAGGCTATGTACCCGACATGTTTCGCACAAACGTGCGTCAACTCTCTATTTTTAATACATTAAAAAAACTAAATGAAATAAAAACACTCACAAAGGTATAAAAAGACAAGTGTATAATCATCAGCTCACCACTCTGACCAAGCATCTGTGACGTCACCGGCAAGGGCTCCTCCCACTATATCTGGTCCCCCACATACACAGAACATGGAAAATTTTAGTAAATACAAACTGCTAAATACCTTTTCTTATCAGTAGTATATAGCAGTCTTGTGACTTCTATCAGTGTCTGGTAAAAGCTTGTAGGAGGGAGTTTCCATTCTCGTCTGACTGTCCTATGAGGCTGCAAGACCCCTGACCCTCTGTCTGGACAGTGCTGATTTGCTCTGTGCTGCTCCCTTTCTCCCCTCTTAAAAAAAAAAAAAAAACTCTCTAGCAATACACACCAAACTGAGCATGTGCAGAGTGACTCCAAAGGCTCTGTCTTATCAGGAGATATATTGGGGACATTGGAAGAAGAGGAGGATCAGAAAAGACGGAATCAAACAGCCTTTTTACACAATGTGGATGATTAACCCCTTAGGTTCCACAGTGAGTATAACAAGCATGCTTTACTGTTGTGGGTTTAGTAATACTTTCAGTGTCAGAGACCACCTAGTGGGGTGTACCACTGTTATTACAAAAATACTGCATGTTAGTGCAGGGCTTGACAAATTTGCTTGGAATCTAGGAGCCAGCTAAAAAAGTTAGGAGGCAGGAATGCGCACCGTACCGCCGAGCTTGCGCGCAGAAGCGAACGCATACGTGAGTAGCGCCCGCATATGAAAGCAGTGTTAAAACCACACATGTGAGGTATCGCCGCAATTGGTAGATCGAGAGCAATCATTCTAGCCCTAAACCTCCTCTGTAACTCAAAACATGCAACCTGTAGAATTTTTTTAAACGTTGCCTATGGAGATTTAAAGGGTAAAAGTTTGTCGCCATTCCACGAGCGGACGCAATTTTTAAGCTTGACATGTTGGGTATCAATTTACTCAGCGTAACATTATCTTTCACAATATAAAAAAAAAAAAATTGGGCTAACTTTACTGTTGTCTTATTTTTTAATTTAAAAAAAAAAGTGTATTTTTTCCCAAAAAAGTGCGCTTGTAAGACCGCTGCGCAAATACAGTGTGACAGAAAGTATTGCAATGACCGCCATTTTATTCTCTAGGGTGTTAGAATAAAAAATATATATAATGTTTGGGGGTTGTAATTAGAGGGAAGGAGATGGGGCAGTGGAAACAGACAGGGGAAGCTCCATTAGCATTGCTGGTTGTATGTCATACCAACGGCCACCACAAGATGGCGCCAGATCACAGAAGGAAGCATAGGCCTACAGAGAAGCATAGGCCTGCAGAAGGCCGCAAAGCCGCGGCCTCAATTACCGGCCGGCCTGACGCGATTGCGCGGTGCGGGGGGGGGGGGGGTTCACGGAGACACAGGATACCCCAGCTGTGCTGCCCCAGGCGCCAGGTCGCTAATTCTAGTCGCAATGTCGACCTGGCGCCCGGGGATTGTCAAGCCCTGTGTTAGTGTATATACCAGAGCTGTGTACCAGGGCTCAGGAAAATACTCACTTTACACCAGGGTTTAGCCCTGAGCATTTGCATCGTGACTTTAACACTAAAGCCGTGTACACACGATCGGTTTTACTGATAAAAACAGTCCGATGGACTTTTTTCATCTGACAAACCGATCGTGTATGGGCCCCATCGGTCTTTTTTCCATCGGTGATTAAAAATAGAACATGTTTTAAATTTATCCGATGGAAAAAAAAACTAAAGCAAATTCCGATAGTCTGTGTGGAACTCCATCGGAGAAAAAACCCACGCATGCTCAGAATCAAGTCGACGCATGTTTAGAAGCATTGAACTTAATTTTTCTCGGCTCGTCGGAGTGTTTTATGTCACGGCGTTTGGAACGGTCGGATTTTCGACTGATGGTGTGTAGGCAAGACTCATGGAAGTCAGCTTCATCAGAAATACGATGGAAAAATCCATCGGATTTTATTCCATCGGAAATCCGATCGTGTGTACAGGGCTTTAGAGTCTGACCCCCACATACTCATTACAAGAGTCAAGTTTTGTTCTCTTTATGGAAATTTCTCTCTGGGTGCATCGCAATTTACAGTTCTTGAGAATAGGATATCACCTGCAGCCCCAGAAGTAATTAAACACTCATGCATAAAAACGTATCAGAATTCTCACCCAAAATGATTTGTCCTGGTTTGGCAATGATGGCGGGAATAGCACTAGTCGTCCTATTTTGAGTTAAGAATTTGCACTATCCAACTGCTAATTAAACCTGTGCCATTTCTTGGCAGAACATTTAACGAGCTGATTTTTCTCCATGGTACCAAAAGTGCAATAAAATGTCCTACTGTTTTACAGATCGGTGATGTTAACTGCCAAGCCAGGAGCTGTGTGGTCCACTGTGCCTGGTGACATTTATCAAAAGGTTGGACTTGTGGAAAGGCCACATCATATGGCCTAATTATCAACATGACTCATAAGAAATATGTGCACTGCCTCATAGCCAGCAGAGGCTGCACTAGAAGATGACAGCTGGTATTTGAAAGTTTGAATCTGATTGGTTGCCATGGGACAATCCAGAAAGTTACTATTTCAGGCTCAATAAATTAGGCCCATGGGCTCTGGGCTATGAGGGCAAGTGTAAAGGTATTCATGGATATAGGACAGCCAATAGAACATATAATCGTTGCACAACTCTGTAAAAGGAACATGATGTCAAGCAGAACCTCAGGTTAAAAGCAAAATGCACAGAAGAAATACATACATGGGAGATGTTTTATCTCCCAAAGGATTTTGTTCAGCCAGTCCTGAGATTTACACAGCACTTCCAGGCTGTGGTGATTTCAACATGTGATTGGACAATGGAAGGAACAGCGCCAGGCGGAGGTCTTCTCTCTGCTTTCTTCTCCTCTTTAGAGATGAGCTGAACATACCCAGGCTTGTGTAAGATACCCCCCTAGAAATTCATACCAGACATATATCTGAGCATGCAGCCTAACTGGCAAGGAAAGGGGTAGGGACAGTTTGCTGACCCCCCTCCTGAACCATACCAGGCAACATGCCCTAAACATGGGGGGTACCTTCCCAAAAAGGGGGCCCTGGCATAGTACCTTGTCCTTATGTTGATGAGGACAAGGTCCTCTACCCCACAACCCTGGCCTAGTGGTTGTGGGAGTCTGTGGGCAGGGGGCCCTTTTTGGAATCTGTAAGCCCCCCTACTCATTCACCCAAAAAAAAAAAAACGTAAAAAGTAAATAATTAAACTTTTTGAGAAGTCGTTTAATAAAAAAATGTAAAAGCTCAAAAAATTTCCCAAAATGTACATCCATCATCAATTATCTTGTTCAGCGATGCCTATCCACTTCAGTCATGATGAGTGATGTTTAAGGCCCACTGGAATAAAATAATCCTGCCGAGCGATGGAAACATCCAATCCTGACACTGACAAGTGCCAAATGATATCTCCCAGGGCCCACTGCTAAAGGTAAACAAAGGGGCAGAGTCTCCTGTGTGACAGCATTGACTAGGTATAGCCATGGCCATATTTGTTCAATGTCATTGTCAAAATATGACCATGTGGTCATAATTGGCCAGTGATGTCATGCTATCCACGCCTCTTTATTTACATGGCTAGGGGTTCTTGGCAACTAAATGAATGGGACCAGGTGATACCACTGGTTGATAAAGACACAGTAACTGCCAGCACTGGCCTCTTCCTTAGCAACCATTTACAGATAGGATGCTGTCATAGATAGTAGTGATAGAAATACCACTACTATATATATTTTGTATTGCTTCCTTTATGTGATCCTGGCAGTCACTCCTAATTTCCTCTTTCAAACTGATCACATTAGGCATGATAGCACAGCATGGTCAGTTCTCTAGCTGTTCTTAGAACTCAGCCTGATCTCCTCCAATGATCAGACTTCTGTTGACACACACCCCCCGCCCCTGCATAGCTAATCACTGGGAAGATCAGTGTACTGCTGCTGTTTCTCCTCCCCCAGGTCTCTAAGCTCCTTATGCAGCTGAGAACAGAGAGTATGTGATCACTTATAAAAAAAGGGGAAAAAGGTGTTTATAATGTTTTTTTATATGTACCGGTATACATAAATGTTCTGCCTTTCATTTCTATTTTAACTGGAATGGGTTGTTTTACAAGGTGATGGTTCACATATACTTTAAGTCCTCTGAGGCTGCTGACATTACATCCAAGATTGTGGTGTTCAGCCGCAGTCTCAGTCTTTTGGATGTCTACACAAGGGAGGCTATGTTCATGTTCAAGTCTTCTGCAGTCACCTCTGCCTTTGGATGCAGATTTCCAATAAGTGTCCATTCTCTCCCAAAATTTGATAAAACCTCTGTGCAATAATGAGTACTTCAACCACTCATAAGTGCTCCTAATTCTCTGTTTCAGTGACAGTGGTCATCCGTACAAACAGAGGGATAAATCTCCCCAATGGGAACACAGCAATAAAAAACTTAACAGAGGGTCTAACCCTTTCCCACTTTATCTGGCCAGGGGCCTTATCAGAATATGGATATGGATTTTTGGGGAGTACACAACACAAACCCTGGTATGTTCAGCTCAAACCTAGACAGAAGGAGAGAAAGAGAGATGACCTTATCATCCTGCTGTTCCTTCCATGTTCAATCACATGCTGGGGGGAAGGTAGGTGACCTAGCTTTATTGATTGACATCAGTAGAGAAAAGTCAAGCAAAGTCAAAGCTATTATTAGTGTTTGTGTTTTCTTGCCCTTATGTCCTTGAGACACCAATCAGGTCATGGATAGCAATAAAAACTTGATCAACTTAAAAAGAAGAGATAATCTCAGCAAGAGGATCTTGCATATTTTTCTCATTACTGTTCACGTTCTAATCCTTGATCACCAGACTCAAGGAGGACCATTTTGGTACAGTACTTAAGCAAAACACAATTTTACTGCAGGTTGGTCCACTCTTGCCTGCACAAACATTGGGTGCCAGTAGACACAGACCTCTTAACTGAAGCGTCTTATGACTACCTACCTACTGTATTTTGCCTTATGGATAACCACCAATAAAAATCAACTTCTAAAAATGTGAAAAAAGACAATGCTGTGTCCAGGTGTGTGCTGAACAATCAATCAATATTAAAAAAACTCAAAAACTGTGTATCAAAAAGGGAAACTTTGTGTTAAATAAGCCAAAACAACACATAACGAATAAATGTGTGGATATTTATAAAATACATACACACATATATATATATATATATATATATATATATATATATATATATATAATGTGTGTATATATATATATATATATATATATATATATATATATATACCTGTGTGTATATATATATATATATTTATTTATTTATTAAAGTGCTTAACCTATGCAGTTTTACCGAAGGCCTCGATGCGCATGATAAAAGACATTGACATTAAAAGACTTTAAAAAACCAACATACCAGAATGATAACACACATCGTAAAAAAAACTAGGGGTCTGTCCGGCACACCCCATTAAAATTAGGTGACTCCAAAAGCTTGCCCAAAAAGTACAGTTTTCAATTCCTTTCGGAATTTCAAAAGGTCATCCTCAAGTCTCAGTTTCAGAGGCAAGGAGATCCAAAATTCAGCTCCTTGTACTTCACTCGTTCTCCCTCCGCATTTTTTATTTTTGGAATTTTCAGTTTGGCCAGATTCGCCGATTCGCCGATCTCAAGGATCGGGTAGGTGCATACTTGATGAGTTTTTCCCTCAGGTACTCTGGGCCACATCCATGCAATGCCTTATGGACAACACATCCAGTTTTGAACAGAATCGGTTCTTTCACGGACAGCCAATGTAGGGCTCTAAGGAATGGAGTGATGTGGTCACGACAACCAACACCCGATATATATATATATATATATATATTTATATATATATATCAGACCCCAAAAAAAAAAGAAACAAAAACGTTCTTAGATGTGTCCAAACAAAGGAGCAATGTGGTAAACAAAATTATCAAATATATGTCAAAAAAAGTCCAGTCATTCTTTTTTAATCCCGTATGTGTAAATATGTAACATCAAATGTGGCAATTCTTTCTTCGTAGTACTAACACTGCCCCAAGTGACTTATCCTTGACTGCATATGTTCGAGATCACTCACCGATATTAATGGCTGGTGATGAGGAACCAGCAACCAAACAATTTCTATCTGGACTGCCGTTATACATGATGCTGTATAATAATAATATAATGTATTATTATCTTGAGGGTGTGAGGATGTGATTGTTGTAGTACTATGTGAGCACCCAGCAACTCTTTATCCACAACATTGTCCTTAGTCCTTCCTCCCAGCCAGCAGGATTCTGAGCCAGGGACAGTATATGTGTCATATCCAAGTCAGATTGAACTTTTGTGGCTACCATCAATCAGTCCACCAATATGGAAATTTTCGAATTTGTCATCCTTTAGTTTAAAACCCTGTAAACCAGACTCTACTTACACCTTTTTATAAATAATTTTAAGGAAAATGCATCAGGCAAGTCTTGTCACACTGTAGAAAGATAAAATGGGTCAATCATATTTTTTTCTAACTATTAAAGACATTTCTTTGCTGCTTATTACAGAAAAAACGACAGACTCTTGACTAAAAATGTGGATTTTTACAGGGAAAGTTGGGAAGCTTGGCTGGCATAGTTACAGTAAAACTAATACAGGCAGTGGCGTCACTAGGGTTGGTGTCACCTGGTGCGGTAAAACATGGTGTCACCCCTCCCCCCAATATTTTTTTCCCAAATAACACTGCATATAATGGCAATAGTAATGCTGTTAAAAACTATAAAGCAACTAGCAGATTTAAATAACAATACGATATGAAAAAAAAATAAAATTCCCCCAGGAAATAACAACCCCCAGGATCAGTGCCAGTATCTGCAATAACAATCCCCAGCATTACTGTCAGTTTCCGCAATAATAATCCCCCAGCAGTGGCAGCTGGTGCTCATCAAATGCAGCCACTGTGCAATCAAACACAGCCACTGTGCCCATCAATTGCAGCCACTGTGCCCATCAATTGCAGCCATTGTGCCCATCAAATGCTGCCATTGTGCTCCCCACCCGCCCGCTGTCTGACCGGCACTTACCCCATCATGGTGGTGGGTCAGGCAGTGGCGAGCTGTGTCCTCTGTGTGTCCCGTCTTCCTGCTAGGTGTCCAATAGCAGCGCCTGTCCTTTCAGCCAATCAGGTGACGGATATCAGACCCGCGATACCTGATTGGCGGAGAGGCAGTTCAGTATTAGAAAGGAAAATATTATTTTGCTTTTCTAACACACTTTGGTGGACTCCGAGCGCAATGCTCTGCGCTCAGAGTCCACCTTTTTTGAAGCCTAATCAGGTGCTTAAAAAAAAAACACCCCCGCCGCTGTAATTCAGACGGCCGGTGTCCTAAAAGGGGCCGGATGCCTGAATACGGAGTGGTGGCGGCCATACAGTAGATAGATTCATGCAATGCATGAATCTATCCATTCTACATAGAGGGAGTGGCTGGAGAGAGGGGGCAGTGCCCATGCACCCTTAATGGACACACCGCCACTGTTGACCCCAGCACTGATGTCAGTTTCCACAATAATAGCCCAACAGCATTTGTGACAGTTTGTGCAACGATCCTCAGCATTGATGTCAGTTTCCACAATAATAACTGCCAACATTAGTGCCAGTATCTGCAATGATCCCCAGCATTGGTGCAGTAGCTGCAATAATAGCCCCCAGCATAGATGGTCAGTGGCATTAGGCTATTTTAAATCCTGCAGCATGAAGGGGTTAATTAACACTGCCATTGATCATTATTGCAGTGGTTGCCAGTGTTAATTAACCCCTTTGTGCTTTATTAGTGGTCAGCATTAATTAACCACTTTGTATTACAGCATGAATGGGTTAATTAACACTGGCCACTAATGCAGCACAAAGGGGTTAATTAACTGCTACTGTCACTAATGCATTAGAGATCAATGGTAGTGTTCATTAACGCCTTGTGCTAAATTAGTGGCCAGTGTCAGTACATTAACCCCTTCCTGCTACACATTACTGGCTAATGGCAGTGTTAGTTAATTAAACCCCACTGACAAAACCCACCACAGTTCTCAAGACAGTAACCAGTACAGTCAGTGCACTGGAAAAGTGTTGAGACAATGTAACATTACACATACAACATATATTCTGCTCTGTCTGCCATTGCTCACTTACCTAATCTCAGCAACATGCAACGCTCCCTCGCGGTGCCTCTCTCTCTTCCTTTCCCAGCCTCTGAATGACATCATGACAGAGGCGGGGACTAGAAATGATCTGTCCAGCGGAGTTCACTCCTGATAGAGATGTAATGGATGTCTACTAGTGCCAAGTGCAGGAGGCACACAGGGAGCGTTCCTGCACTCGGCTCCCCGCTGCAGCTCTCCGCAAGGGCACTTTGCAGGGTCTGACTTCGGCAGTGATTTGTGTACCGATGTACATGATGTTAAACTGCCATCGGGCAGACTTTAGCCGGCACTGCCCGTACACTCTCATCCCCCCCTGTCCTGCTCTTGGTGTCACCCCTCTGGCGGGTGTCACCCGGGTGCGGCCCGCCCCCCCTGCACCCCGTTAGCAACGCCTCTGAATACAGGGCTTTTGGGGCATGTAACCTAATACAAATATCAACCTCTTTCAGGGGTGGATTCAGAGTCTTTTCTCGGGAGGGGCACTGCCAAAAAATATGTTTTTTTTGTGGGCAATTTATCGGGGAAATGGCTGGTGTCGGCGCTTCAACCATCCCGGCACCATGGTTGTTATGGTGTCAGGATGATTGAAGCGCATTATTTCTATTATTACATTGTAATATAAAATTAAATAGTTCAACTCACCATAATGTAGAATCAGTG